>JAUMJJ010000023.1:14570000-15196083 GCA_033556795.1 Tapera naevia | reverse complement strand
AGGTGAGGAGGTACCCCCTCAGCATTGCCCAGAGGAGGGCTGTGCCAGAAAATTAGCAAAGCGATAGCCCTGCTGTTCCTGCCATCCACTGAGCAGCGGGGTGAATCTCTTCAGCTACATCCCCAGTAGGGCCTGGGATGATACAGTGGTGCCCAGCACAGGCGAGAGCCTCCAACACAGTTTCAAGTCCCAGACATTTGCCAGGCACATTTCAGAAAATCCCTGCTTAGCCCTACTGCTGTCTACAACTGCCCCAGGGTTCCTCTAGCAAGCTGCTCCCCCCAAAGTGTCTGGAAATCAGACCTGCTTCACCAAAGTCCAAAATATTTTTCTGGCACCTATGCAAGGTGTTGCCATCTCTGCTGGTGACCAAGTCTGCTCTGTTTGTACTAAATGGAAAGTGCAAGGATGCTGTACATTTCTAACACGTGGAGGCAAGGAAACAGAGAAAGCGAAAACACATGACGTGGGGTTTGTTGTTTGCTCTGAACATGGGGTGCACAGAGTTTTACCGCAGCATGTGTGAGGAAAAAAAAAGGAAGCAAGTGGTACCGCAGGCACAAAACAGAGTCAGAGTGCAAACCCTCCTGCCTGGGTGATGGGGTTGCCCTCGCCGGCATTCTGCCAGAGCTTGACAAAAGGTCCACGCAGCCAGGAATAGACAGAGGCGTTCAGTCCTTCCAAAAAGGTGCAATCCAAGGAATGGGCCACAAGTCTAATTGAGCACTACAACATTATTAAACCTCTAAAACCAGGGACAACAGTGTTTGCCAGACTTCAGCAGTGCTTGGCTGAGCCGCAGCTGTAAGGATGTAAAGACTAGAGCCACTGTAGGGACTGGAATTCTCCCCAGTCCAGGGACAGGAGTCCCCCATCCCAGTCCCCCTTTCCCCCTTGCCCCAAAGAAGCTCTCAGCATAGCTGGGTCCTGTGCTGGTGAGAAAGAGGTGGCTGCTGACCACCACGAGCAAGGAGCTTGCTCTTCCCAGATGCCTGGCCGCAGTCACCGCACTGCTTGGGCATTGCAATGATACTGACCACCCATCCAATGAGGA
Source organism: Tapera naevia (assembly GCA_033556795.1). Classification (NCBI taxonomy): domain Eukaryota; kingdom Metazoa; phylum Chordata; class Aves; order Cuculiformes; family Neomorphidae; genus Tapera; species Tapera naevia. The sequence continues at coordinate 15,195,029 of JAUMJJ010000023.1, read as the reverse complement.
TCTTGTTCTGGGTACAAACAGGACCCCTCCACATGCCTGCCCCCCACTTGTCCTCCCACCAAGCAGGGAGGTGGGAAAGCTTGTGGCTCCTGGGCTTACAAGGTGGCGGTTAGCTCCCTGGCCCCAAAGTGCAGCGTGGGAACTTGGCCCTATTTCCACACCCCTCCTTCATCTAAGATTGCAACTGATTCTGGCCTTGGAAAACCACAGCAGAGAAGCACCTGAGCGTGTGTGGGCCAGTGCAACCCACAAAGCCAAAACCTGCTCCAGGGGCAGGAGATGGCTGTGCCTAAATTTGGCCACTTACTAGGAGTAAGTTTATGCCAGCTGTGTGGCCCTTTGGCAGCCCCATGACAGCCCCAACCCACTTTCTGTCAGCATCACTGACTGCAGCATGGTTGCACGTTCCTTCTGTGGGCACATGTTGTGATGGACGTCTGCCTCCAGCTAACCAGGGACTGTTGGGGTGGATGGGAAGGAGACCTGTGGGCCAGAGCCCAACAGCAGGGCTGGCGCATAAAGGACTCTTCTGTGGGCACCAAAAAATAGCTCCTCACAGTAAAATACACTTCTGCATCGAGAAGCCATCACTGCTTGGCCACATGCCCTCCCCACACCATTAGAGGATCCATGTAATTCACTTAACACCCACTGTGGTACAGATTTAATGGGCAGGCTCCAAGGGCATTAGTGCAACTCTCCCTGCACACACCCTCTGTTCCTGGTGTCTCTGCCACATGCACTCCCAGCGAGGCACGAGGGACCCTCTCTGTCTACCTGGCCCCAGGGAGCTTTGAGACCTGGGCAGGGGCTGTGGGGCTCAGGAGCAAACAGAATAGAGGGGGAGAAAAATGGGCTGATAAACCAGTTTAGGGGCAGGGCCCTCTTTGATGTGGCCCTTAGCAGTTATCCAGGGTGCCTGAGCTCCCCCAAAGATGCACTGGATCTACTGCCCTCCCACCTAGGCTGAGAGCCTCCAGAAGGGAAGGGTTCCCACTTCTCCTGGTCTTTAAAATACAGTGCATACCTATAGCAAAATATAAATAGTAATTAATAATCTCAGCAGCTGGGTGTGTGACAGGGACATCCTAAAGAATAAACACTGGAAGTGGAGACATCCCCGGCATCTTGTGGTCATGCAGCCACATGCCACCGGCTGCCAGTTACTGCAGATGATTGGCGTCAAGCCCTCCTGCCCATTCTCACCACTCCGCCTGCTGCTTTCACCTATACCAAGGCAGATGCTAGCTCTCCAGGCATGGCTGGACCTTTCTTCACCGGCTGATGAAACCATGTGCTGCTCACAACCGGCAGGTTCGCAAGACAGCTTTGCCCATCGTGGCTCTTCCTCTGCACCCCATTGCCCCTGGGCTGGGCTGGCGTCTGTCGCCCCACCAGTAAGGATTCATAACCCAGAGCAATTCAAGCACAAAGGTCTCCAGACGCAGGTCCTGCTATTGCCGACGCCATCCCTTCGTGTGCCACAGCAGTGCAACAGAGCTGGAGCACCATGGCCCAGCTGGCCTCTTATCTCCCTGCTGACTCCAGCACCACATGCCTGTCTCAGGGCGTTATGTGTACTTATGGTGACAATCCCAGGGCACCGACCAGCCAGGAGGAAGGGAAAACACCTGAAACATAATGACCCACACACTTGTGGAACTGCTCAATATTTAGAAGTGACTTTTCTGAAATGTAAGGCAATAAGCTTGCACTCAGTGAGAGGCAACACATTGAAACCCAGTGACAGGCTGATGCGGGTCTTTTCTCCTAATCAAATGAGAACCAACCGAGACAAGAACCTCTGCCCTTTCCTCGTTGGAAGCCCACAAGGAGTCTGCAATAAAACCACACATAATCGAGAGAAAGGCTGAGCTTTGTGTTGCATCCAAGAGTTTTCTGAAGGTAGTGACTGGATGGTCCCATCACACAAATTGCCTCTTACGCCCTGAAGCCCAGCAGCTGCAGTGATGCTTATGCTCTGTGCTGGGGTCTGGGTAAAGGGTCCTACTACTCCATCTGTGCAGTGGCTCTTGAAGAAAATTGGTCAAGGGTAGCAAAGGAGGAAGTGCTGAGATGAAGGAGGAAAAGGCCGCTGTGCTTAGCTAAGGAGATTTTGTTGTGGGTGGAAAACAAAGCAGCCCAAAGTGAAGGGAAGGGACAGGACGTTAAAGGTTGTTTGGCTTAGGACAGAAAGAAACTCTCTTAATTGTTGTGACTGGGGAGTGTTCTGGGAAAAGGCTCAAGGGGGCTCTGGACAAACAAAGATCACAAAGCTGAAGATAGCCTGGAAGGAAGGTGGACAGCCAGGCTTTGCCACTGCCTGGAGAAACAGCCCTGTTTCACTGGAGGTAGTCCCCAGATCACCTTTCCTCCTGTGCCATGAGGTGTCACAGACCAGCCCTTAGGACAGCCATTAACAAAGGCAAGGTCTCTTTTGTCGATTTCTCTGCTCTTGTGGTGATAGTGCCCTCCCCACAGGGTCTCAGCCAGCCCTGGCCCAAAGGGAGGGGAAAGGGACCAGTAAGACTTGAAAGAAAAGTGCTTGCTCCCTGCTCTGGCTGAGCTACACCTCAGGTTGGACAGTCAGGTTGCACACAAGGCAAAGCCAAGGGAAGTCACAGGCTCTGTGGAAAGAGAGACCCTAGTAATGGAGCAAGAGAATAAATGATGAGGCATGGCTACGTGGAGAGCTGGCCTTCTCTGTCTCAGGAACAAACATTGGGAATACCCCAGGAAACTAGGGTTCCTTAGATAGTATTTAAGAAATGCAATAAATACAAAATTCAATATTATTAAATGGTCTGGGGTTAACAGTACCATGAATATACATATATGTAAACAGCGTGGAGTGCTGCCAGCTCAGCCCCGAGGCTTTCATCCTCCCCAAGGATCTAGATCTGCCAAGTAATTTGGTTTGGCTGGGGGGAACAGTTGGGAGCAGGAAACATCTTTGGTGTTAACTCATCCCTAAGCATCTGCGCAACTGCAACAAGCGCTAAGCACATGCTTGCAAAGAGAGGCCTGGGAGGAGTATGAAATTTGCAGATCATCTGGGGTGCTCTACTCCATCTCTGTGCAGTAAACATGTTGCTCACTGCTTACTGAAGTTGAGGAAAGCACTTGCCATAATCCAGGCCCTTACCATCACCTGAAGAGACTAGCCATTTCCTTCCCCGTGGAGGTCAGATGGGAAACATTTAGACAAGAATCAGGCCACAGAGTACAGGCCTGGAAACTCAAGTACCTGACCCCACAGAAGAGGCACAATGAGTCTTTGGGACTGAGCAGGACTGGTGATTGCACATGGCCAGCCTGTCCTTCTCTGTACTCCCTTCCCAGGAGCCTGGCTGCCAGGACAGAACCTCCAGGCCACTGGGGACAGGTTAACTTGTTTTCTCCCTGCTTGCTTTAGGATCTCAACAGAGCTCAGCGTGTTGCAAAATCAGCCCTTCTCTGCTGTGTGAGATACGCCTTGACCGGGCTGGCCTCCCCGGCACCGAGAGCAGCAGCGCGGGTATGGGCAGGCACTGGCGTGGAGAAAAGGTGCCCTGTGCTCCAGCACAAAGCTCCAGTCAGCCGGCCTGGAGAGCTGCCACCACCCACCCCCGAGTTCCTGGAAACAGGGATTCCCTCCTGCCTTCCCCAGGCAGACTCTCCCAGAGGGCTGCAGGAAGCCCTGGCGAGGAAGTGGAAGATGGAGAAAATGCATGGGACACAGCTAATCACAGAATCACAGAATGCCAGGTTGGAGGATCATCTGGTCCAACCTTTATAGGTGATCCATAATTTAAATGAGATGGCCCAGCACCCTGCCTTCAAAGTGTTGGGCGTAGAGGAATCCACCACTTCCCTGGGGAGATTATTCCAATGTTTAACTGTTCTCATGGTGAAATATTCCCTTCTGGAATCCAATTGGAACCTCCCCTGGAGCAGCTTACACCCATTACCCCTTGTCTTTTCGATGTGACTGCTTATAAAAAGGGAATCTCCATCCTCTGGGAAGCTACCCTATATATGTACTGGTACGTGGTAATAAGGTTTCTGCCCGGGACCCTTCCTGCCTGCCTGCACACACGGCCCACTGCGGTTTTGGGGCGCTCGCTGGGGCCAAGGCCCTGGCCGGGCCCCCCGCCACCTCCCACCTTAGCGAGGGGGCAGAGGCCGCGCCCTGGAATCTCCCTCCCAAACCCGGCCGCCGCGCCCCCCGCGCCCGGTCGCGCCAGAGGCAGGCAGGGGCGGGGCGCTGCACAACTTAGGCCCCGCCCCCCGGCGCCCCGGCCAATCCTGGCGCTGTTGCTGGGGCCAGGCCGGGCCGCCTGACGTTGCCCAGGAGACGGCGGGACGTTGAAAACACACAAACCCCGCTGACGTGCTGCGTGGTTTCCGCAGCAACGGCCCGGCGACGTCATCGCCCTCCCCCTCCCTTCCTCCTCCCCCCGCCGGAGCCGCGGCGTCAGCCGCGGTGGGAGGGGCGGGGCCGCGTCGCCATGGCAGCGGGAGCGGCTGGTGTTTATTTGGGGCCGGGCGGTAGCGGCGGCCCAGGCCCCTCGGCGGGGCTTCCCCTCTCTGCCCCCACCCCGGGAGCCTTCGCAGGCGGATCGGGGTCAGGAGAGGTCCCGGCTGGGGCTGCGGGGCTCTCCTGCTCCGGCGCGCCGGGAGGGCGGAGGCTTGGAAATCTGGGGAGGGAGACGGGCCGCGGGGTAAAAATAAACCCCTCTGAAAAGGAGCGCCGGCTTGTAACCGGGATCAGCCCCGCAGCCCGTGAGAATAGCCTGGGGAGAGGGGATGGGATGGACGGATGGACAGAAAGACGGATGGGTGGATGGACAGACACATACAGAAGGGCACACTGTGGGCACTGCTCTGAGAGGAGCAGGTTCTGGGTTCCTGCCCAGCTGCAGGAACGAGCTGAGCGCTTGCAGCCCGTGTACTGCAAATCCACCATGCTCTCCACCTGGGGTGCCAAGTGGGCTGTGTGTGTGAAGTGGACATCCAGGCAAACCTCAGAAATGTGGGCTTGAAACCAAAAGAAAGAAAACAAAAAATGAACCACAGACGTTGTAGCGTTTTCTACTCTGTCTGAAGAGCATCTGGGTCCATCCCCTTCCAGAGGCATCCTCTGCAAAGCCTGCTCTGCCAGAACTGCCCAGCAGCCTTTGCCTCAGTGCCAGTGCATGGCATCCTGTGATTTATGGTGTTGGCACCTGGCAGGGGAGACAGACCAAACACTCTTCCCTGCACAGAGGTGGCACAGGCTGCTCCAGAGAGCCCCGCTCCCAATGCCCTGCCTCCTCCCCAGCTGCCATCTTTTGGGTGTGCTTTGGGTGTCTTTCCTGCTGACATCACCTTCCTCCCCTACATCCTCATCTAGCCCTACTAGGTGAGACACCCAGCGCAGAGAACTGGCTGGCGGAGGAAGACACCCATTGGCTTTTTTCCCCTGTGCTGGGGCCAAGTGGGTGGGTGCTACTGGTAGACGGGCTGCCTGAAACCCCAAATACCATCTTCACATCAGGAGTTGCACAAGTACCACCAGCAGACCAGACACAAGGGAATCTCAGGGCTGCCCCGGCCTCAGCCACCACGTTGGGTGTCTGCAGGGTGGGAACTCCCTGTGCCTCTTTGCACCGCCACTATCTGCTGAGGCCAGCAAACTGGAAACCAGCTGCTTGCCCAACCCTCGCCAGCAGCCAGGCTGTTGTCATTGCTGTTTGCTTTACATCAGCTCTGTTTGGTTTGGCAGGCTGAGGGCAGCAGGTTCAATCTGGGATATTTTATGAGGGCTGGTTCCTGTCCCACCCCTCGTTGGTGAACACGGCGTACATTGAGGATACCCTCACCCCGCAGCCCTGGGGCAGGAAAGGGTGCGGCTGAAATTAGTGTTTGCTTCTCAAGGGCAAGCCTGAAGTGCTGGTGTTTAGAAAGGTAATAACTGGGCGTGAGAAAAGGTCTTCTGCATGGTTGTAGCAGCTCCCTGCGTGTTGTGGGTGCCTGGTCACCTGCACTTGGGGAATGCTGGCCACCTGGGAAAGTGTGGGTGGGTGGCCAAAGGCAGGGATCACACCTAGGGTCTGGCGGACTGCAATACAGAGTATATCCAAAGTTATGTGCCAGAGTGACTAGGGCCAGTGGGAGGGACAGACACTCTCCCACAGCCCTTGCCCCAGGTAGTGCTGGCTACTGACACCTGGTATGCAGGGGGGGGGCTCCATTTCCATCTGAGGTGCATCTTGTCCAGATAGTAAGAGGGGTGGGCTTTCCTCCACGTTTCACACTGAAGAGAGAAAGGAAAGACACCACTAGTTACTCCCACTGCTCCCCTTTTTCCAGGACAGACTGACTGCCCTCTGGCACCGTCCTATCCCAGGGTGCAGGCAATGGGGCTGCCAGCACAGGTGCTCACAGCTCTTGGGCTGCAGGGAGCCACAGAGGCCAATTAACCCATTGTCACCGTCCTCTGGCACCGTCCTATCCCAGGGTGCAGGCAATGGGGCTGCCAGCACAGGTGCTCACAGCTCTTGGGCTGCAGGGAGCCACAGAGGCCAATTAACCCATTGTCCTCTTCATTAGCTCCTGCCTCATCTCAATCAACCAGGCAGCCCTAGTTCCCCATCCCGCCAGTCAGTGACCCTGCCATGGCTGGGGTGTCTTCCTGCTGTCTGTTGTAGGGCCTCACCCACAGGGAAGGAGCAGCAGGGCAGAGGACGGAGTTCAATGTGCGGTAGCAATGCAAGTCGTCTCCACCCAGCCCTGCCCTGGCTGCTCTTTCCCAAACCCACCCTGCCCTGTGGTGCACAGGCCCAGCTGACCAGTGACATGGGGCGAAAGCAAGTGGCTGGAGATCTGGGGTGTAAGGAGGGCAGCCACGCAGCCCTGTGTCATTCCCGATCCCCTCCTGCCTGAGCTATCTATTTCTTTTCCTTGTGCTGGCCATAGGTGCAGGCAGCCATGTGGCAAGCCAGTTCAGAGAGCTGACCTGCGTGGAAACAGAACGCTTTATTTCGGCAGGTTGGAGGTCAGCTTAGACCACTTGCTGCTTAGGCTTGCCATAGGCTGAGCTGTTGCCAGGGTTCTCTCCCTGCTGGAGGACCCCATTCCCAGTCCTTGCAGAGTCCAGCTCTTGGTGGTGGGATAAGAAGCCAGAAAACATTTTGCTACCTTTTGTCAATCAGTCTTCTGCTGGTTTAGCAAGGTGAAATGACTGGAAGCACAGTCAGGAGGCAGTGACTGGTACAGGGAGAAGGCTAAGTCCTGTGCCAGGAGGAGTGGGATAAGCCAGCCTACAGCAGCTCGGCTTGAACTGCTGCAGAGGTGCAACCTGGGCGACCGGGCACTCACCTGTGCCAGCATGATGTGGGGTGCAGTGCCAGCAGCTGCCCAGCTCCCTCTTAATCAGCTGATCCGAATCTGGGAGGAACAGCCAGTACCACCCAAGCCAAGCCAGAGTGTGTGGTGCTACTCTGGAGCATTGCAATGAGCTGCACTGGCAGAGAAGTAACTCCTGGAAAACGGAAGATGATGGTTTCTCTGCCAGATCAGCTCCTGGATCTGTTTTGCCAAACAGCTGCATAGGGTTGCACTGACACAACAGAGAGGATGGAAGCAAGTGCTAAGTTTAAGTTGCTTCAAACAGCCCAGGCACAAAAAAAAGTGTAACCATGACCCCGCAGGCGGCCCCAAGCTAATAGAAGTCCAGTTATCTGCAGAGCCTTTTTGAGTCCAAACCTGGGACAAGTGATTGCTGAATTGCCTCACTAGGACAGGCTTTATTGAGTGCTTGGATCTAAGCTCTACCAGGAGGGCTTGGGCAAGGGGGGGTACCTGCCCTTTTGGACAAAATTTGAGTGGGTTTGTGCTTCCCTGCAGAACTGGGAGGGGGGTGGATGCAGTTGGCTGCCCTCCCATTCCAGTTTATCCCAAATCTATAACATTTTTACTCCCTGAATCCTTTTAGTTTCTTTGCACATTTCTTAGTTGCTCTGGTGCCAGTTCTGGCGGTTTTAGTAACTTGTGTTGCCCAGGCAGCATTCACAGTGAAGTGCACTCACAGGAGCATAGCAGGGGGCTGCATAACAACATCACTCCTCTCCTGTCCCTTCACCCTGAGCACACACTTCCTGGCCAGCACTACAGGGGCTTGCAGAGCCGCTGCATTCTCTGTACAAATCCTCTCCCTCCACACATACTGAATCTCTCTGCATAATCTTTGGAATGTTCCCTTCTATCGCAGGGATAGCTACACTAATCCTCTTGGCACTGATTGTCCTCTCCCTCCCGAGCAAGCAGGATCACTCTGTAGTGAGCTACTTGCTGTGATCGTGACTGTTGTGAAACAGTTTAACTTCCTACGGGAGCGGCAGCTGTTCCCTGTCAGCCTGTGCCTGGCGCTCACAACGCCTCCAGAACTCACAGCCCTGCTTCCTTCTCCCTGACGTGCGCACATGCACGCTCCTACTCGCACACCCATCCCTCCTCCAGCATGCCTTCTGCACCCGCTGGTTTCCCAGGGGCCAAGGCCTGCCCCAGGGAGTGTGCCAGTGAATGGAATATGGTGGTCTGCTGGGGGACAAGGGCTCTCAGAGCTGGCAGGAGATGCATGAGGAAGGTGGATACAGGGCACACCGGTTTGGGTTGGAAAGCACCTTAAAGATCATCCAGTTCCAGCACCTCCTACTAGATCAGGCTGCTCAAAGTCCTATTCAACCTGGCCTTGAACACTTCCAGGGAGGGGACATCCATGACTTCCCTGGGCAACCTGTGCCAGTGTCTAACCATCCTCATTGTGAAGAATTTCTTCCTAATGTCCTTGGTAGGAAGACCTTGAGGAGGCAGCTCTACCATCCCAGCCAGCAGCTCGGGGCCAGGGGGAAGTGTTGTACACAGACCAGAGACCACTTGCCTTGTCGGTTATCCCATAGTCAGCAGTACCTCCTTGGGAGCAGCCAGGCGGCAGGCATGGGCTTTCCGGCAGGCACATGCCCGGGGGCAGATGCTGGATGCCGTGGCTGCCACGGAGGCTTGGCAGTGTTCCCAGGAGGTGACTCTTTAGGAAGTGGGTGCGTCCAGCCTGTGCCGCTGCAGGAGGCCCAGGGGGAACTGCGTGGGAGCAAAGAGAGCCATGGAGCAGGCTGGGCCCTGGCTTGACCCCCTGATCATTAGGGAGAATGCAGTGTTGACATGAGTCAGCAACAGAGCTGGGTGCAGGAGAAGCAGGGCCTGGAGAGCAGAGGAGCAAGGAGGTGCCAATCAGTATCGCGATACATCCTAATCACTTTAGCTTCCACATAGAGCTATTAAATATGCTTGCTTGCACAAGAAAGAAAAGCAAGAGGCATTCCCCAAAATTCCCTCCAGGCAGTGGGCTCCAGTGTCTACACAGAGTTGGCAGACCATGCACGTGCCAGGCAAAGGATGAGGAGGCATTCCTGGTCACACTACCTTCTGCCAAAAACTCCCAAACCGGCAAGCCCAAAACTTGCTGCCCTGACGAGCCAACCTGGGACCAGGCACCGGAACATTGCTGACAAAGCCGCTGTCCAGGAGGGCCAGGCATGGAGAAGCTGCAGCCCTGTGGCGAGGAATCCTGCGTAATGCCTCCACTCCCTGCAGTTGGGAAATAGCTATTGCATGGAGGCTGGGTGCTGCGGTCAGCTTGCATGGGACAGGATTGCCACCAGCCGCTTACCACATCGTGCCTTACGCGCGGAAGGTCGGCCCATGGGATCTCACAGGGACTTGGCCAGTGTCAGACCACGGTACCTCACGGCACCAGGAAGCACAGCAGGAGCCCCCCCACTTCCCTTCCACCCTATGGGGTCCCCCAATATGCTGCCCAGCTCCGAGCACTGGGTGCTGGGCTGGCCATGCCATGCTGCTCCTTGGTCCCACTGGCCTCCCACACATCTTCAGAGGTCCTATGGGAAGAACAGTCTCCTGCTGTTGCTGCTGCTGCCACCTAATGGAGCTGCTCCTCTGTCCGGGGTGAGATGAAAGCATCAGTGCTCTGCACCTGGCAGGTGGGGAGTGTGTGTGACATGCAGGTGCTGGAACACATGAAACCCTTGAGTGCATGTCACACCACATGGCAAAGAGGAGACCCAGTCTCCGCCTGTAGATGGTCGCCCTTGAATCTTGCTGACACGCGCTCTCTCTCCGTACGCATGACACATCTGGCCCATGCGGCTGCTGCGCACATGGAGGTCTCGGCTGCCGGGAGCGAGCATCTGAGCCAGCGGTTCGTGGCGGCTGAGACAGGGAAAGCAAAGCAGCTCCCAAGTGATGCAGGTCGTGGCAGGATGCTTTATATAACCCACAGCCACAGAGAAAACCAAAATAGCTGCCTCCCTGCTGCTCAGTTTGTCTCTACCATCAAACACGGATAAAATTAGAGCAGGCGGTGACGTGCACCTACGTCTACACAGGGACTCCAGGGAGACAGAGAGAGCCTGCTCAGGGCTCTGCCATTAGCGGCACAACCTGCCAGAGCTTTCAAGTAAAATCCATCAGTGAGGCTGGTGTGTGTTCACAGGGGACAGATGTGTGGGAGAGGAGGAGGTGGCAGGGGGAGGGGGGACCACTATTGAAAGCGCTTGAGGACCACTTCATGCCTGTTGCTACTGTTTGGGAAAGCAGGCAGAGCGCTTGCACGCAAGGTGGGCTTCAACACTGCTGACCCTCACCTTCCCAATGCAGATACCCACTGGGTTGGAGCAGCACTGCTATGAAGGCTGAGCTCTGGACTGATGGTGTCTCAGAGGGCTGAGCCCAGAAGCAGGGGAGTGCCAAAGCAGGAATACTTCCACCAGAGCTTTTGAGCAAACATGCCTCCAAGGACTGGGACCCAGAGCTCTTGCTCTGTGACCCACAGAGCTGGCCAGCCCCATTCCGTCTCTGCTGACTTTGCAACCTGGTGGAGCCCCAGCCTATGGAAAGATGGTTAATAGCTGATTCAGAAAACACTGCGTGGAAACTCAGACCCCTTTGAGCAAAAAAAATGAACAGGAAAAAGATCCAGGACAAAAGCCTAGGCTAGAGCGGGAAAACAGTCATCTACATCCTTGTGTAGACACTCAAACAAGGTCTGAGCCTTTCACTGATTACATGAAAAACTGCAATTGCTCAAAGCCTCTGAATGCCAGGTAAAAAAAATAGTGTCATTGTCCAAAGCACACACAGATGGAAATGTCTAACTTCAGCTCTCCCTTTTGGATGCATTGGCGTTGATTTTTATTATCTGGTTTGCTGGTCTGAACAGAGGAGACAGAGCCAGGAATGTAGCTGTCTGCTATGCTGTGACATTGCCCGAGTCTGTGACCTTGGGCACATCTTTCCCTGATGTCTGTATGGGTGCTCTGGTATCCCATCCTCTTCTCTGGTGTTAACACGCTCCATCCTTATTCAGCTGACAGGGTAAGGATTCGGGAAGGTGAATGAGTTAATATTTGTCAGAGACTGAAGACGAGAAGAGCCCTGGAGAAAACCTCTGTGTTAATCTCTAGTTACAGAAAAGCCCCCTCCCCCTCCAAAATAAAAAGGATATAAGGTTTAAAATTGCTTTCCTGGTCTGAGAGACGTATACCCACTCATGAAGGCAATTTATGCCCCATTCCCTGGAGCTCTGCCACTTATCCCCTTCACATCTGTCACACATCAGTGCTGGATACCTCTGCTCTTGGAGAGGTGGCTGAGATCCCAGCCAGCTCCTGGAGACAGGAATTGCAGGTGTATATAGCAGCATGGCAAGAGGCGAACTAGGCAGCCACAGCAGCAGATCTTCACACTAGGCTTGAAAAAAAAACCCAAAACCACATAGAGCAAATGAAATCTATTCATCTTCCCTATGAGTTCCCAGAGCTGAATAGCTCAACACGGGAGAAGTGGCCAGACGAGAGGAGGGATAACTGTGTCTTGTTGCAGGATCCCTCCTTGTTCAGTCTTGCCCTCAGCCTGCCCAGGCCACCTGGAAATTGCTCGTATTTCCTTGGCAACCTTGTTTGCTGAATATAAATCGCTGTCTGTTATCTTATCTCACCAACTTCTGAAGAATTGCCCTGCAATCCAGATGTTAACCATAGGGTGCCGAACAGTACACGTCCCTGCAACCTAGAGGTTCTTCTCATTTGGTCTGCAACAAGGCAAAGGGACATGTGCATGCTCACAGCACACCAGAGCACCTGAAGTGACACCAGGTTGGTTTTGCGTATTCAGTGAGGCAGTTCAGAAAGGGTGTTTGGGAATCAAAGGGCTTCATGTGACTGTACAGAAAAACTCAGCTTCTCTGGATTGATACTGAAATCTGTGTGACTCCTCCTGGCCACAAACAGCTGCATCTACATGACCCAGTGCAGCCTCATGCCCTTGCAATTCTTCTCCAAACAGGCTCCTGCCCGGTGCTGCCAATGCCACCAGCTTCACATGCAGGCAGATCTCCCAGTGCTGCCTACCAGCTGGGTGGTGAACATACATCCTGTGGTTGCTCAGGTTACCAAGTTCCTTCATTTCATTGAAATGGCTAGTTTACTAGTAGCAGAAAGCCCTTGAGAGAGCAGAGAAGACAGAGTTGCAAGGGACCAGCAAGGATGAGACAGGCCAGAAAAGCCTACAAAGTACATCCTTTCCCCACAAGCCACAGATCACCCCTCCTCAGACTATGCTAGCTGTCACTGAAGAGTTACAAGACACCAAAGGTAGATGAGGCAGTCATGGAATGGATGAGGCAGCGGGAAGGGAGAGAGGGTTGCTTTACAGCATGGAATACTGGAAGCCTTTAATGCTTCTGCTGCACTCATCCCTTGTCCATGCCCTCTCCTGCAAATCAGCTGTTGAGGGATGGAAGAAGAAACACAAGAACATTGAATATCACGTGAATTTGTTGCAGGTAAGGACAGGAAAGCACTATGATATAGGTTGGGATTCCCCTGGGACTGTCAGAGGACTGGTTTTTACTAGCAGGTTCTCTGCTGGGATGAGATGAATGGGGAGCAGGATTAATTTGCAATCCCTCTTGCGTCACTTGGTGGAAGATTTAATGACTGGGATTTCCCTCCAGTTATCCTGGGGGAATTGGAGCTCATTTTACAAGCTCTCACACAGCATCAGCCAAGGAGTCATTCTGAGGCTGTTTGAGTCTCTTTAGAAGATGTCATGAATAAAAATTGTTTCCCCGTGAGTGGTAGCAAGGAGCAGCCTGGCACAACTGTGGTCTGAAAAGGATACTTATAACAGGAGCATCTTTTTTCCTCAGCACGTTGCTCTTTCATAACTGTTCTGTAGCCCAAAATAACCTGTCCTGGCAGCTGGTGTTACTTGCATAAAGCGGAAGCTGAGGCCCTCAATGAGGTCAAAGGGAAGAGCACCCTGTCTAGACTAACATCCCTGGGGATTTCAGTCCCAGCCTCTTGGAAAACCCCCTGGTCCAGAATTGCCCTGGTGAGTCAGAGCAACTTGCACAAAGCCAGCACGGAGACAGACTCCAGAGTTATCCCACTATTCTAACATCTCTCCTGTGTCCTGCTCTTCTTAGGAAAGCTTCTGCAGAGCAAACGAAGCTTCCACGTTACTCTTGCCTCTCGATCCTTATCAGCCTTCCTAGCCATGCTGCAGGATGGGTTGCACATCCTATCCATCTTCATTCCCTGATTTTCCTTCCCTGCTGCTGCTTACTAAAAGGTCTCTCTCTTACCATTCTCTATATCAGATGTTACCTATGCAATGATCAGCTGTCTTTAGTACTCACAAATCCCAGCATACAAGCAGTGCTCACAAGGCCCACTGCTCTTTAGGATGATGCTTAGGAGTGACTTCTTGTCTGTGGCCAGCAGTGGGAAAACTAGTATCCCTGAGGTACCTCTCCTCTGGGTGTTGGGGTGCCTCCAGCACCCCCACTCAGCCTAGCAGCTCAGCTCACCCTTGCAGAAGGAACTCAGCAATGCAGAAGTTGCCTGTCTGCACTGAGTGGCCATGGAGGCTGTGGTTTGGGTGAGCCATCCTGCCCCACAAGTCTTCTGTAGAGAAGTTATTAATATTCCTGTTGCCCACGTGCCCTGCTGACTAGCTTCCAGGGATAAGTGCTCTCCTCATGTGCCTGTGGAGAGCGGGGACTTCCCAGGCCTAATTCAATGCTTCCCATTCCTGCTTTCTTACACACCAATCTCTGCCGAGGCTATGAATATGTCCTGCTGAATCAGTGTTCATCCAGCCAACTTCCCCTTTTCTCAAGGGGAAATATTTATAATCTAACACTCAAGCCACCACACAGTGCAGCTGGTGGAAGACATCCAATAAACATCCCATCTAACTGCTGCCGTTGCTGCCAAGCCTCCTCCCAAGAGCTGGCGACTTGTGTAGCAATCAACTGTGCTGTTATTGATATCTAAGAGATAATATTAGTTAAGCTGTTCGTTGGGTAGCAGCCACCCTCCTGAGTTGCACAAAGAAATGTTCGTCATATAAACCTTCAAATAACTGGGAAAGGTGTTCTGAGCTAAAAAAGGTCACATCAGTCTAGAAGCATTCATTACGGGTTGTCTTCAATGAAGAACCTGGCTTGGTACGCTCCATTGCATCTAGCATGGAGGTATTGTTGACGTACATAGTGTCTCTGTGCATAAATGTCCTCTATTTATTATTACTAGGTGACATGAGGATAATACCATTCAGAAATAGTGGCTCCATAGCTACAGCTCAGATTAATTTTGTGTTGAAAATAGAGATTCCAGCTCTCTCCTGTCTTGGCGTTCCCTTGTCAGTGTTCTTGCACTTACTTGGTATGTATAAGAATGAAAGATCTGAGAATGGACAGATAGAAACACCGAATAGCTGGGAAGTTAAAAATAATTAAAATTAGTCCTTGAGGAATTACAACCCCTAGTTATAAACATTTTTGATGTTTGAACATTACCATAGTAGAATAATAAAAAGACTTCAGGCTTCCTACACAGTAGGTCACATTGAGAACCCAGTTCAGAATTTTTCTTTTAAAAAATCACCTTAAATGGGCATCATTTGGAAGAGTTCCTCTTAAACATGCTCATACACAAACCTTTCCTTGCACCTACTCACATATTTCCTTCAGTCATTGTCTCTCCTCCACCTTCCTTGAGAGCCAGCTTGGGTATGTTCCTATTAGGTACAACTGGAGGATGGGTTTGTGACAGATAAGCTTTTGGTTATTAAAAACTGAAATTAATTTAAGTAAATACCTTCACAGATATCAGACAATGAGTCTAGAAGGCATTTAAGTCAAGAATTCAGCAATATTAAACAGTATTGAAATGGTAAGAACATCAAGGTTTTTAAAAATCAACGTATATTTAAAAAAGGATAGTGAGTCTTCTTCTGAGGTCCTCTGTCTAGCTCTAACTAGCAAAGCTTTGATGCTGGAGTAAATGTTTTGTGTCTATCACCAGCTGTTATCAGAGACAGGACGGTGGCCTGGAGGTCCCCAGCAGTTAACAGGGACAAGGTGAGTGAAGACTCCACCTTATCTGCAGGGAGTGGTCCTAGCATGGCCAATCATCTCTTATTTAAGGTGCTGTTCATTATAAATTGACTTGATCTCTCTCTATTATGCTCATTTGTTTAATGAGTGAGGAGATTGCTCAGACTTGTAGGGAGCAGCAATATACGAAATAACTGCTGATTAGATCTTGATTTCAGCATAAATTCAGTTTGAAGAAACTTGGGGTAGGATTTACTTCACCAGATTTAGATGTTTGGTTTAGGACAAGATGACCTTGTCTCTAGAATAAACTCTTTCTCTCCATTGCTTGGAAAGAGGATGCAGCTCCCACACCCTATCAGATGCAGAGATAGGTGTGCGATCAGATGGATGTCAGCTCTAGTCTTTTTAGACAAAGTACCCATAAGGCTATGCCCCAACCCTGAAATGTACCCTCTCTTGTGTTGTTCTGAACCTGCATTTTGTTTCACAACTGAAAGACAAACAATGGCATGACAATGTTGGAGAGTTTGCCTGTTAAGACATGGCAACACCACAAGCTTCTCTTTTTTTTTTTTTTAGAGACAAGGCTTAGGTAACAAAATTCCACGCAACCTTTTGTGGAGCTTCTTGAAGGCCTATGTAAACAGCAATTTCTTACACTCCCTGAGCAGAGGCATGTTTATCACACAAGTCAGAGGCAGACAGGACAGGGGCTTGGGAGCTGAGAGGATGTAACAAGCCAGTTGCTTCTTACAGCATGTGCAGGTTTCTACGTGGACTCTATCGGTGTTTGTGGGAAAGTTAATCCCAATGCAGTTGCCAGTGAGCAGGAGAGGCCAGTGGGCCTCTGCCAGCTAGGGAGCACACGTGGCACATGCTGCTGAGGCCGTGAGCAAAGTAGGGCTTCAGTTCAAGCTGTCTCTTGGGAATGGAAAGGGGAACTGGCTCCCCTTGCGTTCCAGAAAGGCAGTAGGTGAAAGTTGCTGGGAAGCAAAGTGGGAGATTTCCTCAGAAAGCTAGGAGGGAGTCTTGCAAGCCTGCCAAGCTATTGCTTGAAAACCAAAAAACCTGCCTGACAGCAGGCAAAGTGCTGGGGAGAGAAGAGAGAAGTAGTGTGAGTACTTGCTTCCTCAAAGTGAAGTTTTGTGAGTGATTGAACCTGGATTGTCTTTGTTGAAGAATGTTTCATTTCCCTAAATGAACCCATGTTTTAGATGAAGCCACATATGCTTGATTTCAGGCAAAATCAATTCACACTTGTGCAAGATTTTTAACTACTTTAGGTAGAAATCACTTCAGTCACTGGGTGCAATAGAAATGGATATGTATAAATATGTTATAACAATAGTTTTTCCCCTCAAAGGAATTTCCTTATATGTTTCTTGATGTCTAATGTCTATTTTGTTTCATGCCTCTTATCCAGACCCTACATATTTTAGCTCTATGGCCAGCGCACAGCACCTGGTGTCTCTGGGACAGATTGCAGGGGAAGCAGAGCGGAGCAATGCTGTTTTATGGCTGTTTAGCCGCTCATTTATTTTCAGTTGATTGAAGAGCGTTCCTGTCTAGATTGTGATCACGACAGTGATTGTGATGGTTATATCCCAGCCTTGAGTTCAAATGTAGCTTCTTAAAAGAAGAGGTCTTGCGCTTTCCAGAAGAAGTGGATAAATAATTTTGCAGTAAAAACAGCAATTCAGAACATAAGGCATATGTTAGTGTTTATAGAAGTTTCTCAGTAGCCTGTAGTGTATTGCCAGGTGCAAGGCAGAATGCAAAAGGATTAGAGCATAAAAGTGAGTCTAGAACAGTTTTTAAGAAGAAAATTGTTTCAACTTTTTATTGTCTAAAAGAAGAAAATGGTACAGCAGCTGACGCAAAACCAGTAATAAAAGGCCTAATTACATCATTCACACATATTCATACACATTGTTTCATGGAGACAGCAAATTAATGTTGTTTTCTCCATTTACCATAGAGAAAAGATGCGGGTTTGGTATGGCAAAAATCACCTACTTCCAACACTGAGAACTTCTTTGTCAGTTGGAAAAAAAAGAGAAATTGGGTGGGAAAGGGCATATTTTCCTCAGTGGCCATTGCTGCCTCAACTATCATACAGAGATACCCCAAATTGTCCAGGGCTTCTCTGTTAACAAAGGGCTGAAAGCAGAACAATTAATTGCTTTCTTCATTATTTTCAATATAGCAATGAAATCGCATTAAGGGTATTAGGAAATCTAAAAAGTATAGATGATCAAAATAGTTTAAATTTTGGCAATGTATAGCAACTGGCAGATGCCAAGATAATATTTACTTTGGGGATACACCCATCTGTCCACAGATTAGTGGCAGTGAGAATGAATGCCTGCTTCCAGCTAATTGCCAAGCTCCCACTATGCGTAACCCAGCAGGTTGTGTTGAAGCAGGTCATCGCTTCATCTCCACAGTTGTGTAATAGGTTATCAATCTCTTCTCCTCTGTTAAGTGTTTCAGAATTACAGGAAGCATTTCATTTTGCCAGCCTCCACTATGTGGAAACATTGAGGCATGTCCCTGCATGACTGTTATTTCTAAACCTGCAACTGGAAGGATCTTAATGCGCTTTCCCTCTGTTAGAAGTCACTTTGCACACTCAAGGAAGATTTCCCCATAGCAAGTTTCAGTTTCAGTGGAAAGCTGAGGATTGTGAAGGGACTGGCAGCAGCTCAGTACTACTTTCTTTCACGACACGCTAAAGCACTAAAACATCTCTGATGGGGTTTTATAATTAGATCTGAACTTGCCTGCATGGCAGTTTCTGTCATAATGCATCCACGTGAGAGACGGCTACAGCAGAAACTAGGGGATAAATTTGTCAACCATAAATGTAGCTCATCTAAAAATGTATGGTGACAAACCAGCCACAATAGGAAGGGAGTGTAGTCACTTATATATTTGCTTGTTGATGGCTGAATCCACACTTTCATTTTAGAAAATGAGGCTGTCTTAACATGAATAGGCCACTTTCTCTGATATTTGCCCCAGAGAACAAGGCAGTATTGAATGTTTTAAACATGCTAGAAGGCTGGATACATATTGTCAGTATGAGGAATGTTCTGCACAAAGAGATTTGTCGCGCTGTGCGTGTTTCATCAGGAATTTTGTGGTAGAACATTACAACATTTCATATCTTCAGATTCTAGTAATCTAGGTTTCTTAAAGCTTGTGAAATAATATCTATTTCTGCAATGGAAAGAATGTTTTCATTGTGCAAATGTACTTTGACATATTGCAGAAAGAGATAAATATTTATTTTGTTAAAGTTAAGCTTCCAAATAATTTAATTGTCCAAGTAAGGAAAGGTTTGTTAACCAATTAGAAAAATAAAGATATATTGAGGTATGCAACTAATGACCATAAATCCAATTTCAAAGAATAAACTGGAGCTTAAAGTGAAGTAATGGACTGGATATTTGAGCACAGTCAACATTCACTTAAGAGATATGTGCTCTGCTACAGAAAATTATGGTTTCTTAAAATGCTATTTAAATGAAGGGTAAAGGTCTAGTATTGGGAGGGTTTTTTTGTGAGGGTCCTCTTTAGTTCCCTCCAAGCAAGGAAGTCACTCCATCACTGTACAGTTCAGCTTAGTTTCCATTCCTTCATATGGTGAGCTTCATCATGTTGTCTCAGTAAATAAGAGCACAAGGATGCGAAAGCACAGAGCTGTTCCTTGAAATGCTCTGGCCATGGCATGGCCTGTTTTCATCTCCTCACGAACACCCAGCCATTAGGTTCACTGCTTTAAGCCTCTTAAGGTGAAGCCTGTACGGATTCCTAGCTAGTGCTTGTCATTAAAGACATGTTTTGCCCAGAGAGAGAAGACTGGTAGTGTTTAAGAAATAGAAATGAAACGATGATGTAAGTTTTTATTACTCAAGCTTTTTTGCTTTCTAGCACTGTTACTATCCCTTTCTTTCTTCCTGCCTTTCCTTACATCTCAACACACCTGAATATTTGCAGCCAGTCCCAGAAGCTTCTGTGGTGGCCACAACCACACACCAAGGAAATCTTCCTCCTCTCCCTCCACCTGTATGAGGGCCGGTTACACCGCAAGCAAGATCCTTCGTGCACATCCACTCATGCACATCCAGTGTGGCTGCCCATGGTCCCTGTGGCAAGGCCACTGACATAGGCCTGTGGAGGCAGGTGAAGAAGGGAGGGGAGCCAGTGGTAGGGTGCCAGGGTGAGTGATGGTCACAGGCTCATTGGTGGGGTATTAATGCTATGTTTCTAAAGCATAAAACAGACCAAGAGGAAAGAAAAGAACAAGTAGAGCCAAGCACATGCTGGAAACAGAGGGAAAAAAATAATCCTATGAGCATCTTTAAACATCATCATCATTTTATTTGCTGTTAAAGCCACTGGTGTACCTCTGCCACTATCGTATTTGCAGGATGCTGATCCCAAGAAGAAAGACATGATAAAACTAGATTTTCTTGGCTGAGAGAAATTACTCAGAAATTTAAAAAATACTATTTAAACGATGAGTGCAGCTCCCAGGGAAGGACCTGGGGGCACCCAGCTGTGTGGACCTCCAGGGCTTTCATACTGCTGGAGCATCCCCAGTACAATCCTCTACACTGAAGCACTGTTCAACTTTTTTAAATAATTTCTTTAATTGATTAAATTATATTCATCATTATAATTCATTGTTAGGGGAGACTTTATAGGAGCCTTGCAGTACTTAAAGGGGGTCTACAGGCCTATGGGGAGGAATTTTTTATCAGGGAGTGCAGGGATAGGATGAGGGGGGATGTTTTTTTACTGTAAGAGTGATGAGGCTTTGAGCAACCTGGTGGGGAGGTATCCCTGCCTATGGCAGAGGAGTGGGAACTGGATTATCTTTAAGGTCCTTTCCAACCCAAACCATTCTATGATTCTATGATTAATGAATTAATTTAACGGATCAATTATTTAACAATTAAATAGCCTGCTGGCAGGGACCAGCTTGTGTGCCAAAGCCCGGCGGGAGGCGGTGCCAGTTGGAGGTGGCGTTACCTGGGGGACACTAGACCCCCTGTTCCAAAGGAATGGCAGGATGAGACCCCAGAAAGCTGAGGAGGGACTTTTTACAAGGGCAAGTAGTGATAGGGCGAGGGGGAATGTCTTTAAATTGGGAGGGGGAAGATTTACATTAGACATTAGGGAGAAATTCTTCACGATGAAGGTGATGAGGCACTGCCACAGGTTGCCCAGGGAAACTGTGGCTGCCCCCTCCCTGGAAATGTTCAAGGCCAGGTTGGATGGGGCCTTGAGCAGCCTGGTCTGGTGGGAGGTGTCCCTGACCATGGCAGGTGGGTTGGAACTGGATGGACTTTAATGTCCCTTCCAACCCAAATCATTCTATGATTCTATTTCCCACTTACCTGCATATGTATACATTTCCCCAGAAACCTATGCATATTTTATTACTTTTCAAGGACTTATTTTAACTTTATTATGAACTTCACAACAGCCAAACCTCTGCTCATTGGATCTTTGGATTCAGCTCTATCTGACCTTGCATTTTAGACAGGAAAGGCTGCAAACAGAGGTGATTATAGAAGGAGACACATCTGTTCACCAAAGACCATAATGAACACGCTATCATTTAGCTTTGAAAAGTGTCTGGAAAACACCGTTCGAAAAAATCATGTTACCAAGAAAACATGCTGTAAACAAAACATGCTAAAAAGAAACATTGCTCTCAGAGGGTCATTCTCTCTAACTTACAAAAAAATACTTTAGCGCAAATCAAAACGATCCACTTTTCGTAACAGCAGCCTCTTCTCGTAGCAGTGCGGCGGGAGGCGGCCCTGCCCGCGGCGGGGGGTGGAACTGGACGGGGCTCTACAGCCCTTCCCGCCCGAGCCCTTCCGCGCTCCCCGCCCCGGCCGTGACGCGCGCGGGTCACGTGAGGCGGAGGCGGGGCGGGCGCTCCCGGAGCTGCCGCCATGCTGATGCCGCCGCCGCTGCCCGGCCGCCCCCGCCTCCGGCGGGCCCCGCTCCCGGCGGGGCTGCCGCTGCTGCTGGTGCTGCTGGTGCTGCTGGTCCCGGCGCGGCCCATCTCGTTCCAGCTGCCGGGCAAAGCGCGGAAGTGCCTGCGGGAGGAGATCCACCGCGACACGCTGGTCACGGGCGAGTACGAGATCAGCGCCCCGCCGGGCGCCGCCGGCCCCTCCGCCAACCTCAAGGTGCGGCGGGGAGCGGGCACCGGGCAGCGGGGAGCGGGGCGGCCCCGCCCCCCCCCGGCCGCGTGGGGCGGGGCGGGGGCAGCGTGACGTCTACCGCGCGTGACGTCATCCCGCGCGTGGGCTCGCGGCCGGGCTGCCCGCGCCACCAGCGTGTGGGGGGAGCGGGGAGTGGGGAGTGAAGGGGCTTTGCCGTCGAGGCGCGAGCTGCCGTGGTACCGGGAGTCGCTGTTACAAAAAGCAGGGTGTTCTGATTTAAGTTAAAGTACAGTTAAGTTTCCTCTGAGTACCTGTGGTTTATTGTAAGGTAGACAGAATGCCCCTCTGAGAGAGCGTGTTTTCTTGACAGCATGATTTCTTTACAGCGTGTTTTTTCAAACAGTGTTTTTCCAACCACTGTTCAGGGAGAAATGATAACGTGTTAAGTATGGTCTGTGCTGAACAGATGTCTCCTCCAGTCCACCCGTGTTTGCAACCTTTCCATATCTAAAATGCAAGTTAAGACAGAGCTGGCTCCAAAGCTCCAATTAATGGAGATTTGACTATTGTGAAGTTCATAATAAAATTAAAATTTGTCCTTGGAAGGTAGTAAAATATGCATAAGATTTTGGGGAGAATTTGCGCAAATGCACGTAAATGGGAAATATTTTCTGTCCCCAGCTCTTGTCTCGTAATGCGTGACTGACAGAAATCATTCACTCATGCACCCAGCACTGAATTAAAGGATGCTGTTTTCTAAAACTCGAAAACGAGTTTTAGTTTTTGACAGTATTTTCAGCGTGGCAGGGGCTGGCTTGAGCCAACTACAGGGCTTTTCCCCCCAAAGGTCTCCTCCCAGTGGCCCATCCTGCCAGCGGCCTTGTAATCCGCACACCCCATGGCGGCCGGTGGGCTGGGCCACGGCGATAAGGCTGTCCTGAGGCTGCTGGCAGCGTGTGAGGAGGAGAGGGTTATGGTGACGTGGCTTTCCAAAGGCTCACTCCCTACACAGTGCCTGACATAGCGGGATGTAGTAGCAGGGAGAGGGCAAAGCGAGGGCTTAGAAACAAGATTCTGGTGCACAAAAGGGTTATTCCAATTGTGTTGTGGCATATAAGGAGGCAGGTGTTTGCTGCAGGGGAGAAAATGATCCTAAAGAGAGTACAGGTGATGGGTCAGCAGAATATACGGTACAAGTACACCTGTGTGACAAGCAGCTGTTACAACTTCAACAGCTTCACTTTAGTTCTGTTCACAGTCTGGCTCTCTTCAGATTTCTAAACCAGCTGAGTAAGGGCTATTGCTATGTTAACAGTTCAGAACAGCTTTCTGTCTGCTTTTTATTTCTGTCTGAGCTCCCAAAGGCTTTGAAAGCAGGCAGACAGAGACAGGGTGATCTGCTCAGGAGTCTCTGAACTAGGTGTTACTGAGTGAGTATCTTGGATCTCCTGAAATCTAGTTTCCCTTCCAGCATCTGCTTACAGGCACCAGGAGCCCTTGGGTTACTGGCTATTGTGCTTGGTTCTGGCTAGAGATGGCTGTCTCTGGAGTATTGTTTTTTTTAAAAATGTTATTCTGCTGTTCTTAGACCATTTGTAAGAGAGAACTTACCTGTATGCAGGCAGAACCAAGCAGCTCTAATGCTTTAAAATGCTGCTGTAGTATTTGCCTGGCAAGGCACATGTATTTAGATCGAGTACCATGTTCCCATCTGTCTCTTAATGCTAGGTGATCAAGCCTCCTGGTTCCCTGGTTGCCCACTCTTAGGTCAACTGACCCCACAGTCTCTTCCAAAACTAGCTTTTATGACAGAGGAGTTGGTTAGAGAAATGATGAAGCAATGAAACCCATGCTTGGGTCTTAGCCTGGCATTGCTGCTGAAGCTGGTATCCAGGTAGGGACTGCTCATGGAAGTTCTAGTTTATTCTATACAGCAACTTTTCTTTTTTTTTTAAATGGCCCTGTACTAATTTGAAAAACTACAAAGGAGAAATAATAATTTATGCAATTCTTGCTTTCCTTCTTGTTGTTCAGGTGTGCTACAGCCTCCCAACATGCTGTGCCTGTTTTAAGTGCTGTCACTCCCCCCTACTACATGCATACTTTCTCTTTGTGTCTGTGTGGGAAAGATTAGCTCAGGACATCATGTCTGCAGGTGGTCTTTCTCCTTCTCTGCTGGATGGTCTGCTTCAGTCCCCTGTGTTGGGCCACCAGACATAGGAGGCTGACAGTTAATCCTGGCCAGGCTTAATTCAGTTCCTGCCGGTGAGATAAGTTGTGTGTGTGATAGCCCAGTGCTAACAGTGGCACCCTCTGTTCCGGAGGAATCTGTGGGCTCTGCCAGCTGGCTGCCAAGGGGAGGCTGAGGTCTCGATTGGGCCGGTCCACGTGCCTCTGCCCCGTTGTTGAGGCAGGCAGTTTGGGGAACCGTTGGGCTGTTTGTCAGGGGCGAACAATGCCCTGTCTGTAGGGGACAGCCTTACCGTAAATAACGTTAGAATAGCATGAAAAATCCCTTTCAGGTCCACTCCCCCACAAGCGTTCTGTCTGCGCTATTAGCAGCTTCTCCCGCCCCCACGCCCCTGGCTGAATGGGCAGTGGATTTGGCTGGTTTGGGTAAGGCTATTCAGTTTTGATGAAAGCAGATAGCAGAGCTTTTACTGTCCAGAATCCTGCTCACGAGCAAGCTATTACGAGAGCTGGAAAGGGCAAAAATGGATCAAGCTGCATAATGTCCTCTAGCTAAAGATTATCTCTGGTCTGTAGAAAGCCCTAAGGGAATAGTGCTCAAAATAACAGGGCATTTGAGCGCTTTCTTTACTGTGTTATTGTCACTACTTCTTGGGGTGCAGAACCCGCTGTGATATCACCCTGATGAGACTCACGTCTTGGTTAGTCAGGACGCTCCACTGAATACTGTGCACTGTATGGTGGCCAGAACACGTGCTTCTACAGCCTGTCTGCGTGGTCAGATGCAGGCGATCAGCAGGGCCTGGTGACTTGAGCTGGGTGCTTCCAATAGTCTGGGGGCTTCCAAACAGGAGGTGGCTTGTGCTGGTGGCCCTGCAGCTGCCTGTGTCCAAGTGCACAGGCGTGCTTTCATCTCCTCGCTGCTTGAATACAGGTAGAGCTCTGAGCAGGAACTGCAGCAAGGGAGGGAAGCGGTGCTCCTGTTCATTCTCAGATGTTGACAAATACCATATGGTGCAGGGGAACCCAAGACAAGTACTGTAACAGACAATTACAGGATAATCTGTATGCAAAGGAAGCTTCTGCCTGAAGTCTTGCCTGCTATGGTTTATACTCTGAGGCATGAAGATCTACATTCTTTATTATTTTTGCTGCCTGATGCTGCAACTCTTATTATCCATGTGAAGGCCTGCACCTGTTCTGAGTCCAGCAGGCTGCTGGCATCAGTGATGTCCTGTGGCAGGGAGTTAATTAGGTGTTCTAATAAGAAGAAAGAAGAGTATTTCCTTAGAATACTTTTGGATACATAGCCCTTTTGTGTGGCCTTTGTACAGGGAAACGAGGCTGGTTTTCTCTTATAAGAAGGAGTAGAGGAGATTGTCTGACTTCTGTATCACAAATTATTTTGTATACTTCTGTCTTATATACGTTTAAAATTATTCCAAAGCTTTTCAGTCTCTTTGTCTCCAAGACTTTCAAGGATGCCTAGTAACTTTAGCACCCATGTTTTTCAGAAGTATCTGTTGAAAGGTACAATGCAGGGAAACTGGGAGGCATTCCAGTGGAATATTTACTCTTGATTTTTGCACAGTATTGTAATGCCTTCAGTTTTTTTCACCCCTCTCAACTGGATGGCCCTTTTAATTGAGCACAATGAGTCTCGTCTGTGTCATGAAATGTGTGTCCTTTTGAAGTGTTTTTGTAGACCTTCTACAGTTTTTGCCTATTCTTAGTAATTTTGCAGACCTGGTGCAAAGCTGTTATTATTTTGTCTGTGTAATCTGGATTGTCCTCTGAAGTAGGCACTTATTTAGATCTTGGAACCCAAACCTTGTATAGCTTGGGGCCACACTGATGGTTTATTTTTAGAGGAACAGATGTGTTCTTCTCCATTTCACCTTTTTGGGGGTGTCTTTTTTTGTCCCCCAAGGTTCTCTGTATCTCTGTTGCTATGGGGATTTATGAATTTTGCTTGCAAAATGAAGGCAACAAATAACAGTTTGGTTCAACTTCCTAAATGTTGTTTGTATTCGGGAGTTATAGGAGGAAGAGGAATTAGTGTGGTTTTTCGTTTGGGGTTTTTCTTGGTTGGTTGGTTGATTGCTTTTTGATGTTTTTTTTTTTTGTTTGTTTAATTGTAAGAGTCAGTAACCATCTTAGAGGCACTTTGACTTTGTCAGCTCCTGGAGCAGGGCTGACAAAGGGAGGAATTGGTACAGTTATGGGGAAGGAGAAACACTGTTGTAAGGAGAAAGCAACAGATCCAAAGGGAAGGCTGGGAGAACTCTTCTTGCAAAGGCAGACTGAGCCCTTTTCAGCAAAGCACTGTGTTCCTTACCCTCATTGTCTCTTACAGATAACTGACTCCGCTGGGCACATCCTATATGCCAAGGAGGATGCCACTAAGGGCAAGTTTGCCTTCACCACTGAAGACTATGATATGTTTGAGGCCTGCTTTGAGAGCAAGCTTCCTGTGGGTAAGTGAAGTGAAAGGCCTGTTGGTTGCATCTAGCTTCCAGACAAGTTCACGTAGATGCGTGGATTAGGGGGATCTGTAAAGTGGTCCTGAGAGTGGTCTGCAGAATACTGACTTTTAAAGCTGATCTTCAGAAGGTTGTGGGCACTCTCACTGCAGAATATCTGATGTTGTTTGCATTGAGTAACTCTATGACTGTCATGCAGAGTGCTTGGGTTTCTTCTGAAAGGGGGATCATGTGTTCCTCCCACGAAGGTCACTACAGCTGCAATGAGTGGCAGTACCAGGGAGCAAACCACAGCTCTTTTGACCTTTGCGTACTTCTCCCCATCTTGCAGTCGAGCCAGAACAGGGCAGGATGCCATCATGTCCAGGACCCTGTCTTTCTCCCCATCTGACCATCTCTCCCATTTGGTGGAACATGATCTCTCCACCATGTGTGTTTGGCAGCAATCCTGCATTAGGTTAGAAACCGTTTTCTGGGGTTAGAGGTTGTGTGCGTATGGAGAACATGGCCTTGGTTTGCACCCGCAACTGCTCTCTTAAGTTGTCAATAAAGGAAAGGGGAAATGAGCAGAATGTCAGCCTTGCATTTGTGCAGCAGGGTTGGTTGCCCAACGAGCATGAGGCTCGTTTCCTATGAGTGTGACGCATGTGCTGCCTTGAGTGGCTGAGCTCAACTTCAAGATAAATGTGCTGAAAACTGCCAACACATGGGCTCCTGTCTCATGTGTGGTGGTGTAAGCGCATGCAAGTTCGTAAGTGCTAGCATCTTTTCACAGTCACTTTCAGAGTTCTGCTCTCTGGACCTCGTTCTTAGGTCTTATCCTGAAAGATCCCAGAGCATTTCACAGAGCAGTCATTAGCAGCTTTCCGCGTATCTGTTAAAAGACAGGTTCTGTTTTGCTCTGTGTATGAGACAGCTGTGTATGATGCAAGCTGAACTTTCCAGAAGGAGAAGACTATCTTCTTTGCTGGAATTGGGAGTGACCTAGCTTGTAACAGCTTTTCTGTAGTATTTTATAGATAAGGCAATGACCCAAATACTCAGGACTTTGCTTTTATTTCTCTCTGAAGGTAGGGCTTCCAAATGCTCCTTAACACATCGAGACATGTAGGCACTAGTGACTCATCTGGGAGTCACTCATGCTATTTTACTGTCCAACACCTGGGTGTCTGGGAGGTCTCCAGACAGTCCCACAAATGCTTTCATAGCTTCCATTTGATCACACAGAAGTGGAAAAGGCTTCTTTCTTTAGTTGTGTCTAGACTCTTATTTCAGTACTTCTGACCAGAGGTTTCGTGCCTAGACCGAGCCCCTTATAGCTCTTTGATTGTAGCAAACATTCATTCCCTGGCTCCTTTTTATTGTTATAGGTTTGTTTAAAGCTTTCAGTACTGATAAGGATAAAATATTTCAAAGTTCAGCTTCCTCCTGGTGACCAGTGGGGCTTTGAGGTGCCAAAATCTAGAGCCCTTCAATTGAGCAGCTGAACCCTCTTCTGGAGGCTTTTTATTTGGGGGCTTCCAAGCTGCCATTTTTTTTTGTGGGCCCAGACACCTCAAATTCCTTGCTGAAGAGAAATGCTACGTGCTGAGTATCTCCAGATATCCCATGGCTGTGCTGGTAATCAAGAAAATGTTGAAGTGAAGGAAATGGCACTGCAAGGTTTGATCACCTGCAGGACTTGTTTAAGGTACTGTGAAAGAAGTAACCACGTCTTCAGGAAGTGCTGTGTTTCCTCAGTAAGGTCAGCATGGGAATGGGGTTGCTGACCAAGTGCTGTTTTACCCCCATATTTCTCTTTAAAGCTTGGGGTTTTTTTCACAGTCTTATGAAGTAAATGGTCAAGACTTGTAGTGCGACAGCCAAGGAGGATGTTAGTGGAGTACTAGAAGAGAAAAGCTGTTGGTAGAGGAAGCCCAGAGCCGTTGGGACCCAAAGGGTCTAAGCAACTGGGATTTCTCAATCCCTAACCACAGAAATGAGGAAGAAGAAGTGAAAAGGAGATCCTATTTAGAAGGGTCCATCTTATCAGAATTTAGGGGTTCTTAGGGTGCCTCTTGGAACTGTGGGTGTTTGCATGACAAGATTTTTTTCCTCTTCCAGGATGGAAGGGTCCTGTCTTCCTGATCAGTGCTCTGTTCCCAGGCACACTTACTCTCACCCTGTATGCTAATCTCTGAGAAGAACAGCCTGGCATGCACTGCGAACTCTCCTGTAGGGCCCTTCCTGTGTGCTAATCTTTACCTCTTTGCTCCTTCTATAATCCTTCTCTTTCAAACTTTGAGAATGTTATGGCTTGTTTTTTCTTGAATTCCTGTGGGAAAATTTTTTGACATCCAGTTCAACCATCCTGGTTTTCCACTGACTTTGCAAATTAGGAGCTCCCCTAATCTTCCAGGAAACAGTTCTGTGCTCTTGTGAGGATGACCTATTGGAGACCTCGTGGGTGATGTAGGTATCAGCTTAGTTCAAGATCTCTGGGACTTAACATTTTTCTTTTTGCTGCTGATCCAGTCTGCTCTGGTGAGCCCTGGCTGCAAGGAAGAGCAGGGAGTTACTGAGGATCTGATGAGCACAAAAGAAGCTGCCTTGTGCTTTGGGAACAGTAAACTTGTAGAAGAGCAGCTTGAGTTTTTCCATGCTAGTCCCTAACAACGTTAACCTCTTGTAGAGTGTCCACTTTCCATCCCTTTGCACCCAGCAGCTCTAAGTTCTCTACTTTCTAATTGCCTCTTGGCAGCTCTTCCCTCCAGCCTGACAAATTAATCCTTCCAGTTCTGTTGTCTTGTTCACTGGGCTTTTCATCCTTCTCATCTCTTCCTGGAAGTTCCAGCTGTCCACCCTAGTTGCTGTAATTTAAACAGCATTAGAAAAGTCTCTCACTGAACTGTGTGCTTTGAATTTTCTTCTGCAGCTACAGTTGGCTGTCCTACCTGCCCATTGTCAGACGTGGTGATGCACGTCAAAAACTTGTGGTTGGAGAAAGGAGCACTGGGTGGCTGTATACTGCCTGTCTGTGAAAGACCAGTGCTGAAGGCTGAGTTTGTTTTTACAGTAACTGGTCTTTTTGTAAGAAAACCAAAAACTTCCACCCTAATCCTAATTTATCCATTGGGCTCTTACATAGCTGGGTTTGAATTTCAAGCTTCTATATCCCTCTGGAAATTGAAGAAACAGTTTGTAATTGATACGGACCGTCTTGTCAGTAGGTTATTCAATTTTCTGCTAGCAGTAGAAGGTGATTCTGCTCTGGTGTTGAAGTGGGTAGAAGGAAGATTTGGGGATGTTATACTGAAGATCTGGAGTATCTTCCCAGTGCTGACTGGAATGACCCAGTGCAACCTGTACATTCGGTTTGTTTGTGCGCTGAGGGAACGTCCACCTGGCAGTCTCTTAAGGCAAAGTATGAGTATTGGATGTGTTCCTGGATATACTCTCTGAAATTCATAATATAAGTGAATTCAGACCTTGTGTTTTGCTGGCAGCCAGCTGAGGACAACTGTATGCCCAAAGTACTGGGATTTGAGAACATGTTATGTACAGATGTTTTCTTGGTGGGTGGCATAGTGGAATATGATACGTGGGTCAGCTGGTGTGCTGCATTCTTTAGGGTGTCTTATATGCCTGTCCTTTATATTTCTTTGTTCCTCTCTTGAATGCTCTCAGATGTGACAGTTTGAGGCATTTAAAAGAAGCCATCAGTCGTAGGTGTCCCTAGCCTGGGGGTGCCAGCCTTAAAAGATAACCTACTGTGCTGCTGTCTGCAGCCTCATCCTACTTGCTGTTTGTGTGGCTCCAGCTGGCAGATCTCTGAAGGGGCATTTTCCTGGCTTCAGAAGCCTCCTGCCATCATGGGGTTTGCATTATCAGTGTGGGTTTTGGACATCTGAGCTGTTCTTTCCCTGGAAAGATATGTTGGTAAAGTGATTGCCTTCATTTCTGCAGAAACTGGCATCCGAAGGTCAGTAGGTCCTTGTACGCCATATTCCTCAATTAGAGCAGTTTACCTTCTGCTCCTTTGAATGTAAAATAATTTACAACCCGAGTAACCTTGACGAGCTGCCGGTGCTCTTCCTGCTAGAAGGAACATGGGCTTCCCAGTTGAATATTTGTCCCTCAGGTGACTTTTCTTTTGCAAGGCTCTCTCATAGCAGCTGGTATTCATCTTCTAATCCTCTGCAGTTTTTACAGTGATTTGCATCCTACACACACTTAGCACTTTTAGTTACAGCTTGTTCTCATTATCTTTGGGAGGTTCTCCTTCAGCAGGATTTGTTGTGAAGTCTCTGTATTTTTAGGCTGGCCTGTGCTGCCTCCGCAGTTTAGCTGCGGACATGGAGGGAGGGGAGGGGTGTTGTGTGCTCTTTCTCAGTGGTGGGGAGAGCTGGTGATTTCCTGGCAGGCTGAATGTTTTGCACAATGAATCCTTTCATTATGCTTCCAGGAACAGGGAGGATGCCGGACCAGCTTGTGATTCTGGATATGAAGCATGGAGTTGAAGCAAAGAACTACGAGGAGGTATGTCCCCTGGCTGCCTGCACTGCATGCTCCCCTTTCCCAGCACTCACGTGGTGCCGTTTTCAGATCTGGGGCTCATGGTGGGAAGCTGTTTTCCCAGTGGTGATGAAAGCCTGTCTGCAACCTACAATTCCATTGAAACTTTGTATGTTATGGGAGAAAAAAAAGAGAAACATCAACTAAAATTAATTCTGTACTCTGGGAACTGGAGCCTAATGTGTGAATTTGCTAGGACAGCATGACCCAGCTTCCGGGCATGGTATTAGAGGCAACCAACCCCAGCAGAGGAGGGCATTTTAGGTTAGTACCAGATCCTCCTAAAGGTCTAGTTGTGTTGTTCTTACCTTCCTGACTGTAGGATGTTCTGCTCAACAGCCCTGAAATGGCGCCTGTACATTTCTAAGAACTGGCAGTGTGTCAACATAGAGGTGTTTGGCAGAGTAGCAGCTGGTGTGAAATGGGTGTTTGATTTGAAGGCGTGACATTGCAAACAGACATAAAGCTTAAATGTTTTCGTCTTAGGAGGACATAGCTTGCTTAGATCCAAGAACCAGCTGTGTGAAATAGCAGTTGCTGTGCGGCTGGGACAGTCCTGGCTGGTTTGGATACTGAATTTTGATGACTGCTGCTGTGCTTTTTGGCTCACTAGAATTTGGGGTCAATCAGCCGCCAGCACAGAGCCTGTGCCTGAGAAAGTGAGAGTTGATGGAGAAAGGTTCCTGAAAATGGCTGGTGTGTCCACTGCGCACGACAGCATGGGAGGTGCCTTAGGGAGGAGAGTGGGTAGTGGAGGAGGCTGTGTATGGTGCCAGTTAGAAAACTAACAGATTCCTGGGATGGGCATGCTGGGGTTTTTAGATCCCTTGAGCTCTGGGCTAACTAGTCCTGCATGGCTCAAGTCAGCCTTGTGCACATCCTGTGTGAAGAATAAGAAAGTGCTTGGGATCAGAGAAGAGCAGAGCAGTCATTGGGCCAGCCATCTGGCAACCAGCCACTGCAGGATTACAAGACGTTAAAGTCTGATGGGATGACCCCCAAGAGCCTAACTGGGAGGATTATGGTGTACAGAATCTCTTTAAATACAACCCCGCATCATATTCTGAGTTACAATACTGTAGTGCAACCTAGAGGTGTTGTCCCTGTGCAGAAGGCCCATATATCTATGTACTCATTGGTTGTATTGATAAAATGATCTTGGAATAAAAGTAGTATCCGTTATGGTCATCAGTGTAGTTAAATTGATGGAAAAGTTCCATGGACAAACACAGGAAAAGAGGAGTTTAGACTTGCAGATTTGGCAGTGCTTGCAAGCGTCCTTGACTTGTGAGGACCTCAGAGTGGCAGAATGTGTTGAGCATTGTTGAGCAGCCTCTGCAAAAGACTCAGACTGGTTTAATGTTTGTACACCTGTTACAGATGTTTAGCCACACTGCTTTGTAGTGTATTTTCTTTTTTTCATCCTCTCTGTCCCTGGGCTGTGTAATATTTGTGGGTTTTGACTTGATATTTTGCTTTAAGGCCCAAGAGGGGAAATCTTGCTCAGGTTTCTCTCCTGTAATTGCTGCCTTTTTGAGCCTTTTGCTTGTGGTGTTCATCTGCTGTAGGGTATCAGTGACCTGTCTTCCTCCCCAGTTGTTCTTGTTAAACTGCTACAAGGAGAGCTGATGTAGGAAGTTGAATGAGGGTAAAGGATACTGTCTCACCTGTGCATGGAAATATGCAGCGAGAGGAGGAGTGACATCCAAGTTTGGTTTCATCAGCTTTCATAGATCCCAGACACTCTTGGAGCAGAGCATCTGGGAGAGTGAGTTCAGTCAGAAAACTTGACTGTGTGGCAGTGCCATTCCTTAGTTCTCTGAGGTAGAGAGGAACAACTTTCTCTGTTCAGTAAGTAGAAATGAAGGTAAGGAAAAGTGAAGACTTTTCTGGGGTCACCAAGAAGGCTCAGCTATCTAGGTTCCTTTCCAGATCAGCTGCTCCTACTTGCTTGGCTACAGTGTGTCTCTTTCTATGCTAGGTAGGGAGTTAGGCTTATGATGAATCTTTGAGTGGCCCCTGAGAAGTTCAGTGGAGTTGTTGTCTCAGTTGTTTTGGTGGTCTAGATGTTTCTTCCAGGACAATGGTGTTCCACCATCAGAGATGCTTGGTGGCCCATTTACAAAATCTCTCGGAGTAGCTGTGCGTATTGGCCCCTCAATAAGGATGAAAGAGGCTCCAGGATGTGTGCCTTGGAGTACAAACAAGGCTGAAAGTAGCTGTCGGACATTTCTAGTTAAACCTATTAAGAGCAGCTGAAGGGATGTGAGATGGAGCAGGCAAGCCTTGTTTTTGCCCAGTGGAGCCTTTATAGCCCTCTGTGAATGAGCCTAAGTGCCCACTAGGAAGATAATGGAGCTGGTCAGTGCAGGGTTAGCTTGTCAGTAGAGCTGCCTGAGACCTTGTGTGTGTTACAGACCTGCTGCTCTAGCTGTGTCAGCAAAGTCTGTGTCTTAGCCGTGCTTACACTGGTGCCCATTTTTCAGTGAAGCTCTGCTGGCTGATAAATGTCCAGGCCACAGGGCTTTGTCAATGTAACCTATTGGCTAGAAATCAGGAGGGGTTCAACCTCCCATTCCCTACCCCTTGTCACAAACACGCTCCAAATTGACACTGCTGTGCTGGAAGAGCTGTAATAGCTCTCCTCAGCATAAAAATCCTCGGATGAGTGTTTAAAGGCCTGCAGCTTGCCAGGATGCACGTGTCACGTAAAGACCCTTCAGTGAAAAAGCTGATCAGCCAGCGCTGGCCTGGTCACAAGCATCTCTTCAGATGGGCTCTGACACAGAGGCAGCTGCCTCTGCCAGTGGTGTTCCAGGATTGCCTGCACTCTCTTCACACCTGGACCACTGAGGGATGCTGTCCTGTGGCTGCTATTTGAGTAATCCTGTGTGGCAGTGAGGCCAGTGGTAAGCTGCAGGTGCTCCCTGTGTTTCCTGTAATGCATCTTTCTGCTGCTGCGTTACTCAGGGATGCGGCATCTGGCCTTCATGGGGGGGCCTGTCTCTCATTGGTGACAGTGACATATTCTGTGTAGGAACCCAGAGGTACCCAAACCCTACGCTGTGGCAGTGGCAGGAATTGCAGGGAGCGTCCTTTTAGTAATGTCCTTGTGTCACAGACTTTACGTAATGCATACTCAGGTTCCAGCCAGGACTGGGGCGAAGACATGTGTTTACACACTCCACTTCAAATAGTTGCTGCTGTATGAACTGTGCTTTCTAATCGAATTTCCTGTGGATTTTTCTGTATTGGATACAAGTCTGTGTCTTGCAGGACTGTGGGTTGTGTATTCTGCTCAAAAGTTATAGGGTATCGATTTTATAGACCAGCTTTATGAGGGAAGTATATTTCTCTTTTTCAAACTCGCTGACAGGCAGCCCTTCCCAGCCCATCAGTATTCCTGCAGCGGCACCTGCTGGCCTGGCAGTGCGCGGCCCTTACAACAGCATGCGCTGCTTTTGAGGTTATCAGACTGAAGCGATAAAAGCCCTGAGGTCTTGGGTGTAAAAAACCCACCACTGCTGGTGATCCAGCTGAACAGGCTTTCTGGGGCGTGTGGCAGCAGCTAGCAAAGTGAGTCTGTGCTGGTGGACTAACTTACACGCACTATGTATGTGTGTGTGAGTTAGTCACCTGTGCCTCTGTCTGTGACTTCTGTTCACTGGAGGTTTAGTCATATGGCAAGCTCTTCTACCCACTCTTCGAAAGCCAACTGTGAACAAGCTAACATGAGGCCGAATAAGGAAGAAATGTGTTTGTGTGCACACTGTGCTCCTGCGTTATGTGGGAGGAGTAGTAGGAAAGTGTGTTTCAGAGAACAGGTGGGAGAAGTGATAGTGTTTTATGCAGTGGTAGTTTCTGGCTTGTAGGGGTGTTTCCCTAGGGAAAGGATGTCCCAGATCTGTAGAATGTGAGAAGGAGTGGTTCAAACTGGCAGTAAAAACCCATATGGCAGCTCTTGTTTGGCTCAGTGATTGCAGGACTCTTCTGTTCTCTAGATTGCAAAAGTGGAGAAGCTGAAGCCTCTGGAGGTAGAATTGAGGCGCCTGGAAGATCTTTCCGAGTCCATTGTTAACGACTTTGCTTATATGAAGAAGCGAGAAGAGGAGATGAGGGACACGAATGGTAAGATATTGTGCTCCTTCAGAGGGCTGGAGCTCTAAGACCACATAATTCTGCTGAATGTGTAATTAGGACAGTGTTTGGAGATCATGCAGTTATATGGGTCTTTGCCTCTTCTGTTCCTTGTAAGGGAAACTTGCTGGTACTTCTCTCCTTCTGAAGCAATCACTGAGTGTTGTGTGTCCCATCTCTAGCAATCATTTATTTCTGTTTCTATTTCTAATGTGAATTACTCTGTACCATTTACTGTTACCCATTAACCACAGTTTTGCCTTGTTCCCTTTCATTATTCTTCTCGTCGTTCCTTCTGCTTTTATTCTCAAGTACTGCTGGTGCTTGGGTGCCCTTGCCTTCATGCTGTAAGATATCTTTCCTTGGAAGTTTCCAAGAGTGGGGAGAGAAAATCCTGGAACTTTACCCCGTTGAGGCACATCCTGTGATGTCAGATTCCCATGCAATGGTTTGTTTCTATTTCAGAGTCAACGAACACCCGGGTTCTGTACTTCAGCATTTTCTCCATGTGCTGTCTCATTGGACTGGCCACCTGGCAGGTTTTCTACCTGCGTCGCTTCTTCAAAGCCAAGAAATTGATTGAGTAAAGGAGCAAGTCCTCCTCCCCTCCTCTCTGACCCAGCCAGACACCGCTGGGACCCAGCCATGGCCCCCCTGGAGCCATCTCACTGATGATACCCACTGACTGGAGCTTTTCTGCAGATACTTGGACCCTAAAGGGGGAGGGGAGCCTAAAAATTGGAGGCAACGGGGCAATTGTGAAATCCTGTTGGATGCTGAGGGTGGGGTATGCGTTTGGGAATTCCTGGGGCAGTGATTTAAATAAAAAAAGATGTTTCCATGACAGCTGCAGCAAGTTTCTGCACTGTCTGTTCTCCTTTTATAATCTTATCTTGATAATACCTCCCATGTATCTGTGACCGTAGTGTTAACTCTGAGCCACTTGACCCTGCGGAGCTCTTTCAGTGCTGTGCAGTGAGTACCAGGACAGAGTGGGGCCTTCCTGCTCTGGCCAGCTGGGATCTAAGCCTCATGCACACAGAGGTGAGTGCGAAGCAATAGGATTCATCGTCCCAGCAGGGCTGGAGGGATAGAGGGAGGTCCAAGGTTTGGTCCGTGTCGTGGGTCTCTCTGTTTCTCCTTGTGGGAGCTGGTGTCTTTGTGCTGACAGGTCACTTGAGCACTTGAGCATGTGATGTTCAGCCTGGAGGAAGGGGAGCCTTGGAGGGAGGGCTTGGGAACATTTTGAGCTTGGAAAGAAGCCCTGCTTTGCTCAAATAAGCTTTCCAACCTTGGTCCCGCCCTTGCTCCATGTCTCTGTCTTGGATTTGCCTCTCTCATTCTGGAATGATGCAGCAGTTTTCCTGAAAGCCTTGGTCAGGGATGGCCTTTAGTGCAGACAGGAGGCCTCAGTCAGATAACAGTCACAGAGCAAATAGGAGTAGATTATGGTTGGAAACTTGATCTTACATTGAGGAGGGACTTTTCTCATCTAACAGTGTGGCGTTTATCCAGCAGGCAGCTGGCTGAATCTCATTTTTTGAGACCTCACAGCAAGGTGGGCTGCTGCTCATGTGAACTCAAAAAAGCAGTACAGGGTAGGAACGTGGTAATGCTACATCTGGGACGGGTCTGAACTGTGCTCTCAGACAGAACTGTTACTCTGTGTGGTCCTACAAAGAAAGCGAGCAGCTTCTCCTTTCTCAGCCATCTAGATAGCATGATGTTAAATAAGCCAGGCTGGGAGAAGACAGACAGGTTAACTTTCTGGACTTACCTGCTACAGTCTTTAGGCAGTGAATTAAAATTATTTTACCTTGTCTGCATTCCTTCAGAGCAAATGGTTCAGCAGCACAGCACTCTGGTGCCATGTGTCTAGACCCTTCTGGCTAGGGAGGGGGTTGTCATGGCCCTGGGCCTGGCCGACCATTTTGAAAAAGACATGTTTTTATAGTTTCTGACCTGAATCTGGTCTATTGCTGGGAAGGAAATAGTTGTCCAGGGTGAGGTAATGGGAAAGACGATGACCTCCTGTCATCCAAATACATTAGTTCGTTCTTTGCCTCCCTTTGCCACTGCCAAGTTCCTGGAGTTGGTAGTTCCCCTGGCAAGTGCTTAGATTGTTTTTAATTTGTTTCTTTTTTTGATAAAGCCATATTACGAACCCAAGTCCACTCCTCTGCCCCTGCATCCATTTTATCCTTCTACATTGTTGAAAGCTGTTACGGTACAGAACAGCAGTGATGCCACAGGACTGAATTACAGAATTCATTTGAAGGTGGTTTTAGGTCCTACAGTTTGAAGCCTGTAGATGTATTAAGGTTTTGATTTTGTTTTTATGTAACTTGAAAAGACAGTGCAAAAAAGGGCCTTTACTAGTCTTGTCTGTTTTGATGTGCTCTCCCCATCCTTATTGGAGTACAAAGTTATCTTTAACTTACAAATGGTGGTGAGGCCTTAATTTCCCCAGGTAACTGTTACACTCTCATCATTTTGGTGTAGCATTTTGATCTTCACTGTACTGGTATGGATACTGGGGAACAGGTGAGGGGGGACTGGTATAGATTTTCCTGTAATGACCGGTTGGGGGATTTTGTCAACTTTCTCAATAAAATTTCTTCGGGGAAAAACAACCCACCTCAGTTGTCCGTGTGAGTCTGTGCATGTTCCTGCTGACTGCTGTTTTCTGCAGGAAGCAGCAAACACAGAGACCCCCTCTTCAAGCCCTTGGGTTTCTCTAGTGAAAGCTAATTTATAAAGAATTTGAGAATACCTGGAAAGGTATGAGTTGCATTGGCTTCTTTGTGGAGTGGGTCCAGCACAGCAGCAAGCAAGATTTCTGTAATACAGGTTACCATTTGTTCCATTTCTTCCTCCCCCCCTTCCTAATGACATCTCTCTCTGTGAAGGAGTTTGGAGGCTGATAGTGAAGCAGGGCTGGTGTTCTAGAGCACAAGATTCACTTTTTCACCAGCAGGTCCCGAGGAAGATTTAGTGCATTAAGACAAATGGAATTGCTTTCAGTTTTGTGCTGTAGAGGAAATATTAAGCTGTCAAAACGGTGAGCTGCTCTTGTGTGAGTGACAGATATTTCCTGAAGAGTGGTTGGGTATTTACTGAACCACTGTCAGATCTCCTCTGCTGAGCCTGTGGGCCTCTTGCCAAGCAGTGTCCAAGTGAAAGATGCCACGTAACAGGACTGGCAGCACACAAGTGCTACATAGCTAGTTAGTAGCATCAGGGAGAATTTCAAGAAGGGAAATTCCCAGATCTTTGGATAAGGATTAGTCTCTGCCAGTTCTTGCCTGGATGACTATCTGAATATGTTTAATCGTACAGCTGTTCTCATGCGGTAGGTTGGCAGTAGGTCTGGGCTGTTCCAGAGCACTCTGGATGCAGAGCTGGTGTCTTCATTCCTTTCTCCTTCTGGGAAATGGGCTAAAGTTGAGCTGTTGCAGATGGGGTCTGAGCCATCTTTGTGTGTGAAGGATGCATCACTGGTAAATCTGTAATTGCCTGTAGCAAACTGCATCAGACGTTTCCAGCCTCTTCCACCCACTTGTCGGTGTGACTAACGATTTAATTATCACGCTACTTACCAGAGCGCGTGAGCATTCTTAAGATACATCTTCACGTGTTGCCCTCCTGCGATGCCAGCATGGGCTGTGCCCTGTGCAAAGTGCCTGCTGCAGCTGCTCTTTGTGGACACACGTGAGGGGGTGAGCCTTTTACACACTCTGCTGCTCATTTCTTACAAGCCGCTCAGACGTGTGAGAAATAACCCAAGGGTACAACACCCATATTGTGTCCTCACAGGTAGATCAGCGACTTTCAACTCAAACTGGTTTGGCAACTGGTTGGTGACATCATTAGGGATTTCTGCCTGTGCGTTTCATGGGGTCCTACAGCAGAGGTTTGGGAAAGTCGTGTGGTTTCTCTTTGCCCCTGCTGGTTCATGTGATGTATTTCTGTCTCTCTTGTATTTGGTTGTGTCCCTCCACTCCTGTCGCTTTCCAGTGCCTGAGACGTCCTTGCCCTTAGCGAACAGAGTCTCTGAGAAATAAACTTTCCATGTGTTCAGGGTGGCTTGTTGGGACGGAGAGAGCACAAGCCTGAAATGGATACGTCTTTCACAAGAGAAAAAAGAAAAGTTGGGTCTGATGAAGACTGCAGGAGTTCAGGTTGGTAATTTTGTCTGCTGCCCTTTCTCCACCTGGAAAATTTGTAAGGCTTGTGCTTGTTCCGTTGTTCCTCTGCCAAACCACCGGTGGTAGTGATGTGGTGGCTCTGGTAGGCCTGCCTTTCCCTGAGGAAGGTGGAAGGAGCAGAGGATTTAGAAAAATTCCCATTGGCATTTATTGGACCTTTTTGTAAACCTGAAACAGGTGAGCCTACGCTTTTGCTGCAGCACTTGTATTTGCTCAGCAGTGTTTGTAAGAAGCCTGCTTCACTTTGCAAGTCTGCTGCACTGGCAGGAGTGGGGAGTTGCTCTGTTTCAGCTGCAGCTGAAGTGACTTAAAATTCCTGCAAAATGGCAGTAGTCGATGCCTGATTGCTCATTCTCTTGCCAGAAGTCCATGTGGTTTATCAACTTAAACTCGATGCACTAGCTTGCATGCTTCCAGCTTGATGACCTGGCCTGCCAGAGGACCTGTGGTGTCCAAGTGTCTGTCTTTGCTACGAGGATCATTTGTTTAGCTCATGTTTGGAGAAAGCTGCTATGTCCTGAAGGATCCATCTGACTTGTCATATTTCAGTTTTTGCAATAAAATGTACATGTTGAATAACTTCCTTTGGGGGCATGTTACTCAAAAAAGGCAATGACAGAACCATCCTCATGTCGCTCTGCCTCACTTCTGCGGTTTCCTGTCACTTCATTTCTTTTCATAGCTGATATTCCTGAGGTACCTTTCCTCTGAGCTTTTACATTGATTGCATTATGTGGTCTTTGCACAAGCTGCACCAGGAGGTTCTGTTGGAATTGTAATGACATGAACTTGTTTTTTCTTGGTTATGTGGGGGGATGCTGTTCCTACAGCCACCACACAGCCCAGGCAGGCAGAGGGGAAGACGTGTTTTCCAGCTATATCCCATCACAGCTCTGGGCTGATGTACTGCAGAGCATTACAGTCCAGGGTTTTCTCGCCCATACCAGCTGCTTGGTCTTCTATTTTCACCTGAGTATGCTTTGTTTGGCTGGTCTTCCCTGAGGTGTAAGATATTTGCTATACATATGTAATTGCAACCTCATGGTGTTGTCCTCTGAATTATAATTATCCATGTAGATGCGTTGTCATTTATTCTTTCTCAGTGTGGGCTGCTCTTTCCTTGTGCTAGTAACATAATCAATGTACTGACTTGACTCTGAAAACCATGAGATCTTTGAACTTAAGCAGACACTTGCAATTATTTTGTTTAAGTTACGTTATTCCTACCCTTATCCAAATTCAGTAATAATTTTGCAAGAGGTGGAGTGGCACATTGCCCCTAGATGGTGTGATTACTTTAAATACTTGAGTAATAAAATTCAATGTAAAACTGAGTGTGGATTCTTCAGTCACATTCCAATAAACTTGAGTGGGCAGCAGCTGTTAGTTCCCTTAGGGGCATCTTGCTGTGAGAATTACTGCCTTGCTTTTTGATGCATAATAAAGGCAATGCTGTGGCATGGCTAAAGCTGACTGTAGCTACTGCTATGGTCATTTTAAAGAAGACTTTGTGTGATACTGTAAATAATAATGGGTAAGGTAACTACTTTTTCAGATCAGAAAAATTATGACTGACTTTTTCAATTAGTCTTCTGCTTTCCTACAACTGACAAGATTGCTTAATGTCATTTTTGTAAGATTTTGTGATCTGGATTTTTAAAAAAATATTGTTATTTGCTAGATGACGTTGTGCCAGGTACTTCCCTTCCAATGGAGGGAGTGAGTGAACTTTAGCAAAATACATTCAAGTTTTTTCATACATTCCTGCAAGCTCCTTTATTCTAAAATGGACGTGCTGTTTTTGCTGCTTGGAAGGACAACATCTTTGTATGGAAATAGGTAAGATGCATAGCAAATAAACTTGGATGGATACTTTTAAAATAGGTGCATATAATGCTGAATAGCTCTTTAACCATCACGACATAGCAAGGCACTGTGCTTGTTGTCTCATGCTCTGAGCATCTTCCCAAGACAGTGGGGTAAGATCTAACCAGCTTTGTCATACATGGTTTTAGGGATTTATGCTTCAGCTGCTGATGTCTCCTGAAAGTGCAGAATCACCTGTCTTGAAGTAACTGTTCATTCAACTCCGCTTTCCCATCCTTTGTGATTGCTGAACTTTGAAAACAAAATATCAAAATTGTAATGATATGCATTATCTATGAACAAAAATAAATCCTTTGTCTAAGATAAAGGTTGCTAATGCTTCCTTATGATAGAGGCATTATTGCAGCTCCAGTTCTAAAATGTTATTTATGAAGCTTACTCTTTGTTTCATCATGGTTAGATAGCAATGTTAGGAATTGGGAGTGGGACGGAAAGGGACACGGTTCCACACCATTACTTAAATGTAAAGTGGATCCTTGTAGGAGTCCTCATCGTCCAAGAAGATCCCTGCACTGGGATGCAGTGGTGGTGGTTATCCCCATGTCCCCCCTCCTAGCAGTTGCTTTTCAGTAATGTGCAATACAGTTAAGCAGAAAGAGCAGTTACTTCAGACAGATTTTATTACCAAATGCAATTTTAAAGCTTTTTAGGATAATAACCTTGAACTTGTGACAGAACGAGGGGGGATGACTTTAAATTGGAAGGGGGAAGGCTTAGATTGGACATTAGGCAGAAATTCTTCACCATGGGGGTGGTGAGACACTGGTACAGGTTGTCCAGAGAATTTGTGGATGCTCCCTCCCTGGAACTGTTCAAGGCCAGGTTGGATGAGGCTTTGAGTAGCCTGGTCTTGATACCAAAAATGCCAGCAAATAAACTCTCTAAGACTCATTTTGGAGTTTCAGAAAGCAGCATCCTTTAATTCAGTGGTGGGTGCATGAAGAAATGATTTCCATCAACCTGTGTAATGAGACAAGAGCTGGGGACAGAATATATTTCCTACTCATATGCATATTCATAAACTTCCGCAGAAATATTATACATTCAATTACTTTCCAAGAACTAATTTCAATGCTATTATGGACTTCACAAAAGCCAAATCTCTGCTCATTGGAGCTTTGGAGCCAGCTGTCTGATCTTGCATTTTAGACAGGGAAAGGCTGCAAACGGAAGTGATTATAGAAGGACACACACCTGTTCAGCACAGACCATACTTAACACATTATCATTTCTTTTTGAATAGTGTCTGGAAAAACACTGATAAAAAACCCCATGCTATCAAGAAAACATTCTGTAAACAAAACGTGCTGTCAATAAAATGCACTCAGAGGGTCATTGTCTAACATTCAGAAAAATGCTTAGTTGCTTAGATGGAACTTAATCTACTTTAGCCTAAATCAAAACATTCCACTTTCTGTAACACTAACTCCTCACGGTGCCACTGCGGTGGGAGGCGTCCCTGCCCCTGGCGGCGGTGGAACTGGACGGCCTCGAGGGTCCCTTCCAACCCAACCCATTCTGTGTAACCGCGATTCCTGGGCAGCGAAGCGGCCTCTCCCTCGGGCACTGCGGGAGCTGCCGCCTCGCGCGGGCTGAGGCGGCGGGACAGCCCTCCGCTCGCTCCCGCGGCTGCCCGAGAGGCGCCTGCAGCCGGGATCCGGCGCGGCGCGGCGGGAGGGAGCGGTTCCGGGTCGCGGCGGGGGCGCCATGGAGCCCGCGGGGCCGCGCTGAGGGAGCCGCCACGGCCGCCATGGCCGCGTCGCTGGGCGAGTACGAGCGGCACTGCGACTCCATCAGCTCGGAGTGCGGCAGCGAGTGCTCGGGCCGGGCCGCGCCCCGCGGCGCCGCGCTGCCCGCCGAGCAGGAGGAGCTGCACTACGTGCCCATCCGCACGCTGGGCCGCGGCGCCTTCGGCGAGGCCACGCTCTACCGCCGCACCGAGGTACCGGGGCCACGGGGGTAGCGGCGCGGGGGCGCCGGCGCCTCCGGCGGGGTCGGCCCCAGGGGTGGCTGTGTTTGAGCCTCACGGCGTTCAGCAAGGCCAAGCGTGAGGTCCTGCACCTGGGTTGCGGCAGCCCCGGTGTCGGTACAGGATGGGGAGCGATGAGATCGAGAGCAGCCCTGCGGAGAAGGACTTGGGGTGCTGAGTGACGAGAAGCTCGACGTGGGCTGGCGATGTGCACTCACAGCCCAGAAGGCCAACCGTGTCCTGGGCTGCATCCAAAGAATCACGGCCAGCAGGGCGAGGGAGGTGATTCTCACCCTCTACTCCGCTGTCATGAGACCCCACCTGGAGTGCTGTGTCCAGTTCTGGAATGCCCAACATAAGAAGGATATGGAGCTGTTGGAACGGGTCCAGAGGAGGCTACAAAGATGGTCAGAGGGCTGGAGCACCTCTGCTATGAGGACAGGCTGAGAGGTTGGGATTGTTCAGCCTGGAGAAGGCTGTGGGGAGACCTTATAGTGGCCTTCCAGTACCTGAAGGGGGGTTACAGGAAAGCTGGGAGGGAGATTTTACAAGGGCAGGTAGTGACAGGATGAGGTGAAATAGCTTTAAATTCAAAGAAGGAAGATTTAGATTAGACGTTAGGAAGAAACTCTTCATGATGAGGGTGGTGAGACACTGGCTCACGTTGGCCAGGAAAGCTGTGGGTGTCCCCTCTTTGGAAATGTTAAAGACCCAGTTGGATGGGGCCTTGAGCAGTTTGGTCTGGTGGGAAGTGTCCCTGCCCATGGCAGGGGGGTGGAACTGGATAATTTTTAAGGTCCCTTTCAACCCAAACCATTCTATGATTCTATGACTGGTGGCCCCTTGGGTGACAGCCCCTGGCGCCAGTCTGGAAACAGCCGAGGTACAGAGCAACAGCTTTGGCCCTTTGTGTCCAGGGGCACAGGGTTTGGGTTTTGGCATGTTTGAGCACCACCAGTCTCTCAGTCCCCTAAAGCTCTGCAGGGAGACGTGGAGACTGTTCCAAGTCTTCATTCTTCTATGTTTTATTCCAGTCACACAGGACGCAGGGGCATCTCATACAGGCAACCCTCTCACATAACCAGCATTTCCCCCAAAACAGGGGACAGTG
The DNA here is from genome assembly GCA_033556795.1 of Tapera naevia. Classification (NCBI taxonomy): domain Eukaryota; kingdom Metazoa; phylum Chordata; class Aves; order Cuculiformes; family Neomorphidae; genus Tapera; species Tapera naevia. The sequence goes on along the minus strand of JAUMJJ010000023.1, from coordinate 15,150,854 downwards.
GTTGAAAAGCCAGTCCTTCTCTTGCTCCCAGCTCGTTTAGTCCCATCCAGTTTTATCATAGTTGCACTTTTTAGCGACTGTCAAAGAAAAACACTTCACTTGTTTCCCAAGGAAAGTTCTTAGTTTTTTTTCTGGAGAAGGGCCATCCTGAGGCGTTGTGGCTCAGACAGTTGTGAGTGAACGCTGTTCACTTAACAGATCACTAGTAGCGAGTTTGGCAGTCTGTGTGGGCCTGACAGGAGCAAGCTGAATTTGTGGTTTTATTTTTTTTTTGTTTTTTTTTTCTTGGTTTGTTTGTTTGTTGCTTTTTAAGGAATACCCGGGTATTTGTAATGGCTTATGGTCTTGTACAATATCCTACAGCTATGGGATTGGAAATACACTATTCTCCTTGTGGGAAACTGGAGTATGCTTGGTCTTTATTGAAACAAAACAAACTCCATGTTTTTCCCTGGAAACCCTGTAGTATGTTTTTTTGTTTGATTTCTGGTGTTTTCAAAGCGATTGCTGGCCAGCTAGAAAGGTGGCTTCAGGCCATTGCTATTCCTAGCAAAAATCAGAAAGCCTCAAATCTTATTGTTGTGAAGAATCCTTGCCTGAAATCTGTAAAAGGCAGGAAAGTCTTTACCTTTCCTGAAATTTTCATTTCCTGCTCTGAAGGCACATACTGTTCTCTTCATAGGAATGTGTTTTTAATTAAAAGATGTTTTTGTGTTTCAGGATGACTCACTTGTAGTGTGGAAGGAGGTGGACCTGACCCGGCTGTCAGAAAAGGAGCGTCGAGATGCTTTGAACGAAATCGTTATCCTTGCCCTGTTGCAGCACGAGAACATCATTGCGTACTACAATCACTTCATGGATAACACCACGCTGCTGATTGAGCTGGAGTACTGTAACGGTGAGATCCCTGCTCCCACTTACGAACGGGCGGTTGCCGTATTGCTGAGTCACCCTCCTGCAGAGCTTGCAGGGAGTACTCCTGGGGTGTCCTCTGGGCAGCGGAGGTAAATTGTGCTGTTTAGCTCCTCAAGGAGAGATTAGCAACCCTTCGGATTCATTTGTGTCTCAGGTGCCATAGAAAGAAGCCCAGTAGTTAGGGCAAGCAGTTAAGGCAGTAGATGATTCCTCAAGTCTTCTTAGCGGCTTGTGCAGTGGAAGAAGTGAGTTGTTGGTAACGTACACTTCTAATGCACCTTGCTGCATTGTTTTAGGATGACAGTGGGAAAAGTTTTTCAGTAGCATCTCTTAAATAGACCTCTCCATTTGGCAATTATAAATGAAAGCTTAAAAATCTACTGGCATGCTGCAGCTATCAGCTTCTACATTTACTATTAAAAAAAAAAATCTGGTTCTTCTGGTGGTGGAGAGAACTTTAAAATTCCATCCAAGAGTAAATCAGATGGCATTGTTTGGAGCTTGCAGGAGTAACAGTTCCAGCTGGCACAGAGAGGTGGATGGATTTGATACGAGAGTCTGGGTTGCTGCTGCTCTGAGACAGCTGGAAGACGAGGTCATATACAGCCAACAGTGCTAGAACAGGATACCTGCCCAGGACTGCAGTATAGTCTCTGTTTGGATGAGTGGGACAGCACCCTTGGGTAGGGATCCTGTGTGTGTTTGGGTGTTATGTTACCAGCAAAACTTTTTTTAAGAAAAAGGCTATAGTCATGTCATCATCTGGGACAGATTGCTTTCAGTGGGACAGGTTGAGGAGAACAACAGGGTTTTGCAAAGCTTTTTTGAAGGATGTCAAACCCTGGTTATCAGGTTGGCCAGAGCTAGTTTTGCTTTTTGTTCTTATGCAGATTGTAGTCCAGTGCAGGAGTAGGGAAATGTTAGCTCTTTGATGCACCATTGATTTTAGGAGCGCTCTGTGTGAGTTGTTTAGCTGCCTCGAAAAGACTGCATGGTCTGGGCCATTGGAAATTCATTGGCAGGCACAGAGAGAGAAGCTGCACAGTACTGATGCCTCTACATGGTTGTTACTGTCTCTAAGCTGCTTGTTCTATAATCATAACAACCAAGAGGTGAGTATATAGCCTGCGTTGCCTGAATATGTTTGAGTGGTGCAGAATGAGGGACATGAGAAAGAGGGAATTTCGTTTAGGCTTATGGATATTGTTTTTTCCAATGTCTTAATTGTTGTTCCTGTGGCTTTTGCTACAGTCCAGAAGTCCAAGAAAATGTGTGAGTAATTTTTAAAGTAAGGCTGGGCTGGTCGCTCCTCAGACACTCCTCAGAATCCAAAATTTTTACTGTTTAATTGGCACATTTCTTCTGGAGATCTAGTGTAAACTTTCATATTTGAGCAAATATTGTCCCCATTTTATGGGAAGAAAGCTAAATTGTTGATTTATTTACCTATAGTTCTATATGTGTATCATGGTACTATAAGACTTGGATTTAGTATTAGAGTGAATAGAATAGAATAGAGTGAATAGAGTGTCAGAAAGTTAGGTGTGAAACAAAGAAGAAAGGAATTTGTTTTCCTTTTAGTATGTATGCATAGAGGTATCAGTTATCTGCGTCAAGAGCTACTCTGTTTTGTTGTGTAGGATTTTGATAACATATTGCCTGTCATGCTGCTCTGTGGTTCAGAGAAGCTGCAAAAAAGGTGGCAAAAAATCAGAGATGAGGAAGAGCATTCACTAAAACCCTGCATCTTCTGATCACTAGGAAGGAGGTTCATAAGAAAAGGCAGAAGTGAGTACTTTGGTTAAATTGCAAATATGAAGAGTGATTTGTAGATAATTTGCAAATGTAACATAAAGCAGAAAAAAGAAACGTTGAGAGGTTATAGCCAGGCTGAATGAGAAGAAATCAAGCAAAGGAAATCTTAATTAGAACATTAGGAAAATCTCCCTAACATGGGAGTCTGCAGTAAGTTCTTCAAGGAGACAAAGGAGCCATTGGAGCCATTGCGACCTGCTTTGGACATCTACAACTTGTCAGGCCCGTGGAAGTCAGACAGTAGAAAGCTGTCTTGCACAGTATCCATGGAAATGGGAAAGGGCCTGGTGTTCCATTACTATTAAGACATAATATAATTGGGAGATGGATGTGATCAGAGATTTGGGATTTACTGGTACGGTGCTGATCTGACGGAGGGTCTCACTGCCTGCAGCTGTTGAGATTGTTCTTTTAGCCCTCCTTGATTTCCAGTCGGCCATCCTGGAATTGTGAGGTGCCCTGAAGAGTCTGCCCATTTCAGGCTTCTGCTAGTGGTGCTGCTGTTGTCAAGGCTTTGTGGCTTCTGCCTTCATGGCAGAGCAGATGGAGAGATGCAGGTCAGAGCTGGGAAGTATCTAGGGAAAGGCAGTAAGTTCTGCTTTCAGGGTCTACTCTGAAGTTATGATTGCTTCCTTTCTCTTTTTTTAATGTATTATTTATTTGTATATAGTGCAGAACAGGACAACTATTTATGATTTTGTGTACAGGTTATGTTTACATATCCCATGAAGCACTTAGAGGTAAAAAGTAGGGACTGCTTACTGATTCACTTTTCAGAGAGATTTAAATGGTGGTGTTAAAAAAGAATCGTCTCTCCTTAAACTCAGATATGCCAGTGAAGCTCTTTGATGGAGGAACAACTTAATTTTGTGAATGCCTGACCAGTGTAAGTGAAGAGTGCTGAGAGGCTGCAGTGACTCACCAGATCTCCTGGGGGATGCGAGTATTCCCAGCAGTACCTGAGCAGAGTGACCATTGCCATTAACCAAGATGAACTCTCTGTCTTTCTCACTTACTTATAATTGCAGGAGGAAACCTCTACGATAAGATTCTGCGGCAGAAAGACAAGTTATTTGATGAAGAGGTAATCTGAAGTGGTTCAGGGGGCCTGATGTTCTGGGAATCTGTCTGGTTATCTGAGTACTTATACAACATTTTTTTCCCTCCTGCTGGTGCGAACCTTGTGTGTATCTGGGGACTGACAGCCTTCCTCTCCTGTTGAATATTGCAAGCATTTATGGACTATCAGAAACTCTTTATTTTCCTTTTTGGCTGTCTATAAGCAGTATAAAGTTCCAAGGGAGGGATAATGAAAGAGAGCACTCAACTGACTTTGGTCACCTTATCATCTTTGCTAACATTTAACTTTAAAACCTCTTTCTGTATTTCTTCCTGGTTGGTACTCAATTTGTCTCTCCTCTTAACCATTTTGTAGGTTCTTTTCTGAGTAATTGCCTTGAATCTGTCTCACTGTAAATTTTTTTTTCTTGTTGCTTTTTCTTTTTCTTTCTTTTTTTTAAACTTATTTTCTGCTGTCTGCTTCCACCTCATGCTGAGGTGGTTGGTGTTTACAATTATTTATCTTATACTTTTAAGGCCTTCCAGCTCGTGTTGAATGTTAAATGGTCACAGTACATGTTCCAGAGAGCCCAACTGTAGATCTTTCCCAGCTGGTTGTTAGCTTTCATTCCTAAGTCTTTCCACTCATTGAATTCTTTGACACTTGTCAGGACAAACACTATGAAGGACGTTAGAACAATCTACCTTTTGGAATATCTTTTCAAAGATTTCAAAATCTGCAAATTCTTAAATTTTCATGCTCTTATGTATTTACAACATCTAAGTGGTATAGTCAGGGCCCTGTGCTGTCTTCTGTGTAGCAGGGGATGTATGCGATTTTGGGTTTGTTTTTTTTTTTTTTGAGCCTCATGTAAGGCTTTTATTCCTACCCCTGCAGATGGTGGTGTGGTATCTCTTTCAAATTGCATCAGCTGTAAGCTGCATTCATCGAGCAGGAATTCTGCATAGGTAAGTGTGGCATGTGGTAAAGCTGAGATAACAATGCAGTTCATGGGTGTGAGTGCAGAAGTCCTCAGAGTAGCCTTTACTTCTGTGTTTAAAGCAAGCACTGAGCTTCTCTCTCCAAAGCATGGCTGGACTGCCAAGATATTAAGTATCACTCTGTAAAGAATTTTTATTGGGCTGGAAACCAGCTTGTGAAAAATGTGTAAGAAATTTTGTGTATGAAAATGGAATTGCGGTCTTTGATGCTGCAACTTTGTGAACAAAGAGTTAATCTATATAGGAAGGAAGTAGGTTGGCCCTTCAGTGCCATAGCACATAAATGATGTTTGCTGAAGTGGGTAGGAAAAGCAGATACCTCAGGCCAAAGGTACTTCCTACCCTCTCCGCAATTGATAGCTTCAAGCCAACGTGTACCTCCTTCTGAAATTCCTGGAGGCTGGCATGGATGAAGACTTTGCATTGGTGAATTGCTGTAATATAACCTGTGTGAAGATCTGTCCTGCGTTTGGCTGAATCTTGTTTTTTTAGCCTGTTGTGTAAGGCAGTAACATAGCTCGTTAGCGGTAGTGGTAATTTTGACATTGACTGAGATTTTAGTGACTAGCTAATTACGTTTTTCTGGTGCCATTTTCTGTTTGGGAGGGGTAGATTCCATGGCTTATGGGTGCTTCAAGGAGGCGCTAATGTTCTGGGGAGTACCACACACGTAGAGAGCTGTTTCCACCATGATTGGATCATGTGCTGCACAAGGTCCTTCTCCAGTGAGCACAGCTGTGCGAGGATGTTTTCTGTGGACGGCATCCCCGTTGCTGCCATTCTGAATCTCTGGTAGTTGGCAAGTCTTGCTGACGAAGGGTTGGTACGCTGCCCTCTACAAAGTAGTGCCTAAGTTTTTGACCTAAAGCAGATGTCATGTCTGTCCTTCTTTGCAGTCTTTTCCTGCTTGCCAGCTCTGTTACCCTTCTTCACAGCAGTGTGTGTGGCCCCAAATCCTTCCATAATAATGAAGTGAACAGTTATTTAAATGTTTGCAATGCAGACATTGTCAGAGTGATCCAGGACTTTGCGATGCCCCAAGTGGATGAATGCAAAGTGCTGCTTTTCTGGGTGGTGTCCTGATCTACACTGGGAAGTTGTTGATGGTACGTTAGGAAAGGGGGGTTTTGCGAAGTGTCGGCCATGGGAAGCATATCGTCTGTGGGGGCTTCCTCTCTGTATTTACCACCTCATATATTGGTCTGTCAGGCCACGTACATCATTTTGTCTGGGAAAAAGTGTTTCAATAAGTTTCAGAATTTACCATTTCTGTAGCCATCAGCCTTATGTCTTCTGGACGTTGTATGTCATGTTATAAAGAGTTGTTTGAGACATAAGGTAGAGGTATGTAATGCTTAAGTTCTAGAGTGGTGTCTGTTCCACCCCGTCTGTGTGTATATCTATTTTTGCATGCATACATATTCATGCATACGTTTATGTTTTTAGTGAGCTCAGCAACTCCTGGCTTGGGTCTATTTATAAAATCAGGAAAAATGAGATCTTCTCAATGATCTTCATATGAGAAGAGATTGAGAGGGGGAAAAGAACTATCTTTGATCTGTGGTCTTTAAATATGTGTCTGGATGGTGTTGTGTTTGCGTGGGGGTGTGATCAAACATGGGTGACTGCAGTTACTGCACTGGTACTTGGGCTTGGATTAGCTTTGGAGAGTGCCGGCAGAGTCTGTGTGTGAGAGAGTGCTGGCAGAGTAGCAAGTGCCTCATTTTGGGGAGGAGGTGTAGTGGTGTGTGGAAATCTTTGAAAACCAGAGATACATTTGAGTGTCTGTATTTCTTTTTCTCCTTTCAGAGATATAAAGACATTAAATATCTTTCTAACCAAGGCAAACCTGATTAAATTGGGAGACTATGGGTTGGCAAAGAAGCTGAACTCTGAGTACTCTATGGCTGAGACTGTGAGTATCTGCTGCCTTTGTGTGTAAACTGAGGTGTGTTTTTCTTTAGTCTCTGCATGCCTTGTGGAATACCAGGAACATTGTACATTCCTGCTACTTGTTTTCTGTTGTCTTCCTTTCCCTTCCCCCTTGATTTCCCTCAGAGTTACCTCACTAACATTGTTTGGTGTGTTGCACCAACTGTATTGCAGTTATCCTTGCTACCATGTTACCTGTTGGAGGTCTGTCTTTCTGCAGAGCGATGACAGCCTGAAGATAAGTGCCACTGTAAGCATGGAATTGTGCCAGAGCCAGTATAGCTGTGCTAGAGAGCACTGCTCTTCTTTCTCTGGTACCTAGGCATGGCACTTCCAAAGGTGAATCTGTAACACAGAGTCAGTGCTACCCAAAGATACAGAGACAGCAGTGTAATCACATCAGTACAGTGCTCTCCTTCTGGGCTAGTTAAGTCCAGCTTAGCAAGGTAAATTAATTTTGGTCATGCTGCTGTGGTAACAGGGCATTTTGCCTCAGGTGGATCTGAGATAGCTTGGATGTGCTTGCCTGACATTGCATTGCGCTGTAGATATGTCTCCTGTCTCTTTGCTACTTGGGCTCTGTATGGAATTACAAAGAAGCAACAAAGGTACTTGTGGTTCATATGGTAACCAAGTGTGTCGTGTATTGGTAATGCTTTTGGAGGGGGACAACGCGTTGTAGGAGAGATTAATTCTACCAGAAGTCTGTCAAGTTTGGCTTTGTTCCAGACTCTTCCAGAAAGCAGTTTTGCAGCCAGTTTTGCAGAGTTATGACACAGGGAAAGCTGTGTTGCAGGCACCTGAAAGGCTCCGCTTGGGTTTCCCAGCTCCATTAATTTCTGTGGCGAGCGCTAGGCTTGTAAAGGGTGATGTTTTCGGGAGCAGACTGTAGTACTAGATTTAATGCAAGGTATTGGTGTTCTGTTAGGATATGTGGTGAAATACTTGCCAGCCTCATCCTGGAACACAAGTGCTGTTGTGCACTTGCACAGTTAGTGGGAACTCAAGGCTATTGCATAAAGCCCTCACTAAGCTGAGCTGTAGCCAAACCACTTTTGGGGTTCATCACATTTTTCATGGCCTTCTGGCTTTCAGAGAAAGTGCAGTCTGTGCTATGAATTTCCAGGTTTGGTTTTGTCAGTGTTGTGTGTGTTCATCTGCACCTGTGAGCTTTTTATTTCCTTTTTCACTTCTGAAAAATTCTGAACTACATTCATTCATCCATATTTCATCCTGCACGTGCTGGCTGTGCTCTGGGCTGGTTGCTCAATTTGTGATCTAATGACCAGTGGCAGTCTGGAAGTAGTTTTTTGTGAAATAAGTGCAAAATGTTATTGTCGGTGTTTGTAATTGCAATGCTCAAATTACTATTTTGTAAAATGTTTATGTCTTGCTTAATAAATGATGATACCTTAATGTATCATTCTCTCTTCCATTATCAAGGAAGATCTAGAAAATATGTCTGTCTTTCTTACAGAAAGCTTACATTATCCTTTGCTTATAAAAGGTTTGGTGTGGTGCTCTGACTGGTGGGCTTCTAAACTGTCCTGTGGAGTCGGGTAGCTCTGTAGCTCTCGCGCTCTGTAACAGGACATGGGAGGGAGATCCTGAATGTGCCCACTAGGTATCTTGTGTACTGGCAGAGTCTAATGAAAGGCAAGCTTTGTAGTCCTTGGAGCTTTGGTAAGAGTTGAAAAGAGGGCATCTGTAAATATTACCCCTTCTAAATTCTGCTTTTCTCATTTTACTTTGCTGTCCAGTTCCTTGGTAGGGAATGAGCTCCTTTGACCTGGAAGCTTCATTCTTACACCTTTTGCCATGTTTGTTCTGTGTCTCCTTGTTGTGCCTTTGAGCTTTGCCACTATATCTGTTGCACCTGGGGGGGCTTCTGTGTTTAAGTGCTGGGTTTGGGGATTTTGTGTGTGGTGGGAGGTGTTTGTTTTAAACCAATTGTTCAGGAAAGCCCACTTCTGAAGCGAAGGCCTTTGAGGTGGGACTCATGCCAGTTTTCTATTTACTGACCCAAAAGTAACCCTTTTTTTGTTGGAGGCAGAGTAGCCTTTGTCCTGGCAGTACCTTGTGGTCAGCCCGAGTGGCTCCATAGCCACAACTGGCATCTGTGTTTGGAAGATTTGCTAGATCCCTCTTCCTTCAGCATCTTATGAGGGTTTCCATATGCCTGGTCAGTATGTAAGCCCCTGATTATCTCTGACATATTTGAGAGGGACAAGTCCTTGCTGTGTTCTCACGAGTACTGCTCTATTGAGAAGTATGTACCACGTCAGGGTCTGAGCAGAGAGGTGTCTGGGATCTTCTAAGGCACAGGCTTGTGGATCAGAAGGGAAGAAGCATGCTGGTTCCCATTCCTCCAGCATGTTGGTGGGTTGTGTCATCTGTGTCGTTTCAGTGCTATGTCAAAGCTGCATTGAGCTCTGATGCTTGTGGACCTGTGCAAATGTGATGGATGTAGAGCTCCTGGGCTGAAAGCTGCTGGATCATTTCTGATTTTTAAAATGTTCTTTTGTCCTAGCTGGTGGGAACTCCATATTACATGTCCCCAGAACTCTGCCAGGGTGTGAAATACAACTTCAAATCAGATATCTGGGCTGTGGGCTGTGTCATCTTTGAGCTGCTTACTCTGAAGAGGACCTTTGATGCTACTGTAAGTCTGCAAACCAGAATGGGCTGAGTGACCTTATTTGTTATCACCCTGAGGTTCATGCTTGGCTCATAGCTTTCTTAACTCATGTTTTTCTCTCATTGTTTCTTACATCTACTTGTTAAGAAAATAGTGGTCTGGGAGTGCTAACAATAGCCAGAGAAAATGTCTGCATGATTTCCCCTACCCTGTGCTGCAGGTGCCTCTCAGGCTTCTGCCAAACCCACCCTTGTCTACAGCCCTGGGTTTATCAGGTGCGGAATAACATGCTGCTGATTTGTATCATGGTTGTGAATGAAACATCCTTTCTCTACAAGGATGAAGTTTGTGATTGTGTAGTCTTCTTGGGTTTTTTAGCTGCAAATTTTCTGTGCAGCATTCTAGCAAAAGCTTCCAGCCTTTGGATTTCATGGGATTCAGTCTTGTCACCCTTGTTCACAGCTTGGGTGCCAGAGAAACATGATCAAGCCAACATGGGGAGGGTGAAAGGGAACATTGCTGGCTGGCAGAAGTGATTTGCCAGCTTGTGCAATGAGATGGGAAAAGCTGCTGGCTGCCATGGTACATGATTTTGTAACCCTTAAAGAGGTGATGTGAAAATACCATCCTTTCCTGCCTTCCTCAAGTCGTGGCTACTGACTCCCCAGTAGCTTTGCTGCTGTGCGGCGTTTCAGTGGTGGTGTGTTGCACAGGAGAATTCCACACAATGAGAAACCTATCTTCCCTCCACTGTTAGGGAGTTTGCTGAGAAGCTGGTTGTTGCCACCAAGTTCTAGCTATCAGAGGTACCATTTCTGCAAGATTTATTATTAGGTTTCTGGAGAACCTCCTAGGCAGAGAGGAAGGATATGCTCTCATCACGAAGGAGGAGGAAAACAATGCTGACCTGTAGCATCTCTCCCCATTGGACACATTGTCCAGTTTAGTTCCCTTACAGCTGGTTTCTTCCTAGAATCCTCTGAACCTTTGTGTGAAGATTGTGCAGGGAAATCGTGCCATGGAGGTTGATTCCACTGTCTACTCCCGGGAGCTGATCCAAATGGTAAATTCCTGCCTTGATCAGGTTGGTGAAATACTTTTCATACACCCCTTCCTAGCTGTCTAAGCCATGAAATTCAGGGGGAAGGGGATTGACATGCCTGTTTCAGCATGAGGGCTGTTGATGCTGAGTAGTTTCTGTGAGGCCTGAGGCGTCACTAAGGCTGGGCTTCCTGCAGTCCTCTGAAAGCATTGTCTCAAGATGCTGTTCCGTCCTGCAGGCTCTGGAGGGGTGTTGGATTTTCCTTTGCTGAGGATTATTTGATGGGCTGGCAGAAGCAAGTATTTTCTAGTGCAGTGCTCCGTAGGCAGGAGCATCTTCTCAGTACGGTTTCTTAAGGTTCTGGCGTTCTGACTGTGACTCTGGGTTTCTGTAAGGAATTAATTTGTTGAAAGCAAACATATTATTGATACCTTCAGAAGGTAGAAGTCCCTCCTGCACATCCCTGGCATTTATATCTCTTTTTTGCTTCTGAAGGGAGTCAGGGAAGGAGATCAATGCAGGCTTGAATGAGGTTGTCTGGCCCAAGATTTCATTGTAGATAATCAGCATTTCCCAGAGAATGACTTGTGGCTCACTTCTTTCAGGACCCAGAGAAGAGACCCACTGCAGATGAACTGCTTGAACATCCCCTTCTCAGCAAACGCAGGAGGTAATCAAATAGTGTTGCCTGAAACCTGGACAGGCGTTAAGGAGGAAAGGGGTTTTGTGCAGACTAGTGGCATTTATGCTTTTGAAGCAAGGTCCTTCAGGTAATTGGGCCTGATGCGAGGCAGTTATTGAAGTACACTTGGTCTTCTTTCCTAAAGAAGTGCATTCTAGGTGTCTTGTCTTCTGATCAATCCCTATGCATGTTGGTGCATAGGTACAGTGAGAGAGGTCTCTGTGTCCTTTGAGAAGCTGTTACATTGAGAACCGGGAGGCATCTGTTTCTGAGGCTTCTCTGAGGAATGCTGGTTCCTGCTTTTCAGATCCCTGAATGGAGGATTACCCTTAGGTCCTGCCGTGGTCATTGGAAAAGGTCTTTCAAAATATAAATCTCTTGCAAGATCCAGACCCGTGCTTTCTTCCTTTCTTCCGGAGAGAGTTGCATTGAAAGCAGTCCAGTTTAGCTTATTTTGCCCATCATCCTGCACATACTGCCTTTTTATGAAAGGTGAACCAGGATTCTTGAGAGCAGTAAATGTAGTCGTTTACACTGAGATTTTTCTACTCAGCAGTCAGCAAAGCCGGAGTTTTGCCTTACTGTGTGCACTGGTAAAAGCCCAAAGCCCGATGTTCAGCTTCTTAAGGTCGTTCTTGTGCAGTGTGGGATCTGGTTGGATGCATTCTGGTATATACATAGTTTGTTTTTCTCGGCTTTCCTAGAAGCTCGGCTCTATAGTTCATTACTTCTGCACTGCTGTGTATTGCTGTGTGGTGGCAAACAGCTGCCACGTTTCCTGCAAGAGGGAGCAGTGTTTTATTGGAAAGGAAAGCAGTCTGTGTGTGATGCTCATAAGTAATTGCTTTGGGTGATGTGCTACTGTTTCCTAAAATGCTTTTTCTCCTTTGGCAGGGAGATGGAAGAGAAAGTCACACTGCTTAACGGGCCAAATAAGCGACCAAGGTAATTATTTGGGCATGTGCTTGAAAGGAAGTCTGAAGAGAATGGCTCCCTGGAGAGGGACTTTGCCGGGAGTGTTGGTCTCTGATAACTTTATTGAAATAATGTGGTTTAGAATATCCCTAAATTATAGGAATTTGAAGTACTTGATACATGGTTGTTGTCCTATGTTTTATTCTGCCTTTTTTTACCTGCTTCTGTGTATGGCTGGAATCTTGCCTCACTAGGTCCCCTATAACTCATCTGTCCTGCTGAGGATGTAGTCTTTACAGCCTGCATATCTGAGAATGTAATGTAGATTCCTCCTTTCTCAAAGATTCCCTTGAGCAGGAAGAATATGACTGTCTCAATGTTGAATATTAAATGAATATAAAAATCTTTCATAAAACTGAGTAGTTTTATGAAAGAGTTCAGCAAGCCTGTAAGCAGAGCTGCTCTGTGAATCAGAGAGATGCTGTCACATCTGTAGCTGTTTTTTCTGTTGACCTATCAGATAGAATTTGACAGCTTTCCCCTCGTAAACTTGGAAATACTATCTGAGCACTTTTTGAGAGGTTCTTCCAGTTCGTGGGTTGCTCACAAACTACTTGCTTTGATTACAAATTCCATTTTGCAGTCAGTGAATTGATTCTTACCTACATTGAAGAGTTACATTTTTGCCCTCAGGTGGAAGCCTGTAATTTATATAAAGAGGAGAGAGGAGAAAGTCAAAAGTTTTTGGATACTTCTGTATTTTGAGCAAGATTTCGTGACTGTTTGTAAGGCTTTTGTTTTTCACCGATTATAGCAGCTCCACGGCCACACAGTGAAAGCTCCCTCTTTTTAAATTACATCAAATTGGACTTTGGGCTTTTTTAATGCTTGCTGGAGAACACTTTCTCTGCTGCTCCGAAACAGGTTTGACCTGAATCTCTCTATAGCAGTTGAGGCCTCACAACCACTCAACAAAGAGAACAGTGTGAAAATAAAAACTGTGAATGGTTGTGAAGGGGAAACTGATAGGCAACATTAGGAAACTGAGTGATGACAGTGAACGCAAACTTGTTATTAAAAGCATGTGTGTTTTGGGGGGTCTTGTGCAGGTCCAGTACCGTGACTGAGGCTCCCATTGCAGTGGTGACTTCGCGCACTAGCGAAGTCTATGTTTGGGGGGGTGGGAAGTCCACCCCCCAGAAGCTGGATGCCATCAAAAGTGGCTGCAGTGCGCGGCAGGTGTGCGCTGGTAACACTCACTTTGCTGTGGTGACAGTGGAGAAGGAGCTCTACACCTGGGTGGTAAGTGAGAGAAACTGCAGGAAGGCAGTAAGGGTGGGAGAGGCAAGTCCAGATCCACTCCTGACTGTTTGTGAGCCTGTTGGAATCTCCTGGAAAAGGAGAAATCCGATTGCAGTGAACAGTGAGTCCATTGCTTTGGGTCTCACCCAAGTCTCCCAAGGCAAGTGTTGTTTTGGGAGTTCTCCATCTTGACAGGAAGTATATTGGAGACTTGCTGTGCACTTGAGGGTTGTAGGCAGTGGGCTTGTAGGCCCAGATGCTGTGTCAAACTTCTCTTCCCTTCCTCACTACTGGAAATGCACTGGAAACTTTGTGATATTCTGTTTGCTGTGTGTATTTTTGAGAAAGGTTTTCTAAGACCAGAATGGGTGAGATGAGGGACCTCATTGCAATACAGATGTCGTCTGTGAGACAACTTGTGGATAAAACCAGAGATGTCTCACACTGAGCAACTCTGCGTTTTATGATGAGAGGAAGTGCTGTAATAGTTTAAAATTAATTAAAAAAATGTAATGCATCTAAAACAGTCGGTCTTCCTGGACTTAGATAGTCAGTAACATGGAGGTGTTCTGCATCTCCAGGCTTCCACAGGCTTTTGTATGGATGAAACAGAATCTATTAAGGCAGATTAGAAAATATGGATAGGTGGGTGAGAGTAGAAACAGATCCAAATGACAGGAGAGCAACTTTACATCATTTGCTGGATGTTCCTGCAGGAATGGCCACTGAAAACTTTCACTGGCTGTTCATATTTTAGTTTCAGCTTCAATGCTACTCAGAATTGTTTTGTGTTTCCTGTAGAATTGGTAGGTCTGGCCACTTCAGTGACATTTTTCCCTTGTTATGGGTTTCTTTGCAACCGTGAGGATTTAGAAAAGTGGGTCAAAAGCTGAAGGATGAATTTCAGTCTTGTAACAGGGAGTGGGTTCTATAGCCTGACAGATGAGGGAGGAGCAGCGATTATTCACAAGCTGGTGGCCTGAGACCACGTCACTCGTTAGTGCATAACTGCCTGAAAGCCTGTGCTACCATTTAGCACGTTGCCTGCTGTTACGCCACACAGCAGATATCAGGTTCCTCCCTGAGGTAGCTAACACACTTTCTCTTGCTCTTTGCTGTGTTCTGTTATTCATTCAAGGTGTTGTACTTATTGACACTATCGCTGGAGTTGTGGATTCATAACCTTACCAGATTTTTCTGTCTTGCAGAATATGCAGGGAGGCACCAAGTTGCATGGGCAGCTGGGACATGGAGACAGAGCCTCCTACCGGCAGCCAAAGCATGTTGAAAAGCTTCAGGGAAAAGCCATTCGCCAGGTGTCCTGTGGAGATGATTTCACAGTGTGCATCACAGGTGAGAGCTGGAAGGGAACCACTGTCCCCTCATTTTCCTGTGCTGGGGACCTGTTTGCCTGCATGATAACATGGGAGAGCAGCTTTATGCACAGAGGAGAAAGTCCTGTATGTTACTCACCCCTAGATTTTGAGGATAGTAGGTGCAGTAGTGGAGATAGATCAGCATTATCATACAGAGGATTATACATTATTGTACTCCCAAGAAGCTCCCTTTGGCTGTGCAGAGTCCCTGCCCTTATCCAGGGCGTGTGTTGTCTCCACATGTGCCCACATGAAAGAGAGTGGAGCCCAAAGTCAAGAATGTAAATGTGTTTGAAATTCTTTTTGGACTGTGTGGGCAGAGTCACCCAATGATAAAACAAGATGTGTGTCTGAAATTTGCTGTTTAATTCAAAGAACTTGAGACCTGGTGGCTGTCTCTAGTTCTAAGCCTGCTCATACTTCTAAAGGAGTGTTTACTGTGGTGTTGTCTGTTACGGAAGAATTCAAATCTTGCTCTACCCATGATAACATAATTCTCAACAAGGTAGTTTCCAGCTTGTATTGCCAGTGCTGGAAAAGCAGAGGTTTGACAGAGATAAGCTCAGATGCTCAGTGTGCTGTAGGAGTGGCTTAGGGAGCCACAGGATCAGTTTGTTTGTTTCTGTTAAAGAAAGCGGCAGGTTCAACCTGAGATTTTTTTTTGATACTGGTGGCCTGAAATAGCTGCAGGTTATGGTGTAAGGTCGTTCATCTTAATGTGAACAAGAAAACACTCCATAGTCTCCTGATGGGTGATGATTACAGAAAAAATGTTGCTCTGTCTGTGTCCTAAGAGGTTAATGTGCAGCCTAATGCAGGCTCTGTGTGCTGACCTGGCTTCCCTCCTGTCCTTCAGATGAGGGCCAAGTGTATGCCTTTGGCTCAGACTATTACGGATGCATCGGCATTGACAAGGCTTATGGTTCTGAAGTGCTTGAGCCCTTGCAGCTGGATTTCTTTCTTACAAACCCTGTGGAGCAGGTCTCGTGTGGAGATAACCACGTGGCAGTGCTGACCAGGAACAGAGAAGTCTACACATGGGGCTGTGGAGAGTACGGTAGGTAGAGACTCCCTGGAACCTGAAGGCACTGGGGCATGCCCTCTCCAGAAGGTGGCTCGGTGCAGGTGTGTAACGCAAGGGCCTGGATGGGGACTGTCTGTTTTGCCCTGAGGACAAAACATTGTTTCTTTGGGGCTTAATTTCCTTGCAAGAATGGAGAACCAGGGACTGAACCCTTGGGACTTTACTCTGGAAATTTCTTGAGTGCCAGTTGGCTTCCTTGTGCGTAGGACAGTTGTTCTGTGAGTGGGACTGGATTTCCTTGAGGACTGGCAGATAATGATGCAGTCAAGGAGCAGGTTTCTGGTTCTGTAGGGAGATTCCTTTGGGACTATAGGGAGACAGTACCATTTCTTAGGGGTGGGCACCTTGTGAGGTCGTTTCTAACTGCAGTGTTTTCACTAATGCAGGGCGCTTGGGCTTGGATTCAGAAGAAGATCATTACACCCCTCAGAAGGTAGGGCTGTGATGACTGGTTCTCAAAATCTGCATGGCCGTAAATCCAAATGAGTTGGTGTTTGGAAATATTAACCGAAGCTCAGGTGTTTTTTTCTGAAGTATCATAGAGTTTGTGAGGGTTTTACCTTTACTTCGTCACTTTACTTTGTGTGTAGAAATCATGGCAGAGGGACATGCTACTCCCAAACCAGCCAGCATCATGACACAGAGCTTCATTGCACTGATCTCCAAGCTAGAAACGGAAACGCCAAATTTAGTGTTGTGGAAATCATAGTGGGAGATACCAAATTGTATACCTGGGGTCTGTAGAGAAATCTTTCAGCAGTGCAAACAGCTGCCAAGAGCCTTTGAATTTGACATGATGAGTTTAAGATGAGTTGAAAGTAAAACCCTCTTGAAATACAATGCTAGGGGTAATTGAGGTAACCTGACCCACTGAGGGCTAGAAATCAGCATGGATGTGCCTGGACGCCAAATGCCTGTGATCACACAGTGTCAAACCAAGTCAGCACAGACCAAGCTCTGCTGAGCTAACTGGATCTGGTGCTGGGTCAGCTGGGCAGGATGCCTGTGCACCACATTTCTGATTCCTGTGCTTGCTCACCAATGTCTGCATATGAGGTCTAGAATGCCTTGAATTTCATATTCTTGCACTTTCATTCAAAATAACTGCATTGGGTATTGTCAGTGCCCAGAGCAGCCAAACCACTGCTCTAACCTCGTGTTTTCTGTGTGCCTCCTTCTATGTAGTAGGTGTTGGGTTTTTTATTTTCTTAGAATATATTTCTTACACATAGGTGGATGTTCCAAAAACCTTAAACATTGTGTCTGTTCACTGTGGCTGTGATGGGACTTTCCTGCTCACCCAGACAGGCAAAGTGTTGGCGTGTGGACTCAACGAGTTCAATAAGCTGGGCCTGAATCAGTGCACATCGGGGATAATCAACCATGATGTAAGTGATTTGGGTCCCCTACATGGGTTCCCAGCATCAGTGGTGTGTGGGGAAATGGAGGTCTATTTGAGAAAGCATTTGTTAGTTTTGTGCCAGTTTGCTCCTCAGTTTCCTTATGGGCTTATGTCAGATCTGAGGCAGTGAAACAAATGATGAGCTGCTCCAGGGTAGCTTAGCCAATGACGTGGATTCTGGCAGTTCTTTCTCATACCCGTGCTGGCACTGTCTGGGTTAATGTAGTGGTCTGCCAAGACCTCCTTGGGTAGGTCTTAGCTGATGAATGTATGTTGTTTCAGTCTGTGCTTACTGATACGTATTTTCTCAGACGTACTGTGAGGTACCATACGCCACTTCCCTTACTTTGGCCAAGCAGCTGTCCTTCTACAAGATCCGTACCATTTCTCCAGGGAAGACGCACACAGCTTCCATTGATGGTGAGCCCTGTGTATTAAGAAGTGAATATTGCTTGCTGGAATACTTTACATCAGCTTTGCCCTTTCAGTCTGGCCCTTGCCATTGACAGTTGTGCTCCTCGTAGCAGGGTTTATTCCTGCTCCAGGAACCCAAGATTCCTTTTCTTCAGCAATGTTGCCTCATGGCCAGCTGAAGCAGCAACACCAGCTTCTGACTCAGCCTTCCTTTTTCTTAAAGACAAAAAAAACCCAGTTTGGGCGAGGATTGTTTATCGAGAAACGATAGCACAGGAATCGTTTATGGCTAAGTTAGGCTTTGGCCAAGTGACACCAGTCAGAGGGCTGTGAGGAGTCCCAGCCCCCAGCATCAGAAAAGGGGAGCAACAGGAGAAGGGACTAGGGATGTGTTTCCAGGCTGAAGCCGCTCCTCTTGGCTGGCACTTTCCCTGGCTTCTTGGTAGAGTCCTTCCTGGTCACGGGCTGTTGCTGCGAGTTCTCTGCATGCATGGCTGCTTCCAGAGTTGGGCCCTCGCTGTGACTGTCTCCTCGTTCCTCCTCTCAGAGCGAGGCCGCCTGCTGACCTTCGGCTCCAACAAGTGCGGACAGCTTGGTGTTGGGGACTATAAGAAGCACCTGGGAATTAACCTGCTGGGAGGCCCCTTGGGGGGTAAGCAGGTGATCAGGGTTTCTTGTGGAGATGAATTCACCATAGCTGCTACTGACGGTGAGTGGGTCTTCGCAAAGTTGTGGTGGGTTCCTTTGGACTAGATCTGCAGGGTGGTTAACTGGCTCCCACTGAGCATTTCCTAGACCACCCCTGGAGTGCTGCACTGAAATAAAGAAACCTTCCTAGACCAGGGCTGTCTGGCCCTCTTAGTGGTCCCAGTGCAGCGCTAAGCATTTGCTGTCCCTGGGGCTGCAGAGTGCCGGCTTGGTGGCTGCCTGTTAGATTTGTTAGCAGTTTGTTCTCCCACTGGCAGAATGGAGCTGGTGGATTAGATACTTTGGGACAGCAGTTGCAGTAGAGAGGCTGTGTTGCTTGTAGCAATTACAGGCCAAGAGGGAGGGAGGGAATTTGAGGATCCTGAATCTGTTTCCTCAGACAACCATATCTTCGCCTGGGGTAACGGTGGGAATGGGCGTTTGGCAATGACATCGACCGAGAGAGCTCATGGCTCGGATATTTGTACCTCATGGCCTCGGCCAATATTTGGATCATTGCATCATGTTCCAGACCTGTCGTGCCGTGGCTGGCACACCATCATCATTGTTGGTAAGTGTAAGTTTAGGATGAAATTTTGGGATCTTGGTTATGGTGATGTATTGTTTGCCACAGTCTAGACTATAAATCTGCCTGGGAGCAAGCCATGTTGCTGTAGGGGAACGTGGCAAGCTGCTCTGAGCTCTAGGCCTTTGCTGTGAGCTGTTGTAGGAGCTGTCTTGCTTTCCACATGGCAGTTTGATGAAGGCATGTTTCTCTCCTTGTAGAAAAAGTGTTGAATTCTAAAACCATCCGATCCAACAGCAGTGGCCTGTCCATTGGTACTGGTGAGTAACCTGCTCTGGGCAGCTGTGGTTTGCATCCATTCAGTGATTGGTTAGAGTAGGTGCAGTTCAGTCCTGCAGCATGATTTCTCTGTGTTTGAAAGGCCTCACAGAAGAGCTCAAAGGGAGGAGATCTAGTTAGTACGGTGCATGGGAAGGGGTGGCCCAAAGCTGGGAAAGAGAATTGAAACAGAGGAGGAAGAACAAGGATGCAATGAGGCCTTTGTAGTTGAGGAAATTCGATTTGACAAGGAGGAGTTGAGAGGAATTCAGTGAAGGGAGCTGATAAAGGGAAAGGGGGTTGTGGGGCAGCTACTGGAGAGATGGAGTCCAATTCCTTGGACCTGTAGGAGTGCTCGGGCCAAGAAGCTGCAAAAGACGGCTGCACACAAGCCCTTTTGGGGAGGCCTGCAGGGTGGGTTAAGAGATAAGCTGTTGAGGGAGTTGCCACTAGTGTGTGCTCTCACCATGGCCAAACAGCCAAATTTCTACATCTTCTGTGCTTCAGCTGGGGTTTGGCAACAGGAATAGCAGAGGTAGGGGGGGAAAAATCAGTTTTTCACTCTTGTTTGCTAGTGGCTCAGAGCTGCACAGCTGGAGGAGGAGAGGAAGAGGATAATGAACAGGAAGCGGAGACTCCCAATCCCAGTGGAGGCTTTCGGGGAACCATGGAGGCAGATCGTGAGTTGGGGGGCTGGATCAGCAGCACAGAAGCCAAGGGAGGCAACAGTGCTGACAGCAGCTCCTGCCCTGGTTGGCTACGGAAGGTAATGTGGTGTCTGAGAAATGCCTTAAAATGGGGATTGAGGCTGGGGAAAAGCGAGCGGCCCCTTCCACCTTTAAGGGATGCTCCAAAAGGTCCTCAGAGCTGTGCAGGGGAGCCCTTTAAGCCTTGCTGCTCTATTTACCACCAGAGGGTGTTGGTGCATTGGTCGAGGAGTTGAAGGCAGCTGCAGGAAGGCAGGCAGACCTGACAGTGCTGCTTTTGTGTATCCAGGAGCTGGAGAATGCTGAATTCATCCCCATGCCTGACAGCCCCTTTCCATTGAGTATGGCATCTTCAGAGCCGGAGAAGGAGACTCTCCCGTACCAGAAACTTCAAGGACTCAAAGTGGCCTCTGAGGAACCCGTTGAATTAAATGAGCCCAAAACAGAGCCCTGGGTAATGTTATCCAAGTGAATGCTTGGGCAAAAGCTCTTGGGAACCATAAATGGCAATGTTTGAATTATGGGGGGAGCTGAAAAGAGGGTGTTTGATTGGCCTGATCAATTCGGATGAGGAAAAGAAGGCTGGTGATAATCGGAGATGAAGCTACAAA
Source organism: Tapera naevia (assembly GCA_033556795.1). Taxonomy (NCBI): domain Eukaryota; kingdom Metazoa; phylum Chordata; class Aves; order Cuculiformes; family Neomorphidae; genus Tapera; species Tapera naevia. The sequence goes on along the minus strand of JAUMJJ010000023.1, from coordinate 15,130,427 downwards.
GAGAACAGTTCACAAGAATCTGGAACACAATGCTGAGGCTTGGTCAGATTGAAAATAATAAGACTAGTTCTGTGGAAAAATGCAGTTAATGCAGTTGGAGGGAAAAAAAAGAGAAGCCTAGGGCCCAGAAGCCTAGCAGAAGGTAGAATTTTAGAAAGCAGAACTTCCTATGAGATAAGGAGAAGAACTGCTATAGAAAATCACTGAGAAATCACAACCTGTGAGACTGCCTTATTCCAGGAGTTTTCTGTCCCAAGAGGAGGCACAGATCCCAGGTTTACGGAAAGGGGAGTAAACCAGATGGATTTTGATGATAGGAGGACAGGAGCAGCTTTCCCAGAAAAAGGAGGAAGTTAGTGGCTTGGTGCTGAAGATGCAATGACTAGTGGCTTGCTGACCTTGGCTATTGGAAGTTTGGGAAGTCGGGAAATGAGCTAGGTGACACTTTCTGTGCATGGCTGCTTCTTGTGGCATGAACAGCTCCTGGCCATGTGCTCAAACCTGGCCTGACTTTCCTTCTTGTCTCTGCAGCCTTCTTGCCTGAGTCCAACCTTGCCCTGCAATGAAGGGAAGGCTGCGCCTCCTGTTGGGGGCTGCATGTGCAGCGCCTTGCAAGTGGAGGTGACACAACTCCGAGGCCTAGTTTTACAGTGTCTGGAAGATCAGAAGAAGCTGCAGCAGGAAACCATTCTTCTGAGTGCCCAGCTCCAGCAGTTCTGCAGGCGGACGGAGGGAGTGCAGCAGGTGAGGACCTGACACCTGGATGCGCTTCCATGCTTAGGGCTCACTATGCTGGTCCCAGCTCCTGCAAGGATTGTGGAGGCTGTGCAGAAGGAAGCAGCTCTTAACAGGCATCTCTCTTAGAGCAGAGTGGGGGCACTGAGCATGGTGCCTGTCTCTAGTTTAAGCTGCTGATGCAGGCTCTGGTAGTAGCAACAGGAATGAAGCCAAAAAGACAGTTTTCTGTGACAACAGCCCAGTCCTTGATAGACCTGAGGTTCCCTTTTATTTCTCCTGGTGAGAAGGGATGGACAGTCAGATGTCCCAGAGAGTTGCTAATGGCTGTGGAGAACAGAAACTGTGCCTTGGCGGCCCCTAGTTTTTTTGAAGCTAGTCCTGGAGCTGTTTGGATAACTGCTGTGTATTTTGGCAGGTGGAGGTTCATTCCATAGGAACACAGACAGCCAAAGAGGAGATGGAAGTGGATCCGAAACCTGACTTGGATTCAGATTCCTGGTGTCTCCTGGGAACGGACTCGTGCCGCTCCAGCCTCTAGTCTCCTGAGCCCACTGGGAACCATCTAACTTCACAGCACACTAACCGAATGCAGAGAGTGGCTTTCCTGGCTTCAGGTCACTCGCAGACAAGGAGTGAGGCCGGAGGCTCCAGAGCAGTACCCATGTATGTTTGATATGAACTAGGAGTGAGTTTGAGAGAGGAAGGGCCCCTGAGCTCTAGGCTAGCTCAGTGACTGAAGCAGCAGCTCCTCTTCATACCTTACCTGTCAATTCTGCACATTGAGGCAGAGCAGCCCCATTGTGGCAATGGCTCCAGTAGCGTCTTGTGGCCCTTTCATTGTTTCACTGCTTCCTGGGAGCTACCTTCAGGACCCCAGTATTCATCACTGCATCTCTAGATGAGAGGAGGAGACGTGTTTTGTACTGAAGCTGGCTGAACCCTAAGACGCACCACCTTCACTTAGAGGGGTGATGGACTAGGATCCTCTCCCTACCATGTGGTAAGGCCCAACCAGCGAGGCTGCTCCACTCTGCTCAGGGGTAGAGGGAGCAGAGCATGTCTCATTGTGGAGGCAGTGGAAGTCTTCCTTTTGGGAAGGTAATGGTAGACATGTCTCTGGCCTCGAGACACAGCTGGCCGTGCGGCTGTGTACACCAGTGGCCTATATATAGAGAGTTTAAAGGCTTTATTCTGGGTACCTAGAGCTTTCCAACTTCCAGGTGATGCACCGAGATGAGTGAATTGGGTGTTGTTTCCAATAACAGTAGCAGGGACTGTTTGAGATGGGATCTCTGGTTCTCAGTTTCAGATGACCTGCTTCCTCACCAGATGACAAGCCTTTGGGCCTCAAGACTAAATCACCCATTTCTTGCTCCAACTGTTCAGCTTGATTTGGGTGCCAGCATAATCCCATAGCTGCTCCCTGCTTGGCTTCTGTTCTCCTCAGCTCCTGGTGCCCACACTCTGTGTGGGTGTGGGAAGAATCAGTGATTTTCCACTCAGTGTTTTGACAAAGCTGGAATGCAGTTTCCTACTCAGAATAGGTCATTAATGCTGTAGTCACAGGATGCAGCCTTTCCCAATGACCGTGAATGATCAAGTCTCTGTCTGGAATTCACCTTCTTTCTAGAAGCAAGAGGGTTTCCCAAGAAAATTGGAGATGGGAAGAGGCATGTTCTGATGCTCAAGATTTCCTCATTTCCTGTTAGAGCATGAAGTTAATTTTATTCCCTTTAAATGTATTAGCAAACTGACTTTGAACTAATCTTTTGGGATTGGTAGAATCCCTGGGAACAGCTAGCCTCCTCTGCCTTATTGTGAAGCCTCTAAGGAGTCCTGAGTCCCTCTCACGGTTGCTGTGAGAGTGGGGTTGTGATTTCATCAGGCTTAAACCACCACCATCAGTGGCTTATCACTAGAATTGCCTTGGGTCTATTGGAGTTGGATGTCCTGTCACCTCTTCTAGACTTCCTTCTTCAGTCTCTTGTTTTGGGGAGCCAGCATTCCCCATTTGTCTCTAGAGGTGGATGCCAAACCATTCTACTTGTAAGTTATGCTCCTTAAATAGTGCTTTGGTGCCTATTGCTAGTATCTTGGAGTTGAATCAAGTGCAGTCTCTCCAGTGCAGTGTCCAGGGCAAAGATTGTACTGGTGTGCCCATCCATTGTTCCCAAAGGAGGGGCAGGAGGACAGCCCTCCTAGGAGGTGGTGAGCATCAGGTGCCCTGGTGTGGCCATGTCGCTTGGTTGCCCTTGTGACTCTGCTCTCCTTTCCTGCTGAGCGTTGGAGCCAGTTCTTGAATTAGGGTCCCAGCTTGAGGGGTGGTGTTGCAGTTGGAAATGATTGAATCTATTCAATTGATTGAAATGATTGGTCATGTTGCGGCAGTGCCTTTGAGGAGCGAAGACTTGAGCCTGAGCCATGTCCAATAAGCACCAAGCTGATGGGAGGCACTCTCCTGCAGTGCACTGCTATCCTCATTTCTCAACGCTCCCCAGTTGGGAAGCTCAGTGCACAGACTGGGTTCCCCTTGGATCTCGTGGAGGATAAGGGCCCCTGGCAGATGATGCCCTGTACTCCACAATCTCATATGTGCCTTAGAGGATTCACGCTATCCGGGTCATGCCTGTTACAGACCACAGATTTCACACCAGCCAGCTATGCAACCAAAAAAGCAGTTTAAAGCCAGCACCTTCATCTTGGGCTGAAAATGGAAGGGCAAGTGGGCAGAAGTGCCTTTGAGCAGTTTCAAACCCTTTTCACTTCTCCCCTTCTTGCAGCTCTAACTCCGTATGTGTTGGTCTCCTGCTAGTATTGCTACCGAGTTGTTATAGTGGAACACAACCTATGCCTGCTCTGACACTCTGGCTGAAAACTAGTTTATCGTCTTTTTTTGAAAGGTTAAAGGATGGAGTGTTTTGGAGTTTCTGTTTAAATAAATGTTTAAACTCGTTCTTCTGCATTTGGAGTCTTTTTATTTCCTGCCCAAGAGAGGAAGGGGCCATATACATAATAGTCAGCTGGTGTCATGATAGTCTGTTGTTTGGTTATTTTTTGCTCATAGAAAAAGGGCCAGTGGGCTTCCCAGTCTCCTTGCTATGGGGGAAAAAATCAGCTTCTGGGTCCCTTTGTTTAAAAAAAAAAAAAACAACAAACAACAAAACAACTCTTCTCTTGCTGTTGCATCTCTTCCTTGTGACATCCAGGGGCTTTTGTGTGTGTTTATTTCAACAGTGTGAGTGCCAAGTGGGAAATATGTAATGGGAAGAGAGAGGCTCAAAGGGAAGAGGTACCAGCTTCTCTCAGAACAGCTTCTGCTGAGCGTTATGGCCTACAGAAGGGAGAGGCTGCCTGACACCTGCTGACACTTTAATGCCTGTCACTGCTAACTTTTTATCATGGTTTTCAGGAAAGTGTGAAATGTCTTGAGAGGCAGAGCTGGGTTAAAGAGTTACAATCACTGGAGAGCTGGACACTGAAAACACAGCATGTCTCTGAGAAGGGGATTGTACTGCAGTAGTAGAAGCAGCGGCTGAGCTGGTGTGAATAACAGCTTGAGTAGTGCAAGGGTAGCATTATGACAGCAAAGCAGCAGGGCAGATCTCTGTGCTGAGCCTGGTGCTTTGGCTAAACTTGCTGAGTTTTAAACAGGTTATCAGAGTCTTTGTGGATACTGTGGTCTGTCTTGACCTCAAACAATAGCTCAGCAGAGAGCAGTGAACTGCCCATGGTAGCGCTGAAACACACATAACAAATAAAGGCTGGGGAGTTAATTCCAATAACTCTTTTTAATCTACAGTTTCAGTCTTGACATTAGCTGTTTGCCAGTCACTTACAAGAAGTCCCCGACAGATGGATTTGTTTTACAGTATCAAAAGCTTTTCTATGTGTATCTACCCCAGTCACCATTACTGACTTTTAGGGTCCACCAAACACAGTCAATAAAACATGGTGCAAGGGAAAGAGAGTTAATATTGCAGGACATGCAGTGGTCCTGAATTTCTAAACTACTCTGTGTTTAATTCAGTTACACCTTTCATTAATTCAAGGAAGCTGGCATAAACCTTCCAGTTTGTCCCTTTCCTACCTCTTGTCACCTCTTGCTGTCCTGTATTTTGAAACTCTGAAGTAAGAGCATTCTTCTCTGATCAATTTGGATATAGCAAATTATTTTCTCTTGTTTCGAGTCTGTTTTCTCTCTTTCCTTTCTACATTTGCACACTCAAACCTGGCTGGCACAGTGCAGCACTTGACCCTTCTGGGATCTTTATGCCTTTCTGGAGTGTGCCAAGGGATTGCAATTTCTGCCCATGTATCCATAGGGCAGAACCTCTCCAGCTTCTTTCAGGAATCTGGCTCACCCATTGCAGGCTGGAGTGCTTCTTCATACTCGGCTTCTGGCTAGTCCAGTTTAATTTAGTCACTTCTAATCTTTTTCTAGGCTCTCATGAGCTGCTGCTACATTACTGAAGGACTTGCAAAAGGAGCTGCTGGAGTTTAGGAGTGAACATCTGCTCTTACAGAGCAGCAGAGCAATCAATTGGCCCAGCTCTTCTCATGACCAGCAGTACTCTATACTTTGGAGAAGAAAAAAACCTGAGTCTGCAGCCACTGGTGATCTGAACAAGAGCAGTTTTCTTCACATCAGACACCACTAGTCGTTAAAACAAAAAGAGAAAAAAAGGAAAAAAAGTCCAAGCCTCCCTAACCTACAGACAAAGTATGATTGTGAAAAACAATCCCTTTCTGATAGCTGGTTTGCTCATCATTGCTGTCCTGCTGACGCCTGCAGCAACTGCCTGTCTTCCCTGCGTAGCTGACTGAGTAGTGACAGCCTTGCACCCACCCTGGGACTCCATGTTGAGCTCAGCGGCCGGGAGCAGCAGTTCCCAGAGAGGGCTTCCTGCCTGGGGCAACCCTAGGCACAGGTCAAAGTACACAAGCTTTATTTAGTATTCTGCTTATCAGATCTGAGATGTTCACTTCCTGTACAGAGGAGCTCAGTGCTTGCAGCCAGTGTTGAGACTAAGCAAAGTGCAAGGGTCTGTGTGGAAAAGCAGCAGAAAATAGGCAGGGAATCACAGCAGCAGCAGGTACAGTTGGACACGCCCTCAGCAGCGCCTCCTCTGCAGTGGGGGTTGGGGGCCTATTGTTGATGGTTTTGCATTTGGGAACGTGTCTCTCGGCTATTTGGGGATTAAACCAGCATCTGCAATAGGGGTAGGCAACATAGTCTGGATTTTCGATGGGAGGCAGCGGGAGCAGGTTAGACATCTTCCCTCCCTTGGAGAGGATTTGCTGCATGTGGCGGGCCTGGTGCAGGGCCTGGATTAAAGCCTCGTGCTTCTCTCTCCCGTTGTTTCTTTTGAGCAGCATATTCTGCAGAAGGGAAAGGCAGTCAGAACAACTTGCACCACTGTCACTCTCCATTCTCAGTCTTACACTCAAGAGTCCAACCAGGTCACCCACTCCTGGGCATTCCCTGCTGATGTAAGACCCTCTCTGAGAAGCTGAGTCCCACAAAGGCGATAAAAAAGACCAGCAACCAAGGAAGACTTGAAGGAAATACTGATGGAGAGACATCGAGAGTTTGAAAGAGCTTGAGAATAACCAGAAAAGCAAGTAGTAGGGCCAAGAAACTAGAGAGATTTGCTATAGCTAGCTGCTTTGCAGGAGCAGCACTGCACCTTTCCACTGCCTTGGCTTTAATAGCTTGCATTATTACCTGGATTTTCAGGTAACAGTCAGTTCCCTGCAGCCCCTAATGTCACAGAGCTTTAATGCAGCAGACCCAGTCTGCATTCTGAGCATCCCGATTACAGCACAGAGAGCGCTTACTCCAGGAGCATACCCTTGATACCTTACAAAGATAAGTCAGTAAGGATCCCCACCCCCCATCTATTGTATTTTAAATGGAACTATTTTTGCATTTGGCAAGAATGTTTCAGAGGCAACAGCTGGACCGTATCCCTTAGCCCCCTGTACATGTGAAGGTGCTCACATCTCAGACAGAATTAGATGTCTAGGTGGAAAGAATGTGAGCAGTAGGTGTGGACTGAGGAGGCAAAGGGATTGTGCGTTACCTGAGGCCTCTTTGAGATCTTCCACTGCTGAAACTTCCAGGTCTGTGCCCCTAGCTCTGGCCTTTCTGGAGTCAAACACTTTCCTCTTAGAGCCTTGGCTCTTGCTGCAGACACTCATGTGTTTCTTAAGCCTGACACAGAGGAAATTACGTCCACAGAAGCTGCACTGTCCAAGCTCCCCCTGCTCGACAGCACTGACAACCTGGATGTCCAGCATCTCTGTGGATGGGTGGTCATCAGAACCTCTGTCTGAGAGGACAGAGGAAGAAGGGCTACGTTTTGGGGACAGCTTTGAACACGAGGTTAAATGGTCCATGTGTATGCGGTCTCGAATTTTGCTGTTGCTGGCCAGCAGCTGCTCCTTCTTGAGTTTCTCCACATCCAGCTCTTGGGGGTGGAGGGTCGTGCCAGGCTTGGGGATAGCAGCCTGTGCAGACAGCACCGCACCAGAGACTACACCACCTGGCCTGACTGCAGCTCTGAGAGTTTTCTCTTCAGGGTGCCATGAGGCCTTTTGCTTACAGGTCCTCTCTGCTTCTCCATCTCTTCTCTCCTCTGCCTCAACAAGGTCCCTCTCTCTTTGAATCCTCCTAAGTACCTCTGCTGTTCTCATCAGTTTCTCTCTGAGGAGGGCCTCTTTCTTTAGAATTTCCTTTTCCATGTTCCATCCCTCTTCCTCCAACTTTAGGGTGTAGGCCAGCTCTCTCCTGTGCAGATGAGAGGCTGGCTGTTTCAGCTCTGCTGTCCAAGGAGACAGCACTGCAGCTACTGGAGACCTCCCTACTGGAGGCTTCTCTTTCCTCTTTGAGCTAGGCCTACTCTGTGGAGCTTTCTCCACATACAGGGAACTTCTGAGCTGTATTGTATTGATCACTGGGACACTCACGCCCTTGTGGTGAGAAAGTGGTTTCAGGGGATAGGCACGGTCTACTCCTTCTTTCTGTCTGGCTACAGGTTTAGCTGGCAGAGGCTTGGTGAGGCTGGTGAGATACTTGCTCTGCAGTCCAGCTGAACATAGGCATCCACGCCCAGAGCTGTGGTGACTGCTTTCTGCAGAAAGACCATACAAAGAGCTTTTGCACTTTCGGGTGCAGAGATCCTTTAAACTTTCCTCTTTGTCACATCTGAGTTCGCGCTGGAAGCTGGTCTTCTGGCATTCCAGCTGGGACCTGGGAACAAGCTTAACAGCTGCCACCCTAAAATCCACCGGTGGAAACAAAGCCATCCAGTGCCTGGGAAAGAGCCCGAGGTTAGAAGCAAAGTCATTACAGAGCACCTTATCCCAAACTGGTCAGGTTTCCTCCTAACAGTGTACACCTGGTGGCTACACAAGAGGCTACAACAAACATTAGCAAAGGGTTTATAACTTTCTTAAAAAAGTCTTGGTGACCCTTTCCCCCGGGGGCTCCCGTGTCGCCCCTTCCAGCCCCCGGCGGTTTATGCAGCCGGAGCTGGGACGTGCTCCCGTGCGGCTCCCTGTCCGGGTCCCACGTCGCTGTCGCCGCCGCAGGAACGTGCGGTGCTGCCCCGGGGGGCTCCCACACCGTGACCCATCAGCCCTGCCGCTGCCGATCCTCTAGCACAGCCTCCCCCCCCAGCCTTCCCGCGGCTCCCGGGAGGCGGGACGGGTCCCCGGGGTCACCTGCGGGGCTCTGCGCCGCCTTCCAGTCTCCCAGCTCCCGACAGACCCGACACGTCCCCGCCTGCCACCTCCCCACCCCGTCACGGCGGGGCGGCTGTTGCTGCGCCATGGGCACGCGCGCGCTGGCCCCGCGCCGCTTCGGCCGTTTCCCCGCAACGCCCTCGCCCCTCCGGCCGCGGGGCCGGGTATGCATATTCATGAGGCGCGTAACGAGGACCCGCCCCCCTCGCGGGTACTGCCTCTTGGGGAAGACACTTCCCCCCGCGGCGGGTGCTGCCTCTTCATTGGCAGCGGAGGCGGGGAGGATACGCCTCGCGCGCGGGCGCAGAGTGGCGCAGCTGGCGCCATGGCGGAGGGCGAGGGGTTGCTCTCCGTGGACTACGAGGTGTCCGGCAGGGTGCAGGGCGTTTTCTTCCGCAAGTACACCCAGGTGCGGGGCGGCGGTGGCGCCGCTGGGCGCCTCGGTGGGGCTGGGTCACTGCGCGGGCTGCGGCCGCGGCTGCAGGTGGGCTGTGCTGCGTTATGTAAGAGGGACTGAAAAGCGTGTTTGAGCCCCAGTTTTCCGTGTGGAAGGATAGAGCGAGCGGGTGGGTGCATGCCTGCTGCTCTTCTGCTGCCTGAGCTGCAGGAGCTCCCTTGGAGGTCTGCGCTCCGCCCGCATAACTGACTCTATGAGAGTGCTCTTCTTTCGCTCTAGGATTGATCGCGTTTTGCTCTGCCTTGTCTTCTCAGGGGGAGGCGAAGAGGCTGGGACTCGTTGGCTGGGTCCAAAACACCAGCCACGGCACCGTGCAAGGGCGGATTCAGGGCCCAGCAGAGAGGGTGCGGGAGTTGCAGGAATGGCTCCGGAAGGTGGGAAGTCCCCAGTCTCGCATCAGCCGAGCAGAGTTCACCAATGAGAAGAAGATCACGGTACTGGAGCATCAGGACTTCCAGATTTTGAAGTGATTTTGCCTGGAGAGAAGCAGAAGCTGGAGTGTGAGCTGCCGCCGTGGGACATCCCCCCTCTCCCCCATCCATTCTTCCAGCACTCGGCTCTGGAGGACTTTATTTTGTTACAGTTCTAACTTATTGGTTTCTTGCACTTTTAGTCCGACTCTCAGTGTTTCACAGCAGTCTGGCAGGTGGGAGAGGAGCTGAGCTCCCTTTGTTGGAGGGGCTGGCTGGGGATGCAACCTCTGTTTTCGAAGGTGTGTGGGGCTGGAGTAGTTATAGGGGAGTAAAACCCGCGACTTGTGTAGCATGCGCTCACGTGAAGGAAATCGCGGAATCAGTGCCAGTACTAAACGTTGCTAAAAACATTATATCTGTCTTCTCAATGCCTCAGAAACAATTAATTTTGTTCCAGAAGTTTATTTTTTCTTCAGAATAAAATTGCTTGAAGCTTCTCATGTGGAATGGTGAAAGGCTGGAGAACAGGTCTTACGAGGAGCAGCTGAGGGAACTGGGGTTGTTTAGCCTGGGGAAAAGGCTGAGGGGAGACCTCATCACTCTCTACAACTGCCTAAAAGGAGGTTATATCGAGGTGGGTGCTGGTCTCTTCTCCCAAGTGACAGGTGATGGGACGAGAGGAAATGGCCTCAAGTTGTTCCAGGGTAGGTTCAGATTAGACATCAGGAAAAATTTCCTCACTGAAAGGGCTGTCACGCACTGGAACGGTTTCTTGGGAAAGTGTTTGAGTTCCCATCCCTGGAGGTGTTTAAAAGATGGGTAGAGGAGTTTCTCAGGAAAATGGTTTAGTAGTGGACAGGTACGGTTGGACTCGATGACCTCAAAGGTCTTTTCCAAACAGGCGATTCTATGGATGGATGTGTCTGCGGGGGTGGGGTGGATCCCAGCCCTTTGAGCGTGATCTCGTTGCCGACGCCTTTCCCTGCGGCGCGGTGGGAGCAGCCCCTGGTGCCATCCTGAGGCGCAAGGCCCGTTGGAAGGCGCGCTCCCCGCCCTCCCCGCCGCAGGGGCGGGAACTACAGCTCCCGGCACGCGCCGCGCGGGGGGCGGGGGCAGCGCGCGCAGGGGCGGGTGTCGCGCAGCGGCCGCTGTGGTGGGGCCCGGCCGGGCCCGCAGGTGCGGGGGCGGAGGGGGGCGCGCGCCGCGGGGCGGATGGGGGCGGGCACCGACACACAGCGGGGCAGCTGCACCGGGAGCTCCGCCCGAGGGTCTGCCCGTACCGGTAGGGAACCGGGCAGGGCTGGGAAAAAGAGGGTTCTCCTTAACGGGACCAAGTACCAGGTCCTACACTCGGGACACAACAGCCCGATGGAGCGTTACAGGCTTGGGGAATAATGGCTGGAGAGCTGCCTGGCGGAGAAGGACCTGGGGGTGTTGGTCAAAAGCAGCTGAACGTGAGCCAGCAGTGGCCCAGGTGGGCAAGAAGGCCAACAGCATCCTGGCCTGTATCAGAAATGGTGTGGCCAGCAGGACCAGGGAAGTGATTGTGCCCCTGTACTCGGCACTGGTGAAGCCACACCAGAAATCCTGTGTTCATTTTTAGGCCCTTCAGTACAAGAAAGGCATTGAGATGCTGGAGCGTGTCCAGAGAAGGGCAACAAAGCTGGTGAGGGGACTGGAAAATAAGTCCTATGAGGAGTGGCTGAGAGAACCGGTGTTGTTTAGCTTAGAGAAGAGGAGGCTGAGAGGAGACCTCATCACTGTCTACAACTGCCTGAAAAGAGGTTGCAGCTAGGTGGGTGCTGGTCTCTTCACCCCAGTGACAGGTGATAGGATGAGAGGCAATGGCCTCAGGCTGCACCAGGGGAGTTCAGGTTAGATATCAGGAAAAATTTCTTAACTGAAGGGGCTGTCAGGCACTGGCACAACTGCCCAGGAAAGTGATTGAGTCACCATCCCTGGAGGTGTTTAAAAGATGGATAGAGGAGTTTCTCAGGAATATGGTTTGTAGTGGACAGGTACGGTTGGACTTGATGATCTCAAAGGTCTTTTCCGATCAGGTGATTCTGTGATTCCCATAAACAGCTTGATCAGTACCCTGCACCGATCTCCAAGTCCTCTTTATTCCTCTCCTGGATGAACTGCAGCAGCTGATCTTTGGCCAGGGTGGATGACTGTGGATTTATGTGAGGTTACTGAGCTAAAAATGAGAGGAGAGCAGCTTTCTGCCGGTGTCTTGGTGATGTGTATTTTTGATACAAGTGGAAGCAGATGCCTGTTTGCCTGCAGGTCATTTGAGTTCCTCCTTATCATGATGTAAGTTTGGTTTGGGTACCTGCCTGAGCAGGAAAGTTATCACAGAGAAACCCCCTGAATACCAAGAAAAAATACGGAAGTTTAATTGAGAGGGTAAATGCAGTAAATGACAGATTTTCCAGGCCTTTAATTTGTATTTCATTATTTTTTTTCTTCTTTTTCCCCCCCCAGGGAGTTGTTTAAAGGAACGTGGAGGAGTGAGCTCCCCCTGCAGTTTCTTGAGTTTCTCATCTATCCAATTTTGACATGATCAAATGTTTGGTGGAAGATGTGCGAGCCAGGCTGCGTTCAGGAGTGACTATCAATTCCCTGGGACAGTGTGTTGAGGAACTTGTCCTCAATAGCATTGATGCCAAAGCAACATGTGTAGCTGTCAGGGTGGATTTGGAAGCTTTTAAGATCCAGGTCGTGGACAACGGCTCCGGGATGGGGAGAGAGGACTTATATGCAATGGGAAAACCATACTTCACTAGCAAGTGCAGTTCAGTGGGAGACTTGGAGAACTTGAAATTCTATGGCTTTAGAGGGCAGGCTGTGGCAAGCATAGCCAACATGGCCAGTGTAGTGGAGGTTTCATCCAGGACCAACAAGGCAGCAAAAACATTTGTGAAAATATTTCACAATGGCCAAGCACTGGAAGTCTGTGAAGCTGAATTGAGCAGACCAAGTGGCGGAACTACAGTGACTGTGTGTAATCTGTTCCATCAGTTACCGGTGAGGAGAAGGTGTATGGATCTTGTACTGGAATTTGAGAGAGTGAGACAGAAAGTAGAGGCTATTTCACTGATGCACCCCTCTGTTTCACTTTCTTTAAGGAATGACGCTACTTGTTCTACGGTGCTTCGTCTCCCTAAGACAAGAGATGTGTATTCTCGATTTTGTCAAATTTATGGACTGAACAGGTCACAGAAGTTACGAGAAATAAAACATAAGTCTGGGGGATTTGAGCTAAGTGGTTATATCAGTATTGAAGGACATTACAACAAGAATATGCAGTTCTTATATGTGAATAGAAGGCTTGTTTTAAAGACAAGAATACATAAACTAATTGATTTTTTAATAAGAAAAGAAAGCGTAATTTGCAAGGCAAAATGTGGCCCTGCGAGCAGACAGGTTAGCTCAAGTCCTGGTCACCATCGTTGTGGCCCAGAGTTGTATGGGATCTTTATTGTCAATGTGACCTGTGCCTACAGTGACTATGATGTGTGTCTGGAACCTGCAAAAACTCTAATTGAGTTCCAGAACTGGGATGTCCTTCTGGCTTGCGTAGAAGAGGGGGTGAAAATATTTTTGAAACGAGAACATTTATTTATTGAACCATGTAGTGAGAACATCAGGGAATTTAATGAAGATAATGGCTTAGGTTTGTGTAATGTTCCAGCTCTGAAGCCCTCACTCACTGATGAGAAGAGCATCCAAGACAGTTTTAAGAAAGCATGTGATGAAATTGTGGATTGCTATGAAATGTGTAACTTGCAATCAAAAGATGTCAAAAGGAAACCTGTGACTGGGAAAAAATCTTTCAATTTTATAGAGTTAAATAAAAATCTACAGGAAACAGAAATTGTCCTGAATGAGAAGATTGCGGAACCATCCGATCTACGTAGAAACAACAAAGTGGAGATCCCACTGCCCAGCAAAGATGACGCAGCTTCTGATTCCATTATATCAACTATTTCGGAGCAAGAGCCAAAACACACCAACAGTTCCCAAAAAGCAGCTGATACTTCTCTGAAACCTTCAGAAAATCTTTGTCCCTCTTTTAGCGGAGGGGCCAGATCAGAAACAAGAAAAGCAGACAGTTGTGGCGACGTGCAGCATTGTGCAGAGAATTACATAAAAGATGTGGGAAGGCAGCAAGGCAAGGTAGTGCAGAAAAGCAATACGGTCCATGTCTTAAATAATGATGTTATTCAATTGCTGTCTGAGAGAGAAGGCCCTCCTGAAACAGCAGTGGGACCAGAAACTGTCTCTGGAAATTCACTGATAACACTGTGTAACGCAAGAAAAGGAGACAGGAAAACGGCTCAAGAGCCAAATGATGCTGGAAGAGGGTCTGTTAGTTCAGTACCGTTAAAGTTGTGCTCTACAGGCCTCGTAACAGTTTTTTTGCGAAGTGAACCCCCGCATGAATGTGACCAAACAGAAATGGATCTTACATTAAACACAGAGTGTAGACCTGGCCCTGTCAGTACCAAGAATATTTCTGGCCACAAAGTGAGTTTTCTGATTCAGTCTTTAAATGCTAAGGATGTTTCCCGTAACACAAATGGAGAACGTGCACCTTGCACCAGAGAAGTATGCATGGCTGATGGCAATGAGTTGTTAGAGAATAAAACTTTGTCAGATCAGGTGAGTGAGAAGATAGCTATGCCTGTTGCCACCAGGAAAAGACATTATGAGACATTGAATGTTACAGAATTGCCACCATCAACTTCATCTGTTCCTCACAATAAAGTTGTAAAAGGCACTAGAAGACAAATAGCTGTGCCAAGATCTCAGTCCTCCAAGAAACTGAGCTTGTCTGCACAGCTGGGTTCATTAGAAAAGTTCAGACGATTCTATGGGAGAGTCAGGTGTATGCTACCAACACCATTGTCAGAGCAAAGTGGATTTGGCCTCCCAGTTTGTAATTCACAAGCAAATTGTGACAGTCATCGTAACATGAGCACTTGTGAAACTCTAGCTGTGGAAGATAGAGATTCTAGAAACGGCCAAGTTTTTGATTCTTTAGAAGAGACTTTATTCTGCAATGGAGAAGCTTCAAAGGACAAACGAGCCCTTTGTCAGAGTCCTTTGACATTGTCTGATTACTCTCAGGTTTGTAAAAAAAAAATAAGTTATAAAAGTTCTCCAGGGTCATTGTCATCCAAACTGTCCAGAATGAGAAATGACCACAAAGAAGAAGAGCAACTTTGTGAACAACTCCAGACAGATTCAAGTAGAAAAGAGGATGACTGTTTTGGTCTTGAATCTTCAAAACATGATCTTTTGTATGATACTTGTCAAGCATATAAATCCTCAGTGGAAAAAATGAGGGAATGTAATTACAGCATTTCTAAGGGGGATGCATGCTCGCAATCAGGTGGTATGAGAGCAGAGTCCACGAAAAGTACTGTCAGCCCATCAGTGTCCAGCAGCATGGGAGGCGGGTACACAGTCTCTTCAAGCAGTGTTTTATCATTACCTACTGAAAAGGATTGTCCTAATATCATCTGTAAAGATAAAAGTGTGTTAGATGAATCCTCAGAACAGAATTTGAAAGATACGGAGGTTCCCTGTATGGCCTTCCCACGTAACTTGGAATGCTCTGTAGACAACACAACCACATGTGATCCCAGGGATGATTGGTGGTGTTCTAACTGGATGCAAGATTTTGATGTTTCGTCTGGTAAGACAATATACATCAATACAGCAACCGGCCTCAGCACCTACAGCACTCCTCCTGCTGAAGGATTTCAGGCTCCCTGCATTCAAGATATAACAACAATGGCTGTGAATGTTGTCTCAGAGAATGGTGAGCGGGGTGGTGGTAGTTATTGTGCAAATGGGATGAGGGACACTGTGATCTGCTAGGTGCATAGAATAACTGCTGACAGTACCTGACCTGATAGTTAATACTGAAATATCCACTGCCTTACATGTAATAGCTGTATGAAAAACAGGGACATGTTGTAGACTATGGAGAAAGCAACACATTAACATTCAAGATATTGAAAGATAGTTTTTAACAAGACAGTAAAAAGAAATGTCAGCACCTTGATAATTAACAGGCAGCTGCCTGCATATCAGGGCATTTACTACGATCACAGTCATATATAATTGTCACATATATGGAAAGTGAGGGACACACTTTAAAGTAAATGTACTAGAAAAATTTTGTTGTTTTAAACATTTTGTCCTAACTGCGTATGAAATTTAAAACAACCCTTGAAAAATTAACAGAAGTCTTAACTTTTTCATTGAGAATGTGTCCTTTCTGCAGATTTTGTAAGGCTGCTCCTTCACACTTAGCTTTGTAGGAGATGTCTTACAGGATTGTTGGTGGTTTGATGAGAGAGCTTTTCCAGGGATAACAGGACACTACATTGTATTGCTTTTTCAACAGTGTGGTGTTTGTGAGTCTTTGTTGATCTATCTGTCGAGTTTCGTTTTCCGTGTACTTCTGATCTGGCCTGGCAGAAAAGTGCCTTTGATAATTTCTTCTTCCATGGATATGTCTTTATTCAAAGTTGTTCCTCCATCTGTCTGTCGTCAGATTTTATGAGCAAAGGTACAGCATTTGTCATGTAGACTATATTTTCTACTGCATAGAAAAATTAGTCTGGACTTCTTTTCTGTATGGTTCTCCTGTGAAGCATTTGTCTAGTCAATCAGGATAGCCTCTGCTTTGTTCCATTTTTGTCTGTTACTTCCTTCTCTATCACCAGTCACAGAAGCACTGTTGCAATGTGCTTTTTGGTTGTTAAGCTATTTCTTTTTCAGTAATAATTTATGCCAGTAATTCTTAATATCTGTTTTATTCCATCTGTTATAAGAATATCTCTGTTTTTATTAGGTAAAATTACTTGCAAGCACAGATGTACACTCCTTGATTAACACTTTCAATTTCTGTGGTTTACCAATTTTAGTTGACCACAGTGCCATTTAGTAGCTAGCCAAAGGACTGAGATGTGGAGCCTGACCTATCCAAAATGTTTGAATAGTGCATTCATGCTTATGAAGAGAATACTTCGCATACTGTTGTGTGTATAGTCTTCAGTCTGTGAAGGCGTATGTTGTGTTGCATCTTTTTACCTTCAGTTGCTCTTTCTTAGTCTCATCATTGGCGTTACTCTCCGTGGTGTCAATGGTGCCACTCTTTCTTAGCGCTGTCGATGGCGTTACGCCTTGGTGAGATGTCTCCTGCAGCTTTTTTGCTTTTCTTATGTTGAAGGTCAGACCTCCCAAACTTTCACAAGGTGTTTGGACTCTGGCTAGACCTTGTAGATCTTAGACTGCCAAAGTTCAACAAACACGTTCTTTCACATGTTTTTCAAGCAGAGGGTATTTGTTCCATAGGAATAAACATAACGGTGTCCTAACACAGCATTCGTGTCTTTGGATGTTGGGCTCTTAAATCCTGTTAAGACCCAAGAGTAGAATAACTTCTTCACTTGCTATATATGCTTTCATTTGGCTTTTTAGAGTAGTCAGTAACATGGTGTTAACTTAGACTTTCATAACCCCGTGATTTATTAAGAACGGCATCTCATATACAAACTTGGGGAAATTACACTGGTTGATGTCAGGTGGAAGGAGGTAAGAATGTTCCGTATCGTCTTTTTCATGACAACAGTGGCCATCTGCTGTTTTTTTTTCCCAGTCCTGTGCCATGTGCACAACAGAAATGCTGGATTTTGCAGGTTAGGCTCGGGCATCTTTGTACTGATTAAACTGATGGCTACAGGAAAATTTATCAAGCTTCATTTCGCTATCAGATGCCTTTTTGAATAATATGTGTTTGTGGTAGGTTAACATCCCAATTCAACTTGGTCTTCGTTTTATGCCAGCTATGTTTGCATTTTTTGTTACTTTTCTTGTATTACTGACTAATATGTCATTACACCGGTATATTTTAATGATCTAATTGAGGCAGCTGAAAATGAATACTCAAGTATGGTAATTGTATGGGTTTTGCGTATGTGAAGTGCATACATTATTGCCCTTGGCACCTTCTCTGATGCTACTCTTCAGAATAATCTTATCGATAATATCTCTGCCAGTTCTGAATTCTCACTAGCCTTTGGGCAAGAAAATCCTAGCCTTATAAAAAAATGTATGTCCTGAACAAGGATTTTCCCTGCAGCAAGAAGGAGGGAAGTGTATTTTTGTTTATGATTCTACAGATAAAATGCTGGACTGG
Source organism: Tapera naevia (assembly GCA_033556795.1). Lineage (NCBI taxonomy): Eukaryota > Metazoa > Chordata > Aves > Cuculiformes > Neomorphidae > Tapera > Tapera naevia. The sequence continues at coordinate 15,112,852 of JAUMJJ010000023.1, read as the reverse complement.
ACTTCATATAGGTGATAGATATTTCTGTGAGCTTGAGGGATGATATCTTTCAATGACAGTAGCTATAAGATGTCTGTCAAGGTCTGAATTAGGTAGTGTTCTTCAACTTAACACAGTTTATGAGGAACCACTTCAAGGCATCTTGTCCTCCGTTCTGTTTTTTGTGACAATGGGATGCTGAGTTACAGTCCCATACTGGGCTGCCAGTTTGGATTCTGGGGAGGATTCTTGGTCCCCCGGGTAGGACCATTATTGGTCCTTATTGGAATCGAGCCAACAATTGGGAGTCTATGAACTGGCCTAGGATCTCATAGAGCCTGTTCATACTCAGCTTATCAGCACACAGCTGTTTTTCTTTGGCGTCATCACTCTGCCACTTTTCCTGAATGCACACCCTTAATTTCTTAGTAGAGAGGAACTTTATTAATTTGTTATTATTTCACAAAGAATAGAAGTATAAATTGTACCAAAGGAAGGGTGAAATATTTACCACTGTGCTTGAAATCTGAGCCACTTTTCTTAATAATCTTGATAAGAGTGCTGGTTTGTAGTATCGTTAAATCATTTCTGGGTGGGTAGGAACATGTTGTTATCCTTACTCTGATATCTCATGTGATCTCACTAACTTGTAGAAGTTTTACAAGTTCCTGGTAACTGTATTAAGTATTGATAGGGGTGGTGACAGACTAACAGTTTTGCCACACCTTTACAGAAGGAAGTCAAAAGCGTTTTGATATCTGACAGACTTTACTATATGCCTTCTCTTTCCTTTAGGGATAACATTTCTGATTGAATTAACTCTGTAAATAGTTCTTATGTGATTAAAGCAGCAGCCAATTTTTGAGAAGGACGGTCTTACAGAAGCTGCAATAATATTTTAAAATAATTAATTTATGATGCAAGTTTGATAATTCTCAGCTTTTTGCATAAGTGATGTTATTTCTCAATGTTAGGTTGTAAAATCTGCAGGTTACTGTAATTTGTACAGGGCTAAGCACTCATTCATAAGAATATAATAATTGTATAGCTTTTTGTAATTTTGCATGCTGTTGAATCTGCAGCAGTAAATTTATATTGTGTTTAGGGATTCAGTTCAGGTGCCATCCTTTTAGAAGTGAGATTGTTCTACCCTTCATTCCTAGACCTCGGAAAGAGAAGACTTTAACAAGCCAGGATCTGAGAGGTAGGGTCAGCTTTCCAGGACAAAGTGTTCTGTGGTAAAAAAAAAAAAAAAAAAAATCAAAGAATTCTCCCAGATGTCCCAACAGGAACCCAGAATTACTCAAGGTCTGTTAACAATGGGACTGTGTGAGTCATCTGAAATCTAGAACTGGAAAAAAAAAGTCTTTTAGGGTTGAAGGCAGGTTAGGGGATACTTATTTACAGGATGAAATACCCAGTTCTTTGTTGAATTATGTCAGTAGTTTAAAGAATAATTACCTACTGCCTTCTTTGTACTCGTTCCAACCTTGGAATGTGAAAAATAGCTTCAATCCTCACAATTTTTTTTTTGGTGGAAAGAATGAAATAATCTTTCTGGTATGTGGCTTTGTCCAGAGGGAGTGGGTAGCTAAACAGGTCTTTCTTTTCCCCCTCCCTGATCCATTTCCAGGGCCTGTTGAATTGTGTTGCAGCATGTTTAGCAGTCTGAAAGCTACACAGTGTCCTTGCGAGTTAGAGCAGATAATGGAGAATCCCAATCTCATGCTCTGTTATTTATTTCTACATTCTCCCCTTTTTATGATGGAAAAAAATAAAGTAATACTTGTGTGAGGTAGAGGTACCCAATGCACCTTTTGCTGATGGAGGGTGGTAGTGCTTGTATTAACTACGTATTCTTTTCTAGATGCTGAAGGGGAGTCTCTCCAGTCAATGCTTTCAGAATGGGATAATCCTGTTTTTGCTCCTTGCCCAGAGGTAAATATTCTGTCACATCTCATGCTGAAGTAGGAGTCAATTAAGTCACTTGTTTTTTTCTGGCATGGGGGCCAAAATTGCATATATTGTAACCACTGCATATAATATATTCACCAATAGATTAGACTATAGACCTGGCAGCTGTGTGTTTTTATAGATGGTTTATATGTAAGTCATTGTGGATTTATTCAAAGTCAGGGAAGCAGATATTAATCTACTCTTTTGCCTTATTTCATTTCAAAAGCAAAAAGTTATTGTAAGCTATCTTTCCCTCTACAGATATAGTAATATTAAAACTGAAAGTTAAAGGATGGCAAAATTGTAATACGGTGTCTGCCTTCTTTGTCGACAGAGTTAAAATCACTGAGCTTTCTTCTCTGGGATGCAATAAGTCTTAAAAATGTATTTTACTATACTTGTTTTTTAGTCTGGCAGGATTGTAGCCTGTGAGAGGGAAACAATGTTGGACCTTTCAGAAAAACTTCCTTTGTTGTCATGGGTTAGCACTATCTTTAATCATCATGGTGTGTGTGTGTAAACATATGTATGTAACCATGCCCACCTGCAAACAATAGACTAGCAAACCACCTGCTGGTGAGTTTCTGAAAAGGAATGGTTCTGTTCTGTGGTTGTTGAGTGTGCTCTGACTCATGTCAGAGTAATATGCCTTTTGTAATGCAAGCCATTGAGATCTCACTAGGCTGAAAATTATCTTCAGGTTTTCTGACAGGTACTTGAAATCTGTTGTATTCATTGAAATTAGCAGGTAGCATCCAAATGGGAAAATATATGGGAATGGAAGCAGAATGTTATCTTTTGCTAGTGCTATTCTTGTGCAGAAAGATTGGTTTGTCAAAATAAAGAGTTATTTCCAGTTTTTCTTAATGCTGATTTGTTGGGAGCATTTTTTGTGTGTTTGGATTTTTTTGCCACATCCTTTGTAGGCTGCTTGATCGATAATTCTGTTTTTTACAGATTGCTGTGGATGTGACCAGCAGTCAGGCTGACACTCTGGCTGTGAAAATTCACAATATCTTGTATCCTTATCGTTTCACCAAAGATATGGTTCATTCAATGCAGGTACAATATGATCTGTTACTATTTTTGACCCCCAAATTCCCACTCGGACAATTGGATTTGCTGATGTTTCTGCCTGGTGGGAAGGAGGTGTCCAGGGAAATAGTTCATAGCCCAAATTTTCACAAGCAAGAACAGGATACTTTGTTGCTATGTGATACTGGCAGACACATATGTCAGATATTAGTGCCATCTCACAGTTAATCAGCTATCTGCAAGTAACTCTCAAATTTCTTTACTGTATGGTTAAATCAAATGAAGAGGCAGCCTGTTACTGCTGTTTATAAACACTGTTAACTAAATGATACTTCAATGGGCAGTTCTTAATATATGTTGTAGGTATTTCCTTATTTCATATTCCTCTGACATCTGAATCCTGTATCTTCCATTTTTATTGACCTTCGAAATTTAATTCTTCAGGAGAGTAATTTCAAAAGCAAATCACAGATTTTGTGGAAAGACTTGAAATTTCACTTTAAGATTTATGTCAGCTCTTAAAAGTGATTCTTAAAAATGGCATCATAGCATCAAATTTAACTGTTTTAGTGCTTCTTTATCAAAGGTTTTGCATGTTAGCTTAAAAGCTAATATAAATGTATGGCTTCAACTTACATTCTTTGATGGTTTGCCTGGCTAGAAACGACAAAGCAGAATCTCTCCCTCTCTTGCTTCCCAATGATAAAATGCTTACCACCCATGTTAGCATTATTCTCATGCAATCAGGTTGCTGACTTTGAGATTGCAGGTTCTGACTGTGTGAGGCATGGTAATGCTGATCTCCAGGGTGGGCTAGGATCCAAATGATTCCCTTTTGTTGTGTGTGCAAGAATAACAGGAGTAAATAAAGTTGTTTCAGTAAAGAGAATATGTTTCAAAAAGACAGGAGAGGAAAGATGGAAAGTGGAAGGTACCATTTTTCTGTTCACCCCTCATAATAAGAACTGTTCTTTAAAACTTAGTGCTTCTGTGATTAACTTCACCTACATAATATATTCCTTTGTGTGTTTTTGAGAAGATAAAGCTAAAAGAAATTACAACTTCCTGTCTCTCAAGAAGCTATACTCTGCCTTCAGTACCCTATTGCAATTTCGTGAATCTGTGTAGAAAAGACCAAAGGCGCAAAATGTTTGCATCATGAATAAAAAGAATCATCAATGTCTTGCATTCTTGCAAAGAAATAAAATCATCTCTTCATTTTTACCTTGGAGGTGAACAATGCACATGTTGTGAGATAGAGAATTCAGAGTGAGCTCTGTCTATGTAACTTGGGGAGAATTTCCTCCTTAACGCCACGTCTGTTAGTTTAAAACTAACAGTAAGATACTGAAAGCACTGTGCATCCCATCCCTGCTCAGTATTTCCTGTAGCTCTGGTTGATTTCTGATGTTTGAGGGGAAGGTTGAATCGTGTGGCAGAGGCAAGTTCTACATCACAAAATGAGTAAAAAAATTTTTCTGGCTCCTACAAATGATCAGCCTAAGTCCTTAAACACAGGGCAGGTTGAAAAAGGTTGTTTACATTCTCTTTTAGTAATACCAGCAAATCATATACTCCGAGTTGCTGTGCTCAGCTTTAATTACGATCTCAAGGAGGCTTCTACATGAGCATGTAATCCATTCTGTGAATTTCCAGCTTCACCTTAGAACAATTAGAGCTTTTGCCCTTATGACTTTGAAAAAATGATCCAGAATTATGTTCTTGGATATTTTGAAACTTTCTCTTAGTTCCAGACTAAACTGTTTCATGATGGATTTATGGACATTTGACCTTCTGCCAGTAATTGTCTTTTAGCTTATATAATTGCTGCCTCTTCCGTATTTAGCCCTTTACTTTCTAAATAAAGAATAATTATATACCTTCAGTTTTGCTAGGCCAAATTCTTCAAGCCTTTGGGATTAGAAAAGATGTGGTCTTTACTCCCCTAATCATCCTACTAGCTGCTTGTTGTGCTTGATCCATTTTAATTGTTGTCTTCTTTTGCTTACCTTCATTTTAAAAATAATATTACCACTGGATAATGTTTTTTTCTGAGTATCTTACAGGTTCTTCAGCAAGTGGACAATAAATTTATTGTTTGTTTAATCAACACTAGGAATGAAATGGATAAAAAAGCCGGTAAGAGTAGTTATTAACATGAGGTGGAGGTGGCTGTCAAGTGCAGTTAGACTGCAGTGGGAACACTGTCCTATTTGTATTCTCTTGCCTTGGGATGATATTGTGAGTAGAGGAAAATGTTATTCTTCGCTTGAAGTTTCCTGGATCTTCTTTGTCTTTATTTTGGATATTGTTGCGTGTTCCTACTGCCTTCAGATTAGGGCCGTAAAAATAGTTTCTACTCAGATTACTGACATCTTTCAGACTGTTCACAGTGTCTGGACATAGGCATTGTTGAAACTTGCTGAAGCTGTACAAAAAAGGTATTCAAAACCAGTTTTTCATAACATTTTTAAAGACTATATTAAACAGAACAGCTTGTGGGTGACCTCAGCTCTCATTCTGAAATTAGATGAAGATAACTGTAGACAAGAATTTCTGACTCAATCTAATGACCTTAAGTGAAATGCCAATTTGGATCACTACGTTTCTGTTCTGTAGTGACTTTATGTTCTGCCAACACAGCCTCCTCCTCACTTTATTTCTGTAAAACTGGCTAATAGCTATCTTCTAAATGTGGCCGCTAAAGAGTGGTCATTCTTCCCAACCTGTGCAGTAGTCTGGTACAAAGTCGCCTGTTTCTCATCTCTTGTGGTACGTTTTTAGATGGAAACCTCTTGATTTTGGTGGACCAACATGCAGCTCATGAACGGATCCGCTTGGAGCAGCTTATTGCAGGTGAGGATTTAGGTAGTCTTAGGAAGAAAGATAATTAGTGCACAGAAAAGTACAAAGGAGCTGTCTGAAAGGGAAAACTTGCTAACTGACTTATCGTAAGGGTAAGTCTGGGATGTATGGAACTAATAGGATATTCATTTGTCATCTTTATCCTGATGCCTAGGAGGGTGCAGGCATTCAATATCTGTAGCAGTCGTAAGTATTGGTAGCTGAGTATTGTTACAGCATTTCCAAAAATAGAAGATATGCTCCCTACCCACAGAACTATCAAACTAAAATAGCCCTGATCTAATGAAAGAGCAGGAAGACTGATAGGAAAAACAATGAAGAGGAAACAGAACAACATCAATAAGATTATGTGATTATGCTGTGAAGAATGAGACATGGGATGCAGAGTAAAGAGCATAGTTAATTTGGTTCCTTTTTAACTGAATGCTTTCTTAAAGCCTAAAATTTCCACAGTCTGAAAGTGCTTGCAAACGGGATAATGGTCTTCCTTGTAAGCTCATTAGCCATTAGTTTCAGTGTTAAAAAGCACAATAGCCATCCGTTCAGTACTTAATAATCATTGGACTTCTCTTTCATCAATAAATACTGCACAGTTCCTGCAGAGAGGGTTCCCGGGAGCTCTGCTCCTTTTGGTCAGGTACTGAAAAAAGTTAAAGACTGAAGGAAGAAGTGGTTAGTAAATAGTATTTAGTGCTGTTTATGTCAGACTTTTCTGTGGAAAAATTGCTCTCTGTGAGTTGGACTAAATATATCAGTAGGTTTTTTTGGAACTGGTGGGAAAAAACTAAGTGGCATTAACCAGCCCTTCCCCAGAGACTAAATGTCTGGTTTGTGACATTCTCAGTCCTCCACAAGTTTCAGGAGAAGGCATTCAGTGGTCACTTCTTAATCCAAACAGAGGATTACATGCCAAACCATAGGGTCATTAAGGGTAACGTCTGCCTAAATATTCTGAGAGGATGCTTTTAAATGATTCATTTACAGATTCCTATGAGAAGGAAGCTGCAACATGTGACAAGAAGAAATTATTGTCCTCCTTCATCTCTCCCCCTTTGGAGATTGAAGTTACAGAAGAACAAAGAAGATTTCTACGGTTAGTAATGGCCAATAGCTCTAAAGTTCTAGGGGTGGCCCTGTTGACCAGGAAGATCTCTGTATATTGCTAGGTTACCATGAACCTCAGAAAGGAAGCTGTTGATTCTTTCCTGAGCCGAAACCAGTCAGCTATATCCGTGCTGAGGAAAATAGGTGTGCTTCTCAGGCACATCATTACCGCACCTGAAGACAAAGCCCTATGTTGTCCCATCTCTGTGCCTCTGCAATGTTCTCTGGTTTTCCTGGGAAAGTAAACCTTCATATGTGGGCCAGCAGAGTGCCAAAGCTGTCTCCAACAGATCCTGCTGCCTGGAGCTCAGGACATGGGAGCTCACATGAGAGTGCAGCACCCATAGTGTCAATCTAGTCGCTGATTTAACAGGCACTGTTTGAGAAGAGCTGGATGGGGCATGGAAGGATTGTATTGCAAGTCCTTCAAAAATGCATTCCTTAATTCCAGGTGCCTGCCAAGAGTAACTAATGAACACTTTACCAAATGTTTCAGAATGATGGCTTAGGTACTATTAGGATATTTAACTTTTGTACTGCAAGAGTTTCATTACAGGTTTGCTGTAGGACTGTTGCAGACCTATTAGACATTAACCAAACTTTTTCCCCACAATCCGTGTCTGTCACCCGTCACGTGCATTTGTAGGGTTTTCTTCCCTGCACTGTTCTTCATTTTCAGGGGAAATTCTTTCTTAAAATCCACAGGATTATCTCAGTATTCTCAAGCTGCTCTTGTTTGTGATGACTGTGGCAAACTGGACAGCTTTTAAATCACTCCTTGTTAAGATTGTTGCCTATTATAGGGATACATTTGTTTGGCGTAAAGTGCTATTTGGGTGTATTCCAGTTATAACAGTATCACTGCTGTATTCATTATGTAACTCTTGTGTGACAATGGCCAATACCAGGAATTCCAGAGGAAGGTGTAAAGCACTATTATATTCCACCTGCCTTAGGGAAAAATGTAAGAACATTGACTATTGCTGTTCATAGTTCAGTTATATTTGGATGCCTTTGTTGTTCCCACCTCTTAGTGATGTTCTTGCTAACATCACAATCTTTGTAATGCCTCTTGTTCAGCTCTGAATTAGTTTTGCACTCATCTTTGAATGTCTTCCATTTCTGGTGTACCTGCTTGCAGGACTAGATGGCCAAAATTGAATACAATAAACCATGGGAGGATATCCCATTGATTTTTGTACAGGAGTTGTGCTCATATTTGCTGTCTGTTATATCCACACCTTTTCTCTGCTTTTTTAGCTACTGCTGCATGCGTGAACTGCTTGTTTATTGAATGGCTTGACAATGAAACACAGAGTTGTGGGGTTTTGTTTGTATTTTAGCTATTTATATAGAAGCAAACAACATGTATGAATAGATCCATTTATTCCTGATAATTTGCATTAATTTGTGTTTAGGAGCAGTGAATTCAGCTTTTATGTCCATTTATCATTGTACGTATTTCATTCTTCCTACTCATTTATCACTTTTCTACTTGTTTTAGGTTCTGAGTTGTCTTTAGTCTCAGCTAACATAAATAATTTTGTTTTCTACAAATTTACCTGTTTGGCCATGCCCCTTCTTTTCCACATCAATAATAAACAATTATGAAGATACAGAGCAGAACTCATGTCACGTTGAACACTGATAACTGTTGCCAGCGTATTTGTTTTTCCATAGTCTTTAAATCGTGACAAATATTGCTTCTCTGTTGATGCCAACTGTTTGCATTTGCATTCTAGCCAGTTTTAAGAGTGAGCAACAAAGACTTTTTGAAAGACGAAATATATTCTGTGAGCTACTTTCCTTCATCAGCTCACCTATATCACAAACACACTACAAAAATCAGTAAGATAAAGTAAATCAGAGAGGCGTGTATTTTAAGGACACTGGTTAAATTAGTGTAGTGGGATGCCAGTTGTGATTTTCAGTTATCATGTAAGATAATCGATTCAAGAAGTTTACTGGTGCTGACTTACTGGTGCTGTTATTGTTTTGCTTTTTGATTTATCAGCATGTATCTTTAGTAAAAAGTTACAAATTAAAATTAAAAGTTACAAATTGGAAGTACTATGTAAAAATCTAAAATCTGTTGTTACTGTTGTTGGCAGAGTATGACGGTATTCTGTGGTAAAGTTTGATGTAATGAAACAAATTAACCTCCCTAAAAGACCTTTCTCTTCAGCTATGCTTGCTATTTAATAGTTCAGCTGGACCTCTGGTTCACCTGCAGATTTGATCCTGTTATTTGTTTACTAAGCATTGTAGAAATGCATTGTTCTGTTGACTCTCTTGAACTTCCTTTTTTTTTTTTAACCCCTAAAAAAAAAAGGCCTGACTGACTTCAATAGCTGCTTGGATTCTGTCATTTCACCACAATGGGCTTTTTCTGTCTTTCTCTGCTCCTGCTGAAGGCTATACATGTCTTCTATTTTCAGGTAGAATTACACAAGTCATCTCCATATGGAGGCTAATAATTGTATTGTTCTTGTGACTAATTTTAATAAGTTTACATTAGCTTCTCTTTTGTTCATAGAATCTCATTTCTGAAATCAACCTTCACCACCTTTGGTTTAAGTGAATATTCCCTGAGTTAATAAAATAAACTTTATATTGTTACAGCTTTTTTCCTTTTCTCATCTGACTGTGAAGTCCTATTTTTGCATGTATTTTCCCATCCACAGGGTGACATATGTCAAATTAATTAGATGTTGTTCTTTCCTGGGTTCTCTTTGCTTAATGGGATATAAAGTTCATTAAACAAGCATAAATTTCTTACAATATTTTTTTCCATTATAAGTATTTGCTACTATATTATGTGTCAGTTGAGAACACAGTTTTTTAGGTTAGGCTTAAAGGAGTCTTAAGAGTGTTTGTGTGTTTAACTAGATACCTCCTGCCTCTTTAGAAAAGACAGATTTATAAATTTAGACATAAAGCTTCTCTTTGCATAATAGAGGAACTCTTAGATCTTGTGGTTGTGCAGCATGAAATGTGCATAGTTGATTGGAGTGAAATAACATGACTGAATGTAGCCTGAAAGGGCAGAATTACTTGGAATGTCACTGTGCATGGTGTTTGAGTTTGGAAGCTGTTGCAGGAAGAAACATATATGGGTACTACACAAATATTTACGCATGCTGTGGGGACATAGCTACTGTGGTTGATGTCTCTTTTCTGGCATTTTTTTTCCCTCAGATGCTGCTACAAAAATTTGGAGGACTTGGGTCTTGAATTATCATTTCCAGAGACCAACAGTGCCTTGATTCTAGTGAGGAAAGTGCCACTGTGTTTTATAGAAAGAGAAGCCAATGAATTACGACGGAAAAGACAACCTGTCACTAAAAGCATTGTGGAGGTCAGCTGTGAATATGGGTGAAATTGTAACACTGGGTCTTGTTCTGTGTTGAGCCCAAGGTATTAGAGTGTCTCTATTATGAGGGAGACAATGAAGTTCCTTGGCAAATGTGGGTGCCATCCTTTTTAATAAATAGTCCCACAGCTGAAATCCCTGAACTGTCACAGAAACAATAGGAGACCTTCAGGCTTGGACTAGTGGAGAAGCTAAGAAAAATAGTATATAGTGCAGATATTTCAACAGTTTACTGCTCATGAGTGCTTGAATGAACAGTAAAATGATTGATAGCTCTGATATTGTTAGGGTTTAAAGTCGTTTCTATGAAATCTCTACTTGGGCAGTGCAGCTTTCTAACAACTGCTCTTCCAAATGTTCTGCAGTTTAAGGAGGAAGTTGCAGGTTCCATAGTAAACAGTTCTCCACAATCGTAACTGCTGCAAGAACTCCTTAGAATTTGTTCCTGGAGTACCATATTTAGCCACTAGGCTGAGGCATTTTGAATTGGTCCAGTCCAGCCATACATCTCTCTTGATGTGAAAAGAAGACACAGAGATGATTTATCTGACTAAATTTTATTTTCCAACCTTGCTGTGATAAGAAAAAAAAACTCAAAATGCACCATCTTGGTATGATTTGGGAGCCAAGAGCACTAAAAGTGAACCAGGTCTGTGTATCACGAGCACTCATTTGTAGCCAACATTCAAGGTCTCATGAGCGTTTTGGCAGATCTGTTCTGCAGTCTTTTTTATTTTAATTAGGAGTGGTAGCACCTGTTCATGATTGGTTCAGAATTGTTTGCATTTTAGACATCAGAAATGAAATTCACAGGGATGATTATCCTAAGAAGAAGGGGCAGCTCTTCAAAGATAATCCTTATTGCACTTTGAGGTTTAAGAGTTCCACTATGGCCGTTTTACAGATAGGAAACTGATGCAGAGAGAAACCAAGTGATTAGTCTGATGTCTGATAAGGTACTTGTGAGAGGTCAGGAGAGTCAGTGTCAGTACATTAGTGATGGCATAATTCTTCCCGATTCTGGTGGTTACACAGTAAATTATAAACAGATGCGGACAAAGCAGGGTGTGGACAATGAAAGGGAGAAATAGCAACTGATGGTATTACCTTTTTTTTTTTTCCCCAGGAACTTATTCAAGAACAAGTTGAGGTGAGTTGCTGTCTACTTCTAAAGCTGACTATTATAATGCAAAGCTTACTTCATGAACCAAAGGGAGTAAGTGGGCTAAGCCTCAAGTAAGAGAGGTGAAATAGATAATCCATTACGTTTCCCTCATATTTAGTTTCCTTTGTGTTATAGTTCTTCCTTTTCCTCATACTAAATGGAAAGGAAGATGATGTTTCCTTACTACTTTTAGCTAGTGCAGATGACGGGAGGAGGAGCACGAGGGACACTGCCTCTGACGTTTCTGAAGGTGCTGGCTTCCCAGGCCTGTCATGGTAAGGAACGTGTACTTTTACTTTCTTTCATTCTTTGTGTTTGCAGGAATTTCCAGGTTTACAGACCATGCATTTCATAAGGATAAGGAGATAATAGTTGTTTTATGGACAGCGCTATGAGGGACAAGCAGTACTGCACTGATTTATTCATGTATGGGCTTAACATACTTCCCAGTCCTCATGTGAAATACAGAATACAGTTCTGAGATGCACTCATCCATGTGAGCGCTGAACCATTCAAATAATAGCTCTGACAAGGAGCAGGGAGAGGTGCTGGAATCTGCTTGGAAGTATCAGGAAAGAAGACTTAGACACTTTTCCCAAAAAGCATTTTTTATTTCATGTTAAGTATCAAAAGTGCTAATTTTAAGTCTGCCTGTGACTTTACAAGTTTTTTGGAAGGACTGCAGCAGGAACTTAAATCTTCTAAGTGACTATGGCTTTCCAGCACCTCGAAATGAGCAGACCTTGCAGGTGTAGACTGCAGTAGCTCTGGCCTCACGTGGCAGTCCTTGTGCCATCAGTAACAAGATGCTGCTGAAAGGGTAAACACGAACCAAAACTGTCTATTTTCACAGAGTTCTGTGGTGACTGCCTTCTACAAATGGCAGACAATATATAGGGGCTTTTGTCTAAAAAAGTCCCATGGCTGAAAGACACACTGCAGATGGTCTGGTGCATCTGTGGAGGCTAAAGATTGTGAACACCCCTGAAATGACTCCTTGATATTCTGCTTGGATTTCCTCTGGATGCCATTAAAGTGATGACTTGTGAGAAAGGACTTAGTGTCAAGGCTGGCATTTGGTCCCAAAACTGATACCTGTCAGTGGCAGGCACGTAGACTGAGAAAGTCTACAGAACTATTAGATGTCCTCATTTAATACTTTCTGCATCTTCAGCCATCACATGCACATCAGGAAAATGAACAAAGGAGACAGTTTGCCTCCTGCAACGTCATCTGCAAAAGCCAAAACCTTATAATCTTACCATCCATCAGACTTGGGCTAGTTCAAAGTTCAGGCCATGGAAAGCCGATCCTTATGGAGCTGGCTGGTTAGTTGAGCTAAGCCCTTAGTCTGTCATACTGCAGGCTTTGAGCTGCTTTTGCAGTCTTGCAGGTGATCTTTGGGAGCTGCCCTGTTTTTCTGTGAAATTCGGAGTCATAGAAGGAAGTCTGCTTAGTGGTTTGAATTCTCTTTGGCAGCCTGTGCAAGAATTGGTATCTTTTTTTCAGGAGCTATTAAGTTTAATGAGCATTTGACTTTGGAAGATTGCTGCAGGCTTATTGAAGCTTTGTCATCTTGCCAGCTGCCCTTCCAATGTGCTCACGGCAGACCTTCCATGATGCCTCTTGCAGACATAGACCATCTACAACAGGAGAAGCAGGTACTCTGTGCGACTGATACGCCTCCGATAATCCACACTCAGGACTGTCAGAGGCCTGTCATGGATGTGTCCGCTAGGGTGGACCAATTTGAAACCATTATTCATCAATGGCTGTGTCTTACTTGAATTTTTATGTAGTTGTTACCAATAAAATAAGGCTTTAGAACATTAAACTGTCCTGCAAACACTTTAGCAAGGGTTTTGCCGTATTTCATTTGAATGGTCACACTGAACTAAATGGGGTCTATGGGTCCTTAAAGTTCAGCATATTAATTGTTTGTAGTTTTTAGGCGTAAAACTTGGGAAACGTAAATTCTGATACTTTACTAGTGGCAAGGATGATAACTATACAAATGCCTACTTCCCCTAAGTTTAAGATGCTATAAAATGGCGGGGGGGGGGCAGCAGGTAAAGGCAAAGAAATAGTAATATTTAATTTTTAAAAAAAGAATCCTTACTCCTTCCCTTTTGCTATTACTGTGCTATATTAAGTAATGGAATTGGATTCTGTTGAAATTCAAGTAGGACTTTGAATTAGATATTAAAAAAAAATTGGGAATGACTGTATCAGGGCAAAAAGTATGGAGGCACTGATGTTCATTTACTTACTTATTATTTAGTGCTGCTTAATTTTTCTCCCTCCAGCCTAAACCCAATCTGACTAGACTGCGGAAGATGGCACGAGCATGGCACCGATTTGGAAAGAAAAGACCCTGATCAAAAAAAAGTTGAGATTGTAAGCTGCAGCCACTGGAAATGTTGGTAAGATGGAGGTTGTTGTTAGAGAGGTGTTGTTAGACAGTGATACCCTGTGAGAAGCCAAATTTTCAAGCCTGTAACTGAAGTTCTGTTCTGAGTACTGACCTAAGAAGCAGAGACCAGCCAGGAGAACATAGCAGGAGGAGCCCCTCTTTGCAGCCTGGAGAAGCATCTTCAACATTACAGAATTACACTGTAAGCCCAGGCCTTATGTTGCTGCTTGTATCAAGAGACAAGAAGTTGCAGCCAGTACAGTTACAGAACTTTTTCTCTGCATTAATGTATTTTATAGTGCTTTGAAAATGGGAAAGTATTTATTAATAAAATTAACACTTTTCCCTTGTGCTCATGGCAGTGGTTGGAATGAGGACTGACCCGCTCCAGTGTATACTTAGGATCAATAAACACTTTTTATTTAACTAGGCAGTGAATGACACACCCAGCTGTTTTCTCCAGCTCCCTGCAGTCTGCATTCTTGAGTGCGAGATTTCTAAATCCTTGCATAGCCCCACGTTCTCAGAGTACAGAAACTTAACCCCGCAGAAATAACTAAATAGCTCACAGCATTTTTTCAATAGGCAGACTTTACAGGTTCCAGTTCTGCCTTTTACAGGTTCCAGTTCTATTTTGTGTCTCAGTCTAGAGTAGTTCATTTCTGAATAGTAAAAGAAGATTACATCTCTTGTTTGATCACAGACATCCAACTTGAAACCAAATCAGCCAGATACTGACATCTGCTGAATCAGAAGCAAAACAAAGACTGGGAACTACTCTCGTTTGATGCCTCACCTGTGGTGTAGTGTTTTGCCATACATTGGTAAAAGGGACTAAGGAAAAGTGATCTGAATGACTTGTGAGACAGAGCCAGAGATCTCCAAGACACCCCATGCTGCCTCTCACAAAAATCAGTAACTTTCCAAATGAGACAAGATGTCCATCCAAAAAAGAATAATCACAGTTAGTGTAGTAGTATGAGAGGAAAGATCCTCTGACTACAATAAGCAAAGCAAGAGCTTGAGCTCTGCCTTCTGACAGGGAGGTGGCAAGCTAGCAGAAGGCCTCTCATCAAGAACGGAATTGCCATTCCAGCATTGTACAAAAAGCTAAGCTGTATTTCAGGAACTCACAAAAAGTTGTCAGAAGACTCTACCAAAAAAATCCATTTTGAAGACAGTTGCCAATGGATTCCTATCAATCACATTCACATGTGAAAGCACACCTTAAAGCCTGTGACTGCATCATAGGTGCACACAACTCACTGCACTGGTAAAACTGCTAATTAAAGAAACAAATTAACTGCATACAGAAACCATGTTTAACAGTGAGATCACCGTAAACAGCCTTTATTGCAGCACACTTTGAAGTAACAGCTTAGCTGCCCCAGAAAGTTAAATGTATACCTTCTTGTCTCAGAATCTAAGTGGGTTAGCAGCCCCACGTTGCTTGTAACACACCACAGGGGTCAATACCTGCATAAAAGTGCTGCCTTCTGTTGCTTTTGGGTAGAAAAGACATTGCTGAGCAAATCTCCCACGTCTTCCCCCCACTAACCCATCTTTGCAACATACACTTCAAGCAGCTGTTATATCTTTCTAAAGAGAAAGACAGGAGAGGCCCAGAGTGGCATGCTTCACAGCATTAGAGTTCATAGTCATCTGGATGGTAGAGCTCACTCATGAGGCGGTAGATGTAGGAAGGTGCATTACCCCCAATGTTAGAAATGAAGAGGGTAATGAGCTCTGGAGGGACGTAGTCAAACACTGGGCAGTGAACATTGATCTTTGCCAGGATCTCCCCTGTGAAATGAACAGCAGCTGTATTAGACAAAGCAACTGAAAGAAAGTAAACTTAGCCTTCTGCAAATCCTCCTAAGTCTCTGAAGAACACAACTGTGTATGTGCCACCCTGAAGTTGCTACTGGGACATCCTGAATCCTTCACTAGGGCATACAACTTCCTCACTGATGTCATTGAATTACAGGAATGCAGCAATATTGGATGGCTGTGTGGCAGCATTCTGTTTTGGTAGTTTTTATTGATAGTAACCCGAACACCCTCTGGTGTAGATTTACTAATTGCCAGAAAACCTGCCAGTATGTAATTAGAATACAAGATGCTGTCAAAGTTATTATTTCAACAAAAGCTCCGGTGGCAAAAACTAAAAACCTGTGCCAAACCTGGTATCCTTCCTTATTTCAAAAGTTTGTCACATCAGAATGGGCCTTTTAAAGAGACTTTACTGTCTGAAAATGGGCTTGAGAGTTGACACCTTTCTAAAGATGGTGCTTGTGTGGGAAGCCACTGCAGAGATACTGCGTTTCAACAAGTGGATCACATAACAGTTTTGAGAAATGAACATGAGTTGTAGGAAGGAAGGGAAGCTGCCCTCGGTGTTGAGCATCTGCTCTGTCCCACAGGAAAATGCTACCTGCCTGGCATCATTATCACAATCCTGTAATAAACCATTGACTCTTTCAGAGCAGAAGCAAAAGTGCAAGGATAAGTCTTCAAAGGAAATCCTTTCTCTGTGCTTTCTGCAACAGAAAGTTACATAAAAAAATAGGATGGTTCCCAGCACTTTTTTCTGCTTAAGACGACAGGAAAGGATTTTCCGTCTTGGGTTACAGGACAGTCTTATGTTTAAAATTTATGTAAGCTATTAAAAAATTTAGAAATTATAGCCTGAACCAGCTTTACCAGCCTGTAAGAAGAAGAACCAGTACCTTCTGTGAACGGCAGCACTTCCTGTGGTGACACAAACTTGTGGAATGAATCTTCTTCGTTAGGGAACTGAATGAGAAAGAGTACAGGAAGGTCAGGAGAAAAAAGAGACTGCCTCATTATCCTAGCAAAAACAGGCGGTGGGTGCTGGAAGGAACTGAAGCAAAGGAACAAGTTGCCAGGTGATACTTCACTTGTTGTGCTTGTACGGAGAACATCTTTAATATCTACAGGTAAAAGGTCTTTCCTAGGAGCTTTTAGAGTCTTCTATGTCCTGTCCGCCTTCTGCAAAGCCTAGGGAACTGGCTTCCTCAGTCTCCAACTTCATCTGACAGTACTGAGAAAGTACTGAGTTTAAGAAACAGTTCAGGGCATCTCCATCTACCTCCTCTGTCAGTACTCAGGGTCTTTGAGCACCGAATGTCTCAACTGAAATCCACTGTGGTTGAAGAAAAATAAGTATGGTGATGTCAGCCTCAGGAAGGCAGTGGTCCACATCCTTATATACCCAATGCACCATTTACTCAGCACATGTGGCAGAGGAGGGTGCTTAAGGGAGCTCTCAAGGCATGCCAGATTTGGGGAGGACCTTCTATCTGAAGCAGCAGTGCTAGAAAGGGGAGATGACTGATTTAGCATCCTCACCCTGGGACAGGTGGTGCTCTCCACCCTAAGCTTCCACAGCACCCCATCTCCGCAGAGCAGGTGCAGCCCTAAGAGCTGCCATACATACCTGTGGGGACAGCTTGAACATGGGGGCACACACAATGAGAGGAGTGGAGTGGTGTTTAGCTGCCAGTGCCAGAGTGTGAGTCCCGCTCACAGCAATCAAGGCGCCGTTGGCCAGGATTGTCTTCGTACCAATAATGACCTTAAAAGGCAAATCAGCATTAGACAGCATGTTCCATGGCAAACTGGGGAAGGAACGTTTCCTGGCTCAGACCCTCCAGCCAGATGAGCTGGAGGAGAACTTTGTTAGAACCGGCCAGCAGCTGGAGTTACAGGGCAGCTGGATGCCTGATCTGTTTCATCTGGCACTGGCTGTGCACAAAGATGTTCCTCTCCAACAAGAGCATGCCATCAGATGGTGAGGCCAGACAGAGAACTTTAGAGGACAAATGTATCTGCTATTGCAGGGAACACTGAGCAGAAATTGGGCTGTGTTCCCTGTTCTCTACAAACCTGCAAAGTAAGCTTTGCACAATTAACAACTGCTGGCTGCACCAGTTTCCTTGCTGTTAAATGGGAATAGTGTAAAGCAGCTTAAAATATATAAAATACAGAGATAATAAATGGTGTGGCAGGATTTTGTTATAAGTATTTTTTTTGTGCCAAGTACTCAGGTCTATAAAAGTACAGAACAGGTTTGCTTGAAAAGACATACCCTGGTGATTCCACCCACCTTGTGTTTAGGCAAAGAGAGTTTCTCCCCTTTGGAAATACTGCCTTTTGTTTTATCTTCTTAAAAAAAAAAAAATGAGGTTAATCCTTTAAGGCTTTCCTGTCTGAGTTTGTTGTAACTGTTCTGCCTGTTAGCCACAAAGGCAGAAAAACCTGTCACCATGCAGTCAGCCATCACACTGACCCAAGGTTCCACACAATCTCCACCCTAGCTGTAGGCAGGGACTGTGATAATTTTGAGCCTTCAGTGAAGAAATGCATCCATAACTGCTGGGACCTGCAGCTGGTTTGGGAGGCCTAAGTGCCCAACCTCCTGTGAACTCCCTCCTCCAGTGGGGTCCTCCTTACCTTGTTGACTCGAGACATGACAGCAAAAATAGCTGCATCACTCATGACAGTAGTTTCAATGTTCTCTTTAGATAGTTGGACAGCCATTTCATGACCCTAAAAAAGAGGGAGAATCCATTTGGTCCCCTGGGACATAGCTCCTGTGCTGCAGTTGTGGAGATAAGTGCGCTCAGTTCTTGTCTGAATCACAAAAATACCAAGCAATGGAGCACAAATACAGCTCTCCAACTGAAGGACACAGGGCTGGATAATGAGCGGTCTTCAGTCTCTCCACTGTAACTTCCATAATGTTCAGCCTGCCTCCAGAGACATGTATTCAGAAAGAACACGTGGGACATCGCTGCACCTGGAGAAGACAGCCAGCCCATGCCTCACCTGGCAGAATGGTGCACACTCTGCCACGATGACCTGGAACTTCCGCTTGCGGGCAGCTTCCTTCAGGAAAGCCTCAACAGTGCGTGAGTAGCCAATGGTCATGATCACCTCATTGGAGTGGATGTGCTCCAGCGCCTGCATAGCAATGTTATCAGTGGTTCCCTCTGTAACAGAAGGATGCCATCAGTGGAAAAGCAGCCAGGAAAAACAATACTTCCCACAGGAACAAGAGCACAGGCCAACAGCCCCCCATACTGTTTCTTTCCTTCACACTTTTCTACCCACCTCTCTCTAAGCCGGGGGTGTCAAACTTATGGCCTGCAGGCCAAATCCAGCCCTCCACCTTGTTTCAACCTGGCAGTGCTGAGCTCCTTGCCCCTACGCTCCTGCCAGCACTGGTCACGTGTGCAGCGTGTGTGACAGGCATTAACCATGAGTTTGACACCCCTGCTCTAAGCGAAAGAGGATTTAGAATAAGTTTTGGGAGAAGGACTAAATCCTTGCTGTTTTCCTTCCACCTAAGATGAAGAGAAAGCATCAGTCTTATCCTACAAGAAGCTCAACTCATGAGGCAGTTCATGCCCATCCATACCTAGCTCTATTAGCAGCTCATTAATAGCTTCAATAACGTTTGCTCTGAGAGGAGGATAAGGGGTGCTGAAATCCTCACTCAGTCCTCCAGAAGTCAGGAGTTTGTGGAGAGATTCTTGCTGGTCGCTTTCCTCGCTGCGCCCATGAAGCCTGTGGAGAGAAGCAGCCCTTCAGCCTCAGGAGAGAACACAGGAGCACAGCCAGGCTGACTAACCTCCCCACAGAGCAGCACACCTGGACGTGAACAGAGAGGAAGGGAAAAGAGCACACAGGAGGTACTCCATGCCATGCCAAAGAGCTTCCCTAGCTGTCTCTGGCAGAAAGACACCTGAAGCTCTGCCAGGAAGCACCTTCCTAAGTCGTCTGCAAATGCTGCAGCCCACAGATGAGGAACGGGTTCAAGGCCACTACTCCAGTGGAACAGACCCTTCCAAGAATGCAAGGAGAACAGCTCAAAGTAAAGGCACAGACTGTTCTCATGCACTCACAACACATATGCCAAGCAAAGTTTTACTAGAGGAAATGTCATCAGCTCCACTGAAAACAACAGGATTCCTTTGATGGTGAACTTGCAAAATCCCTCTATAGGGCAGGTGGGAAAAGGGGGCGATGGAAGCCAAAGGGGGTGACGGAAGCAGCAGAACACACTGCGTGTGAGAGCTGTTCTGGGCTTGCGGGAGGGGCGCGGGCAGCAGCAGAGGGGCGCTTCACCTGCCATACTCTTCCCGAATGACCTTCAGCACTCGCCGCACCATGTTGCCCACGGTTGTCTCAGACGGCTGGGCTGTCGTCATCCTCTGGCCCTCTGTCCGGATGAGATCCATGAGCTCCCCTGGAAGAGGCGAGGGCCTCGGTTATCGCTGCCCAGAGTGAATGCAACTCGTCCCCCCACGCGCGAGCGGCGAGCTTGGCACTTGCAACGCAGTCCCGAGAGCACGCGGAGACGCGAGCCCAAAGCCACTAGCGGGGCAGCTGGTTCTGCAGGATGATCACCTGGATGCAACGCGGACTCGGACCCTCCGGAAGAGCCCAAGCGGCGCGGGTGGCGAGGGAAGTATCCGCCTGCCGGGGCGGCTAAATCTCGGGCTGGTCGCCGCGGCAGTGGTAACGCAGCGGCTGGGAGCGGCGGCGGGACAAGCTCGGGGCACCCACCCACATTCGCCGTCAGCCGACGCCGGGGCCTCAGCTCCCCGGCCCTGCTGCGCCCGCGGGCCCCCGAGCCCCGCCGCCCTCCCCCGGCTCTCACCGGCGCGATTCCACCGCCCGTGCGCCACGATCTTGCGCAGCAGCGACAGCGTCTGCCGCGCGGTGTCCTCGGAGCGCGGCCGCTCCCCGCCGCGTAGCCGCGCCACGAACGCCGCGATCTGCTCCGACAGCTCCACGCCGCGCTCGGCGCCGGCGGCCGCGCCCGGCATGGTAGCAGCGGCCCGGCGCTACGAGCACGCACCGCTTCCGCTTCCGCCGCCCTGCTCCTCCCATTGGCGGGGGCGGGGGCGTAGTGCTCCGCCCTCAGCAGCGGCGCAGCCAATGGGAAAGGCAGGGCGGGGCGGTGGCGCGGGATGCAGGGGTGCAAGGACGGGGGGGCCGTAACGGAGGGGGCGCAGGTGCCGGCGCACGGGCCCGAGGTGGCTCGGGGCTGATCGCTGGTCACTGGCCGGGCCACCTGCACGCCGTCCCCGGAGGGGCCTGGGCAGGCTCGGGAAGGGTCTGCGGGAGGGAGGGAGCGGAGCCCGCAGACAGGGATTTACTTTGGAGCGCGCGGTGATCCAGGCGCCAGGAGCCAAAGCCAATGGTGGGAAGGGCGCCTCCCTGACAGCCCTGATTGTTCTCGCTGGCAGAGCCGGCACCGGCCCGGAATAAGGCAGGAATGCAGCTCCTTTGTGCCGAGTTCTTGGCACTCTGCTTGCGGGGAGGGGGCAGGAGCCATGGTGTAGCGCTCCCTCTTCGGTGGCTCCGCTCGGTGTGTTGTAAGTCTAGATTAGGATAGCAAAGCAAACTGGTTTATGCTGGAAGCTTTCAGCAGGCGCTTCCTGCAGGGGCCTGGTAATGCACCATGGGCGGTCGTCGCGTCTTTTTTGTGCTTGTCTGATTATTTCAGGACTCGCCCTACAGCTGTGCACCATCTAGCACTGCCGGATTCCAGCAGGATACCAGTGGCTGCTGCGCTGGGTCCTGAGGATGGGTCGTGGGTTGTTTGCCACACAGCACCTGGGCTGGGCTGAGAGTCCTTCTGCACCTCTCTCCTCCTGCCACTTCCCCAGGTGCCTCTGTGTGCTCATCAGCCTGGGGGAGAAAGCTCACCACATCCCTCAAACACCTGGCAAAAGGCCATATAAAATTATAGAATGATTTGGGTTGGAAGGGTCTCTATAAAATCATCCAGTTCCAACCCCCCTGCCATGGGCCGGGACACCTCCCACCAGACCAAGCTGCTCAAGGCCTCATCCTTGAACACTTCCAGGGAAGGGCATCCACAGTTTCCCTGGGCAACCTGTGGCAGTGCCTCACCACTTTCATAGTGAAGAATTTCTTCCTAATGTCTAATCTGAATCTCTCCCCTTCCAATTTAAAGACATTCTCCCTCGTTCTATCACTACTTGCCCTTGTAGAAAGTCCCTCCCCAGTCCCTTCAGGTACTGGAAAGCTGCTATAAGGTCTACCCAGAGCCTCCTCTTCTCCAGGCTGAACAAGACCAAATCTCTTAACCTGTTCTCATAGCAGAGGTTCTCCAGCCCTCTGATCATCTTTGTAGCCCCAGATGCACTTGGGGGTGCTGCTGCCCTGGGTGGAAGTCAAGAGTTTCCCTCCTAGATGTGCTTGTCTTGTCCATTGCCCCTGGAGAGAGTCAGTAGAGGATAACAGGATTTGCCCTGCTCTTGGCTTGGCTGTGCTGGGCTCCACTGTGCTGACCAGGCATGTGCTTATTCTCCACTGCATTTTCTCCCCTTCTTTCCAGCTTTAGGGTCTGTTTTCTTCCAATGAATAAATTGGAGGCTCCCTGGAGCAAGGCCTGCCTGACTCCACATTTGTGCAGGGTCACCCTGTTTGTCCCTCTATGCAGGTGTGGTGCAGGTAAGGCAGTGGAGGTCTGTCTGTACCCATCGGCTGCCTGCTGGCTGTGCCCCTGCACTGTTGTGTGCTGGCTGCCATGGCGTGCAGAGCGCGCTGCCACGCGTGAACCCTGGGACTGGGGCATGCGTTGTATTGGCCAAAAAAAAAATCATTGCTTCGGAGCTTTCCTTTTTTGTTTACTCATCTCACTAGTAAACAGAGCAGCTCTTGGAGATTAGGCAGGAGGGAGAAGAGGAAGGGAAACTGGACTCTGAGGTTATGACCTCCTTGTGGCTGCTGGCCTGTTTACATTCCGTGCTCTGGTCCTAGTAACTATTGCAGGGCAGTTTCTTCTTAGCGCCTTGCTGGGCTGCAGAGGTTTTTCCCTGCTTTCACTGTTCCTACCCTGTTCCCTACAGTGCTTTCTGCCAGGCACTGCTGCCACAGCCAAAGACGGCCAGCAGTCTGGTGTCCCTGGAGGAGCAGAGTTCTGCGCTTGGTCTACTGCCTTGTATTTCATGAATGAAAACCTGAAGGGGGATTTCAGGAGTTATTAGCCCCATGTAGCTGAGCTGAGCCAGAACCCATGGCTCTCTGGAGAGCTGTAAGGCAAACCCTGGGCTCTGGCAGCTTAAAAGGACTATGGCTATGAGACATCTGGTTGTCATTAGCCAGCAGCTGCCTCCAGGACCCAGTGAATTAGACAAGAAGTGCTGTGGAGGGCTGAAAAGGAGGGAGTGAGGAAGAGGAGTGGCAGCACAGGGAGCATGGAGCAAGCAGGGAAGGCAGCTAGAAAGATGCATGTTGCTGTTGTGGCGTACTTGGCTAAAATCTTACTCCCTTGCAGACTGCACAGAGGCAGTGTGGTGGGGCATGTATGCATGCATCCCAGGGCAGCTGGGAGGGGGACTCACCTGGTGGTCCACAACTGCTGGTGTTCCAGAGCAGGACCTTTTTTCCTGCAGTGGCCACAGGCAGCTGTCTCCTGCACAGCACACCCTTTTTCCTTTTTCTGAGTCTATCCAGGTCTTGTGAGGCAGAGTTGGCTGCTGTGGCTTACCAGATGGTGCATGAGCAAGCAAGGAGGCTGACACGACCACAGACAGTGCTGATGCTATGGGCAAAAGAGCTGAGCAGGTGATGAGCTGGCTGGCTGGCCGAGCATGCCAGCACGTTTTCTGGACCTGCACAGGAGCTGA
Source organism: Tapera naevia (assembly GCA_033556795.1). Taxonomy (NCBI): domain Eukaryota; kingdom Metazoa; phylum Chordata; class Aves; order Cuculiformes; family Neomorphidae; genus Tapera; species Tapera naevia. The sequence goes on along the minus strand of JAUMJJ010000023.1, from coordinate 15,089,270 downwards.
AATCTGGCTCATCTTGGAGAGCTGCCAGCCTTCCCAAGACAGCATCCTACTCTCTACCATCAGGGATGGCTGCCGGAGACACTGCTTGCCCTCTACCCAGTGAATTCTGGATCCCTGGGGGCTGAATGTCATCCTCAAAGTGCTGGTGTCAGGAAAAGGAAAAGGCAGAATGGAGGCTGGGTAGGGCCTGGGAGCACTGGAACATCGTGTGCTGGGAGGGAGGCTGTTTGGATTAGAAACTCTCAGTGGATAAGTGGGCTGGATGAAATGCCAGGGAGGGGAAACAGAGTTTGCTGAACTCTAGTAATTGGACTCGTCTGCAACACCAGGGTAAGCAAAGTGAGCTGCTCATGCTCAGCACAGGCGAGGGGAAGGAGCCAGCAGGCGAAAGCCAGCAGAGCCACGGCCCAGCAGGAACAACAGGGCAGGCTGTCAGCACAGCACGGGCTGTGAAGGCTGGCTAGGTGACACAAGAAGGAGCAGCATAGGGTAGGCTGGGTCCCTAAGCCACTTGCTGAGCACAAGTGACTGAATTAAGGATGGCATGGTGCATGGGAGTGAGTGGAACATGAAGCACAGTCGAAGGAGAAAGATGCACCAAATGTATCTTTGGTGTGACATGATTGCACTTTGCAAAGTCCATGTTCAATGGCCTGAGACAAAAATGGATGGGATCACTCAACCCCAGAACTCTTACAGCCACAGATGTAGAAGCAGAGCTGTAAGAAGCCATGAGTGAATCTGCTGAAGGGCTGAGAGAGCCCAAACCAGTGTTTTCTGTGTGCTACAGGGGAGAAAGTAGGTCACGTAGTAAGTGAAGGGGTTGGAACAAATGGGCTGGACTGAGTTCTGAATGCACATTTAAAACTAGAGCTTCCAGGGAAAGAAGATGAAAACCCCAAACAAACAGCAGGTACATGAGTAGCTGGAAAGCTCAGCTCTGTGGGTCTGGAGATGCACGCACACGCTGCCTGAGTCATTGGCAGTTTTAGCATTCTTGAAATTCATGGCTGACGTTGCAGGTACCAGGGCACGTGTTCTGCTGGTCTTTGCTGATGACCCTCGTACAGCTGTCCCTTAAAATGGTCATCCTTGGGAAAGCATGGCTGCTGTAACAGCCTGGGCAGCAAAGGGGAAACAGGCAGGGCTTGCTATGGGGAGTAGCAGGACAGATTCAGCACCTCAGGTCAGTGAAGGATTTGATGCAGATCCTTCCTTGGCAGCCCGTGAGTATGTGTGCCTGTCTCTGCCTCGAAAATGGCTGCTGGCTCATCCTCACTTCAGCGCAGCACCCGTGAGCAGGCTAAGCCCATAGCCAGAACCTTGTGGTACCAATGGAGTCTGCGATCCCTATGAGAAATGAGTAGGTGGTTCTGAATCCAACCCAAGGACTGTTGCTCCTGCCAGCAAGTTTGCCATTCGCACCCCTCTCCTACTTGGAGCCTTCAAAATAGAGACGAAGGCTGGGAAGCAGGAGGGTTTCTCTAGGGGTTGTTGTGGAAGCAGCCCAGGCTGGGCTGCCCCTCACCCTTCCTGGCCATCAGGAGAGGCATGGGAATCTGGTGTCGAAGTTCCTCTCCTGGATGTGGAGCCTCACTCGTCAGCTCATTCATCTGTGGCGGTTCCCCAGGTCTGTTCTCGGGATGCAGGCAGCTGGAGGCAGCTGGTTCAAAGGCCAAGCTGGTCAGGAAGATGTGAGGGAAGTGTGGGAAGTCACTGCGTGTCATGTAGAAAAACAAGCCCCAGCAGGGAATGAGAGAGCGCAGTGCAAGGCTGGGCAGGAGGTCCCAGCCCTGGCAATGCTTAGGGCGTGCTGGGCCTTCACATCCGGAAAAGGTGTTGGATTTGCTTGGTGCCAACAAAGGCACAAGCGCTCACAAAATTTGGTGGCACCACACAGGTGTTTGCCATGGCTCTGTCCCTGCTCAGAGGGCATGCAGCAGGCTGGCCGGGATGGAGAGGAGGTGATGCTGGGGGTCTGTCCCTCCAGGCTGGCTTCTGAGAAGCCTCCAAGCAAACCTGGCGCGGCTGCAGGAAGCCAGGCCCTTGGGGCGAGACAAAGCGTGGCCTGACCGCTTTGTGGTCACCGAGGCGTCTGTGACACCAGCAGTCTGGGCTGCTTCCTGGTCATCGGCCAGCTCCCCGCAGTTCCTCATGCGCTCCCAGTGCTGCAGCTGGCCCTGGGCTCGCTTTGCTCATTGTCTGCTGCGGGTGATGGCAGCTATTCAGTGACTGCCAGGTTTCAGGGAAAGGGAGAGATGAGCCACTCCTCCACCCACGTTCTGGGAAAGCCTCCGGGATGAAGCCCTGCCAATGGACACGTTCACTCCTTGACGAGGAGAGCCTGCTGTAGAGCCTGCATCCCCCCTGTGCCTGCATCCGACATCCCCCCCTTATCAGCAGGCATGATGGCGGGAGGCAGAGCTTGGAAGCAGCCCAGGCTGCTGCCTCGTCCTACACAATAGCAGAGTCTGCTGCTCCCCGTCTCCTTGCCTGTTTGCCTTCCAGAGCCAGGCAGACTCTCGCCATCAGTATTATTTTGCTTTGTGTCAATATTATGACAGCTAAAAGCAGGAGAACTGCATCCACATGATAAGCAGCCAGAAGCTCTGGGCTGGGCGGGGATCGGGTTCGAGTTTGGCAGGGGAGAAAAGTGCCTGGCAGCCCCTGCCCACTGTCTGGCTGGGCTGGGAGAGCTGAGAGACAAGGCGCAGCCAGAGAGCAGTGGGCGATGCGTGCCCGTGAGCCTCTCCTCTCCGTTCAGTGCTCACTGCCCTTTTCCCAGGGCAGATGAAACATGATAGATATGCAGAATATGCTTGGTTCTCCGGTGGAAAAGTAGCCTTTGTCTCTTTCCTGGAGAGAGGGGCTGCTCTGCTCCAGCTGTGAGAGTCTCATCTCTCCTGGGGCTGCCATACTTCATCTCTGTGGATGCTGGAGGGTCACACACACTGCTGTACAAGTCTGTCCTGGTTGCAGCCTGTTTGGGCTTTCCCAAGAACAGCTGCCTGCAGGAAATCCCTGCAGGATTTTTAGGGGCTCTTCTCCCACCCAGAGCTTTAGGAGAGGCGCTCAGGCAAGGCAGGATGAGCTGTGCCATGAGCGCTGCATCTCTGCTTCCCACTCCAGACACTCAGCACCTTGTGTGCAAGAGGCTGTTGTTTTGGCACACCCCGCACAGGCTGCTGACACAACGCTTACCTGTAGACACCCACGTATGCTTGGGGCTGCAGTTTGGCTCCCTGGCGCCTTGCCCTGCTCCGGGGCTGTGCTCTCTTGCAAATAGTCACGGCCAGGCCAGTCCCTGCGCTCTCTGTCACCTTGCTGGGCTGGGAGACAGACAGTTGTAATTAGCCCTCCTGTCTGCTGCCAGCATCGCTTTGCTGCCTGCCCTGGCGCAAGGGGACTCTGTCCCCTGCCCTGGCCTCAGCCTCAGCAATAAACTAGGGTGGCACTGAAAGACATGGTGTTAAAAGCTGAGCAGTGCTGGGTCTGATGGCTGTTAAACTGTTCCTGGAACACCAAGTGGCTGAGGGCCACAGCTTCCTGGGGTTTGGATATGGTGGTTTCGAGGACCTCCTCCTCAGTAGTATCATCCCTGGCCCCTGTGGGGGACTTCAGCCATGACTGGGAGCGGCAGCCAGGCTTGCTGCAGGTTGCCCTCAGCCAGGTTTCCTGCCTCAAGCACTCTTGGGCAGTCCCAGTGCTTGCCTTGTGCCCTCCAAAAATCCTGTCTGACCTGGGCCAGCCATGCAACTGCATCCCCCAGGCAGTGCGGCACAGGGCAGGAGCAGACCCTGCTCTTGCCAGGCATGGGGCTGGCTGTCAGGTGCCTGTGGTTTCAGTCGTGGGTCCCTGGAGAGGCCAAACCCCCCACTCTGAGGAACCAAAACAAACAGCAGAGTTCCTGCCACGTGTGACCGGGGCTGACTAAGGCCATACGCTTCCTCTGGCTGCGGGCAGCAGCGGCTGGGGCTGCAAGCCCCACCATTGGGGTGCGCGGCACAGCCCATTTCCCCCTATTGTCAGCCTCCCCCTCAGCAAACATATCCCCCTGCGCACCTGGGCTGGGAAGAGGTGCTGACGCCACGGGAACCAGCCGCCAGGAGCAAGGGATGTGCTGCCAGCAGAATCCCTCGCTGTTGGAGCCACCACGGCATGGCTCTGGGGTTCCTTGGGGACCCAGGTGCACTGGCAGGTTGTTGGCATGTTGTTTCCTTGAGGAAGAATGCTGACCATTCAGGGTTCACTAGTGCAGCCCTGCTTGCTTGCAAGGGCACTGGATGGCACCATGTTCCTGGAAGAAATCAGCAGCAATCTCTTGGAGCAGAGGCCTGGCTTGCCCCGTGCAGAGACGCTGGTGCCGGGGAAGCCACTGCCAGACCATGCCCATCTCATTCCCACTCTCACATGCAGGTGCAGGCAGCTCCAACCAGCCAGTCTCCAGCTCTCTGTCTTTTGCCTCTGTCCCCACTGTGGAGACACAAACTGCAGAAGATCGAGCTGGTTTATTTCAGTATTCACTGTGGACCAGGTTCTCTGTGCTCACTTACAGCGGAGCTTAGGAGAGCCTAAGATCTGGATCACAGGGCAGGGAAAGCAATCAAACAAAACACGGAGCGTGAAAGATGGGCACTCTGGGATGAAGAGGGCAGACGTGAGTAGCCCAGCACTTTAAACCTTTATGCTGCTTTGACCTTGGGAGTCCCATCACAGCGCAGGATGTAGGGGCTGCTGGGGGAACTCTTGCCCACTGGGCAGGAGTAACAGCAGCCCGAGGGGGTGGCTGTGCCAGGTGCTGGAGCGCTGGGGGTTTGACACTGCCCTCAGTGGAAGCCTGCAGATCTGGTCAGTCAAACTGTGCTGTCCTAAACCGCAGCAGCACAAAAATAACACCGTAAGAATTTCAGAAGTATTCTCCAAGTGCTTCAGGGTAACGCAGGGCGTCTAGGCTGCAGTCAGCTTAAGAGCTACACAGGGACAAGTTTTCATCTGAGATGCCAAAGGTGGAATTTTGCAGGGAAGAAGATGTCCATGAGGGAATTTTGATGCTCAGCTGCGGCTGTTTTATGGAAAAGAGGACTTAGAGGGAACTCACCTGTGGTGAGCCGACTCAGGTTTTGCGGGAGAGCAGGTTTCTGAGCTGGGCTCCTTTCAGTGCCCACAGGCAGCCCAGACCCAGAAGCTGTAAGAGATGAGCCCGTTCCATGGCAGGGCTGTGCTGTGGCGTGCTTGCAGCTGGGTACCGGGGCTCACTGTCTGGCACTGCCAGGGCCTACCTGCAGCAGCGACACACCATCATTCCCCACTTGCTTCCCTTCCCAGAACTGTGAGCAGGGCAGGAAGGTGGCACAAGCAGGCAGTGGCAATACTTGGGGCGATACTCTCAGTCCATGGCTGCCACGTGGGGATCATCACAAGGGAGGCATCTGCCCTTTAAGGAAATGTCTCTATTTGCTTTATGTGCTGTGCCTGGCTGGTCCCTTGAGCTTCCTCTGTCCCTTGTTCCCAAAGTGCATAACTATGCTCCCCAGAGCCTGTGGGAAGCGGTGCGAGGGGCACACCAGTGCATTTATAGCATCGACCTCCAGCCCTGTCCTGCAGCTGGGGAAGGGTACACTTGGCCCCTGGGGATGGAGCACAGCAGAAGGGAAAGCAAGTGGCCATGGCCCAGCCAGCTGGATGTTTCTCCCATTTGCAGGAGGATGTTGCTGGTCACAGGTTACCGATGTCCAAATATTATTTCTTTGCTCCTATCTCTTCTCCATGCTGCCTAGAGAGGGGATGCTCATCCCAGGAATGTAAACTCTGCCCAAGGCCTCTGAGGAAATAGCTTCAGACCAGGAACAGGATTGCACTCAGCAATTAAGGGCTGGTCTCCCCAGCCGCACAGCTCCTGAGGGAGAGCCCTTTGCTCCAGCGCCAGAGGCTGGCCTTGTCTGAGAGGTGGCCCCGAGGGACCTTCCTGCAAGGACAGGCGTGAGGCCCCGTGTGGTGACGGTCTTTGCAATAACAGGATTCTGTCTGTCCAGCGAGCTGGCAGCAGCTGCTCCTCAGGGTGCCCTCTGATCTGGGCTGTCAGGTGGAAGGAAACACCCCCTTCACCCCTCATCTCAAAATCATCTCTGGGGAGGTGTGTGTGTGGGTCCTCTTGGCCCAGGAAGGTCTGTGGGGTAGCAGAGGAAGAGCCCAGGCATGCTCCAGCCCTGACAGTGGGGATGTTACCTGCTTCTTTTCTGCCCAGCCAGGGCCGAGAGCATGAACAGACACCGAATGCCACTCCAGCAGCTCCCGGCAGCCCCCCAGCAGCTGCCATGCTGTGCCGCTGAGTGATAAATTGCAGTGCACACGGCCACCCTATGAGCCAGGATTTCTGTGCGCTTATCTCTGCAACATCTCCCTGCTAATTTGCCAGGCCCCACTCCAGAAGCTTTCTCACACAGCACTACCAATGCCTGGAAGCTCCATCCGGAGCCCAGCTCTCAATGATGCCTGAGGCACTGCCACCTGCATGGTCCGGTGGACAGGGAACAGACCCTATGGGGCTGGGGACAAGACACTGGCATCCTCATGGGTCCAGGGAAGGGCCTTACACAAATGTGGGCAGGGAAGCCCTGGAGCAGCCTCCCCACTCTCCCAGGAGGACAGAAACGTGAATCCTGGCAGGGACACAGAGCCCGTTATTTCGCTGGGACCTGCAGCCCACAAGGGATCACATTGCCTGCTGGCATCTCTTCCCTTCCCACCTCCCATAGCTCCAGCTTCCCCAGCCGCTGAGGCTTAAAAATAGAACAGAAAATGCCACAGAGCTCCTTTGGGTTTACCCTTGGCAGCAGGGTTTGGCCCCAGACTTGTTCTGGGGAACCGCTGTGCCCCTTTCCCTCCCGAGCTAGAGGGAGCCCTGTGGCAGGTTGCCAGGCTGGGAAGCTGTCCCTGGCGCTGAGAGGGCTGAAACTCCCTGCCAGGGCTCCCACCGCAGGGGCTTGCCTGGACGGGTGCAGGGAGGCTTGGGGAAAGCAGGGTGGGTGGACGGGGCATGGGATGGGGGAACGAGGCATGGGGCGGGGTGGGGGGGCGGGACACGGGTGGTCATGGCATGGGTGGACAGGGTACGGGGTGGGGCATGGTGGACGCGGTGGGGGAACAGGGCGTGGGGTGGAGGGACTGGGCGCAGGGTGGAGGGACGGGGCTCGGGGAGACTGGGAACGGGATGAGGGGATGGGGCGCCGGATGAGGGGACGGGGGACCGGGTCTGGGGCACGGGGTGGGGGTCCGGAGCATGGGGTGTCTAGGTGGGCACGGGGCGACAGCAGGGCACTGTCTGGGGCCGGGGCTGCTTTCTGGGCGCAGCGGGGCGGGCACAGGGCAGCACAGGGCGACCGGGGAGAGGCGGCAGGACCGAGCAGCCCAAGCACAGCCCCAGTGCCGGTGCCCGGGAGCGGCGGGGCAGCGCGGCGGGGTGCCTGGGTGCCGGTGCGGGGATGGCGGTGTGCCGGGGCCGGTGCGAGGGTGGCGGCGCGTCCCGGGGCCGGCACCTGCTCCCGCCCCGCGGCGGGGCCGGGGCGGGCGGGGGCGGGGCGCGGCGCTGAAATAGGGCGGCGGAGCGGGGTGCTCCATGGCCCGGCGGCGGCGGGGCCGGGGCGCCGGCGGAGCGCGATGCCGGGACGGCCGATGCCGGGGCGGCGCTGAGCCTGTGCCCGGGCGGCGGCAGCGGCGATGCGGCTGCTCGGCGCCTTCCTGCGGTTGCTGCTGGCCGGGGCGCTGGCGGCGCCGCCCGTCCCGGTGAGAGCGGGGCGGCGGGAGGGGGCGCGGGGCGCGGCGGGACCCCCCGGACCGGCCCCGCCAGCGCCCGCCTCTCCCTCCTCGCAGGTCCCGGAGGCGCGCGGAGCCGCCGGCGCGGAGCCGCCCGGTGAGTCGGTGCCCCGGCTGGGGGGCTGCGCGCAGGGGGCTTGGCTCTCACCGGGGCGCAGCGGGGAGCGGAGCGGGGCTCGGGACAGTCCTAGGCGCTTGCGGCACCGGAGCGCAGCCCTGCCGCGCGCTGCCCGCTCCGCCTGAGCCCCAGCGCGGGGTCCCGGGCGGGGACGCTCCACTTCGGCTGCCGCTGCTCCTCCCCGCGCTGGGAATCCCGCGAGTCCGCTGGGTGCGGTGCTGGGTGCTGCCAGCGCCGGGGGAGGCAGCGGGTGCCTGAGAAGGAGATGGAGATGAAGCTGGTGGGCAGGTGAAGAAAGAGCCCTTTGGGGGGATGTGGTGCTGTGTGAGCCCCGCATCGGTGCGGTGATGGGCTCACTGGGGCACAAGGGCATCTCCTGCAGCCCATGTTGGATGCTGCACGTGCCCCGGCCCTGGGTCACCTGGGCTCGGCCTCCCTGTGGAGCCTCCTTAGAGCCCCTGCCCTGGTCTCTTGCAGTCCTGACCTTTCGTGAGATCTGGAATCGTAGTTTCTGCCGGCCTCTGGAGCAGATGGTGGATGTCATCGCCGAGTTCCCCAATGAGGTGGAGTACATCTTCAGACCCTCCTGCGTCTCCCTGCAGCGCTGTGGAGGCTGCTGTGGGGATGAGGGTCTCCGCTGCGTCCCTGTGGAGACAAGCAAGGTCACCGTGCAGGTAAGCAGTGGGGCTGGGGCTGTGCTGGGTAGGTGTTGAGCTCCTTGTCAAGCACTGGGAGGGTAAACTTACAGCTTCACGTCCTCCAGACATCGTAGCAGCACAGATTACAGAGGGGGCGGGGGCTTACTGATACCTGCTCAAACGCATGCTGAAACTGAAGAGTCCCTCTGCTTGCTCTTTGGGCTTGTCCCTAAGGCCAGGTGACACCACTGGTGGTGCTGGCTTTGCTCCTTGCTTCCGCACCCTCTCCTCTCTGTATGGTCCATCTTCCCATCCCCTTTTCAGACATTTACTGTCCTGCAATGGAACTGGGGGTGTCTCAGTTGCCTGTGACTCTGCTGGGATAAAGCAGGTGCTGCCCCTGAATCATGGAGAAAGAAGGCTCTTGTATTTCAGGAGATGCCTGCATTGGTGCTGATAGCGAATGTGGGCTGGGGGCAAGGTGAGCATGAAGGACTCCACCAGCCCATTTCCAATCCCCACTGTGGGAGCTGTGTGTGGTGGGGTGGTAGATCCCAGGCTGCAAACAATCTATCAGTCAGCTCTTCCCTGTGCACCAGGCAGCCCTTGTCCTCACGCTGCAGCCTTTTGTGCTGTGTTGCCAGACATCAGCCTGCTGCTGCTGCAGGGAAAAGCTCTGCTTTGCTGTAGGTGATGGACTAGAGAGTGCTCGCAATAAATTGTCAGTGATTTTGGTCCCTTGGGGGTTGAAAGCCTATTGGAAGGCAGGGTGGGAATCTCCAAAGAATCTTGATTGAGGTGGAGCAAGAGTCTGACACAAATGGGAGGCAACTCCCCAGGCATCCCTCTCTGGATATCCTATCTGAACTCTGGGCTGGGCTGTGGACTGACAGGTGACAATGCAAGTCCTGCACCCCTGGGCAGAGAAGGCACCATAATACTGAGTCCAGGCTCAGCGCTGTGGGAAAGGGGGCCAGGAGGAGGCAGCAGTGATGGGAATGGTCTGGAAAACATGACTAGCGGGATATTTCTGTCAGAGAAAGGAGATGTGCGAAGTGGTCAAATACATGAAAGCTCTCCACAAAGGGAGAAAAATCTCCTCTGAGACTGGGAAATCCTAATTACAGCCCTTGAGACATGGGGTGGCTCTAGCAGAGCGTCCCAAACTGCTGGGATATCCAGGCCTGGCTGGTGCTGCCTGTGTGCAGAGGTGAAATCTCTGCTGTCGGGAGGCCCAGAGGAACAGATTAGACACAGCTGCCCGAGAGGCTGGGGTGCTGAGGCAGTGCTGCAGGAGCCCTTCCAGCCCCCTCCTGCTGCCTGCTGGGAAGTAACCTTTGCTCCTCTTTCAGCTCCTGAAGATAAAGCCAAATGGAGAGGCACCTTACGTGGAGATGGTGTTCACTGAGCACAAGCAGTGTGAGTGCAGGTATGGACCCCTGACTTCGTTTTGTACCCTTGTGCCCCTCCAGCAAGAGCAAACCTGCCAGCTCACCCTGTGTGTGTGGGACAAGGATGCCCTGGGGCACCCCAGCCATGCTGGGGTACCCTGTAGTCTCCATGCTGGGGTTAGCTGGTTCTTCCAGCCCTTGCTGATCTGCAGGCTGCTCCCCGTAGCCAGAGAGGTGTGTAGCCTTGTGTGGCCAGCTTAGGCACCTTTCTGTGACTGCAGGGCTGGGGCTGCTGCTGCAGCACCCTGGCTCTGTGAGCAGGAATGTTCCTGTCCCCCATCCCTGTGGCTGCCTTGGCATGCCTGATGTGTGCTTCTCTGGCCAAAGGAGCTGCTTGTGGGTAACAGAGCAAGGCTGATGGCTCTGAGGCAGGTGTTCAGTGTGTGGCAGCACACCCAAGAAGGTGGTTCAGCAGGGGCCTCCACGGCTTGGTGTATCTGAGTGTGACTGTGACACAAAGAGAAAGTTGAAGGGCTGGATCTTGGCCTCCATTTAAGGGAGACCGCCCCACCTGGGGTTGGGGAGACGGGATTTACATCCAAGATAACAAATGAAAGCCTAAAACATGCAGTGCCAACCTGGCATGGTTATGCAGCACTAGCCTGGGATGGATGCACAGCACCAACTTGACACAGACTCCTGGCACACAGTTAACCTCTCAGGGTGCTCACTGTGTCCCAGAAGTGATGAGACCTTGGGTAGGACAGGGCCTTTGCCTGGGGGGCTGCAGTGCTGTGGGACCAGGAGCAGTTCCTGTGCTGCCTGTAGCCAGTCCCCGCCATAGAGCCTCTCCAGCACTGCCTGCATGGGGGCCCTGGCATTTGCTCTCCATTGTGACCCCAGGGTAATGTATTATTGCAAAAACTGGGGACTGAGTGTCCTTCTGGGCAGCTGTTAGACGTGATGCTTGCCTGGAAGAAGAGCCTGAGGATCCCTGGGTCGTTATTCCCCTACAGTTGTAAGAGCTGTGCTGGAGCAGACCCAAGGCCCATCCAGCTCTGCATTTCTTTGGAGTGTCTGTTGGTGGAAGCAGAAGAGGGATTGGGAAGAAGCACATGTGTTATTTCCCCTCTCCACTTCCAGCTATTTTCCATGCAGGGAATTTCCTGAGCCTGTTGTGGTTTTCCTAGCTAGGGTAGCTCCCAGGGGATCTGTATGAGTACTTGTGCAGGCTGCTTTTGAATCTGTGTAAATGTCTTGCTTCTGCAGCACCTCCCTAAGTACCTTCCACACTTCTACATAGTGGTGGATGTCCTGGTCTTGGCCCCTGTAGGCGATACTTAAGCCAAGTATGTTGTGACCATTGACTGAGAATCACTACTGGGGCTGCAGCAAATCCCACACGTTACTCAGGGTGTTGCATCTTATTTAACCAGCTGCACTATGAAAGCTCTCATTGAGAGCGGCTGAAGCAGAGCCTGTGCTCCCCATCCTCATGGGCAAAATGTGGGAGTCGCCCAAGTCAGCCAAGCCCTACCCCTTTGCTGACTCTGCCCTCTCTCCGCTTGCTGTGTCAGCTCCTGGCTGAGGAGTTGATAATGTGAAGAGAAGCAATACTGGGTCTATTTTAAGGATGAATGATAACAGGTAGATTGTGCTGCACACTGGACCATCACAATAAACCACCTCCAGGAGCTCAACAGACAGCACTGCACAAGTAACCACTTCACTCTGTCCTTTTCCTGCCCCGCAGGCCCCGACAGGACCTGATGAGATTGGGAAGGTGAGTGGTATCAGGGGCAGTGTTACTGGCTGGGGTTGTAGATCCACTCTCCCACACATCAGCCTCTCTTGTGGTACTTTTCTTTTGAAGGAGGAGGTCCAAGAGCCGAGGTAAGAGAAGACAAGACAAGAAGAAACGTAAAGACTGTGAACTGTAAGTGAGAACGGGCAGTTATGGGTGGTGTCATCTGGGCTCATTTCTTTGGGATCAGCGGCTTCGTTAAGCCTTCAGGGCTTTACTGATGCTGTGAAAAGGGAGAGGTTTTTGCAGGGCAGACACAGGAGAAAGCAGGACAGAGATGACGGTGGGTGGCTCTGGGGAAACAGGCTTGTTTCTGAAGGCTCGGTAGGTGCTCAGTAGTTCCCAGGCTCAGCTGCACAAAGCTGCCCAGTCCCACCCAGTGTATGGAAAAATGGGCTGGGTGACTTGACAGTGAGTAGATCTATTGCCACCATAGACCACACTGGATTTACTGGATCCATGAATTTCCAGTTTCAGCCCCATCTTGCTGCCAGCTGTGTCCTTCCTGCAGTCCTTGGCTAGTTCTTGTTTGGGTTATTCTGCCCTTTCCTTCCTTACATTTGGCTGACTGTCCCTAACCACTTGCGGCAGCAGCAGAGGATGCACTGTCACTGCAGATGCTTTTGGTCTGTGGTCCCATTGTATTTCATAGAATCATAGAATAGCCTGGTTGGAAAAGTCCTTTGAGATCAAGTCCAACCATATCTGTCCACTACTAAACCATATCCTTGAGAAACTAGTCTATCTGTTTTTTAAATACCTCCAGGGATGGGGACTCAACCACCTCCCTGGGCAGCTGTCCCAGTCTTTGACAGATCTTTCAGTGAGAGAATTTTCCTGATGTCTAGTCTGGATCTACCCGTTCTGTCTGAAGCTTGCTGCTTGGGGCTCAGCCAGCACCTATAGCTCCAGCGCCCTCGCTCCTCCCTGTGAAGAGGCTGCCTGTGGTCTCTACCTCATGGTTCAGTGCTGGAGAGGCTGGGCACGGGGAGGGAAGACCTAAGGCAGAGTGAGGGAGCCTGGAGGTCCTGGTGTGTCCCTGTTTCCCCCACCTCCATCCTGGCAGCACTCACCCTGTGCTGTGCTCTCTTTGCAGATGTGGCATGCCACGCAGGTAGCCTCCACTCTGCCCCTGGCCTCACTCCTGCTGCTTGGGTTTGAGCCAGCTGTGCTTCCCCCTGGCATGGCCAACTTGCGGAGCCATGGCCCTACAAGTAATGATGGGGAGCAGGACTCTGGCAGGGAAGAGCTGATTGGACTCTTGCTTGGACCTGATGGGAACACAGCCTGGAACCAAGGACTCCCTTGCCCCATCTGTGCTCTTGGCATCAAGGACAAAAGGACCCATGACAAGGCTTGGGGCTGAAGATGAGGAGCTTAAGCAGTGTGTTACTGTTGAACGGCATCCTGGGGGCAATGAGGAGTGGAGCTCGTGGATGTGGTGCTGGAGCTGGCTGGGGACAACATGATGTGAGGGGTGAGCGGAGGTGGCTCAGAGGCCTGCAGCTGCAAAACTGCTCTGTCCTGTCAGCACACTGCAGCTGGGGAGGAAGGAAACCTGAGGCTGGCATGGATGCCGTGTCCATCCCACCCTTGGCACGGGGCAGACCAGGAGGGTGCTAGGGAGCTTGGCTGGGAAGTTCCCCTAGTGGGGAAGGGAGTTGGTGTTGCCAGGGCTTCTCATTACTCACAGCCACATCCTAGTTGTGCCCTGCTCAATAAAACCTGGTGGTCAGATCCAGGAGCTGGCAGTGTAAGCACTACTATCTCACCCAGGATTGAGGAGGGCAGTCCCACAGTGGTCCAAGGATTGTCCCCAAGCTCCTGCAGCACCCCCAGGGCTGCCCTTGGTGTGATGCTGGAAATGGATGATGAGCAGAATAGGACAAAGCTGATCCCCAGGCTGGGAGTTATCCATGTGCTGGAGCTCAGGTGGGTACTGGGAGACCCTTAAGGGAAATGCATTTCTCCACACCATTATTCACCAGTCCCAAATGTCTGACTTGCTGTCCTGCGGCTTTCCTTCTCCCTGGCTGGGCTGATGCAAGGTCAGGGCCATGGGGAGCAGGCTGCCTGTGGGCCTTCCCACTCAAGAAATGCTCCACCAAGGCTCATTCACCTGTCTTGGGGCAGGCTGGTCTGGGGACATCATCTTTTACTTGGAGCATACTGGAGTGTGTTGGGGTCTGGTGGCCCTCATTGAGAAGACTCTGGGTGCTGCTCTTCCCTGCTTTCCCCACTCAGCCGGGTCCAGTGGGCAGCTCCAGCCCTTGTTTCTTGCATGCCTCAAGCGGTGCCTGAGGGGTTCTTCCTCTCCCCTTTGCTGCCCCTGTTGCATGGGGGCTGGGGTGGGCTGCCAAGTGCATCCTGGGCTGCTCTATGCAAGCCATACTCTGTGGAGCAGTGCACATAGCTGGAATCCCTGAGGGCAAGTTAGGCATCAGCATGCTCGTGGGGCACCCCTGGCACAGGGTTAAAACAAAATGAAGGGATATTCTTGAAAGCTTCAAAGAAAAGGCTTGAGGGCAAGATGTGCAAAGGCTTCCACCTTACCATTAAGTGAAGTGACCTGCAGTTTATCCTGCAAGAAGGAAGAAGAGTGGAGTGTAACACGGGAGGTTTTGAGGTCCAAGGCAGCTCCTCTCACATCTGGCATGGCAGTCTGTAGCAGAGGCAGCTCCCTCAGAACCACAATGCTGCAGCCTGAGGCTGGCACAATGACATAGGGATAGGGGAGGTTGTGTGGCAGGGGTACTCTGGCAGGCAAAGCTGGTGGTGGGTGTTGAGGTGATGTGAACTTCCATGCTGCCACCATGCAGCATAGCATGAACTGGGCGAGTTGTACCCATGCAGCTGGGTATACCCTCCAGGAGCTTGCTGGATCTCTTTTGGGCCCCATTTCCATTTCTAGCATCCACGGTGTCCTGGGGCACAGCCTACATGGGCTCTGCCTCAGCAGATGTTCATGAAGCTCCTCCTTGGCTGCTTCATGGATGGGGGGAACTTGCTGCTTTTCTTCCTGTGGATCTGCAAGGGCCACATGGAACCTTAGCTCTAGTGGCCTGTCCTGGCCTCTCTGCATCCCTGTGTGCTGTTTCAACCTTGCTGGTTGCACTTTGAGGCTAAGGAGAACTGTGGGCGGCACTCGAGGGATATATGTGATGGTTTCTGTATTGTTTTTAACCATAAAAGTTTCACTGCAAAGTATTAAGCTTTTAAAAAATGAAGTTACATAAACCCAAGGGTGTTACTTAATAAAAATGTTTGTCAAGAGTGGTGATTAGTGTTAAAAAAAAAAAATGCAAACTCCTGCCCAGTGGCTTTTCCTAACAATTCCTGGTGTCTGGGGTCACTTTTTTTCTGCTGCTTGGCACTAAGAGTTTTCAGGCAGCTCTGCCCAGAGCTGGCAGGGCTGAGTGCCTGCTGCACATGGTCACCCCATGTCACTTCTCCCTCTGCGTCACCCACACTCTCTGGATGCTGTGTGTAACCTCATCCTCTGCTCCTCCTGTGGCATGGGCTGTTGGGGTGGATGGCAAGGACTTGGGTGGCTGAGAGGGATGTGGCTGTCCCACTGTGGCAGTGACAAGAGGATTGTGCCACCACCTTGGGAGGTTTTGGAGCTGCATTGCCAGGTTTCAGATGTTTCCTCCAGCTCCAGGGGGTGTTTCACTGAGGTGTCAATGTTAAGAGGAACCTAATGAGCCCTTGAAGGCCTGTGATGCTCCCAGGGCTGCTGCAGGCATTGTGTGTCCAGGGGAGGGCTAGCTCACTTCCTTGCCCCTGCCTGTGCTTGCCAGAGGGGAGAGTCCTGGGGCTCTCCTCATCCCAGAATGGCAGGGAATTCCAGCAGGACATCACACTCAACAGTGCCACAATGGTCAGGGTAGGGGCCTGTTGCCCTGAGCATGAGAGTGGGGCTCCGGGCCTTGGGGCTTGTGTCACCACCCATCCTCCCTCCCAAGTGGACCAGCCGTTGTCTGCCTGACACTGCTTTAACTGTGTGAAGCAATAAAATCCTTTTTATGCAGTCCTGGTGTGACTTTGGGTAATGTCTGGTTTATCTCTGTGAGGGCTAAAGGAGGTGTTTGGCAATGAACATACCAAAGTTTTGTTCTCCTCCCAGTGACTCCTCTTCAACACATCCCTCCATCACAATCACCTCCATAGCCAAACCCCTCCACTGTTACCTTACACTGGGTTTTGTGGTTTGCTTGCACTCTCTGTTGTCTCCAGGCCCACATGGATTCACTGAAGTCAAGCAGGTGAGTCATGCCAGCAGTATCCCTGCTCTCATCAGAGGCCCTGCTTTGTTTCTTGCCTGCTCAGTCTTTTCTCCTGGAATAGAAGCCCCTTGGGCTCTGGTGGGAATTAAAAGGCCCTAGAGACTAGGAGGAATTAAGAGGCACTACAGACTGGGGGAATAAACAGGCTGGGCAGAAAAAATTGGTCTTCCTTAGGTAGAGATTGGTGGAAAAAAAAGAAGCCTGGAAGTGTTTTGAGAAGAAACCAAAGGACCAAGCACATGGATCATATTTGGGCAGTGAGTTGTCTCACAAAGCAGACCGCTTCGTATCATATCAGACCTTCTCTCTTAGGCATAATATTAGTCTTTTACACTGTGTTGTGGATGGAGTGATAGGCTGATGCACTTCATTTGTAAGAGAGAAGCAACAATAGATTTGATATAAAACAGCAATTAACAAAGTTGATAGTCAATGTGATGGTGGTTTAACAAGATTCGATAGCAAGGTTCACTGGATTATTCACTGCATAGAGTAGAGGGTCAGCAGTAACTGTCAGGGAGACCCTTCTGTTGCGTCACAAGATTCAGAAAGGACCACCTTGCTTTCTAAAGTTCTCAGAGAGGAGCCTGGGTGTGACTGGAGCCACACTTAGCCAATGGTTTATGTCTAACAGATTATATGTGTGTAATCAAACCTTCAAATCACTCAGCAAAGATGTCAAAGTTTCAGTGCACTTATTCGCAATCCACTTACCAAGGCTGTGTTGTGACAAGGATTCTCTCAACTCTGAGGAGTAAACTTGAGAGGCATTCCTGCTCAAGGGGAGGTTCCTACATGCAGCCCACTGTTATTTCAGGAGAGCTCACAGGGCTCTTGGGCTGCTCACTATTTATGGAGTAAGATGATTAACTCATAGTCATTCACATATTGACTGCAGATGCCAGTTTCTCCCAGATCTGGTTTGAGTCAGACCCTGACCAGCACTATGGCCAGGTGGGTGCGTTACCACAGATTAACCCCTGGCTGTAGTGTTGATATCTGTCTTCCCCCAAATCACTGTGAAGTGGACGCAGCCATCACAACCACCATGATCACCATTGGTGGCTCTCACTTAACCAGAGTAATGGAATAAGTTCAGGTTGGACTGGGGGGAAGCACTGTCACATACTCTCAAGAAAATAGTCTTTGTAGGAGAGTGAGCATTTGAATGGTGACCACTGCACTGAGCTGTGGGCATGGGCTTGACTTTTCCTGCTGCTGTTAACAGACTGAGCTGTGCAAAAGAGTTGCCTGGAGGAGCTGAGCCAGGGCAGATCCCCTGCTGTCAGTGAGCACATGGTACGAAGTAACAGGTCAGCAGACAGGTGTCGCCTTGGGCATCCTAGTCTGGCTCTGGGGACTTCACTCTGCTCCAGGCTCACTTGCCATCCAGTTGCTCCTTGGCAAAGGCTGGGGCCAGCCCCATAGCAACTAGTGAGTCCAGCAGGGGCTGAATGCAGAGACTGTCCAGGCTGTCATGGCTGCGATGGCACAGCATCAAGCCACCTCCTGTTGCAGCGAAACTGCCTTTTTACAAACAATTCCTGTTGCAATAGGACATGCCCATAGGTTAGTGAGGGATGGACAAAGATCCAGGTGCCTCCCTCTTCCCAGTTGATCTTAGCACAGTGTTTCTTAGGGTATCACTGGGATTTAATTCCAGCTTTCCTTCCTTCACCAGTCCCCTGTTGCCCCTCTGGAAAAAAATTATTTTGACATGTACAGAGCATCTCAAAGATACAGCAAACAAACTGGCCTGAGCCATAAATGGCAGAATGCCCCTGATGCAGCAAATCTGTTTTGCTAATATCAACTGTGGGGATCTAGCAGGCCCTGTAGGCCTGGCTTTCCCAAAAAAAAAGCCAGGCCAGGAATGCATACTTCTAGGTTAAACCAAAGACCAGTATTTTCCATGTACAAAGTATTTGCTAACCACCAGCTGGGATCTTGACTACGCTGTCATTTTGCTGGGCCTTAACCCGATGGTGCTGGTGCTCTCAGCTCTCTGTTTGAAATAAGTTTGTGAAACCAAATTATTCTGCAAGAGCTGGTAAAGAGCCAGCCAAGAGGCAAGGGCTAGGGGGCAACACCACCTGCTTGTAAGATGCAAGCCAGAAGGAGTCACCAGCGCCCAGGGATGGGGCCATGCAGGAGAGACAGGTCCCTCAGCAGCATCCCTGCTGCCTTAAATAGGTCAACAGGGAGCTGCTGGACCGATGCATCCTTCGAGAGGCAGGTAGAGATAAAGGCTATTTAAAACATGGCTAATTACATGTTACTGGAGGAAGGGAATACGGTAGCAAAGAGTAATTAATGAACAGAAAGTTTATCAATTAAGGACAAGAAGCGTGGCCAGCAGGTCGAGGGAGGTGATTCTCCCCCTGTACTCTGCTCTTGTGAGACCCCACCTGGAGTAATGTGTGCAGTTCTGGAATTTCCAACATAAGAAGGATATGGAGATGTTGGAATGGGCCCAGAGGAGGGCTAAGAAGATGATCAGAGGGCTGGAGCACCTCTGCTATGAGGACAGGCTGAGAGAGTTAGGTTTGTTCAGCCTGGAAAAGAGAAGGCTCCGGGGAGTTCCTGTAGTGTTCTTCCACTACCTGAAGGGTCTACAGGAAATATGGGGATGGAGTTTTTACAAGGGCAAGTAGTGATAGGATGAGGGAGAATGGCTTTAAATCGGAAGGAAGAAGATTTAGATTAGACATTAGGAAGAAATTCTTCACGCTGAAGGTGGGGAGACACTGGTGCAGGTTGCCCAGGGAAGCTGTGGGTGCTCCTGCCCTGGAGGTGTTCAAGGCCAGGTTGGATGGGGCCTTGAGCAGCCTGGTCTGGTGGGAGGTGCCCCTGCCCATGGCAAGGGGGGTTGAACTGGATGGACTTTGAGGTCCCTTCCAACCCAAACCATTCTATGAGTCTACGACTGATGAATAACGATGACAATAAAGCAAACCGCATGGCTACAGAGCCGTGAAGAACTTGCCTTGGGGCTGGACGATGGGACCCCTGCGGGCACTCTCCACATCCGAACCCCTGACCCCGCCGTTGCCCCGTAGCCCGACCTGGACCCAGGGCTGGGCTGGGCTGGGCTGGGCTGGGCTGGAACACCTGCCCCCGCAACCCCTTCCCGCCTGGGACCCTCCCACAGCCCAGGACCCCCCACCCCGTTGCAACCCCCGCCGTGAACTGGAGGGAATGATGACCTCATCCACAGCCAACCAGCGCCTCTCCGCAATTTCGCAGCCAATCAGAGCCTCCCACAGCCATTCAGCCCCTCCCGCAGCCCCGCATCCATTCAGCATCTCCCGCGGCCAATCACCAGCGCCCCCCCGCAGCGCCCCAGCCAATGAGCGCCTCTCGCTGCAGCTCCGCAGCCAATCAGCGCCACCCGCCGCCCCGCCTCGCCGGAGGATGCTGGCGGTGCCCGCGCGCGGGGGGCTCTCGGTCCCGGCCGGGGGGCGATGCTGTGCCGCGGGGAGCATGAGCCGTGCGGAGGTCGAGCCGTGCCCGCGGGCGCTGGCGCAGGCCCGCGCGTACCTGGGGCAGCGGAGGGGCCGTGTGGCGCCGGCGGGCGCCGAGGGCGGCGGGCGGCGGGACTACCTGGTGGAGGCGGCGCGGCAGCTGCGGCTGGCGCTGGAGCGGGACGTCAGCGAGGACTATGAGGAGGCCTTCAACCACTACCAGAACGGCGTGGACGTGCTGCTCCGCGGCGTGCAGGGTGCGCAGGGCCGCGTGGGGGCGGGGCGTCCCTGCGGGGTGAGGGGTGAGGGCCCGGGGCATCCCTGAAGGCTCTTGGTGAAGTGCCCAGGCATCCCTCGAGGCTGGTGGTGAAGTGCCCAGGGATCCCTGCAGGTTGGTGGTGAAGGGTCCAGGCGTCCCTCGAGGCTGGTGGTGAAGGGTCCAGGCGTCCCTCGAGGCTGGTGGTGAAGGGACTGGAGCATGCCTCCAGGTTGATGGTGAAAGGGAGCGTGTTGAAGGGACCAGGGCATCCCTCGTGGAAGCATGTGGAAGGGACCAGGACACCCCTGCAGGGAGCTGGTGAAGGGACTGGGGCATCCAGGTTGGTGGTGAAGGGTCCAGGGTGATCCCTTCAGGGAACATTACAATGGGGCTGGGGCATTCCTCCAGGTTGGTGGTGAAAGCATCAGGGCATCCCTGTAGGGAGTGTGGTGAAAGGGACCAGGTATCTGGCCAGGGAACATGGCAGACGCCTCACACCTGTCCTCTGTGCCAACTGCAGTTGACCCCAACAAGGAGCGTCGGGAGGCTGTGAAGCGCAAGATCACACAGTACCTGAGGCGTGCAGAGGAGATTTTCAACTACCACCTCCAGCGATCTGTCGGGGGTGGCAACCCCACCACCACGGTGAGGGGCTGGCGTGGGGCAGCATGGTGGGATGGCAGCAATTCCATGGCACTGGGAAATCTGGGGGGGGTCACATGAAGCAGCCCCTGAGCCTCCTCGACACCCTTTGCCAGATGTTACAGGTAAGGTGGAGTATGGAGCAAGCAAAGGTGTCAGCTGTGGAGTGTCCCACCGTGCCGGTTGCTGTGAGGATTCCAGCCCTTTTCCTTGCCTGGAGCACAGAGCCGTGGTGGGCCCAGCTGGGCCGTGGCATTCCCAGGACAGCCCTCTCAAGCTGTGCATGGTTTACCCTGCGGCCATCATAGTGAAAATGACCATTTTCAGTGGGACTGAAGCCACCGGGGGGAATCACCTTGTCAGATATTAAAAACATCATCTTCCCTGTCATTGTTTCCATCTGGATGGAAGCCAAAGATGATGTTTTTTTCCTGCATTGTGGGAAGGCAGTGGCAATGAAGCGATGTGAGAGTGAGGCAGGGCAGGGTTAGGGCCTGGTGAGAAGGACACGAGGAGAATGGCAACTACCTTCTGTACAGATTGCCTTAGTGCTGAGGCAGTTCAGGTCCAAGGGTAAACTTTGTAGTGATTTTTACCTCTACTGCAAATGCATGTTTTCCCTAAAAACTTCAGAAATCCAGGAGCTGGCCAAGAAAATGGTCCAGCTGATATTAGAAATCAACCACGGCGGTTGGAGAGTTGTCTCTCGATGTTGACCAGCCTGGCAGTACTCTTAACCTGCTCTGGAAAATGCAGGGACTTCTCCCAACCTCTCTCCCAGACAGCGGCATCTCTAGGTCCCTCATCCTCTTCTTCACTGCCTTCCAGGGTTACAGCAGTCTGCGCTTCCGGCCGATCAGGACGCTGAGCTCAGCAGTGGAGAACCTGAAACGTTGTAAGGTTGTGGGAGTGATTGATAAGGTAATAACTCAACCTGGAACTGGAGGGGATGAGGCTGGAGCTGGACAAGGGGAATGTAATCTGGAGGGTCCTGGCAACTGGGATGGGGGTGCCTGCCCCCCCATGTACCCACCAGGAATCTTGAGGGTTACCATGCATACCATGGAAGATTCACAGGCAAGGATGCAAGACCCTTTAGGGGTTAGTTGGCAAATTTATGTCCCCATTCCTTTTGCTTACAAAATCTCCAAAGATATTTACAAGGAGGTTGATTCATCTGATTCTTGCCCACGCATGGAATCATGCTTGATGTGTAGGTACTATGGTTGGTGGACTCCTGTGGATAATCTGGACTTCAGCAGAAGACAAGCTATGCGGATTAATTAACTAATTATTAGTTCATGATCTTGGAGTGAAGATGGCTTACCATCTCCAGACACATGTGGCACTTTACTTTCTTCTGCCATTCCCATGTCTCAGTTTGTCAGGACTGATGTGGTCTGTCTGTCCTGCTGAGGCCCAGGCTGGCAGCCCAGTGCACCTCACAGAACTCAGAAGGAACAGTGCGGAACACTTTGTTGTGAAGGAAGCAAAAATGATGTGGGAGTCATCTCTTTCTTAAATTAACTGTCCACTCCCTGGCTTTGTGGCTATCTTATTGCTAACTTGTGTTTCCTCTTTCAAGAGTAGGGGTTTGAGCACCACCAGGCTTCTCTGGTGGAGTGGGAATTTGTCGCACTAGAGCTGAGACCCTGGGTCATTCCTGTAGGCTGTGTGTTGTGGCGGGAGCAGTCGCACCTTCTGACTGGCACTGTGTATGCTGCCCCCAGGTGCAGGTCATCCAGGATCCAGCCTCTGGTGAGACCTTTATACTTAAGGTGGGTGTTTCCTGTTTCATCTGCCTGCTTCTCCCTTGTAATGCCAGAGCCTCCATGTCCAAGCAGATGGCTGGGGCAGGTGAGAGGACCAAAAATTAGCAGATCACAGAAGTGTGAAAAGAAGTTTATTGTTCATAAAGCTTCTTTTGGCTGCCTCAGCCATCTTCTGTGATCAGAAGGGGGAAATGGTTCTCCTCAGTCATCTGTTCTTCTGCCTTGTAGTGCTGCCTTACTCCCATGTCAATCCGGGTTAACCCTTGAAACAGGTCATAGGTGAGATGTGGTCCGTACAAATCCTAGAGCACTTTTCAGTTCCCTTGGAACTAAAAATAAAGGACCTTAATAAAAGGACAAGGAGGCTGTGGCATGACAGGGACAAACATCTGATCCAGAGGGGAGAGAAGAGAGGGCTGGGATCATGGGTTCCTATCTGAAGAAAGTAGGGGCTGCTGTGGGGGAAGGCCACTGCTCTGAACCAGCAGTATCCTCTGGGTTCTGCAGCGCAGGTGGGGAGCCCTCTGCCTGTCACAGCTGGGTGCTGGGGGCAGGCAAAGACCTCCATTGCAGGTGACACGGGGGCAGCTGTAGCGCTTAGCAGATGGCACGGTACCTTTCTGGCTGTCCTGCCCTGCCAGGTGCTAGGCTGTAGGGAGTCCAAGCCTCTGTTGTGCTGTAACACCTCTCTACCTGTACCTCCTCAGAGCCTCCCCAAATCCCATACTGAGACCCGTGACCATCATCCCACATGGGGTGCCCTTCATGGTCAAGCTTCTGTGCTACTATGTGAGTGAAGACTCCATCTTCCTCCACCTGGAGCACGTGCAGGGTGAGTAGGGACAGCACTGCTGCCCATCAGCGGAGCATCCTGCTCTTATCCCCTGCCTACCTTTCTCTGAAGTCTGAAATGTGTTTCTTCTGCTGGTTTGGGACTGGTTTTTATATTGACAGCACAAGCTGTCTTCTTCATAGAAAGGTGATGGGTACCAGGGCTTGGAGACTTTGTGGAAGGGACTGCTAAACTGTATCAGGGTTTCTGGAGGTTTGGTGAGAGTTGGCTGGGGAAGTAACCTAGAAATGGGCCTTTGGAGACCCTACAAGGAGAAAGAGGTTGTGTGTGTAGGGCTGTTATATGGAAACCAGCATTAGGGACTACTGAATCCCATGGGAGGGAACAGTCATGCCTTGAGGTAAAGAGGTTGATGTGGTCCAGTATCTTGAAAAGAAAACCTCTTAATTTTACTGTCATTGTTTGTCCATGACAGGAAAGAGATGGAGAAAGAGAACCAAGTGAGTTAGTTCACCTGGATGTTGTTGAAGAAAGCAGTCTTTTGATAAGACATTCAAAAAACAGAAGAAGAGGCCACACTGGCTTTTGAGATCAGACTGAAGGGAAGAGATGGAAAATCAAGGTTTAGAGGGCAGGCAGTAAATTGGGGTTCGGGTACAACAAGGAGGCAAGCTTGGGGACTGTTCTAGACCCTGGTGAAGAGGCGTGACGAGGTGGAGGCTTGTCCCAAGGACCTTCTTTGCTCTTTGCTGTTTGCATGGATGTGTAGGGAACAGCAACTGGAGTCCAGCAATGACAAATGAAAGCTGACGTGTGTTGGAGAATAGCCTCAGTTCCTCATGTGTTCCTGTAGGATGAATTTGCAGAAAGGAGCCAGTGGCTGAACGTGGTGATGCTGGGAAGCCCTGGTAGTGTGCGGTGGGCTGCAGGGCTCCCTGCTCTGGCTCATTGCCAACCCCTGGGCTCTGTGCTGTGGGAGCTCTTGCATCACTGTCACATGGGGAGGAAAGGCTTTTGGGGGAAAGTGGGGATGGTGGTGGGATGAGGGGCATGCGTGAAGATACGACTGGCCTGTGAGATGGAAGTGGCAGAGCTGGGATGAAGGAGACCATGCAGAAGGGGGAGCAGGGCTGCGTTCGCCTTTGGTGTGCTGGGTCCTGTGGCAGTTGTGGCATTGAGCATGGTGTGCTTGTAGGGCTGGGCAGTATTCTGAATGGACTTCAGCATTGTTGCCACAGATATTAACAATGGTTGGTCATGTTCCAGCAGGTGGGCCTTGGTCTGTGCCTGAATAGGCCGTGTCTGCAGTGGGGGCAAGCGGAGATGCTTTCTGCCCCGTCACTTTTCCTTCTCTCTGCTTTTCAGGGGATATGCTGTGGTCTCATCTCCGCTCCAAGTACTGTGTCCAGCAGGGCTCTGCCAATTCAAGCACTGTTCAAGCCCTGGGGCACCGTGGCAGAGAGGATGGCGTGGGAAGCTCCCAGGGCAGCAGCCAAGCCTCCACCTTTGCTGCTCGAACAGGCAGTGGCCTCCCAGGATCTGTGGCCCACCGAGTATTGGGAAGCACTGCTGCCTTGCCCCTTCAGGAGCAGGCCCTGGACCACACGGACCCTGGCTCAGGGAATCACTACCAGCTTCACCTGGCTCCTGCCACTGGCACAAGGGCTGCACATGGAGAGCAGGATCTAAGTATGACTCAGACCATGTCTGGCATCTTGGACCGTGTTCAAGCATCATCAGCCAAAGGCCCCAGCCACCTTACCAATCAGGGCCTGGTCATCTACCCCTGGGATGCTCTAACCAGCAGTACAGGCTGCATATCGGAGAGAGCAGCCTCCCAACAGGACCCCAGGCCACGTACTGGTGAAAGGCCTCCCCAGACACCTGGCCCTACACTGAAGACTGTGAGAGTGAGCCAGCCAGGGGCAGGGGAGCCGCTGTCTCCACAAGTGTCTGAGGTCTCCAGGGCTCGGCCCCTCCTGACCTCCTCAAGTCAGAGGCAGCTTCAAGCAGGAATTGCCCCATCAAGCTCTGGCAAGCCTGATGGGCCTGACCCAATGGTGGGGGAGCCCTCCTGGGGAACAAGCCAGACCTGTGGCCAGCTCAGAGGGCAGTCACTCTCAGGACAGTGCCCATCTGTGGCTTCCCATGGGCATGGCCGGAGAGCATGGGCTGTGAAGGAGGAGCAGGTGCAGCTCTGGGCAGCGGAAATCCTGCTGGCTTTAGAGGGACTTCACCAACAGGGTGTACTGTGCCGGGACCTCAACCCCAGGAACCTGCTGCTTGATGCAGCTGGTAGGTAGTGCCCCAGGCCACTTCCCCAAGGAGGAACAGGTTGGCCTCTCGGCTGGAAAAATGCTGTTTGCCCCATTTCCAGGAGACTCTCTTGATTTTTGCTTTGGGAAAGGGCAGAAATCTGGAGAGGTTTAGATGTTTCTGAGCCTAGAAGTGTGGGTTCGGTTGGGATTTCCAAGTGGTTATTAGATGAGATGGCTTAGGGGCCACAGCCAGGGGAACGCATTGCCTCTGCTCCCTTGGCACGACTGGCTGCCTGGGAAATCCCGGCACGGGAAGCTGGGACCAGATGGACAGTGCCTGAAGTTCGTGTGATGGCAGCTTTTCGCTGCTTGTAGTTACTGCCTCTAGGGTATTCTGGAGCTTGCACAACTTTTCAGGCCATGGGTACCAGTGCATGCCAAGTGCATGTTCCTGCTTGGCTGGTAACAGCTGGGGCAAACTGGAGAGCTACAAATTGTTTAGGAAAAGAAAAATGCAGAGAGCTTTGCAAAGGGAAAACGCTCCTCCCTTTGTCACTGCTTCTTTCCTCACTACAGCCTGCCCTGAGGTCTGTAAGCTTGGAACATTATCTAACCAGTCTCACCAGCTGCGCGGGCCTCCTGGGTGTCTGGGGCAAGCACTGGGAGACAGGGAAATGCCCAGTGCATCTACGTTCAGTGCCTGGCTGTTTCCAGTTGTGGGGATATGGCTTGTCTTTGTGCTCTGACCAAAGTTCGTAGCTTTACCCTAACCTCCCTGCTCTTGGCTCTGGTGCTGCTCTGCAGGTCACATCCGTCTCACCTTCTTTGGCCAGTGGACAGAGGTGGAGCCCAGGTGCTGCAGCCAGGCACGGGAGGAGCTGTACAGTGCCCCGGGTAAGGGACACGTCCCCTGCTTTGCCGGCCCTCAGCCCAGTGCTACCAGCCTGGGGAGTGGGGGCTTCTGCAGGCAGAGGTGTGCCCAGCACAGGGCAGCCACTGGTGCTCCCTGCCTCCAGCTCTAACGCCTCTCTGGCTCTTTCTGCAGAAGTTGGTGGGATCACGGAGCCCACCGAAGCCTCAGACTGCTGGAGCTTTGGCTCTCTCTTGTACGAGTTGCTGACAGGAGTGGTAAGAGGCAGCGGGGCTGTGCAAGGTGGGAGGAGGAGGTGGTGACCTTAACAAAAGGGCTTGCTGCCATGCAAGGTCTGGGAGGGTGCCTTGCCCTGCTGGCACCTCACTGCTGTGCCAGGTTGCTTCAGGTGTGTGATTCCTAGTGTCTGTGCACAGCCTCTGGGTGACCAGGGCCCAGGTTTTAAATCCTGCCGTGCAGGGCTAGGGTTGTGTGGCCATGAAGGCTCAGCAGGGTGCTCCTACCCTCAGTGCCTCCACTGACCATCTCCCTCTGCCTCCTGCAGCCACTGTCCCAAAACCACCCTTCAGGGATTCAACCTCACACCCCACTGCATCTGCCACAGGGGCTCAGCCTGGCTGCTACGTCACTTCTCACCGAGGTGAGGGGCTCAGGTGGATGGGAAGGAGGATAGGGCTAGAGGCTGAAAAGAATCAGGATCCAGCCTGGGTAGCTTTTCCAGTGTCCCCATCTCCCCCTCCTGCTGTCCTGTTCACTTTCTCTGCAGCTTCTGCAGTACAACCCAAATCAACGTCTGGGCTCTGGAGGAGGTGGCATGGCAAAGCTGAAGTCCCACTCCTTCTTCAGCACTGTCCCGTGGAACAAGCTGGTGGGCTAGGAAGGCTGTCCCTCCCATGGGCAGCTGGGCACAGAGCCACTGACCTTGTCTCTTGTGACCCCAGGTGGCACAGGGAACTCTGCTTGCAAGGGCTGCCCGGGGTGGGGCGCGCATGGTTTTGCAGTATTCTTGTCTCTGCTTGTGTTTGTTGGCCTCTTCAAGGGAGGGCGCTGTGGTCTGGGCCAGACTGTCTTCTCCTCAGTCCTTGCTGGTGGGAGAGGGAGACCAGGTGCCCATCCCTGAGGGGAGGCCGTGCTCTCCTTCCACAACAACCCTTGCTCAGCTTAGCACCATGCCCTGGGACTCCTGCCCCAAGGTTTTTCTCATCTCTGCTCCTACCAGTGACCCTCCCATCCTGCTGTTTTTTTTGTGGCTTCCAAGTGCATCTCCTTTGGGCCTCACTGGCTGGTGCCTGTGCCCATCCCTGGCTACACGTATGTGTGTGGGTAATGCCCGCTGCGGGGGCCAGACAGGAGGAAGCCCTCTGCTCTTCTCCTCCCTGGCCCTCTGAAAAGAATAAACCACTCGCTGTCGCTTGCAGAAGTGTCTTTTTGTTTCTGAGCTGGACTAGGGAGGCCTGGGCTGAGTGAGGGAGGGTCCCAAATCTGTCTCAAAGGTGCCTGGATTGGAGGCTGCCCACCAGCTGTTAGCACCGCACAGCCAAAAGCCAGAAGGTGGAACATGCCTCATGGCCTTTTGAGGCTGCACACTTGCACCTCACAGCACTGGGAAACACACAGACTGCCTGTGTTTTCTTCCACCCTTGACTTTTGTCATCATTACCCATTGTAACTCCAACCTCCCATGCTGGGGTGCTCCTTTCTGCTGGCAGGACAGTAGCCTCGTGCCCTTGTTGGCTGGGGTTTGAGCATGGTCATTCCTGACAGACCAAAAACAACGATGGTTTAAAGGAATGAACTCTGAGAACCAGCACTGATGAAAGGTGGCCAAAAGTAAATACAAGCCAGGACTGAAGAAATGAAGCATGAATAAGACAGTGTCTGCCAACAGCCCAGGCCAGGGACTGCTGAGCTTATTTGTGCAAGTCAAAGCTATAGGCTGCAGGACGAGCTAGCAATGGCAGTAATGGCCCTCTCCCAGCACTCCCATTGCTCACTCATCCCCAATAGTAAGGAGTAACTGGCAGCAGTGAACCATCTGTGGCTACCTGGTTCCAGCTCCTGCTTGCTACCAGAGGCAACGCCCTGCTCCTTGCTGGCTCAGCGCTCTTGGGCAGCAGCAGGAGCACTTGTCCATCAGAGGGGAGCAGTGCTAGGAGAAACTCATTTCCCAGCCAACCAAAGATAGGGGATACCCCGCAGGCTATGCAGAAGAGGACTAAGCAAAAAGCTGACTACTAACACCAGAGCAGGCACAATTCTGGGAGCTACTAGGCCTTGGGCTTTTCCACTCTAGGGCAGCCTGCACTGGCTGAACCCTCCAGCAGCAGGATTCCCCCTGGGCCACCAGCCTCCTAGTCCTGTGGCTCAAGGGAGGTTCAGCAGGACCAACTCAGGCCTGCAACCAGAGCCACAGCATGGCTTCTAGCAACAAGGCACCCTGGGCAGCACCCTGGGCAGCACCCAGGAAGAAGCTTCAAGCACAGCAGCTGCACAACCCTCCTAAAGCAAGCCCTAACAGAGCAGATCAAATAAAGTAGTTTGCTATGCTGCATCATTTTAAGAGTTGACTGTAAATTCACTCCCTGGATAGTTCAAAGGCCTCATTTGTTGCAGCTCCACCCAGAACACAAGCATTGCCTTTTCCCAGGCCCTCTGTCAAAGGTGAGCCCTCTGTATCCTAAACCAGCAGGATACCAGCAGGACTTTCCAATCAGAACTGTCATTCAATATATTTGTGCAAGATCAATCTAGACTTTCCTTTATAGCATAGGGAGGATTTTTTCCTCCCTCTGCTCCTAATCTTCTACCTCAATCACAGACATTCAGAGGAAAGCTGACTCCAAGTATGGGTTCCCCCACAGCTGCCAGGAAGCTGTAGTAACTAGTACTAGGAACTGCTCTCCTGTTTGCCAGCATGACAGCTGTGAGTGCAATCATTTCTGTTCAAAGGGGCTGCTGCTTCACTCATAGTTGGGAAGGGCAAAGCATTCACTGAAGTTGATGTCAGAGCTGGAAAAACCCTGCTGTGATCCAAGAACAGTTTCACATTGTTCTCACATGGACAGCTCCTTCGGGAAATGCTCTCAGGACCACAGACAGCTTTTGCTTTACAGTTCGTTGATCTTTGTCTCCTTTCTCCTTCAGCAACCCTTAACAACCTTTTTCAAACTTTCATGACTTACAGCACTCCCCTGTTATAGCAAAGAAGAACCAACCTGGCTCCATACCTGTACTTTAAGAGCCTGTCCCACTTCTCCCTCTTGGCCACTGAAGCATTTAGCAAACACTGGGATTTCCTTGCCCTCTGTAACAGGTCTGTGGCTGGATCAAGGAAAGGATCATTTCCAGCCCTGAAAAGCTCAGCTCTTCTGAGGAGAGCCAATTCTGTGCCAAAGAGGGTCTGAGGACAGTAATTCACAGCCAGAGAAGCCTCAGTTTATTACCACCAGTCATGGGCCCAGCTCCCATTCCCTCTTCTCTCTCACCATCAGATAACAGGCTGTTTATGCTACACTAGGGAAGCTGCTGATGCCAGAGTCCTGGCCCAGGAGCTGCTGCTTGCCCCTCAAACACACCCCACCTCGCAGTTGTTGCCCAGTTTTATTTCATTTAAAATCTGCTGTGTTAAACATTTTAGTTACAAGTTCTGTGTAGAGGGTAAGAGTAATAGACTCTGCAGGCACTAGCAACCCCCTCACTCCCCAATACGTGTGCGCTATCGATTAAGGACTGCCCCCCTCCCCCCAAACCAGCAGCTGTGGGCGGAGATATACATTACACTTAAAGACCTGGCCCCCCAGCTGTATCTCTGCCGGTAGCAGGCCAAGCCCTTACGCGCAGGAAGCCAGCAGTAGGATCCACTGTCAGTGAGCCATGATCCAAAGACAGCTGCTAGGGCTTGGTTCTTATCCCTGTGTTGGGCATGTAATGGTGAATGGGTTGTCCCACCAGGAACAGTGCTACCTCCACAGAAGTCCCAGGCTCTGCCCACTCAGACATGAACATTCACGCCACAGTGACCAGGCTGGAGAAAGACAATTTCCAAGGTAAAGCAGGGGAGCTGCCACTGCTACATTCCTGTCTGCAGAGGGAGTGTAACTAGGGCACTGCCAGAGGCACAACACCTGCCGCAAGCCCTGCTCTGATCAAACCTTCTGCTGCAAATGGCCTGGGGTTCCCAGACTGCCCTTGCAAGGCAGATGAGCATGAAATATTTTCAAGCGAACAGAGACAGAACAGTAGCTTTTCCTCTCCTCTCCCTTCCAGGAACATCAGTGCTAGGAAATAAAGCTGAACCTGCCTTGGAGCGGCAGGGAAGGGTACCCTAGCACAGCAGCAATAAGCAGTTTCCAGTGGTATAGGATAAGCTAGAGGTGAGAGTTTGGTGCTGTGAGGGAGAGGATGCCATACAGACGGCTCTGGAAAGACAGTGCCATTCAGTGGTTGGCCCTCTGCACAGCAGTCCTTGTGAGAGACTGAAACTTCATTAAACAGAATAGGAAAGGAGGTAGGAGCTATCCCCACAATTCCCTCTGGGACAGCTCCGATCACAACGGAGAGAGGGAGACTGGAATGACCCCTACCAGTTCCTGAATGCCCTGCGTTGCCCCTGCTGGTGCTGTGGCCCTGCCCTGGGTGGGTAGTGTGGGGGTCTGGCTGCTCTACAGGTCAAGCAGCAGCACGCGGGGATCCTCTACTGCTGCCTTGATCTTGCGCAGGAAAGTCACTGCCTCTCTGCCATCAATCAGCCGGTGATCGTACGTCAGCGCCACGTACATCATGGGCCGCACCTCGACCTGAAGGGAAGGAATAACATAGGCATTAGTGAGCTCAGCCCCACTGCCTGCATGATGCCCTCCTGTGAGTTCGGGAAAGACCTGGCTGTTTCCTGTCCTAAATCCAGGGCTCAGGCCCTCCTGGCTGTGTCCTGCCTGCAGGACTACCCACCCATACTCACTTATCCAGGCACTCACCACCACTCAGGCTGGGTCCACACCACACGAGACTGGGTCCCCATCTGGAGCTGTTCTCTATCACAAAGGCTGCAGACTCCTCCTCCTCCCCACACCTAAGCAAGTTTTCCCGTTCTCTCCTGCACAGATAAGACAAGGTGCCCTCCACACCTCAGGCAAGTATCAGTGCCAGCAAAGCTGCCCTATACCTGTTTGTTTCTGCTCCTCCTTCACAGTAAAGCCTTTTAGAAGCTGACACCAACCCCCTAAAAAAAGCTTATGGGCTATGGTCCTCATCCCACTGAGCCCTCCCCTCTTTATGCTGAAACTTCCTGTGCAGCTCCACCTACCTTGCCTCCCACTGCCACAGGCCTGTCGACAATGGCATGCATCCCTAAGATGGCAGACTGGGGTGGGTTAATGATAGGTGTCCCAAAGAGTGACCCAAAAACCCCTCCATTGCTGATTGTGAAAGTGCCACCATCCATGTCTTCAATGGCCAGTTCATTCTTCCGTGCCTACAAAAAAGAAGGTCTTACAAAGCCACATAGATCATAGAAGGTTTGGACATTCACTCTCTCCAGGAATAAACACTGATTGCAAGAGCCATCCAGCTGAAAAACCAGCAAAAAATACTTGAAAATCAATCCTGTCTTTAGATCTGAACATTTACTGGCTTTAAGGAAGGATTCTCTTCCTTTTGCTTCTAACTCCTGCCTTTGTAGGAGACAGACACAGGACTTTCTACCCCAGGGCAGTTCAGCCTTGGCCTCTAAAGACAAAGCTGAAGACATACCAGATTACTAAATACATAGTCTGTGGTCTTCTGGAAGGGCAACAAGCAGACAGGCCTGCCCTGTAAGGCACGGGCACAGCTACAGATGTAACTGGATCACTCCTCACAGCACAACTCAGCGAGTTAGAGGTCAGAGGTGACGACACAGAGGGACTGAATCAATTCACACCTGTCCAGCACCCCCAATCCTTTCCATGCCTCCCAAACATTTTCAGAAAAAAATCCAACTTTCCTTACCTTCTCCCCCAATTCATATATTGCACGCTCTATGTCAGCAAAGTTCATGTTTTCTACATTCCTAACAACGGGGACCACAAGACCCTATGGAGAAGCAAAGTGCACGATCAGCAAATTCACCACAGCAACACACAGATAACTGTTATGGGGCAGGAGCCTGGCCTCAGCCCAGCAGAGCTTCCCCTCCTCCTCACCACACAGCAGGTGGTTCACAGAAATGCCTTGCAGACAGCCTGTTGGGTAACCTGGCACAACATGCAACGGGCCAATACTGTAAACGAGACATTACAGAAACACAGAATGGTTTGGGTTGGAAGCAACCTTAAAGTCCATCCAGTTTCACCCCTCTTTGCCATGGGCAGGGGCACCTCCCACCAACCTAGGCTGCCCAAGGCCCCATCCAACCTGGTCTTGAACACTTCCACGGAAGGGGCATCCAGAACTTCCCTGGGTAACCTGTTCCAGTGACTCACTACCCTCATTGTGAAGAATTTCTTCCTAGTATCGAATTAAATATTCCCCCTCCCAATTTAAAGCCATTCCCCCTCATCTTATCACTACCTGCCCTTGTAAAAAAGTCCCTCTCCGGCTTTCTTGTAGCCCCTTCAGATACTGGAAGGCCACTGTGAGGTTGCCCTGGAGCCTTCTCTTCTTCAGGCTGAACAAAACCAACTCTCTCAGCCTGTCCCCATAGCAGAGGTGATCCAGCCCTCTGATCATCTTCTCAGCCCTCCTCTGGATCCATTCCTACTGTTTGATATCCTTCTTATGTTATCTCATTTTTGCCTTTGTAAGCCTGCTACATAAAATCAACCAGGTCTGTTTGGATCCAGCTCCATGTCCACAAAAGTAGGTGAGGCACTGGCCACAGTTCAGCTGCCACCTCTTTCGATGGGCTGAAGACACAACAACCCCATGCAGCATTACAGGCTTGGGGAAGAATGGCTGGAGAGCTGCCTGGCAGAGAAGGACCTGGGGGTGCGGTTGACAGCAGCTGAACATGAGCCAGCAGTGGCCCAGGTGGCGAAGAGGGCCAATGGCATCTTGGCCTGTATCAGAAACTGTGTGGCCAGCAGGACCAGGGAAGTGATTGTGCCCCTGTACTCAGCACTGGTGAGGCTGCACCTCAAGGGCTGTGTTCAGTTTTGGGCCCCAAGGACAACACCGAGGGGCTGGAGGATGTCCAGAGAAGGGCAACAAGGCTGGTGAGGGGACTGGAGAACAAGTCCTACAAGGACCGGCTGAGGGAACTGGGGTTGTTTAGCTTAGAGAAGAGGAAACTGAGGGGAGACCTCATCACCGTCTACAACTGTCTGAAAGGAGGTTGTGGCGAGGTGGGTGCTGGTCTCTTCTCCCAAGTGACAGGTGATGGGACAAGAGGAAATGGCCACAAGTTGCACCAGGGGAAGTTTAGACTGGACGTCAGGAAAAAATTTTCCACTGAAAGAGCTGTCAGGCATTGGCACAGCTGCCCAGGGAGGTGGTTGAGTCGCCAACCCTGGTGGTGTTTAAAAGGCGGGTAGATGAGTTTCTCAGGGATATGGTTTAGGAAGGGGACAGGTACAGTTGGATTTGATGATCTCAGAGGTCTTTTCCAACCTTATGATTCTATGATTCTCTGCAATAACAGTGGAGTCCTTTATGCCCTAGACTCTGGGAGCAGTAACATTAACTTGAGTCCTGGCCAAACCTCTGCCTCACAACAGAAACCAACTAATTCATCTGTATCTTCATTCCATATTCTTCCTGGACAGGAACATCTCGTTGAAGCAGTGATATCATTTGCAGAAATGGTGGAACAGCACAGCAGTGTTAACAAAAGGACTGGACATGCAAACCTTTTGCTGTCTATGTCATATCCTCATGGGTCCATGAAAAAAAAGGGTTTCCCTAACTCTGCCCTACTCATTAACCACTGAGATCCTTACTGACCTTGTTACCACACCTCCTAGTACTGTGGCAGAATATTCTTGGTCCTCCATCTTCTCCCAAAGCCCACCTCAGCAGCCCACATTTAGAAGATCAGTCTCATAAGTTTCTGCTGCAGTTGAGCTCAAAGCGTATGACCATTCCAGCCCCAAGGCTGCATGAAGCATGGCCAAATATCCAAGGTACCCACCCGTGGAGTTGCTACAGCGACACTGATGTCCACGTAGTCCCTGTATACAATCTCTTTGGTCGTGTCATCAATAACTAGAAGGAGAAAAAAGCTGTGTTACGCATGCAGTACCCAAGATTAAGGGCTCAATAGGCCAGAAGTAGCCACAAAACGGTAACAACTTGCTTATCTCCAGCTCAAACATAACTCCAGAGAAGAATAAGCCCTCACTGCTCCCTTAGGAGAAGCATCAGCATAGACAGAAAGGAAACACAGTCTGAATATGTCAAGCCCCCTCAGATATCCCCTTGGTTATTCTCCTCTTCTGGGTTTGAGCAAGCACCTCTGACACCCCCAAGGAACTACACTGTACCTATAGCAGCTGCCTCAACACCAATCAGCAGGCTCTGCCCTCTGTGGGTTGCGGATACAGCCCCATTCCTGGCAACCCCTTCCTAACAGAGCCCTGCTTGGCAAGCTGTCCTGTACCTACAGAAGTGGCATTAGCAAGATCACGTGCAGCATGCAGCACTGTCCCCCTTTGGCCTGTGTATCTGACTTGTTTGTCCAAGCTATTACCCCTGCCACAGACTCAATCACCTGCCTTCCCCAGCTCTGCAACACTTACTGTTAAACATGCAACTCACTAGCACGGGTGACCACTCACCTGCATTCACAACAGGCTGGTCCTGCAGAGCAAAAGCTGCGGCTTTCACAAAAGCTGACATGAAACCTAGTTTCAGATTGTGCTTTTTCAGGAAAGGATCCTTGTGTACAGCTCTCATCTCCCGGATGTTGCTGCAAATCACATGATAACACTGGTCAGCAGGCAGTCCAAAGATTTTAGTGGCAGCCCCAAGAACTGCAAACCTGCACCACCAACTGGCAAAAACCCCTAGTCTGCGGATAAACCCTCGAAATGTCATAGGCGAAGAGGGCTCAAAGGACCCCATCAAATGATCCAACAAGAACTGGTCCTGGACCACAAACTCAACAGGACAGGGTTAACCTGCATGGCCCATACCATACTGTCAAGCAGAAAAGCAAGATGGGGCATGGTATTATTTCACGATCAGCCCTGATGGTGCCACCAATTCTCTGGAGACATCAGTGCAGACACCAGCGCAGCGCCACAGAGAGCAACTGTAAGCGTGGCTGGGCCAACCCCAGAAGGGTGAAAGAGCAGGAAAAGCCATGAGTAGAAAAGATTAATGGTAATCAAGAGAAAAGATTTAAATCATTGTGCAAGCCCAGTGCCAGTCAGTGTGACGATGTCTCCATATCCAATTCTCTGGCTTTGTGAGTTAATTGAACACAAATGAACTCTTCCCAGATGCCAGCCCACCCACAGCCACACTAATCACGTTTCCCCACTGCTTCGATTTATTAGAACTGAAGCCATTTACAAAAAGTCAACCAAGCTGTGGCTACAAGCTCTGCTTATTCCAGGCTAATACCAGATGATGTGGAATTACATTGTCCATCTCCCCTCACTCCAGAGACCCCGAGTCTTTGAAAAGACAGTTTCAGCAAGGAGCAGGGGTCTCCATGATTTAGTGTTTGTTTTCCTGCACCCAACCTTATTTAGGGCTAGGATTACTGCCCAAAGACATTAGTGCCTCCCAAGACACAAGGACTGCAGCAATGAGGACGAGGTTTGCTATGAAACCAGCTCATTATGGCTTCCTCCTTTCAGACGCTGACACCCCCTGCGGGAAGCAGGAGGCCCCAACACAGGTCCTCACCAGTCAACCTCACAGCAATCAATCCAAACCAGATTACCAGATGCAATGAGAGCCCAAAGCCAGCGTAAAGTGACACCTCGATGAGCCTCTGAGAGGAGATAAAGCTGCAGCACTTCCCCTCCAATCAAGACTATTTTGCCAACCCTACTGTTCTGAGACCCAAATATTTACATGTTTTGTCTTAAGGAGGAGAATAGGATTTCACAAGGCAATTTGATTTGGGCACAATTTCCCCTTAATGCACTGTAACACAAGCTGTCCATCCTCCAAAGCCATTAGTGCATTCAGTCTGTGCAAGCACTTGAGTCAGGAGCCCCTCACATGCCTGGAGGGGATGGGGAAGGATGCCAGTCTGTCGCTAGAAAGCTGCACCATCTGACAGTAGGGGCCTCAGACCTATGGAATGTTCACCTGAAAGGCTGAGGAGCCCCATGGAACCACCTCACTGAAAGCTAAATATGCCCACTTCCAAATGTAGAAACCTGGTGGGGTGGCAGAAAGCCGATGCTACATCTTGCTGTCTTCTAATAGCCACTATACAAGTGATACTAGTCACTCTTGCTCTTCTGCTTAACATCTACCAGTCTTCAACCAAGAACCACATAGATGAGGAACCAGACTACCCCTTTTACAAGCAGCAAATGTCTCCCAAGGAATGACAGACCATTAGGAAGCTATGCTGGAACACCCAACATAGCCCCAATGAAGCTGTGCAGATGTTGGTACACACCTAAGAAAGAGGTCTCAAAAAGACATGTTGCAAATCTCTCCAAAGAGTATCAGCAAGGTACTGACTGCTATTTAAAGATGACTGCCTGCATCTGCTCCTCACCTCATATCGATCTCATTGAAAGTGGTCAGCATGGCACAAGTATTCTGAGCCTCTTTCAGCCGCTGAGCAATACGTTGACGCATCCTATTCATTTTCACCTGAAAATTAAAAAGATATAAGCAGAAGCTGCCTCAAGCTCGTCCAAAGGTCAAAATACACAAGAAACTCAAAAGGCCCTTCTTGTTGCCACCTGGTTGACTAAGTAATAGATCCCTAGGGTCAAGATTTCCACTTCAGACTTCTCTGAAGAGCATGAGTCTGAGGAGTTGATTCCACTATGGAACTACCCAGCTCAACACAGAGTTCACTTCAAATGCACTGCTGAAACTCATCACAGCATAACTACTTTCGACTCTATGTGTTCCTCAGGACCTCCAAGTATGTGTAGCTTCCAGCATGAGGCTAAAGTGATAAAAGCAAGACTGCTAAGAAAGCAGGCTGCTCAACCGAGTTAACTCTTAAGAACACACAAGGCAGCTGCAGCAGCCTCAGCCCTTTGATTAAGGCTCACGGACAGACCAGGCAGATCACACTGAGCCTTCCGTGCTCAGTCAGCAGAGCTTGAGACAAGATTTTTGCCTAGAAAGGACCCGTGTCAGATTGGACCTGGCTCTTTCTCCATCCCACCCCTAATCGGTGCCCTCCTGTAGCGAATTTCCCCACGTGTCACAGCCCCACTGAGCTGGGTAGAACACATAGATATTGGACACATAGAGCTCAAGGCTTATGCCAGAACAGACTGACACTCAGCAACAGAAGTGCTGGCAAGGCCCCTATTCCCACAGCTTACCCTATGCTCTGATCTGGCACCTTTGCTGGGCACTGCCTCCCCAGGAGGGGCTGCCGCTGGGGCTGCAGCCGGCTTCACTGCAGACACTGAGGGTAAAGAACACATCAGTCAAAAAGGGAAGCCAACGCTTGGTCACAGTGTCCTGAGGTAATAAGCCCACTGGAACTCCTTGCTCAAGCCTCTTTCTCATGGAAGAGGCCTTGGGTTGGGCTGGGCAGGTTCCAGGCATAGCTGAGCTCTGCAGTCTGGCGCATGCAGGGAAATAATGTGTGGAGGCCTTCACTGTAAGCACCAGACTGTTTGCTGTCTTTTTCCTTACATGCTCTCTCCAGGCTTGAAAATAGGAGAAAATGGCTGTTGCCTCACCTGGTTTGCTGTCAATGGGCTGAGTTGACACAGGCGGCACTGGTGGCATTGTAGTGGGAATTGGTGCTGCAGCAGGGGGAGGAGCAGCTACAGGTTCAGGGGCTGCAGGAGGAGGAGGGGCTGCTGCTGGTTTGGCTTTGGCAGGAGCAGCTGAAAGACAAGGAAGAACCATGCTAAGGGCAACAACAGCTTCCAATGTCAGGGATCCCCAAGTCCAACCGACCTGATAAAAGTTAACCCTCCAGTAGAACGCTTTTATGTTCTCAACACTACTGAGGATCCCACAGTGAACAAACATGTTTTACTCATCAGCACCCTAGATCTCCACACTGTGCAGGAGACTGGATGCTAAAGAGCAGAGGGCAGAGAAGGGAGCTGTATCAGGGGAACTCTCAATTAACTTTAGTCTCCTAAAGGGAGCAGAAGGAAAGTTCCCTCCTCAGAAGGAATACAATTATGATTTTCTAATGGATAACAGGAGTATCTCCTTCCAGCTACATGGGCAGATAGAGGACATATTCAGCCTCTCTCAGGTTCCCTCTAAATGCCCCCCTCTTATCTTCAGAAAAAGACTGGTGGAAATGGGAAGGCCTGTGCATTTACACATGCCTGACTCACCTCCAGTTTTCCTGAGTTTGAACAGGGGTGTCCCCCCTTCCACTTTGCCACCATCGGGTACCAGAAGGGCTTCAATTACACCAGCTGCTGGGGCTGGAACTTGCACTGATGTCTGCAAAAAGAAAATTCAGTGAAGCTTCCCCAAACACTGGATGGAGAATAAGCACCCAAATGAAAATGCCACTGCGCACAGACACTGTCATTTGGCACAGACAGCAGCTCTGTCTTGCACCATCTGCACCAGTTTTCACAACCTCCACCAGGTTTTGTGCCAATACTTAGAAGTTTTAGGAGATGCTGGCAGTGTAGCATACAGGCTTCCTGCTCCAAGGTACAATCAAGAACTGACCTGCTGCCAGCATCTTCCTGACAGCAACACAAGAAGCAGAACTTGCCAGGGAGATTTAGCAAGAATTTCAAAGCTTAAGAGTCTTTATGGAGTGAGTAAACTTAAAGACTAAATTTAAAGCAATCTGAAGACATCCCATGGCTCTGCAGATTTCTCCTCCATTTAAACACAAACAGGTTTCAAAGCTTAGAGCACAGAATTTGGAAGGAGTGGAATTGCAGCTCCAACAAACACTAGCACTGCTGACGCTTATTCAAATGTATGAGGAATTAAGAGTTATCAAATAACTCTTATTTAAGGCACAGCCAGCTTTCATACTAGATGAGAAAAGCTTTTCTCCATGAGCAGGAGATGCATGTAGGGCCTGCAGGCTCTAGGAACTCTCAGCAGGAGAAGAGCCATACAGGGTACCCGCTACAGAACTAGAAAAAGTTTTGGTCCAGAAAACTCCTACCTTGTCTGTTTCAATCTCACACACCACTTCATCTTCCGCCACTGTGTCTCCAACAGCTGAATAACAGATATGAAGACCACTGTGAGGAGGGAGGTGTGCTCCAGCCTCCCCTCTTAACCCACAGCAGTCTCCCCGACTAACCCAGAATTTTCTCACCCCAGTTCTCCACAACTTCTAAAGAAAAAGTCTAGCTCAAACAATCAATCTACTGCACAAACAGAGTTTGGTTTCAGTTTAAATATCACTCTGCACCCAACATTAGCCATGACACAGAGGTGCCTAGACAGTAACTGTAGTCCTTGCCCCTTAGGACTGAAAGGCACAGTGCAGGCTGTCAGCCAGTGAGCTACAATGCACCCCTGAGCTGTCCAGTGCAGCAGCAACAGTGCTGAGAATTTTAGGGAAGAGGCAACTGCTTACCTTTCTCCCACCTGACATCCCCTTCTGTGACTGACTCTGCAAAGGCTGGTGTGTTCACCGTAACCACATCATCTCCTGTGAGAGAGACAGACAGGCAGACTTGAACACATTCAGATCTCAAAACTTATGGTGTTGCTTCATTCTTGTCAACAGGACTCTACTAGAGGGTGTGGGTCAACAGCTATCAAATGCTGGCCTTCTTGCTTCAACACTGTTTAACATTTAAACACAAGAGAAATTCCCATCCAGCTGAAAGTCACATTGTGATGGGAATGCATGACAAAATCTTTAGGGCCACACGACATAAAACCTCAATCATCCCTTGATGCAGGACAGCAGTGGGCCTAGACCAAGGGTGGAAAAAGGTAGCTTCAGCCATTGTCAGGACAGCAACAGGTAGCACAAGAGCCATCCCACTGACTCCTGACTTTTCAACTTACTATGTACTGTAGTGGTTCTGAAGTAACGGACAGTGAAGACACTGGAGCTATTTAGTCTGCAGAGAGAGAAAAAGGTTATGAACAGAGGAGCAAGTTCCTCTGCACGCTGCTGGCACCAAGTTCAACTACAGAATTTACATTTGCTTAGCTGATCTGAAAGGCTGCTCAGCTGTTCTGACGTATTTGTTCCAAGGGACTCCTATTTACTGCAACAATCCCACTAAGAACAGAGGAAACATTACAGTTTAGCATCACTAGCGTTCTCAGAAGCACGGTGAGAACTGATATTTATGGAATTTTAAGTTAGGGAGACAACCAAACAGACCTCCTGTGATTTCAATACTGATAAAAGGCTGACCTAGCCACCCAAACTTACACCCTAGTCTAGCATAGTCACTGTTTTTTACCTCTAGATCAGGCCTGCCCTCTCTACAGAAGTTGATAGACTGCTCCGAAAAAAAGAGAAAGCTCCATAAAATGCCTATGGAAACACATCCAAGACATAGCTATTTCTCTCCATCACGTCCCTTCACAGGGACCAGGTAATCCCAAGTATTCCAAAAGATGTTTTTTATACCAACTGCTACTACATTCAGAAATCTGAATCAAATGTGCTTTGGCATTTCCTCTGACACAGGCTTCTTGGTGCAAACAGATCAACATTTCAAGCTTTTTGCGTGTGATCTTTACTTCCCCAAATAAATTTTTACAAGACCAGCTCAGGAACGCAAATCTTGTGTTCTCTGAACCACACCATTTCTCCTGACAGAAATTCTACCAGAAGGCCACCATGGGGCAAACAAGACTTCTAGTCAGATAATCAAAGTGTAGAGATCCATTTAACACCAGTCTCCTCATTCCCATTCCTTCCCTGCCTCATTACCTGGTTCCAAACAAAGCCTATTTCTTTAAGCATTCCACAGGTCGTAATCTGTAAAACCTGACTTTTGCCAGGTCTAGCACCATGTTCCTACAATGTGCACAGGGATTTTATGACAGCCAACCATGCTCTGCCTCGCAGCTGCCAGATCCTACCAGGGCCAGAGCAGCCCCAGCCCTTCCACATCCCAGCTTTCCCGGGGATACTTACACAAGCTTCCTGCTGTCGGTGTACGCCAGTCCCTGGCTCCCCGCCACACCTGTGAATGAGAATGGTGTTACCCCACAGGAACGTTATCCAGCCATCCAGCCCTCAAGTGTCCCTGTCCAGTAGAAGAGTGAAGAGGACATCACTGTCCATTCTGAAATAAGCTTGGGACTAACTGGGGAATACAGCCACACAGAAGCACCTCAGTGCCACCAAACCTGCCCAGAGCTTGCCAAGAACAGTGGTCTTGTCTTCATCTAGATTAACAAACATGGAAAAAACAGTTATATCTTGAGCTCAAAGCTAATAAGGATATCTTTGAAAATGGCAAACAGAGCAACAGCTACCCCAGTTAGATCAAAACAGGGAACAGCTACAAGGGACACCTCCAGGACTGCAAAAACCTCAGTTGCTGCTGAGTTACCCATACCAATACAAAGGAGTACATAGCAGCAAGGTATCAGTCCCCTAAGCGGCATCCCCAGGAAGCCTCACAGTCACATGGAGAGGTAAGGAGGAAAAAAAAGGATGAACAAAAGGATGAAAACATGGTGTAGGGCAGAGCAGCCACCATTATCCCTCTTCTCTGTCCACTCTGTCCCAAGAACACTTCTCTAAAATTCACAGCAGGAAGGTACTTGCATAACTTCTCAGTTTCACATATTCCACTGTCCCCTTCCCACACTGCTCACATGCCCTAACACTGCAACTTTTATTACAAACCGAACTCCTGTCCTTTGTCTCTTGCAGGGCACTGGGCAGTTTTCCAGGCTGATCTTAAAGAGAGTCAGCAGAGCAACTGGAGGACTTAATTATCTCAATTACACAACGCCAGAAGGAAAAACCATTTTTCCACCTCATTTTTTTAAAAAAAGGCACTACAATTTTGACACCATCCCCTACTAAAGAGCTGACACTGGAACTCTAGAAACCGGAAAAGGTTAGCAGATTTAACTGGTTTCTCAAAGCGGACTCAGAAGTGAGTGATGTAATGCTATATAAACACAGTACACTACAAAAAAAAACAGAGCTCTGGAGAAACCCAGTTTAAGCACGGAAAAGAAGCCCATAGGCATACTAGATTTGATCTGTCACTTAACATACACCCACCATTTTCAAAGGAGTTTATCAGAGAGCTCGGCTCTGCAACAGCACACATTTCAAGCATTGCAATGCTTGAAATATGCTGTGCTGCTGCTGTGGAATCTTCACCAGAGCCAAACAGATCAGGCAAGCAGGTCCATTACACGAGGGAGGTACTCACATGGAAACACAGCTCATTTCATCAACTATGTCTTTATTATATAACTGACAGAAATAAACCCCTATCAAACCTATTACAAATTTCCATCATCAGCTTTACTCTGCCTAGGTGGTTTGAAGTGAAATAAATGTGTAAGACTCACCAGACAGAGAGCATCTTGCCAGAGTACAGTTCCCCTGTCAGAGAGAAGTCAGAAAGAAGATGAACTATCAGTATTGCAAAAAGACAGATCCACCACAGAAGGACTTTGGTTCTCCCACGAGACTTGGATCAGAGATGGGACCCACCATTTCCAAACTGCAGGCATGCTACTTTCCCATAGTGTGCATGAGCAAGAGACAGTGAGAGCACCTACACTATTCTCTTTACTTTTTATCCTTCCAGGATGCTTTCCTGAGGAGCGATGTTAAACCTAATGCACTTGGTTTTCAGTTGTGGCTCCAGCTGTTTTGACCTTCTCACACAC
Source organism: Tapera naevia (assembly GCA_033556795.1). Lineage (NCBI taxonomy): Eukaryota > Metazoa > Chordata > Aves > Cuculiformes > Neomorphidae > Tapera > Tapera naevia. The sequence goes on along the minus strand of JAUMJJ010000023.1, from coordinate 15,046,248 downwards.
CTACTCACTCACTAAAATTTGCTATGAATGAGAAGATCAAGGGCTGCTACTGGATACAGTGAAAAAAAAAATCCCATGATGCTTACTTCTACAGTCATGAATGCAACTCCTGTGGGTTTTTTGTTTGTTTTAAGGCTGTGGAACCTTTTAAGTGCAGAGGCCAGAATTTCCATTGACGGCAAAATTTCTCCTGGCTTCAGCAAGCCAGAAATTCCACCTTCTGGTGATGTTTCACTTCATACCCATTTAATAATTGACTGCATGCCTAGCTCACCATAACACTCCTCAAAAGTAAGATATTTCAAGATATTCCTGTTGCTTTCCCTATTGTTATTATACATTTCTCTGTCCACTCCAGTTCTGGAGAACATAAGAACTCTTTAAAAGCTACAGGAAAATATCACAGTCACTATGACTAAAATGCAGCTTATGATTGTTTTGGAACAGCTACTCAATAGCTCAAAGCACCCTCAGCCAGCAGCTAAGGTAAGAAGTAAAAATTAGATTTCATTCACATCTTCAGTGTCTGCAGGGAAGCTTGTATATAAGCCTGATTTCAGCTTCACCAAAGCAAGCCGGATGTAATATAATTGGTCTTAAATAGCATAGTAATTTGTGGAGCTCTGTGTGGTAACACAACATACAGATCAGGAACTAAAGAGATACTTCAGCTTGGCACACTGTCTACAGGACTAAATGCTGTGGCATGCAAAACCATATTGTGAACACTTCATATCATCAAAACTACTAATAGGGATTGACCCATTGGCTTGCTTAATTATCCAGACTTACTGATGGATTTGGAATCTTGGATATTAATGCACAGTTAACCCAGTAATCAACGGGCAGTTTAACAGGGCTGATTAGCTGTGCCAAGGATGCAGGCAGCCAGGCTGACTTGCTGCTAAGCCAGCATGGGTTCAGCAGAGCTCAGGAGCTCCAGCACAGTGCCATGCAACTACCCTGCTTGTCGGTCCTCTGCAGGGACCAATAATCCTAGTCTGACAGTCCTGCAAAACCAGCTTCCGCCAGGCCTGTTGGAGCCTCTGACCCAGGTCTGGCCAGGGAAGGGAAAGCAGGAAGCACTGTATAGACTTTGCAGAGTCATTGCGAACGCTATGCTTTATCTTGGTACAGCACTGGCCCCCTGCTAACTCAGATCTGGTTTGTATAGAGTCAGATCTAAGCTTGGATCAGTAAGACAAACTTCAACTTAGCTCTGCTTGGTCAAGCATCTAAAGCACTATAATCCTCAGCATATACCTCCGTTTCCGCGTTGATCAAATTCTTCCCACTTTCCGCAGCGTCCCAGATAAAATGAAGTCACAAATAATATATAAAGCAACCTGAGCTCCTCTCTACTAATTAATGTTTTCCTGGGTGCTTTATAGAAACAGCTGTTAAAGGTATTCCTGGCATTCCAGACAACAACTTGTTAAGGAAGAGGAACAGCCTCAGACTGAAGCAGAAACAGCCAATTTAATTTGCCCAGGAACAGTTTAATATACAATTAAAAAGAAAAAATTAGAAGGCTTGTCCTAAAATAAATCATTGTGAGAACACACATCTGCAGCGCCCTTCCATGAGAGACGCCAGTTCTCTGCTCCACAACTGCTGCAAAATTAAGGAAAAACTGGTATCACTCTACCCTTCTGTCTTTTAGGTAAGAAATGAAGGGAAGAGCTCTAATTGAGGAGGAAGCCACTAATAAAATACTGAGATTCCTCTGGCCTGCATTCTGTGCAACCAGTGTGTGTCCACCTCTTAAATACAGTACCTCAGAGATGTCTGTGTGACTGGGAAATGCCTTGCAGGGCTGTTTCCTGCTTCCTTTTTCCCTGAAGGAATCGCCTGTTCCTGGTATCACATGGCTAAATCTGCCCTCTGCCTAATTTTGGAGCTTCTTCAGTGAAAACGGAAACAATCAGGTTTTTGGTTGCTGGCATTAGCACTTTGGGTCACTTTAAAAAAGACAGCCTTTGCTTGGAGAAATAAGTCTTGGTCTAATTAGCCAGTGACTCATGTACCAAGTGATTAATTTTCCCCCCATGGTTCACATGACTTCTCAGAAGTGTTTTTATAACTTTTATTATCTCAAAGTGACCCTGGCACACAGCGTCTCAGGCCACACCTTTCAAGGAGCCATCACCTTCCAGTAGGTCACTACACATGGAACACATCAGCTAACGTGACAGCCGGTATACCTACACATTTCTAGTCCAGCAGTGTGAATAGGGATCAGTTCAGGCAAGCACACAAACTGAACACGGGGATACTGTTAATTTCAATGAAGGCAAAAGAGAAGCCCTGCACTGGGCAGCTCTGATGACAGGTGAAGCAGCCATCGGTTCTTCAGCCCGGGCTTCTTCAAAGGAAAGAAGTGGCCGCTTTAGCAAGAGGGATGAGCACAAATCACTGCTACATACAAAAACTACAATGTTCGTCTTTGATGGCTTTTAACATAACTATACATAGCATGGGAGGGCAGATGCTGAGATGGAATGGAGATGATAATGTTGAGTAGTAAAGGATACTGTTACTAAGCCAACAGGCTAAGAACTCCAACAGCTGAGGAGGATCAAAAGGGAAGAAAAAGTCCTTTACAAACTCTTCCCCAGATAAACAGAACAAATTGATTCTCACAGCTCTAAATGCTTTAGCATCCTTTTTTAGACTAACTCTTCTCTGGACTTTTTCAGGTTCAACCATTTCCCCCCACCCCCTCCACTGAGTCTCACCTGCTAGGATGCAGGCTATTGATGCATGCTCAGCAGTTCTGCTCAATATATGAATCGAGGGCATTTTTGTCTTTTACAAGACCATCAAAATCTAGCCAATCCTTCCCTACCTTTGTTGTTTCTTGCTGACTCCACTGTTCTACTCAACTCTACACCTCTCAATGTCATATGTCTCTCATTCTCGCTTCTCCCATCAGAGGTCTGCCAAGCTGGCATTTCTTTCTGTCTCTCCAAAAAGCCTTACTTCCCACGTTCTTACTCAATGGAAATCAAACCTCTACCTCCATCTCAACTTCTCAACTTTTCTTGTACATCTAACGGGTTAACTAAAATTACCGTTCCTGCCCACTAAGCTTCTCTGACATCCTGATGTGCAGACTAGTTTTGTCAACAGTCAGAATACTCCACCTGGCTTTCCTCCCTCGTTCTGTATAATTACACAGCACCACAGACAGCAGGCAAAGCTATTGTTAAAATGCTACTTCAATAAGCTTATTTTGAACTGCACTACAATACTTTGTAGCTACATATAACAAAATATAAATAGGCAATTGATTATAAACTGTTTATAATGCAGTTTTATATAAATAGAAATCTGCAGTGCCCAGAGACAAGCATTTAACAGACAGCAGCCCTATGGTGAAGCACGACATCATTAAATAGTCAGGGTTACACCTGGCTGTCAACATTTGCTCGCCTGCGTTCACATGACAGCTAAAATCAAATCTCATGCTCTAAAGCTTCAGCTGGGCATCTGGAAGCGAAGCGATCTTCATCCTCCTGTAGGTGTGCATACATACATACGCCTATGCATGTGTATGTGCATGCACACAAATAAACACCTGTTTGCTGTTTAAAGGGAAGGCGCGGCCAGAAGCCAGCAAGCGACAGCCCCCAGCCGGCCAGGCGCAGCCTGGGGCTGATGCGAGCACCCCCGGCGCGGGTCGCTGCCATTTGCATCCATTCAACCGGCTGCTCTGCAAACGGGAGGCGCGAGGTGGGGGGACGATGCTGGCACGGCCCAAAGCGGGGGCAAATCACGAGGCGGGGGGCACACGGCCGGAGGCACAGCAAGCACGGGGTGGAGACGGCCGGGAGGCAGAGCCCAAACGGGGAAGGGGGACCACGGCTCAAAGCGCGAGGGAGCACAACCCAAAACGCGGGGGGGGCACGGCCTAAAGCGGGGGAGTGGGGGCACAGCCCAAAGAGGAGGGGAGGAAGACCCAAAGCGGGGAAGGCGCCGCCCGTGTCCCCGCCGAGGCAGGCGCAGGGCGCGGGGGGGGAGGAGGGGACGCGTCCCTGTGCCCTTGGCGGTGCCGCCGCCCGCCACTGCCGCCCCCCCGCTCCGCGCGGCGGGCAGTACCTGCCGGAGGGCGCGCAGCGAGCGGCCCAGCGCCCGGCCCAGGCAGCGGGACCGCCACAGCAGCATCGCGGCGGCGGCAGCGGCAGCAACGGGAGGGGCCCGAGGGCGGACACCGGAAGCAGGCCTGGCGCGAGCCGGAAGCCCGCGGGGTCGGACCAACCGCTCCGCAGCAGGAGGGGCGCGAGCGGCGGGGCGGAGCCATCGCGGGGGCGGTACTGGGGCGGGGGCCGTGGGGCAGGGACAGGCCGGGGACGGGGCTGTGGGGCGAGCACAGGCGTGAGGCAGGAGCTGTGGGGCAGCGATGGGGCAGGCCGTGGTTCCTCAGGAACCTCCTGCTGAACCGCACCTGAGCTGTCCTCCACCACCCTGTGCAGGGCAGGCAGTTCAGTTCTGCCTTGTGTTGTGGTTGTCAGTAGCTTTGTTGGCCCGTGCCTGTCCATGTGCTGCTCCGCCCCCAGCACACGCGGGCAACAGGGGCTCTCACATTGTGAGTTATATACGTAACCCACCAATCGTTACCTATGATTCCTGGTACATAAAGCGTGCCATTGCATGGTGCTCTTCCTTGAATCCAACTGGGCTTGCTGCAGGGCAGCCTACTGGTGGCCTTCCTGCCCACCTTGACTAATTGTGGGGTTGGGCTTCTATAGGATGACATTGCCACAAGCACCAGCCAGTGAGAAGTTGCATAGTTAGAAATTGGCAAGGACATCATCTCACCATGGCAAACGGGCAAAGGAGCCCACAGGTAAGCCCCATTCCTCAGGTCTGTATGTTGAAAATGTTTGAGAATCACCCAGCTGGCTTCTGTTTTCTGCCTGCTTCCAGGTGGGGAACCATTGGTGGAAGAAAGCCCAAGGACCCCATTTGCAGAATTTGAGAAGTAGCTTGGGATAGTCATGAAAGGCTGTCTGGCAGCTAGACATCTCTCAAGGAGCCAAGTCCAGTCTACACACATATCCTTAATTTAGCCATAGCTTAATAATTTATGAATGGTAAACGGCAGCCTTCAAATAGTCTCCTGATATAGATTCACAACAAACATCCTTGGGATCTTATCATAGAATAGAGGTTGAATAAAAATTGACAGGGGAAGGACTCTGAGGCTTTGAGGATGTGCTGACTGCTTTAATAAAAGGCAACTGAGCCCGAAAGGCTCTCTGCCAGCGATTTCTCCATGATCTGTCTCTTGTGAGCGGATATCCTTCAACAAGACTGCCTGGCATCAACTGCTTTTAACCACAGTCTCCTACCTTCCAAGTGAATCCACAAACACCCCCATGTTCAGCAAACCTGTTGAGGCAAACTAGACGAAGCCCTAGGAGTGGCTTGCGTGGCTCAGCTGTGTCCACCTGCTCCAGCTCTTCCCCATGAAGTGTCTCACAACTGTGTGTGCCCCTGGGGCAGGTGGGTTTGTCCCAGATGGGGTTGAAGAGTGCTCAGCTGGGAGCGGTGCTGGCTCTGCTGGCTGCAGCAGTTGCTCTAAAGCACTTTGTGATAAGCAAGGGACTCGGTGTTGCTGCTTTTCACGTGTTATTCTATTTTCTGGTCACGTCCTGCACAACAGTCCTCCAGGCCAGCTGAAATGCCTCTGTATCCCTGTGGTGGGGCATGCTGGAAATGCCCGAGTGCTTTCCGCGGGAGCTGGGAAGCACCTGGAGTTCTGGGCTGAATCCTTCCTCGCCTGCAGTACTGCTTGCCTCTAGCCCAGTGTATTTGCATCATCTCACCAACAGTTCACCTTCCTGGGTTCCAGGCCAAATTGTAGGGTGTAATTGCTGGCCAGGCCCTCGATCCTCCTGGGCAGCCAGTGGCTCGGCACTGACATGTGCTTGCCTGATGCCATCGGCTATGAGTCTGGGAGACAGCCGAGCAGCACACAAGGTGGCTGGACTCCAGCGCTGGACCTGACCTCCTGGATGTCTATCTGCATATTCAGAAGTCATTCCCAGCTGGTTGGCTGCCTCCGGCCTCCCCACTCCCTCTTTAAAGGACCTGAGCGCAGCGGGAGGAGGTGCCACGCTGTCTGCAGCATCCCGAGCCCCTAGATGCTTGCCCTTGGGGCACTACGCTCCCTGGAGCCAAGGTGAGTGGGATGGAGAGGTGCGAGTGGCTCGGGTCGGGGACCCTCACTGAAGACAGAGGGGTGCGGCAGCTGGTGGATGGCTCTGGGGGGATATTTGCAGTGCTGGAGGGGCAGCAGGCTGCTCTGTGCACGCCTCTCCCACTTGAAGAACACCCGGTGAGCCCGTGATGAGTGACTCCCATTTTGGAGAGGACACGGTTGCCTTCTCTTCTGGTCATCTTTGTTTCACTCTTCAGTCATTTTCTTCAGGTAAGAGGATCCTCAGCTGGTTTTTAGTGTTTTGGAAGGTGGCACAGGTGAAGGCTGGTAGTAAGGAACCAAAGTATACACCTGCTAACTCAGCTGGGAAAGGGCTGCATCAGCAGGAGTGGTTTGCGTGGGGTGCCTCCTGTTTGCGTGCCAGTGCCTCCTGATCCTGCTGCACTGGGAATACTGTGGGCAGGAGCACAGGCCACCCACGGTTGGCTGGCATGGCCTGAGACTGCAGGCTCTGCTTTTGCTCTCCAAATCTGGCAAAAAGATGGTGGTGCTGGGAAGTCTTAGGCAAGTGTAGGACTTCTTGCTGGCTCTGATCCAATCTACTTGCAAGAGGTGTATTAGCCTGGGTTTCTGGGGCTAGGAAGCCTCTGCACAGGGGACAGGTAAGCTCCTTGGCCTTGCTGTTGAACACAGAGGAGGTGAGAAAAAGTGTCAAAAGAAGGTGGTTCTGTAACAAAGTAGGGCATCCAAAAGTGAGTCTGCAGGACCAGTTGTCTTGTGCCCATGCCATGCAGAAATGCTTAATGGTGGATGAGATTTATGCCTGTATTGCACTTACTGTGTGGCTTTGTTGGAAGCTGCTCGCAGGCTAAGAGGCAGCCACAGGTGATGGTGAAGCTTTATATACAAGGGGGTGGCGGAGATGCTGAGAGCTGCAGGCACCCCAGCCTCATGCTGGCTGCAGGTAAAGGGAGCAGTTGAATGTCCTTCATGACAGACTTTTAGGAAAATGAAACCCTAATGGTTGGGAGGGGTGAGAAGACAACATGGGATAGCAACAAGATGTGTCAGACAACCCAGAAAATACTTGGTTTGTCAAGACTAGATTTCTGCAAAAGGCAGAGCTCTCCCAGATACCTGCCTGGAATAAAAGGGTGTTCAAAGAAAGGCAACCTGCTTAAAAACAGTGAGTACAAACCCATTTTCTGCACTGCTTATTAGCCAGGGGGACTCACCGTGGGGCGGGCAGTTGTGGAGACAAGAGACAGGTTGAAAATGATCAGGCATTTCTGAGTCTGGCAATAGAATCTTAGACACTTTAAAGGTGTCTGGAAAAGACAGAAAGCATTGTACTTCAGGGATGCAAAGCTACTGCTAATTAATGTGTATGAGGAAGAAGTGCCCTGCGGGAACAGTTACTCCATAATTGCTCAGGATATGAGCTTTTGCATCTTCTTTTGCAAAGCTGTTGGAGTGAGTGAGCAAGCAGGGGTGGTGGATCCCTGCCTGGAGTCAGCATGACGGTTTTAAGCTGGGGGCTGCTGGCTCAGGAGTTTTTCTTTTCCCCAATAATCCCATCCCTATTCCTTTTATTCTGTGTTTTAACAAGCGCTTAGGAGCACTGTGCTGCGTTAGCTTGAACATCTCAATGTGTCCCGCTCACAGAAGGTCACATCATACTTTCACCCTCACTCTGCCCCTTTCCACCACCCTTTTTGTGCTGCCTCGGCCCCCCAGCACTGCTTCCCATCCCTATGCCCTCGGGGCTGTGGTGGCTGGTGCTGGGTGTTGGCAGAAGCACGCAGCAGCCATGCCCTGGCCTTTGCCAGGGATGTAGCTGCCTTCCCCATGTCCTGCCGGTGTCTGGGAGCACCCAAACTCACCTTTGCCCAGGCATGCATAGAAAAGATCTCCGACTTGTGCTCACCACCCTTGTACCCAAGTCCAAAGGGAGTTTCCCCAAAGGCCTGCAGTGCAGGCACAGCTGATATTGTGAAAAGTCCTCACGGTGAGGGCCATCCAGGGCCCAAGTTATGTGAAATGAACTCCAGGCACCAAGAATGCCTGGCTGGTAGGTGGCAGCTGTGACAGTGTCCAGGCTGCTGGGATGTGGCACCCAATAGCCTGCTCATGAATTTGGCAGTGCCTGGAGCAGGGGAATCTGAGAGGAAAATCTCTGGCCAGTGCAGAGCTGCCATATGGTGTGCCGCTCGCTGACGTTTTTTGCTCTTTCTCCAGCTCCACACCTCTAGCAGGCTGAAAGCTCAAACATCTGGGAAGCCTGTCCATCCCTCACTGGAAATGATCCCAAACCAGATGAGGGTCAGCTCTTTGGTGTCCAGGCAGGAAGAAGATCCAGTGGATGGCCGCACTGTCTCTGAGCAGGACAGAGACTGTGCTACTTCAGGGCACAGGCAAGGACTGAAGATGGAGCCCTGTTTCCAGACTGACTCTCTCTTGCGTTCTCCCAGCACATCCCTGATATCACAGCTCCTCAGCCACCCAATGACTGGCAGGAGCCTGGATCCTTGCATCCTTTTTCCCTCCTCCCAGGCAGTGGCCCTGCCTCAAGACTATGAGTGTGGTACATCTCGTGGAGAAGGAGTGCAAGCCCTGGGTTTCCCCAGGATCTGTGACCCAGCTTCTGTGTCCTGCGCTGGTGACAGGGACCAGCTCTCATACCAGGAACTACAGGAACCACTCTCCAACCAGCACCTGCAAGCCAAGCGGGCCAGGGTGGAGAGCATTATCCAAGGCATGAGCCTCCCACCAGCCCCCCTGACGTTTGGCACCAGCCTGGAGACAGCTTTTGGGCATGAAAGGGAGTGGGGTGGTGAGATGCCCAGGGAGAGCAAGAGGAAGCCGAGATTGCCCCAGCAGGGCATGGGAGCAGATGGGCGAGTGCCCCTAACAAGGAGCAGCATCCATGCCAAGGGCTGCCAGCAGTTGAAGGAGCACCTCTGCTTTTTAGAGCAGCAGCTGAGGAGGCTTCAGGAGAAGTTCTCCCATGTCTGTGATTCTGGGGACACTGCCCAAACCCAGGAAGGTGCTGAGAAAGCAAGTCCACTGGCTGGAAAGCCTGGAGACAGACCAGACAAGGACAATGCCACTGCCACCCTTGACTCATGCAGAGTGTCTCTCCAGAGGAGCATCCCAGGGGTGCACGAGCAGGAGGAGGATGAGGGCAGAGGTGGCACTGGTGGTGGCTTGCCCTCAGCTGCAGGGGTCCTCTCGCAGGCACTGAAGCGTGAGCTGGCTGGGATGACGTCCTGGGTAGTAGACTCAGTCCTGAAGACTGTGTGGCCGAAGGCAGCCAGCCACCTCCTGCAGGAGCACCACAGCCTCCCAAGGCCAGGTGCCAGGAGAGAGTATTTTGCTGCTGGGAAATGCAGAAAGCCACATGCTAAGCCATCCCCCATGAGTGCGCTGGGCTCACCCCAGGCTAAGGCCCTGTCAGGAACTTCAGGGAAGGGTCTGGGCTCTCATTCTGGCTCCTTCAGTTCAAAGGGCATCAGAAAACCCTGTCAGATACCCAGCATGGGTTGTCCGCTGGACTCGGCTGCCCCTGTCCGGGACAGCCAGCTGCTGGACTGTGGCCAGCATGGCCCCTGGGGCAGCGGCTCTCGCAGGAGCCCCTCTGCTCCAGATAGGGGTCATCTCGAGCCCCTTGACTTGCACTGGGGAACTGTCAGACTGAGATCGTCAGTTGTGAGACAGCAGCAGCATCCTCTCCCCCTGAGCGCTGGCAATGTGGAGAGCCTGGCGCTGCTGCCAGCTGGCAGGGATCGCTGCAGGGAGTTGCAGACTGCGATGGACGGGGCGCACTTCACCTCCACCCATATATCCTTTGGGGGCATCTGGAGAGGTCCCTGGGCTTGGACGTGCTTACCTTGTCCTCTGGAGTCACAGTTTGGCATAGCCCTTGCTTGTCTCCCCAGGGCCAGGATTCTCCCTGCTTCACAGAGAACTAAAAAGAGGTGGGCAGAAAGGGGTTCTGAGCCGTGGAGGGGCACTGCTGCGCCTCAGGGCTGGCTAGATGCTGTAGCATAGGTGGGGGTACAAATCAGGATCTCCCAAGTCTGCTCTTAGGCCATCCTGGTGGCCCCATCATCCAGGAACAGGTGTCTCATGGATATACCTGGGCAATGCTGTGGGGAGTGGCAGCTTTCCCAGGATTGCCAAAGCGAAAAGCCAGTGGCCAGGGACAAACTCCCTCCATCCTGCTGCCAGTCCATAAGCATGCATGGGTTATCTGAGGTACCAGGCATGAGCTCGTTGGGCTGCTGGATGAAGGCTTTCCTTGACCCCAAGGCAGATGCAGGAGGCACTGACCCCCAGCCACCTGAAGAAGGCCAAGCTGATGTTTTTCTTCACCCGCTATCCCAGCTCCACTCTGCTCAAAACCTACTTCCTTGATGTCCAGGTAAAATGGCAGCACTCTGGTGCTGGTGTCAGGTGGGGCTCCCACACGGTGTGGTACCCAGCCCACATTGCTGGGGAGCCACAGGGAAGGGGATGATCTCATGTCCCCTCCTGCCTTGCTGGCAGGAGCCAGGGGATGGTGCACACTTCAGCATGAGCTGTTCTGGACCGGGCACTTGGGGCCACAGGTCTTTACTCTGTGCTCTCAGGGCATTGGGATTGAAGCGTATCATGGCTGTGCCTCCCCACTGCAGAGCTGGTGGGATCCAAATCCCAGCAGAGAGAGGCACCATGCACAACCTATGATGCAGTCCTGGCTGGCGCTTTTGCACCCCCGGAGCAGGGCTGGGTTTGGGGCTAGGCCAGCAGCGAGTCGCTGGGCTCACCAGCACCCGTGGGTCAGTAGGCTCCAAGCTGGTGTAATTCCTATCCTCTGGCTCTCCCCTGGCAGTTCAGCCGCTGCATCACCTCCCAGCTCATCAAGTGGTTCAGCAACTTCCGTGAGTTTTACTACATCCAGGTGGAGAAGTTTGCCCGGCAGGCTCTGCTGGAAGGTGTCGCAGATGCTGGCACTCTCCGGGTTTCCCGGGACTCAGAGCTCTTCCGTGCCCTCAACACACACTATAACAAGGGAAACAACTTTGAGGTGAGGATCGGAGGTGGTGGGCAGGGGTGGTGGGACTGGCAGAATTTGCCAGGGAAGGGGCAGCTAGCCACCCAGTTATGCTGTGGGCTGGTGTCTATCTCATTGCAGGTGCCGGGGCGGTTCCTGGAGGTGGCCAGCCTGACACTGCGGGAGTTCTTCAGTGCCGTCAGGGCAGGCAAGGATGCCGACCCCTCCTGGAAAAAACCCATTTACAAAATCATTTCTAAACTGGACAGTGACATCCCAGAAGGTTTCAAAGCTGCTGACTGCTCTCAAGAACTCCTCCACAGCTGAGTCTCCACAAAAGCAGCCCTGGGTCCTACATGCAGCCACCATGTGCTAGGCACCTCTGTATAGCATCCATTATTCTGAATATTTTCTCTCTGTCCTGTAAAACAGCTCTTTGGGTGAGGTCTGTTTATGCTGTGTGTTTTATTCCCCTGCTAAAAGCTGGTGGGGTCCTGCTGGAGACCCACAGAGGAGGGGGATGGAGATGAAGCCATCAGGTTGAAGCCTAGGAAATCACCCCGCCCCAGCTGTCCCCATGACCCTGGGCAAGCTGCTTTCCTTCTCTTTTCCAGAGGGCCACAGGTCAGGGAAAACAGCCTTTCTGTTTATAAAGCAGCAGAGGTCCTAGCAGCGGGCAAAGTTTTCTTGGCGCAGCAGACTGCTGGTTCAACAGCAAGCCTCAGCTTCTGGCCAGATACAACACAGCACCGTCCAAAGGAAACAGCTGGTGAATTCCAGTGTTTCAAGCATCCCGTGAGGATGGTTGACCCTGTCTGGGAGATGTAAAAACAGTGTTTGTGGTAGCCAACACGGACACCCCCACATCACCACCAGCTCCCTCCCACCTCCCCTGTGCTGTTTGGGAAGAGCTCTGCCATGCAGCTGCACACCGCGGCCAAGCAGGTGAGTGGCTGTGCTGCTGGAAACAACCCAGGAGCAACTGCTCACCAGCAGCGTCACCTGTGATATGGGAGGAGAGCAGGGTGTGCTACCAGCACCACTTAGCCCTGCAAACAGCCCCCATTGGGCTGTTGCTGGTGGGGAGGAGTGCTGTGTTAAACACCCACCTGCATCCCCTTATACCCTGCTTCTCCTGGCAAAACTGCCCCAAAAACCGCAGCTCTTTAACCTGTCCATGGGGAATGAGAAGCACATTATTTGGGACCTGTCATCCTGCTGGTAAGGAGTCAGCGGCCACTTTTCCACCCAACAGTGGCAAACCATTCTTGCATTAAGGGCTCTCACGTCCTGTCTGGGGCAGTGGTTGGGAAGGAAAGGCTGTGAAGAGGAATGAGGTCCTGGGAAAGGCACAGGAAGAAGCTCTGGGAGAGTAGCAGTGTCTAATTATGGTTGAGAAATGACATGCCCATAAAAAACACTGGGGGAGAAGAGGACTGGGAAGCACTCAAAATGTTGTTGGATATGCTGCAAGGTACCAGCTGGGTACTGGAGCACAGCAAGTGACACGGGAGAAGAAAATCGTGGCTCCAGCATCAGATAAGTGCATGGGGTCATCCACAGACAGTGCATCTGCAGGGGTAAAGAAGTATGTGATAATGTCAGGGCAGGATGGGGCATCTGAACCAGAGGCAGTTTTTACTGTGGAGCTCCCCCACCACGAGTGCAGCTGCTTGCATTTGTATGTTCACTTCTTGAGGTCTGTATATTTTAAAACCACAACACCAAGTTTACTCAATCCATTTTAAAATAAATGCATGGTTGAAGTTACCCCTTTACATCCATAGAGACCTATTTGATAACTTCTGCTCTAACATGTTACCCTGGGAATTTCTTGCCTTTTGTTGGGAAAAGAGTAAAACCGTGACAAAAGGGCTCACTCCTCCTGCCAGCATCCCTGTGGGGCCAAGTAGCCCCTGCTAACCAACGTCCTCACTTAAACCCTCACCCCAATGCCTCTGGTCGGTCTGCTCTGAACTGTGACTCAAAGCAAGTGCAGCAACTGTCAGGAGGATCACAGGGAAACACATCCCAAAGTTTACAGGTGCCAGACTCAAATGTACAGCATCTGAGAAGTGCTGCCATTGGCACCATGAAGGACAGGACAGTGCTGCTCCTGCCAGCCAGATGGTCCATGTCCAAGGAGAGAGACTCCACAACCCCATCGTTAACAAAAATGATGAACAGGATTAGACCCAGTGTTTGGAGCAGTATTGCTGCTCCAATATTCGCTATATAACTGCAAGGAAGCAGGAATTACAGAACTGTTTTACACTGGCTTTTGTGAAATCAAGCCCTTCATGACCATGACAGACAACGCCCCCTGTCAGTTGTCCTTGGCCTACGATGAGGCCTCACCACTTGTATCCAGGGTTGAATTCTGCCCGGGTGCATCTCCTGTCCAACAGAAAAAGGGAAAGAAAGCACGGCTAGAGAGACTTTGTGAAGGACACGAGGCCACAGGGCGCCTGGCACCTTCCCCAGCAGCTGTTCAACCCCCTGTCCACCTTCAGCTGAGTGTGACAGAGAACACAGAGGCATAAAGTATGCAGAGGGAGGATCTACCCACATTTTGGTCACCTCACAATCCCTCTGCAAGCACAGCTCCTGTGTAGGGAGCCTGAGGTGCAGCTGCCTTCTCCTGGGCTGCTCCTCTGTCTGGAGCCAGCAGAGCTGCACCCAGGCTGGCACCGCTCTGCTGCGCAGCGCTGAAGCAGGGTGAGCTGAATCCCAGCCCCACGCTCCTGTGAGAGCCTTGGAAAGCAGCAGCCAGCTGGCAGAGAAGGGGGACTCATGCCATCTTTAATCCATTTAGGTCACAGAAGCACCAATACAGAGAAGGCAGAGTATCTGCTGGGATGTGGGGGGAGCTGGGGTTACTCTAGGGGTGACACAGCCTTAAGTGTAAGGGAAATGTGGTACAAATTCTTAAGAATTTTACTGGTTATGTTGTGCAGGACATGGTGTGTAATTTCTTTTATATTCTAGTGGTACCCAAGATCTAGCAGCTAGTGTTCACAAAAAGACTAATGGGTGCCTGTCACAGATTTCTACTGATGAAATGTGTCTGCTTGGAGGGCTGGGGTGGGAGGAGACCTGCTGCTCACGCAGTGACTGTAGCTGTGACCCCCAGGCTTGGCTGGGCTCTTGCTTCAGCACTTCCCACTAATTACCCAAGGAAACAATGTGTGTAGGGCAGTCAACTATTGCTGACTTTGTTTCATTAATAATAATAACAACACAATAAAACAACACTAACAATAATAATACTTTCCTTCCCTCTGTCCAAATTTCTGTGGCATATGCCAAAAGCCCAGAGCCAACCATAACCGTCTCCACTGGGAAAAATTCTTCGGGGCTATCCTTTGAGTTTTCCAATCAATCACATTCATAACCCACACACCCAGTCCACACGGATGAACAGCAGCACAGATCACTAAGCAATGTTGTTTCCTGTCTCCAGGCTGCTGGTGTCTTGCAGCAGCAGCGAAAAGAGGGAGATGCGACCACACAGACTAAGCTGGAGAGGCCCCAAGAGCTCTTCTGTACTCATGTGTATTATTCCTTACCCCAAGAGCCCTTATTACTCACATACAGCTAATTAAGAGCTTGAAGAAGCTTTTAGTGAATGTTCATCCTGTGTGCCAAAATAGCTTGGAGGGAAACCCTGGCAAGCAATAAAACATCTCTGTTTTTATTTTACTCCTGCTAATGACTTGGACCCATCTGCTGTGACTGAACCAGCCCTAGAGTTTCCCAGCTCAAGCAGATGTTCTTGAAAGGCATCTTCCCTCAAATGCACATCTCAGATGCTTATTTGGCATCAGGGCAGCTCTGCCCACGTAAGCATCCCCTGGTGAGCCAATGGTCTGTGCTCATGAAATCCCATTATATGCACTGGAAGGATGGATTAATCCAGGTTACATTACAAATGTCAGCTTTGAGAGATCTGACACTCTTTGCCTCTGGTGCATGGAGCTGCCCTGTGCTGCAGACCCAGCACCACTCCACTAAAGCTATGCATGCAGAGATTGTGGAGAGCAGTCTCAAGGATAAACCACTCTGTAGGGTTCCCCAGGACAGACTGGTATCTCTAGCTTGTAGCATAAACTTTTTCTTTTTTGCACTCCATGAAATATTATATTAGTGTGAGCCATGGACCAAGGGATCAGAACTGAAGAGCGGGGCTGTGCCAGGTGGCAGCTTCACAGCAGCAGCTATTGGAGGTGAGTTGTTCTCCCTTGACTTATGCAATGAAAAGCCCTGCTTTCATGAGACAGTGGCAATGGAGCTACACAGACAGGGCCGTGCTCTCCCCTTCTGGAGTCCCCCAACTCAGCAGCCCACTTGCAGCAGCTCAGGTGCAAGCACTGAAAGCTTGGGTGCAGTGAATGAGGTGGAGAAGGGAGAGGTCTCACAGGGAGCTTGCCTAGGCAGGGCAGCACAGGCAGGCACCACAGGGACTCGTCCCGGGTAGCCCAGGGGCTTTTCAGGGAGGTATTTACTCTGAGCAAGGGTGCATAAAGGAGGGAGAGCATAGTCAGCATCCACTGGAAGCTGAGTGCAGACTCACATCCACCACCCAAACCCTGGCTGGGGGTAATGCTTGTCTTGCAAGAGAGGCAGCTGAGGTTGGAGAAAGTGGGAGGCAAGCTGTGAGGGAACAAGGACCAGTGCCCACGCACAGGTAAATACCAAATGGGTAAATCCATTTTTAAAAGCAAGGCTGATCTAGAATGCTTGAGAATGACTATTGAAATTAAACCAGTGACAGCTGTGCCCTGGATCTCAAGGAAAAGCATACTTAGGTCAACACTCAAAACCTGTGAAGATACAATCCATGTTTATATACCAATTCCTTCTCAGCTAACTGTACAGACTGCCGCGTGGCAGGTGAAGTCCCATGTCATTAACTCTGATGTCACACTTGACTTTTTTTTTGATAATATACAAACATTACAAAGACTTAAAATATGAAAATTTTTCTATTTCATCTCATTTAGAGATGACTTCCAGCACATTTACAGTAAGTTATCACACCTACTGCCAACCTCTGCACTATTTCTGTGGCCTTCCCAAGTGTACTAAGTTGGGTTTTTTAGCACTAGGCTTTTGATCAAAAGTCCATAAAAGTTCATTTTGTGCGTTAGGGTCAAACACCATTCCTAGGTTTGCTATTCCAATAAAACAGGGCACTACAGACACTTTCTGTGGCTATTTCCCATTACCCACTAAGCAAGTCTTCATGACACAGCACTAAGTCCCACTGGCATGAGTCAAACACGGCAGCTTCCCTGATGGGGTTAATTGTTCAGGCTTTTATTACTTCCTCATTGGTTGTTCAAGTAGATTAGCAAGGATCATTCTGAAAAGTGCCAGTGTGCACCCAACAGGATCAATCATTTTATCTTACTGCAATCATCGAAAATAAGCAGCTAAAAGCAAGTGGTGAAGTGAAAAGCTGGGTGTATGAAACAGGTAAGACAGAGGAAAAAACCTGAATCTTGAAGGAAAATATTTTACTAAATTTTCCAAAGCACGTATATGTCATCCATAGCTTTACAGAAAGAACAGGAATTATAAAAAATTACAAAGTATTATTTAAAAAAACCTAAGTGAAATACCTGACAACATATATGGCAATATACATAGCTATACATCTCTATACAAAACCCATCTTGATTTGCTTCTCAGAGAGTGAGCACAGAACATTCAACAGCTTAAGTAATTGTTTTCCATTTCGCATTTCCAGGTCTGTGAGTAAGAAACAGTAGAAACAAGGACAACTTTTGAAAACACTGTGAACTCTTGCTCAAGGGAAACGTGAGGCCAGCACTACCCATCTCTAAGTCTACCGAGTCCCCATGACCGTCAGTGTAACCTGTGCTCAAATGAAAACAATTACAAAGGCTGTTTTTAAATAAAACACTTTAGGAATAGCAGCTACAGTTATAAAAAGATAATGCTGAAGAAATGGTATTTCTGAAAGCCATAGTGCTCCTCTCTCTTGAGCAACCATTATCAAGCAGCATATCATCTCTTCACAGTGAGAAGTGTCCCGGGCTGCAGCTGTGAGCATTATGCCAAGCAAAGGTGTATCTTCTCAGCTCTGATAGCTGCCAGCACAGAGACTTTTCAGTTTGTTGTTTCTTTCGTGGAAGGGCCATGCCTATAGCATAGCATTTCCAAGTGAGCACAGAACACAGGGGCTTCTTCTTTGGCAGCAGACTCTTCAAACCTCTAGAGAGGGCATGAGCCCCCATGTAGCACACGGAGTCACCACTGCTCTTAGAGCCCAGATAAAATCTACATTTTCCCTTCATCACACCACAATTTTAACCGGACCATTTATTTCGTGGTTGTTCCTAATCCACGAGTTCAAAGCTGTCTCACCTCTGTCTCTGACTAAACTTTTAATGAACAATATTATCCAAGACCAGCGCAATCTTTGCAGGAAGAGGCAGCATCTGGAAGTTGGAAACATTCAGTAACAGTCCAGTCAGTGAAGGTCTCTGCATTCATGGTACAGGGTCTTGGCTTCCTAAGGCTGCAATAAGCCAAGCCAAGGCAGGATAGTTTGATGGGGTGATAAATAATTCTGTTTCAAGAACTTCATGAAGCTTTAATTATTTTTTGAAATGTCAAGGAGCGACAGCCATATTCTAGCAGTTAAGTGGAGACATGTCCGTTAACACTATACGATGTGCTTGTGTAAGCATCATCCATACCTGCAACATAACAAGGTGGTGGCAATGCTTCTGTATTTGAATAGTCATATCAATTAGGGAAAAAAAGATCCTTGCAGATCCTGGGTTTAGTCAAAGATGATTGCATTTTATTTTTCAGAAAGTGCCACCTCATGCTGGGAGGAAGTATCTTTGGATCAGTGTTTCCTGAGCAGCTACTGTGGGGAAGACTGCAGTGGTACAGAGCATCTGTTTGGTGCTGAACAAATTGTTGCTGTGTGAACTTTGGAGTAGCGAGACAAAACTACAGAATCCTCTTTCTCCCGAGTTGTTGTAAGCTTGTTTCCATGGAATTGCATTGTGTATTTCAAAAAAGACAGCAATTTATTTTCTTTACACACTTGGAAACTCCAATGGCCACACTCTTCCCTGCTAACAATCTATGGTCTGGTCTGTCTGCAAGAATGTACTCATAGTGAAGCCCACTATCTCCTCATGGTATTGATTTACTTGGCTCAGCACACCACCATCTGTGGCCATTTATCCCCAATTTACTGGTTATGCAAAAAAAAGTCTAGCTTTTGACTGCATCATGAATCTCAGGCCAACATTTCTGTGGGAGTATTTCAACTTCAATGCTCAAGATCTATTTCTTAACAAACAAAAGAAATGAGGGCCTCAGTCAGTCAGTAGACTGGTGGCTACCAGCACCAGCTCTTACCTCTCAATACTACTGCATGGCCCGTTATGTCAACCACAGCCAGCCACCAGTTTCAGAGCCACCCAGCCATTCTTTCCACAGAAGTTGTCCTCTAGGAACTAGTGGCAGTAACCATCCTTTACAGAGCAGCTCCTCTCTTTGCAAACGATGCTGGAACCAGTGTGGAAGGTGTTCCTTGGGAGCATGGCACTGACATTACCTGAAAGCAGCCTGTAATGTCCCAAAACTTACGGGCCCTTACATCAAACCTAGGACACGCTCCAGTGATCCAAGGTTCTTGCTAGTTCAGCAGTTTGCAAAACTCAGTTCAACACTCCACAAGGCTCCTCCTATTAGCCTCTGGTGGCAGTTCAATTGTGTTTATTCAGTATATAATTGAATGGACACCTGTTTGCAAGCATTCAGTGGCTTTTTCAACTGGAAATAAACCATAGAGTTAAGAGTCCCATGCCCAAAACACAATGCACACTGGAAGCTAAAGTTGAGAATGGATTCTCAGACATACAAAAATAACAAGAAAACTGCGGCAGAGGAAGGCAGAGAGAATAAATACAAGTATTGTAGATGTAACTCTAATATCATGCAGGTGTAAAACACAAATCCATAAAAGTAATGGAATAATGACAAGGTAAATATGGTGTTACAAAAAAATTAGGCCCTACTTGTGAAAGCTCTACACACAATAGCCCTAAATCCTGATACAAATAAAAGAGCACTGAGATTACTAGGGAAGAAGGTTTTATGCAGACACCTCTTCAATGTCTGTTTTCCTCATAAGACATTTAAACAGAACTGTAGCACTGGGAAAATCTCCTGCCATGACAACTCAGTAATGCCCTGTTAAGACTTAGCACACAGGTACGTTATCGATACATGCAACTGTAGCATAGCTTCAGACATTCAGTGTGCCCCAGCACGTGAATCCACAACATAGATGTATGATTCATCCACCATCTCACATTAATATGTGGCATCCCCCCAGCCCATCTGCAAAACAGAAGAGGACTGACCCATGAGGGTAAACCCTTAGATAAAGACCAAGTTAATTAGTCTATCAGAAGTTATAAGGTGATTTCTGAGAAGCATCACTGAAGACAAGCATCTTTGTGCCATTCCCTCTCCGGTACCAGGGCTTATCTGCTCCACATTAACTGTTCAGAGCGGGGCTCAGACGTATCCTGGGCGCAGGATGGAATCCCTGTGTGCATAGGGTTTAAGGGCAACATGTCAGTGTCACTGCTGGAGGTAGGCTGTTGCTTCCAAAGGCAGAACTGCTCTTAAAATAAACCAAATGCTATGAAATTGACATCAGAAAAAAAAGTTGTATGTAATATATATTATGAGGTGCATTTCACATTTGTTTATGACCTGTGACAGAAAACGCAGAAAGATTCCAAGCCAGATTAATTATCACAAGGAGAGAAGTACATTATGTGTCTCTCCAGTACAATGAGTCTAGTAAGTAGCTTCCACTGCTGAAAAGGACCAATTAAGATAAAAGGAAATGTCACAATAGTCCAGAAAGCGAAAATCAATGCGTACTACAAGAGATAAGCTATACATCTTTATCCCAAAAAGGTAAATCTCCTAAACTGGAAGAAAAAAGTCTCAACCTAATGCATCATCTAAGTAAGAGACTGATAACGGAACTGCTGCAGAAAGAGTATTTTGCAAAGAAATGACATTTGAAATCAATCCCTCTGTGAATAAAAACACCCAGATGAAGAACATACAAAAATTATACTCCTGCAAAAACGCAGTCACCTAATCACTAACTCTGGACGTCACACCAGTGGTGCAGATTTATAAGTAATGTGTATTTCTGAAGTTGTGTTTCACTAGCAATGGTAAATGCCCATGAACAAGAACAGAACACTTGTATTTTGTGTTTACAGAACTTAGCACCAAAGGGGTTAGACACTGAGGAGAAATGTCTGAATGAAGAGAGAAATTTTGCAATACTCTGAGAAAGACAATCTCTATGAGATTGCTCAGATGTAACAGACACTGTTGAGGAACTTATCCCCAAAACTCTGACTGCACTGGTTGCTGCCGCATCAGTGTACGTAGTGAAGAAGCCAAATTCTCTGGACAAGTGTGGCTTTTCAAATGAAATTCAAGACCATGATTTAGATGGAGAATCCAAGAAACTATCAAAGCAAAGTGACAACATGATATGGTCAGCATTTTTGCATTTAGCAACACATAAATTGTGTCAGTCAACTTCTAGATAGTCCTTTCCTTCAACATAGCACATCATAAAGTTACCTTAGGAACACAGGAAAAACAAAAATCCACAGGACTGAGATAATATTCTACAAGCCGGTACTGGACACAACTGACAAAGGAGGTGATGGAGAAATATTTATCACTGAAGGTCACAGTTCTTATCAGTTTCTCAAATTAACCCAAAGCCAAACAATCACTTCTGGCTTTACTAAGGTAAATCCAGCTTTTTATTCAGATTTCTATTCTGCTCCAAGTTTATCTTCAAATAAGAGGTACTGATGTGCACTGTCAGCATATTACCAGCAATGCAGCATACTCACCCTGTTAGCATCTCTCCCCAACAGATTTGTAGATACATTGTTTAAAGGGTCCTGAATATCTTTCTCAAGTTACATATGAAACATACCTACTGCACTGAAGCTATAACAGACAGGGAAAAATGAGGAAGTTTACACCCAAGTTTATTTTATGGCTATTATTTTAGCCTTACAAAAGATTCTCTCTGCCTGCTGGGAGAAGGGAAAGGAGATACAAATTGTTATATTCCTAATAAAGGAACATGTAGATTGTAAACTCCTTGGAAAAGGGCATTCACATCCCTCTTAACTACACAGTACCTATGGTAAAACGTGCAGTAATCATAAAATACATTGTGCAAACTTGTTTGGACTGCTCACATTAGAGCTTAAAGTACATTCCTTTGTAAGAGGTCTTGTAGCATCTCTGATCAAGCTGAAGTTCTGAGACAACTTAGCCAGACACAAGTTAGCGGGTTCCTCTGTCAGAAGCAACTTTAGTGCTTTGGTTTGGGTATTTATCCTCATTTTAATTCATTCTACGAGGGAAAAAAGTAAAAGATTGAATAAGAAACCTTGGAAGGCTTCAGAAGAATTATTTCTTGTTACAATATATTTAAAGACTCTACAATCAAAGCAGCTGCTAGCAAGTTAAATCCCATTTTCCATTAGGTGTCAGCGGTTGTCAAGCTTTTCAGTAGGATATTAAAAAAAACATTTAATTTTGATGCTGCTCCTTAAGGCAGGAGAAAGATCTTGTTCCACATTTATGCAGCACATATGTTCAATGGAGCGCAAAATCTTGACTGTGAACTGCAAGTGATACTTCACACAACAGTGCAATGTTAATCCACAGTTGGTTTTTTTTTCCATAGAAAAGTGGTGACTTTTTCTTTCATGAAATTAATTGTTTATAACTGTACTGGGCAATATGAAAGCAAAAAAAAATTAATTATAGTGGAAATAATTTCAAGCTTCTGGGTTTTCTCCAATTTAATTCTAACATGAAATCAAAGCTTTAGTGCCATCTGGTTGTCATTACCTGAAAAATCTTGATTTCTGTGTGACTCAGAGTACATTGAGATCTGCTACCAGACAAGTTAATCTGTCCACTACTACTTCAAACAAAAGAATCCGGCAACTTCAGTTTAAAGGCAATAGAAAAACAAGCACTTCAAAGAATAGCAGTAGACTCTCTTGCACAACAGTTCTGAACATCCAGAGGAGTAAGTTGAACAGCACAGGTGTTTGTCAGTACGGTTGTGTTTTCTGTGCTTCAAACAGTAATACAGTAATCTGAAAAAAACCCAGAATCCACGTGTACAAAGGCTCATACCTGGATCAGCACCACTGGTAAAACAAAACCTATTACTATTTGCATCAGACTTACCAAACAGAATTAAAAGGTAATTTTGAAATGCTGCTTAAGATATGTTGCCATCCATGTATGGTGTACTGCCAAATTAAAGTTATTGTCTGTATTACCTACCTGTCAAAACAAGTATTTAGGTTTTGCATTTTAAGGCCATTTACACTCTGAAGCAGGGAAGAACTGCAGCTCTGTTCCCTTTCTGTGCTAATCCCCAGAGAAGAAAAGTAACATCCTACAAATTTAAACAGAAGAAACCTTTGAAAGATGCTTCTATTGATGGGGGGGCAATGTTTCAGTTTACATATAATCTGTTAACAGCTTGTGCTTTTAAAGAAAATTAAAAAGTAATTCCAAATCACCCTTAACAGTCTCTTTCAAGATGAACTGCTTTTTAAATTAGTTGTTCAACTGTACTTCTGACCTGCAGACAAAAAATGGTAGGGATTAATTTCAGATTCCCCTCCACAAATATATATGCAGTCAGTTGCTAAAACAAGACACCTCAAACAGCGAAGTAGTTAGCACATTCTACCCACAAAGCCATATTTCAGCTCAGATAATGAGAGTAAAAGTAACTGTATTCCTGTTCTTCATTTTAATTTTTGCTTAATCTAGACGAAGAGTTTTCACTTCTCAGTTGTTTTTTTTGCCTTTTTTTCTTCTTTTTTTTTTTCTAGGAGCACTGCAATTAAGATTTCTCTCCAAAGACAGCAACATCACAGGAATTCGTGAAGTGATAACATCTTTGCAGTTCTGCATGCATTACTGTAAGAACACTAGCTGTTCAAACACAACAACTTCATATATGAATATACAGCTCACAGCAGACAGTTTAGATGCCATCCTAATAAAAAGCATTAGAAATTTCTTGTGTAAAGCTGAATATCCATTCATACATGTGTATCTTGACCTGTTAAGGAATCAAACTTCTCCCCGTACACACAAACAAGAGAAGCAGTATTGGAGAAATATTTGAATGACTGACGGTCCACAGCACAAGCCCTAGGGAAAGGCCTTGCCTCATAAAGAGATTCCACAAGTCAGAAAAAAATGCTACAAAAAATGACACTCTGACATTTCCACACAGGTACCTTTAAAGTTTTGCATAGTCAAATCTTAAGTCCTACAATTCAAAGAGACCAGAGCCTCCTGAGTAGAAACCTAACACAGAACGGAAAACAGAGGCAACTTCAAAACACTTTTGTCTTTCCATTTCCATGAACTTGGTGTACTTTTTGTTTGGTAACAGTACTTACGCTTACCTGGTTAAAGCAAAACCATGAATAAAAGGGCACACTCTGCTGCAACACAGTGTTAATTAACTAGAAAGTGAAAATTCACCTGAATTAAATATTGTCATTGCCAATTATCCAACCTAAATGTATGAAGAAGATTTTAAGGCTCCAGGCTGCAGATCCAGTACCAAGCAAATTTTGAAGTGGTAGAAAGAGACACTGTAATTGCTGGAACTCTCCGCGGGTAAGAATGGAACAAAATAGTTCCACCATGAAGAATGAAGCGATTAATCTTGAGCAGAAATCAGAAGAATTACTCAGTATTACTTTTTTAGTTGAAAGATTCTGACTCACACCTGTAGGAACTGATGATCAGGAGAAGACAGAACAACTTCTGATTCAAATTTTATGAGAAAATAAAGACGATAGATAGCCCTGGAGACTCAAAATAAGAAAAGAATTGTGCCATTGATATAAGTTTCTATTCTTTCTCTTTTAATTTATACTTTTTGTAAGAAAACTAAGCATAACCAGTCTTACACCACCATGTTGTAAGAACTTGAATTTCTTTCTGCCCACTTATAGTTCATGCTGCAGATGTGCAGATCTCAACTGAGATGGCAACCTCTGCTCCTCAAATACATTATCTCATAGCATGCAGGTTGTCTTGTCACAGTTTGATCCCAAATTGTCAGTGGACCTCAAGTTCAACATTAAAACTTCATTTCCCAGAAGTAATTTGGGAAGCATTAAATAATGAAGACAGGCATAATAAAAAGGAATGATGTACCCTCCTGTATTTTGGTTCCTGAGGATGCAGACCACATTAACGTTCCACAGGCAAAGAAAACTTTCAGTTTCCTGTTTCCAGTCCCTGCACGCCAAGTTACAATACTAGAAAAGAGTTCCAGGGTTTCAGTTCAGTCAACTCACAGTTAGCTAGCTGCATTCTGGCAGAGACATTAGGAACTCCATAGCAAAAAGTACAATTTGCCTCCAATCCAGCTACCTGAACCATGCTTTCTTCAAGTCCCAAGGTCTGTCCAATATAGTGTGTGTTTCCAAAATTTTGGGGCAGCAATATTAATAATAAAATGGCATAATCTGCTAAGGGAAATTGTGTCTGAAGGGCATGGAACAATTCACCGTGATGCCTGCTTTAAGTAAATGGACAAAGAATATTCTTTCTTACAGCAAAAATAAATTTGTTTAGGTGGCAACAAGCTGTCCCACAGGCTGAATGACTTCATTCCTTTGAAAAGGATTCTCAGAGCGCTCCAATGATGTTGAAATCCCAAATTGGGAAAAACGGATTCTGGCTAGTGAGTTCATGTTTTTCTCTCTCATTTAAAAGCACACTAATGACAGGCTATTTTTCTGCAGGAAGCACACTTTCTAATGTGACTTGCAAATCACAATTCTTCTTATTTTTTAATTATTTAACTGGATTAGATGTAGGCTTTTTGGGGACAGTTAACACATTCGTTTCAGTTACAA
This sequence comes from Tapera naevia, assembly GCA_033556795.1. NCBI lineage: Eukaryota > Metazoa > Chordata > Aves > Cuculiformes > Neomorphidae > Tapera > Tapera naevia. The sequence continues at coordinate 15,021,011 of JAUMJJ010000023.1, read as the reverse complement.
CTCTACTTTTCCAATTCAATCCTTTCATAAAAAAACACTACGGAAATCCTACTCCATGGTATCTGAATGGTTGTTCAGACATTAAAAGGCTTCAAAAAACAGTTAAAACAATGCCTGACAAACAGACAATAACAGCAATGTATTTTGTTTACCAGCATAGGACCAGGGAACAATTAATGGGAAGGGTTCGCAAAGATGACTGAAGCAAAGTTCAAAAAACAGTAAACCCAACCCCATGGGTGAAAAGTTAAACTACCTTGTACCAACGCCAATCCTCCCCTTCTAAAGACTGAGAACTAATAATGCAAGGTACGTTGTTCATCTGTGTTGATGTAAACTTTTAAGAGAAAGAAAGCCATGACATTTTGAGAACTGATATAATATTCTATACTGTATTTTCACTCTTTCATCCAATAGTCATCATGCCTCATGAGCAATCCTACAGAAAAACATTAAGGTTAATATGACAACTAAGCTCTACTCACATAGCAGCAGGATGTTTTAGGTTACACATCCCCTTGCAAAAAGCACCTGTACTTTTACCATGAGACGGGTAGTTTCAATATTCGTAAAAAAGCAGTTAGTCTTGAGAAAACTGAAGCGCGATTAGAAGTTGTACTTCACAGAAATACTGTTTTAACAGTCAACTATGCTCAAGAAGTAGCTGCTCCATTCTGTAGCAGCTGATGATTTTTTTCAAAGTGCACTGCATAGAAACAGTCCAACTTAGAGCACAACTGCATGCATGGTCAAAGATGGATCATCATCTGAGAGCGGCAGATGCATATTCTCTCATTTAGCCATCAATGAAGTGGGTAATCTTCTTGTTCAGAACTGTGAAAGATTCTACTGTCAATATCATTGAGCAAATGATAAATAAGAACTAAACCATGATCAAAACTTACTGGATTCTGTAGAGAAGAGTTTTGCAGACAAAAGTCAAATCACTAATCACCAGCTTCTAACTACAAGCCAAGCATGGGACTACCTCGCTATTCTCAGTTCTGTCAGCAGCAATGATGAATTTTTCTTTTTTGCTCGATTTCTTCATTCACTGAAGGACTAGAGTATGTAGAATCTGTTACAGGTTGTAGTGCTGGCCTAAATTATTTTCTTTGAATGCCATTTCCCATCAAGTGGATGAAGACTGACCTGCTGAACATTCAAACCAATGGAAACAAATGGCAAAGATTACAGAATTATATTTCTGTACTACAGAAATTGAAAAGTTCTGTACTTCATGGAACCAGGAAAACAACAACAAAAAAACCCAAGCCCTTCAGCTTGTTTTGATCAGACAGTCTAAGAGACTGCAATAGTACGTTTTCATAACTGAAATTTTGCCCTAAACGTTAAGATCGATGCACTTCTCTCTGTTTCCATCAAAGTGTAATGTTATGGGTATTCTCTACTCATCTCTCTAGTTCTACATGCACCACAGAAAAAACAGTGTGACCCATCTGGGTGTTATCTGCAAAAGTAATTGTCAAAATTGTTAAAAACAGTGAACAACAGAACCAGTTCTGGCACACACTATCCATTTGCATTCTCCAGAGATATTATTTAGGAAACAAAAATATTAGAAAAGGATCTGGTTCAGGCATATTACCAAAAACACAGAACAAACCATTATCAGTTCTTGAAAGTCAAAGAAACAGCATTGACTCGTTAACAATGACACAAGAACACTAGTTTTGTTATGGACAACTGAGGATAGACTGAAAGCCATTTTACACGTACCTGAGAGACTAACTCCTCCAAAGGAAAGCTTGCCTGATTTCCACAGTAAACACAATACTGATTTCTTGTTAAAGTCTCCCTTTGTCAACAATTCTCAGTCAGAATTCAAAGCATACTTAGCAACATTTAAAAAAGAAAGTATATATCCTACAGTAATAGTTATGTGTACACAGAAAATGCATATTTATTACCTTCTATTTTAAAAACGCTGCATTCGGGGAGCTTGATTTTCTTGTATTAAACACATTCAGGGCATAAGACAAGCTCAGCTATTCGCCTCGTTTACCAAAGAGTTTTAAATCATGCACACAGACAAGACTGAGAAACATCCAATAAACCCATATATTAGAAAAGCAAATAAAACCATCTATTAGTACCACAGTTCTCCTTCAACAGCATGAACTACCTCCACACCAGAACTAGTTGATTTACCAACCTAGATGCAAATCACAATGTAACTACTCAGTAGAGCAACAAAGAATAGCAGAGAAGGAAATTCAGGATTTCATTTTCTTCCCACAGAAAGATTGGGAGGAAGAGTTCAATTCATCAGTAAAACAGCAACTACTTTTGGATTTTAACACCTATGATATTGTCAATACCAAGCATATTCTTCAAAAGCTGAGAGGACAAAAGAAAGGTTTCATCAGCAAACCTGATGCTGTTGCAGAAGCAATATACCAGCATCTATGCAGAATTTGTACCACTTCTAATAGTGTGGGCTGCTGTTCATTTATCTTATTTAGCAAGATAAACACATTTATTAAAGGAACAGAGGGCATAACTTCTGGTCTTTGTTGCTTCTTTTAATGAGGTATCTCTACGAGGCAGTAGACATGAATGACATGAAATACCCTGATATGGATCAGTGTTGCCTGAAAGACATAGTAAGACCAAAATGGATCTTCTAGACCGCCTTCCAGAGAACTCCACAGTATCTGTTTTCAAGTTGAGCATTAAAGAAATGTTTCTCATACATTACTACCTTGAGTATTTCAGAGCTATCCAACAGAAATTATACTCATGTAGTAACAGAAATTTGATATAATTGAGAAACTAGGATCCAAAAAATAATGATCATTCCTGCTCTCCAGGAACAATGAGAATTGCATGACTCCTAAGGCCGTCAAAACCTGGGGCCTTAATGGAGCTGTCTATAAGATGAGCAGCAGGTGATAAATCTAGAAGACAGGACACATTCCAGAATATGACCACAGCACCTCTTCCAGGTAAGGACGGTTCTGTCAACATCTGAACACAGACCACATTTAAAATGTCAAACAAAAACCATACTATATGGTCCACCAAGAACACTGAGTTTATAGTGAAATTTATTGTTCTGCTTCCTAATACAATAAGCTACAAGGTACATACAGTATAAAACGAGAACAGCCACAAAGCAAAGGTGATAAACATCTTGTGACAGTACAGCGGAGGCAATGTCTGTCTAATCCTTCCACTTTATTCCACAAACAGCAGCTAAAACTACTGGCCCTCCCCCTCCCACCCCTCCAAAAATATTAAAAAGTAAACTGCCTCTCTCACTTAGGAGCAGTGGGATTCATTGGTTTTTGTGAGAGCACTGGTTATCTGCCAATATCTCAAGAAAATTGCTGAAACTAAAGTAACAAAGAAAAACTGTGAAGGTGGGAGTGACATGATCCATGCAAGATGCTCATGATACCTTGGTACACTTTTCCTCAGAGAAAATGGCCTGTAAAGAAAAGAAAAGTTTGTTACACCAAATAAAACAGCAATTAATGTAGTCAGAGTTAAGATACAGTAAGCAAAATCTAAACTTTGCAGGACTAGCCACTCAGCTGGACTACTCTTAATGAAAATATAAAAATATAATCCTCCTGTTAATCAGGTTTGGAGATTGACGGTTGACAATCCTTCTCCTTTTATTTTTAGACACTGTACAGAGAGCGTGCGTATTGACATGGGCAGAGCTAACACCTATAACATAAGGCTATAGGTAATCATCTTGTCTAGGAGAACTCAAACAATGACATGAACTGCAATCTCATAAAAACCTAAACCCCATTGAGACTATGAAAAGACGCAGGAAGACCAAATACTTACCTTAAAGGCACAAAATTCCATTTAACCACTTTTTCATATGTACTTGGTGCGGTTGAGGGCTCTCTCAGCGAGATGACCACTTTCATCTGTTATCTTCTCCCAGTCTGTCTGTCCAACAACAAAACCAATGGCCCTTTTCCTGTCTGCATCTTTTTTTTCTTCTAGATCTGCCCACCGCACCTATGGAGAACATACTATCAGTAGGACAATCTCTTAAGAAATTCCAAAATAAGTCTAGGCAGATTAGAAATCAGAATTCTTGTACTCTTTTCATTTTCATTCAAACAGGTAAGTATTAATTTATTTTCCAATAAGTAAAGATGGAAACTGCACTGGTTACACTATTTCTAATATAACGTCCCATGTGTTCCATGGAGTAGAAGAAAGATACAGATGATTATTAGCCTTTTCCATTTCAATGTTATAATTCTGAGACCTGAAAGGTAACTACTGCCATTATTTCTGTGATCAAAGCAACGCTTTCTGCAGGAAGAATTATCAAAGATTCATTTAGTGTCTTTGTTTTCTGTACAACCTTTCAATTGCATGATGGAAACATCCAGAAGACAACTATTAAACTACAGAAAGACAATGTTAAAGAGTAACTCAGCAAGGAACAAGCGAATGAAGGGCAGTTCTCTTCTTTATCTTCTGTGATGTATTTTTACTTAAATCTTTCCAGTACTAATTTATATTAAACTTCTTCATGCAATTGTTATCTCCCTCTTTATAGCTACAGTCATCTCCTCTGTGGCTCTTCATGGCCATGCAGATCACTTGCATTCATCCTGTTCAAACACATATGGTCACACCCTCACTCACAAGCCCACAGACAAGTGCAACAGGGAGGAGGGAGTGAGGGAAGTGATGATGAAGGGCTACAGTCCAGAAATGCAGCTGGAACACACCATTGCAGGACAAGAAAAAACAGTAAGCGAAGGAGCTCTTTCTTGACATCCTAATCAATTAGTTTCATTCAGGCTGATTTGTAACTTGGAGACATTTATCACCTTTCCGCCAACACCTCCCTGTTCCACAATCTACCTCGATTCCTCGATTTCCCCCAGGCATTCCTGCTGACAAACAACATCTGCTTTCTTTCACCATCACTTCCTCTGCCAATGCCTTAGCATCTCCATTTCTCTCACGCATGCTGTCCAGTACTACTCAAGTTTTTTATTTGATGTTACAGACCAAAACAAAGGCCAAATACCAACAGCTAACTCAAACTACGTTTAGTGACAAAACCAGTCTTTCTATTTTGGAGGGAAAAAAAGATATCACCTCTTCCTATTTCCTCTCTTTCATCTTCCTCTATGACTTTTTCTCCTGCTTTTTTCACAACAGTATTTGAAAACGTAGCATTTTATGTCCAGAACAGAATATACAGTGTTTGAAGTCAACTTTGAAGCCAACACCATCTCCCAAGCTTTATGCAAGGTACATGCAGGAGGTAATGCCTACAAGACTTAATTGACAGAAAACCTACATAAGCTGATACTTTCCTCAGCTGAATCTTTGTGAATATAAGAACAGTGTACTGTTTCTGCCTATTTATTAAAAAAACTACCAAAAAAATCAGCTAAATCAAATAACTGTCTTGGAATCTGCACTGTGTATCACACTGGCTCATTACAAATCGTACAGTACAAGAACTCTAGAGGTTGCTCTGAAAAAAAGCATCTTCTCCAGCTAGAAATGAGACATGATTCCATTCTCAATCTCAGCAATGTCATACATAGTTAATCATTATTATCTAAAATTCTTCACTTTGTTATAATTGATCTGTTTACCTCTGGACCCTGCTCTTAAGAATATTCCCTTACAGAACGCATCAGCAAAATGAAAAGTGAGTGAAACTTCTGTATTCATAGACTGTGAATGACCTGATACTTTTTCACAGACTGTTAGGTGGTCATATACAGATGGTAAATCATTTGAAAATTTATTACCCTTTTCTTTCCAGGTTCAGAAGCACGTGTATCATAGTCATCTGGAAGCTGTAGAAAATCTTCCATTCTGCTGGCAATCGCTTCCCAGTCACGTTTCCATTTAGCACCAGTTCGCAAACCATCCAGCTTGTCTGAGAACAAATAAAGAGCCTCAGAGTTAAAGAAGATTTTTTTTTTCTATTATTCACACAAACAAGATGGTAGTGGAAAAAATTACAAAAGAATGAGCAGCAGAACTTGTCCAGCTTGTCTTGTCAGATGGAATGATCAGAGTTGAAATAAATTAGAGAAGACTCAACACCATTTTCAAGGTTTATTGATCTTTCACATTAACTGTGGGGTGACAACATTCGGTCTTGTTATTTGTATGAGGGAGAAAAGCTTGCTTTACTGGATGTTCGTACTATACGGAGTCTGCCCTTACAGACAATACAGCCACCAACAGCTAGGAACCACAGATCCACCTTTCTGTATTTGAACACAATACTAAAGCTGTAGCATTTTTCCCCAAATTCGGGGTTTAATACTGTGTCAAACATGGCATACATGCAGTATCAGGGAACAAGTGATGATCATATAATTTAATGCATCAAAAACAAGTTTTTTGAGATACTGTTTCTGCTAAACAAAAAGCTCGTTGCAAACTCCGATACTCCCCTTCCTTTTTCTCTCCTCCAAGGAAAATATACTCAAAAAAATCCTCCAGGACTGGAAAAAAAAATCTCAGAATCTTTTGTTTCATTGTGTAAGGCGTCAGTCATGAATATTTGAGCAGTTCATTTGTCCAACAGTCATAATTCTCTTCTTTTTCTTATTGAACAAATAAAGCATAAGGAGAAACAATTCCATTCCTAGGTTCTAAAATTTTATTCCTCTTTGGACACTTAAAATTATGTGGCAAACTGATTTTGGAAAGGAGATGAAGTATTCATGGTAAGATTACAAACAACAAAGCATGAAAATGAATAACGGCTTCACAAGTCAAAGGAAATTCCAGTACTTCTGTCATTGTAGGACCCCATTTCATAAGCCAACAATTGAAGCATATGCAGAAGAGATATTAAGCTTGCAGTTATAGTCTGTAAACCATTTCCAGTGATGTCAGTAACATTGTTTCAGAAGATACTGGTGTAAATAAATATACCCACAAAAGGTCTCAGAAACAACCCAAATACAAGGTAGTGTATCTTCTGGGTAGCATAAGAGGATGTTCAAAATTATGTATTTTAAAAAGTTCAGTTCAGAGATGAGTATTTTTACTTAATATGAGAGAGAAAAGAGCATCAATGGAGATAATGTGAGGCAATGATGATGCAGACATGCTAGTGTAATTTAAATGCCTTAAACTAATGATTTAATTTCTCCCTCATATAACTTGCAAATTTTTGAAGACTCCACCTTCACTCCATTGCCCTGGAACAGATACAGAATTTCTTCTAAAAAAAAACATTTTAGTCCCCCTCTGCCTTTTAAAAAAGCCATCATTTAAGAAAACCGTGCAGAATATTTGTCTGACATCTTGTTACATGATTCAGTTAAGACTCTTCTTTTGTTTTAAGTTACATCTGCTGAATTTGAAGCTCAATCTCCACAGAAAGACAACACTTCCTCTAGAAGACAAAATTGATTTATACAGTATTCCTCTGTTATTCCAGCACATAACATACTTGCACTGATCTCCAGTATTACTCTGAGATCAAACAGCATAGGTAATTCTTCGCATACAGGTTTACAGGAAAAAAAAAAAAAGACATTGAAAAGGAGAGCAACAAATCCATTGAGGAGCATGAAGAACTGAAAATGCAGGAGCTCTCTGTTGGCAAGTATTTGTACACAGATATATTCCTGTTGGAAGCCAACATGCTACAACACAAGCTCATGTTATCACCAACGTGGAAGAAAGAGTTCAGTCTCCCACTCTCTGCTGCACACAGACCAACTGAAAACATTGCCAAGAAATGTGTAACTCTCCAATGTCAATAGAGGAGTTCAGGAGGCGTTCAGAGCATCAGGTTCCCCTCTGTCCCTTTCTGTTACTGCTACATAGAATTTATTTTAAAATGTTTTCTCCTTGCATGTTTGAGGTTGGATTGCCTTTCCAGAGGGATCTGCTTCCATCCATACTATGTAGTTCAAGGTACATGCCATGCAGTAAACACACGACAAGAAATATCAAAAACCTACCATAAAGCATTATTTCAGAGTATTCTTTTCCAAAAAAGAGACAAAGTGTCATTTTGTAACAATGATGCTTGTGAATATTTGTCAGATGATTATTTAGGGTTAACACCATCAAACATAATTTTACCATTTCAATTTTAAAAACAATGAAGCAGCAGCAGCATTTCTGAAAACCTGCAGAACTTAAAAACTCACCTTTAGTATTTTAATAATAAAGCATCTGAAAACGATGGACTTAACCAGCTCCTTCAAAAACTAAATGAAACAATCAGCTAACTTTTTTCCCTTCTTATACAAAAGCCACAACGTTTTATGTAAAATGTTATGTGTGTTCTAGAGCAAATTTTAGAACGGTATCAAAACTTCAGCTACGCCAGGGCTCACTTCTCCTTTCCAGAAAGTTTGTAGAACTCACCACTGTGCCGCACTTTGAAACAGAGTACTGCACTAAGCAAATAAATTAACTGAACTTCATGAGTCCATTTCTGTAAATTTAAATACAAGAACCCGTGTGCACTATGCACTGAGACAGACCAGTGATTAGAGTTTAGAATGAAAATGTGGCTGTGCATGCACAACACATAAGGAAATGATATACCACACACACACTCAGAGGAATGCATCACCCCTGCCAAAGTAAATCTGAAGTAAAGCAAGAGTTCTGGAGCGTACAGTATCGTGATTGTCACAACTCAGCGTTGCAGCTAAAGAACTCAAACTTTTCAGATCTTTTCTGAGGCCTATTACAATCAGTAAGATCTTATTGTGCTTTCCTTAACAACATCTACTCAGAATGTTTTTTTGAATTTTGGGCTTCTATCACTTAAGCAAATGCATGTCCCCTGGGGCTAATCTAATAAACCTGAAGGGAAGGCTAGCTCCCAGCAAATAACTTAACTTTAGAATAACAAACAAATACCACAGTTTACATGCCTTTCAGGAAATAATTTTAATTGGTCATCTATAACAAGGTCTTATTGTGAATTAAACACAATAGTTCTTACTCACAGACTGCAAGTGCTTATAATGAATACCTTGAGCTAAAAGTTGTCTGTCCTTGCAGAGCAATTTTTCAAAGAAACAACATTCATTACATAGGAATGCCTCACTTGTTTAAATGTATGTTCTGTCACAATTTGCTTTTAATCTATTGTTCTACATATTTATAAAAATTAATCTAGAATGTAGTTGTGAAGAGTACAATTGTAAATACTGACTTAATAGAAAGATTTTAAATGGGAAGTCAAGTTACACAGGGCTGTACCACACATGCAGAAGCAAACCAGGAATGTTAAGACATGTTGCACCCTATTCAGATATTTGTTACGTCTCATAAGCATGACAGAAAGCAGTGGTTTTATGCAGATCTTTACTTAGAACCATTACTGTTCAGCAAAAAAAAAACCCAAACTGATCAGAATGACTAGAAATGCCTTCCCACGTGTACACCTTCTACATACCATAGTGCATGCATTTTGGTCTGAAAGCTGCTTTTGACTTTGACAGAATCCTAATATTAGCACTTATGACTAACACAACCAGCAACACTAGTCAGAACAAGATGTGCAGCAAAAATAGTGCCCTCATACTCCAGTAAAGTCCATTTTGCATTCTACTAAGGAGAATTCTAGTACTCTCCTGGAACTGAGAAGTATCACAAACCCTAACTTTTCAATATCTAAGGTGTTGAAAAGGTATACCAAAGCCTAATCTTTCAGAATCAACTCCAAAGCATGGCGCTGCTTTGTCCACACACGTGTCAATTTTAAAAAGCAAGAAACATCTTCAATACAATTGGCTACTAGGCATGTCTCCAAGAAAGAAAGAAGTTACTGACAACATTTAGGCTTGAAAAAAATGTATGCAGTATGAAAAAGAATGCAGTGCAACATAAGCTGACTCTGCTTTTTATAATACAGACGAGATGAATAAAGAACAGAAGCTTTTTTCAAATCTTAAGACAAAGCACTTTCCTTGAACAGATGGAAGAGCAATTAATGGCTATATAAAACAGTGATGGTTAGAAAATCTTGCCTCTGGCAGAAGATAAATTCCTTTTCTTTATAGATGCTTTTGCAGTTTCAGACACATGTACAAGATCAACACATTTACTTGTCTTTGGTAAGGAGGCAGAGTAAAAACGAAAATTTGGGTTTTGCAAACGTCATCAGATACCAACTACGAGAAACAGGAAAAAAATAAATACCCACCTAGCTTTGCCTCAGAAGTGTCCATCTCCCATTTGCTTTTCGGAATGTAACCCTAAATCATACACAGAGAGAAGCTCGGAGGATTAGAGACACACACACATGCATATCACTTTTGAACTGGAAACAGCATTGCAATGGGACCTTAACGTATTTCTTTTTATAAGGCACAATTCTTGTCATCAGATGAACGAAACAAATCACCCAGTATTTCAGAACTTCTGCATCCACTTCCCGTTCTGTGATTTTAGCAGCCCTTGCAAATCATTACAAGACTGCTGCCTTCTGTGAACACAGAACTCCAGTATGAGTTTAACAGACAGCAATGGTGCTTTGTGCACAGTTATTGTATCATATTGTCCCAGGTGGCAACACAACTTATCAGACACAAAGAATATCCAAAGTTTTACAAATAGAAATGAAAGTTACCATTGGCATAAGCTTTTAAGAATATATTCTCAGATTTACTACACACAAGCTTCACTTCACAAACCTTTTGAAAGGACAAAATGAATTATCAGTGGTTAGCCTACTGCTAAACAAAATTATTTTTTAGTTTAAATAAGAGTATCTGCTGAATCTCTAAGATAAAGTATTTTTCATTTTAAAATAACCCTCTGAAGTTCAATGATTCTTTTAAAACACTCCTTCCCTACAAACAATGTCATATTACATGCAATGATCTTTAGCCAGTTTATTCCTTGTAAATGAGCATATGGATATTAAATTTGGCAAAAAGGTATTTATTTTAGATATCTTCTTGTTATCTTTTCATTTTATACTCTTGGACAAGTAAATCCTTAGTAAGCAACCTCTTGTAACACATTTCAGCTGTTCGGATTTGGTATAAAACTACTTAGGTTTCTCTGCAATCACATAAGCAGCTCAATGTAGTGAAATGGAACCCCTGTCAGAATTTCGTTATTTTAAGAATGATTTTTAATAGACAGGAAAGAACTACTCTGTGAGATTTCAACAATAAAACAAACAATCCACAGACCAGTTTTATTACACTAACTTCTTTCATGCTCTATTTATAGGTTGCCTCCACTGTGGTAAACATGTACATGCATTTGTTAATGCTAAGGGTGACTAAATAAGAGTGTACAACTCCAGAGAGCTATACTGCTTTTGACTGTGTTCAGCATTGCTCTTCCAAAATATTTGAGAGAACATTTTTTCTGTCAAGCATATATCAATGACTTGAGATTATCAGGTCTCTGTACTTTATTGCTTTTAATCAAGTTTGTAATTAATACAAACTACGACAGTTTGTGTTGCAATATTTCCTTGTAACAATGAATAAGCTTAATGTATGTATGTATATTTATACTTTTAAATCGTTTTGCACTTTAAAATTTGCTCAGAAAGTTTACACCACAGCTAGAAGCCTGTATTGAAGAAAGTGATGTGTGATACACTGGTGAGAACGCTTAAATTAAAAGAATCGATAATTCATACCATCAAGCACAGAAAAGCAAGAATTGTTTAAATGCTATGAACAACCTTTTGGGAGTTGATAATAGCAACAAAAGAGTGACTTTGATGGTGTGAAATGGCCTGTTGTGTGCTGAAACTGTACAATACCTCAGTCCTCAAATAGGATATATTTTCAGTATAAGACAGTTGGATATTTCAACAACATCTGCCAGATGGCAGGAGCTTTAGATCTCTCTTTCACAGGAGTAAATGCAGCAAAATGAATCGAAGAACCCTTACCAACTGGTGTCTAGAAGGCAATGGATATCAAATACAATGTACTGTTCCACCTTTCTGCCTGACATATGTCTCTGAGATTAGCCATGTGACTGAATAACAAAAATTATACACAGCAGATAACTCTTTGCTATTTTTCATCTCTTGTGAATCTAAACAGAAAACATTCTTACATGTAGATCATTTTCAGTTACTAATAATTTGCATAGTTTTCACCATCAAGCTTTCTCCTTATCTCATAAAGGCCTACTGTTATGTGCTGTAAATTAGGACACTCCCCAGAGCCCATACACACACACACATTTACGCACAGATGTCTCAAAAATTAAAAGACAACTTTCTCTTCTAGATATAGCTCATTTCCAAGAAACGAGACTAGCAGCCATATTCTTGTAAACATGGATGCACCTCTGAAATGTTCTAAACACACTTTATGCAGTCTGATACTTTGTGCCAGAGAATACTTCAGTAAAGAGAATGAGTCATGTTGCAAAAAAACAGATGTTTATTAAAATCCACTCTTACTAAGCTTTTTTTTTTCTTCCATCATTCTGCATTTCAACTGCTTTCTAAACTGTCATTCCTGAGGAATAGTAAATTTCCATCAAGAAAAAGGGCTTTGCCCATCTCAGACATTTTTGATTACTTCCTGTTATTGGAGTTTAACTGCTTGGTTGTGGGAACCAGGGTTTGACACATTCAATTCATCAAGCACTGACCAGTTGCAGCTCCAACACATACCAAGAAGTTACATTAGGAAGCCTTCTGTAGCCTTTAAAATACACACCTAAAATGAACATCCCTCAGGGCAATTCTCTAACCTTCATTTATCCAAGAGACCTAATCCCTCATTTTGGAAATACTTACTGACAAAGTCAGTGAGTCTTGGCACAGAAAGTATTCTTTGTAACTGTTGTCATATACTGTGACAGTTGAGAGGAGTTCTTTAGTCACATTAAAGGAAATATGTTAAATTAGTCTTTACCCACTCTTCCCACCCCTTCACTTAGTGTAATTCTTAGATAATGTGGAAGACAGTGTTATAGTGTACTGCAATGTATAAATGGCTGTAAGAGGCATGCTGTCACGCTCCACTGGTAATGCTGTTTGTGGTGTATACTCGTATATTCTCAAGGAAATTCAGTTAGGAATATTGCCATTTAATGTTAAAAGTTTTCCTAGAAATGTTTAAGGTACAAACTACCAGAAAAGCATGTATTAAGATCGCACTGCTAAGAATGGCAATGGGTTGGCATTTGTAAGACTGAGATTCTCCCTCATACACATTAGCAAATATTTTTTTAGAGATGGCTGGTGTGTCTCCTACCAGTTCACTTTCTTCCTCCTCTGCTGTATCCTTCTTGACTTCTTCTTTCTGGTCTTCAATGTTTGCATCAAAATCCTCCATCTCCACCTGTTCCAAAGCACAAACACAGACTTACAAGGTCCTGCTTGACTTCTAAGTATTACTGGTTTAGGAGAGTGAGTAGAAGATTCCAAGATCAAATAGAAGAGGAAAGAAACGATTCATCTTGAAAAGTATGATGATGCAATATATATCTATATCTATATCTATATATATGAATACTGGCTCAGAAGAAAGTTTCCTTCTAGCTACAGAGTGACAAACTGTGTGGGCAAGTAGTCATGGTTCATTCTCTTCCTTAACGTGTATTCTTTGTGTTACCAGCATCTGTAACAGTAAGATACTTCTGTGGCTTTCCATATACTCGCATTTCAGAACTTGAAAAATCAGCTAAAGATCTTAAACTTGCCATTTACACATCACTGGAATGGCGCACTCTGCATAGAACATCTCCATCAAGCCTTTATCTTTTATATATTTAAATATCACAGCAAAGAGTAATAACCACAGAGATTAACATCATGAAAACGGATGCTTTAAGATACACATCCAACCCTGCCCATTTAATGGAATACCTTCTGGAATCCACATCTCTAATAAGGATTCATGTGTACACTGTGGAATACCTGAAACTCTCCAAATATGTACCATTAGTTAAACTTTGACGCATACAGAGAAAATTCCAACTGAGCCCTTCTCTGAGTCTACTTGAGAGCTGAACCTTTTGCTGTCTTCTTAAAAATTATTATTTTCCAATACAAAGAATTTGGAGATTCAAAATAACACGTTGATCTCATGACAAACTGCAAAGTATAAACTCTCTCCCTACTTCAGCAGTTCACCAGTTTCCATGGCAAGAGCTGTTCAGACAGGTACATTCACAATGACCACACCATTAACATACTAATTTGTTCCCAAAGCTCCTGAAAAACCTGCCAAAAAAGAACGCAACAATACAGAAAGTTGACACACCAAAGATGCATGTCATGGCAAACTACAGATGGAGTAAAAAGGCAGCATACTCCTACAGCAAGTGTAATCTGCTACATGTTATTTAGTTACTTCTTAATTCTCTGCTATAGGTCTGTATTTCTCCAAACAGAGATTGAGAAGAGGTCAGATTTGTTTATTTACTTATTCTATCAAACGACTTCCTCAGCTATTAGGCCAGTAACCTGAAAAAATGCTGAGTTTCATCTCAGAGAGCAAAGAGAGTCTTTAAATGGTACTCAAATGTTGCTAAAGAGGAAAGCGGCGTCAACTCTTCCTCAAAGATGTCTAAGTCTATGCTCCAGAAAAGTGATAAACAGTAACACGTACCTTCATGTCCGGGTAACAGATAAGAATAATGGAACATGTTTGTCTGACACAGCGATCCTGGCTTTCTACAGTACCAAGTATGACTACCCTGTTGTGATCAAACATTTCTCTGCTTTGTATTTTCAGTAGAGTCACACCTACACAATTAGTAATTTTAACAAGAATGGAGATTCTAACCTCTTCAATAGCAGCATCCTGCAATAGAGAACGAATGTCCAGGCGCATCATGTGACGTGGTGCTGCCTCCCAGTGATCAGACATCTAAAAAAAACCCCAAAAACGAAACTCCTTTAAAAATACAAGATTCAATGGAAAATTAGGTTTCTGATCATGAACAAGATGTATCTGTACTTTAGTAATTTCAATCAAATAAGTACCAAATTTCAATTTCAAATAAGTACCAGCTTTTCTTAGATGTAAGCATGATGTAGTCTAAAAGAGGTGAATAGTTTTCCAACAACAGCAGGCCTGAAAGCACAATGAAACCTATCATTAATTCTATGACTCTAGATTTATACAGTTACCCTGCTGATGTCCTTTAGCTTGCGTCCATGAATATTCCTCTTGGAACATGTCTGATTATCTGCACTCATTTCAGCTAAGTACACCTAGAATGAGAGAGACAATATTCAATATTGTAAATAAATTTTTGGAGTTCTTTTTCTACCTGGTAATATGCTCTACAGTTATACATTTTAAGAAAGGTAAATTTGTAACTGTAGACCACAGCATTTTTCCTGAATACGGGAGGGACTTTGCCTTCAAAAGTTAGAAACACCAGCATATGGATGCTAGCAAGTTCAAATGCTTTTTTTAGGCTCCATTACCTCAAAACCCTTAGTTTTTGCAGCACTCCAAAACTGTTCAAAATGTCGCACTCTATCATTGATAGCATCAAGGATAATGAAGGGGAAGAAGCCATCATCCAAGGTCTTTTTGAATGTTTTAAACATGCTGGTACGATAGGTCTCTTCCATTTCAGCTTCGTATTCATACTCCATCACCTTTATCAAGGAAAAAAGCATTTAAGAAGAGGATAACTATTAAATTGCTAATGTTCAACTACTGAATGTCATGACCACAAAGTACAGCGGTATATGGAAAACAACTTCAACTTTCAACAACTTTCAAGAATTTGACCATTCTGCACTTAAGTTATATTGAATTGTTTCAAAAAACAGCCCATAGACTTCTGTACTCTTCCAAAGCCACAGACTGAAATTCTGTTTACCATTGTGTTGTTCCAATGTCTTGTTTCTTTGTCAAGACATGCAATGAAATTAAAAGTACCTTCTTTTTCACTTTTTTCCCTGTATCTGGGTCTCTCTCTTCTTTCTCCACTTCAGTGATAAAATAGTCATCCAGGCTGAGCACTCTTGGTGCAGGTCCTCCACATTCTACTTCTTTATCCTGGGAGAAAAGCAAAAATAAAACATATACTCTTGCTGTAAAAATTCCATTCTGCTACAGATGATCTTCAGAACACGTTTAGCAAACAGCAGTTCCCTCCTCTGTATTTAAAAGAAGAAGAGAGCAGCATCACTATGCTTGCTAACAATGAAGGGGATACACATGCCATATGGAGAAATAGAACATGAATTAACAACAGGCTGAAATTCCAGACAAACAGAAAGAAAACAGCAGAGGAAGTGCACATAAAAGACAAGCAACACTACACAGCGAACAACTGTTTACATACCCTGATGAGTTTTGCTACGTGCGTCTTTCCACTGCCAGGCAACCCTCTCATTATGATTACAATCTGAAACAAAGATCATGTAAGCAGCTAGGATATTGTACTACATTTAACAGAAACTTCTTTTGTGAAAATTTTCTTCTAGAAAATTATGTGCTCTGGGTTCATACTTCTGCATATCATCAAGCTAAGCTAGGACCATGCCTCACTACTTATTTTACAACCTACGTTGTGACAAATGGTAGCATTTCCAGAGAATAAATGACATTAATCATCTCAGCAGTTCATACTGCATAAGACCTTACAGATCTGGTTAAGATAAACTTAATTGAATGAAACTTGTCTAAATGCTTTATAGCCTGGATTTCATTCATTCTTATTTTAACGTGGTGCACTGCCAAATCTGACTCTGTGTAAAACCAGATCTTTCCTCTGATACATCAAAAACTCAACGTGAAGATCTCAGAAAAGTCTAAAATACATTATCATTACCCTCTAATAGGAATTTAATCTTAGCATTCCCAGGAAGTTTACCTCTCCTGTGGACTCCTAATACCTATGCTATAACACTCACGGCATTTGCAAAGGAACCAAGAGAATTTCCACAGCCTCCTCAAACATAGGCTTGCCTCCAACATAATACACTCACGAGTATTTTATCTGAATACAGATCTTGAAGAAATTGATTGTTGCTTTCAGAATGCATACTCACCCTCTCCGGCCGGCTATCTCGTCCTGGTGGCTTCAAAATATCATCTACATTTTTAGATTCTGGCTTCCTTTCCACTCGTGGAGCAGGTGGTGGCTGGCGGGGCATTGATGGAGCAGAAATAGGAATCCTTTCCTCAGGGTAATTTCTACGATCACCTTCAAATTCCAGTGTTTGGACAGAAGAATTTTCTTAGTTCAGTAAAATAAAAAAAATTAAGATGTTCATACCCAGCTGAGGCGATTTAAACAGACTTCCATTATTTTAGGATAAATTAACAGATTTGTCCCCAAAATAAGTAAAATTTCTAATCTTGAACCTATAGCAATCAAAGATACTTTTAGTGGAGTATACAACTGTTGCATTCTTGATCTCATCACCACTGAGAAACAAAACTACATGATGCCACCTAAATACACTTTCTTGAATTACATATTCTGAAAAAAGAAATTCTGCAAACCAATTAAACTTCTCCCAATTAACCTTCACGTCTGTGAGACCATATTTTTCATAAAATTCTAGCACAGTTTCAAGATTGAGAAACTGTACCTCCAAACACGGAAGGCCCGTGATCATATGCTGGACGATCCATCTTTCGTTCATATGGTGGTCTTTCAAAACCACCTCGCCTGGAGGAAGGATGGTCTTTCTTGTCACGGTAAGACTGAGTCCTTGTAGGTGTAGTAGGAAGAACTCTGCCAAAAGAGTATTTTGCGTATTTCAAGAATTTATACTATGGATTCCCAGACAGAAATGAACATGTACTTCACAGGCAAAATGGACAATACAGCCTGAATTGGATTGCTTTCAAGTGTTCCAAAACCATGTACCTATCATCTCGAGGATGACGCTCTTTTTCAAATCTCTCTCGTTCGTACTCCACAGATCCACGGTCTCTGTGCAATTCCCGCTCTCTCTTGAAATCACGATGGTCTGTGTTGGAACTACCTTGACGCTCAAAATAAGGCTCACGATCTCTTTCTCTGTTGTAACGACCAGGGTGCTCTGAAAGGAGAAACCCATGGCAATCCAAACTTCTAAAACATACTCTGAATTTCTTATGATTTTTAAAGGAAAAGTAACAAACAAGAGTGCACAAAAAGTATACGGAAACGTATGATGCAAGGACTTGAATGGACTTAAACAGCCACTGAATCTCTTTCCAATCTGTATCAGACAACCATACCACAAAATCCTACTTAAAGCTACAAAACTGAATTTTAAAGTGGCTGGGTCATTGACTGTGTTGGCCTTTGACAATATAAACTGCTATTCTTATGGGCCTCTGAAGAAAATAAAGTGGTTTTAGCTTAAACAAAAGTTACTTAGTTTAAAATATACTTTTAGTGCCTTACAACTTTTCTTAAGAGCTAACTGTCTGTCTAAGAACTAGTCAAGTGCTCCCTACCTTTTTGAAATGTTTGCCTCTCCGGTAGAGGTTCCGGACACAGTGTTACCCTCTCCCCATAGGGAATCTGTTCCACTTTACTGGTGGTTATATCTGGTTAAAAATAATACAAAGAAATTATCAAGGTCTTAAAATACCCCTCTTACATTTCCTTTCCTCTGCCATGAAAACAATCAGCCAATGGCATTAAAAGTGACTAGAATAACTTACTAAAACTTATTTTCAATGATAATGCAAAAGGAGCTATGCATAAATATACCACATTGTGGTTTTGAAAGTCTGAAGTGGGTTCGTGTGTGTAAGTACACATACCGCGTATCTTAAGAATTGGACTTCTGTCTTTTCAGAGGAGTTCAGGTAGTATGGTCAGAATATGATAAACATTAAAATGCTCTGAAAGTTTCAACAACTCATAGAGCTACCGCAATGTCAAAAATATTAACTGAAATGCTCACGTGGTAATTTTTCTAACTGCTTTTAGGAAAACAGCTACTTAACAAAAGGCATATGACTTCAACTCATGTTATAGCATCTTAGAGACAGGAAAAACATGCTCTTTAAGTGACAACGCACAGTTTAAGAACTTCTTTAAGACATGATTTCACTCGTTAAAAACTAAGAATGAGGGAAATTAATTCTATTAAAAATCTAGTGTTGAACTTAAAAAAAAACAGAGCCTTTCACTTCACACATATGAAATATCTGTTCAGAGTGCACACCCTTCAGAACTAGAAGTTTGTCTCCCTCCCTGTTTAGAGGGTACCTCACGCACATTAAGCAGCATACAAATAACACAAGCACCAGTCACACTCTGCTTTAAGTTACTAAGTCACACCTAAAAACTGCAGCAACCCAAAATTCTTTCTATCACAGTTATTTCCATACTCAGCTACAAAGGAAAGTATCAATATCAATCTAAATATAACACACTGATGTGATCACATTACTTGGTGTTTATCAGAAGCAGATCTGGCTACACACCACTCAGTTTACATGACATAGCTCATTATCACAGCACTGAAGAAAACATCAAATTCAAGGCTAGAGGTTACAAACTCCTTACAAACGGCATTGCTTAGCATTAGATCACAATGTTTGCAGTCTACAGGTCAACTGCCACACATCTACAGTATGCTCTGCATAGCACACTCCTTCAGAAAGAAGCTAGGAGGACTACTTAGCTCTCTGTCACAGATGAAATACACTCTAATACTTACCTCGCCCGTGGCCATAATCCACAGTCTGCTGAATTACAGGTGCTTTAGGAACCGGTGGAATAACTGGAGGAAGGGACATTGGTACTGCTGATGGAAGAGAGGTGTGAACAGCAGGTACTTTCACAGGGGAGGAGACAGGTGGAGGCCTCATTGACTCCTGTTTACACAACTCATACTCCAGATTCGCTCCTTTATCCTCATTTGTGTCCCAGAGTCCGTGGAAAGAATCCTCATCCCAGCGTTCCTGTTCCATAGCAGAAGGTGATGGTTTTAAAGACTGACCATGACTTGGGGTTGTAGATGGAGTAGGAATTGGAGCATGTGGCCTTGTCATAGGTGTAGCAGGCCTTGTCAGTGGGGCACTTGGTCTTGTCACAGGGGTGGGCTGTCTGAACAACACGGGAGGCTTTATAATAACAGCAGGAGAAGGTTTAATAGCTTGGGCTTCTACTGGTGCTTCTGAAGATAGCTGAGAAGAGACCTAGATGCAGAAAGCACTTTTAATGTAGATCTGTAAACTAACCTTCTCTCATCCTCTGTAAGTCAGTAAGCACAACGGCAACTGGTAATCAAATCATAAGCATTTTCTAGTACCTCCACCAAGGTGCTACAGGTCGGAGGACAATATTTCAAGAAATGGTGGCCTGAATTATTTTGGTGTCTGTTCACTATGCAAAGGTTTAAATACTACTTATTTTCTCCTTAAAAAGAACCTTACCAATTTAAGCTCCAGTAGACCTATCTCAGCTCAAAAGCACCTATGGTTTTATTACCAAAGGCTCCTGCTGTCTGCAAAGATTCCTGCTGTCTGTGAGGAGGCTGAAAAAGTCTGAAAGCAGGGCAGCCTGGCGATGCACAAAAGGACTGATAAGGTCAGCTTCTTTCTGGAAGTCACTAGAAAAAATCCCAGAGTGTAGAATCACCTGGAAACCCCTTAATGAAATCAACATCAATCAACATAAGAAATTGGGAGATCTTACCCAGTGGAAAGAAACAACCAAACAAAACCACTTCATGAATGAAACATTCCCATGGAACCCTATGTGCTGAGTCACAAGAGTTTTTTCAGCATCACAGCAGATGCCAAGTTACAGGCAGCTTTAGTAGCAACATGCAACAAAACTTGCAGAATGGTGTAGATACAAAGCTGAACTTTGTAATAACATTTCAAAGTCACAGTAGAAGTTTGAAGGCAGGAATCCTGAGAAAGACAACTGTTGTTCTAATACCTCTGGGCAGACGGGTGAAGTAGTCTGAGATACAAAATATCAAAGCTGAGCAAAGTCACTTCCTAAAGACATCAAAATATCTGCAGCTCTTGGTAGCAATTCTGTTCCATTATTTTGCTTTATAGACACTGTAAACAAGGAAGAAGTCAACCAGGCAAAAAGAAAACTTGCAGTGCCTCATTCACTGCATAACACTTCTCTGGAGGAAGGGACAAACAAAGCTTAGTTGTCCAAATGTCAGACCCAGAGGTCAGTATAGTTAAATTTATTGGTACCAGTAACTTTGGGGTTAAAATGTGGCAAAGAATTAAGACTGTGCATTGACTCAGGTATCTCCTCCAACAAACATTTAACAAACTGCTCATTCGTTCTAGGAAGGATTTATAAACTGGAGATAAGTTGACTGCAGAAGTTCAGTTGGTTTCTGACCGGATACAAACTTTTATAAAAACAAATGTAAGCAGCTAAGAGGAGTTTCCAGAACCAACCAAGAGATTAAGCAGCAGAGGAATAACTTGCATTACAGAGAAAGATGAAGTCACAGAAGTACACAAATGTGAGCTTCCACGTGCATTATGATATTCCAGAGGGTAATGAGAAATTCTAATAAACAGAAACAAACAGAAAGCTAAGGCCCAGTCTATGTTGACATATCTCAGTTTTTGATGGACAAATCCTCAAATTTCTCTCCTTAATCTCTTTAAAGAGGAGAGAGTTCTTAAAGTAGAAAAAGCAGCGCAAGATCAGAATCAAAGACAGTATCAGAACTTAGTTAGGCAGTGAACAGGAGGGTCTTCTTATGAGCCCCTGTTTTGAAAGAGCTCACACATCACCATGTTTCTTATATGTCATCCCACAGCAGTCTAGGCTGTTGAGCCTCTTGTGCTACTGTCCCCAGGGGGTCATGCTCAGAAGACACAGTGGTCTGAATGAGTAAGAAAGGCTTTGGAAAACCTAAGAAAGCACAAAGTTGCTTTGCCTCCACAGAATATTGATGTAAGGGCTGTCTGCATTTCACAGACAGGTTTGACCATCAGAGTGCAGAACTGATCCAACATACACATTAATACTAATTGCTACCAACATGCCGTTAAGTCAACACAAGAATTTACCTGAAAGGCACCTGGCCTTGTGCTTGTGGTCTGTGATCTAGAAGAGTCCTGTGTGGAAATGTCAGGTTTAAACTCTTTCATCTTCTGTAGCTGTTCTTTCTGCTCTCTGCACGTGAATCACAGGAAAGTGTTATCAGTCTGTAGCTTAAATGAAAAACCAAGGATATCAATGCTCACACTGAAATCCACATATTACAATAGCACAAGGGGCCGAGTCCAAAGAAGAAAAGGACACAGCAGGCTTTACATGGTCCATGCTATGATTCAGAAATCCTTGTTTCACCTCCATCTAAACATGGAGGTATTAAATACATTAGCTGCCTACTTTTTGATCACGAATTTCCTCTGCAACATACAGTTATGCTTTTGTCCTTGGCCAGAACCTCTTCACTTTGGTAGTAAAGAGCAAATATAGATTTCAGCACCTTCAGCAAACCAGAAGCCCAGTGGAGCTGCATGCCTAAGCGCTCTCAGTGACTTGCTCTGGGTTACACACTAACAGGATTGAGGCCAACACAAATCACAACAGAAACGCCAACATTCAAAAAAAAAAAGAGGTGACGTTAGCTTTTGTTTCCTTGTCTTACACACCAAAACGCTACCTAGTCTACACAGCAGATACCAGGATCAGTAGTGAATACTACAGTCACTGAAATACAAAGATCTATCTACTCCATATGATTTCCTTTCAGTTTTTGTTTGCATCTTTTTATTGCTACTAACTCTTTGCTCATATGGATTGCATGCATTAAAGTACTACCCAAAGAACAACTAAGAATGGAATCCCTCTGAACCAGGCACAACAGATGCCACCCTGACCACAGCTCATCTATTCAGTGTCCAGTGCAAGGGGAACTCCGCTCACAGAAAGGGATCCAAAGTGCTGCACTAGTACAAAGAGTAAACTGAGCAATTGCTAGCACTTAAAAAGTCATCTATCTAGCTAAGGAAAAACACACCAGATGACAAATACAGAACAGCATGCAGCTCAGAGTATGGTATTTTATACATAAGCAAAGTCAGTTGAAGGCTTCACCTTTGGACATACAAATAGCTACATATCACACTATTGGTATGACTCTTGGCTCAAAAAAAATGCCACAGTCTCCTCAAAGTTGTTCCTACTGTTCAGACTGGTGTCACCCCTTAAAAGCTGAAGTATCAGTGTAACTAATTTTTAAAATTGTCCTCATATTAAATTAAAATCCGTATTGATAGTGCCATGTTTATTTTTCCCCTTTTTACTGGCTTAAGTATATGTATCTAATTTCTCACATAAAATGTTTCAGTTTCTGTGCTTAAATTTCAGCCTTGGATTCAGTCCACGAGCTTGCAGTTAGTCACATTAAACAGCAAAACATGCCTGGCAACCTGAGGCAAGAACCTAAACCCATGCACCAAATCACAAAGAGAGCATCTGAATAGTCAGTATGTGCTCCATTCATTCTAATATTACTAAATTTACTGAACCCTAGGATATTTCTGATGTTTAATAGGATATTCTATTATTTATTTTGAAATAAACACCTATTAAAGCCTTAGGGCATCTAGTAGCTGCTTTCTAAAATGTGGTCTTGGGTGAACTCTTGCATTAATACCTTCCTGGTTGTTATCACTAGGTCAAATCGTGTGATTTAAGAATTAACGTAGATCTTGATAGGCAAGTATTAAAAAGCAATTATCAACAAGCCCATCTGACACTAACAAAAATACTGAAAAGCAATTATCAACATGCTCATTTGGGAATAACAAAAAGATTGGTCAGGTGATGGGGACAAATGTCTTCCTGGAAAGTAACAAACAAGGAATGCCATATTCACGGGCAAAGGGTCAACCATCCATTTTAAGAAAAAAAACAAGTCCACCCACAAGAGGAGCCCCATCTCCACAGACTGGGATTCCCACCCAAAGTGACAGAACCAGGCAACTCACCGAAGCATTTTGAGCTCCTGGGCAGCTTTCAGAATTATCTCATGCTGTCTTTGGCTAAGGACCATCACTCCTCCCAAGGACTGGTCAGAGTCCAGGTTTGAATCTGATCCCAACATATCAGAGGAATGCGAAGGTGGAAAAAGGGATGAATCTGAATGATCATCCAAAGACCGCGGTCTGTCTCCATCACTTGGATACCACCTGTCTGATAACCGTTCCCTCTCCCACTCACTCCTTTCAGGAAGGTAGTCCTGCTTCTCCCGCCATGTGTCATATCTCTCTGGATACTCTCGAATCCTCAGCTCCCCTCTGTCTCGGAGGTCTCTGTCATAATGATCCCTGTTCCTATCCTCTCTCCATCTGTCTTCACGGTATCTATCCAGAGGTGGAAGAGGTGGTAGTGGTGGTAGAGGCGGAATATCCAGATCATGATTCCCCATTTCTCGGTCATCCACAGGTCTCATGTCCCAGTCTCTATTCCATTCCCTGTCTAAATCTTGATCATAAACGTCTGAAGATCTTCCAGTCCTGTCTAGATCTCTCTCCAGTTCCCTCTCTCTTGGCCTTTTCCAGTTATCCCACCATGAATCTTGTCTGTCATGATCAGATGATAAAGGAGGTAGTGGTGGCAAGGGAGATAACGGAGGCAATGAATGGTGGGACTGCAACCTGTCATCTCTGTCATATACATCTACAGACTCACCCTGATAATCAGAGTTGTGGTCTCTCCAGTATCGTTCTCTTTCCCAGTCATCCAATCGCTCATGCTCCAAAGAAGGGTCATCTTGACTATCTAAAGGAAACTGCTCCTGCATTCTTTCATCTTCATGACCCCAAGAACCCCTGAGTGTCTCATCTCGATGGTATGGAGGCAATTTGTCAGGGTCATTTATATTGCCCATTTCGGATCTTCCTACTTCCCTCTCCCGGCTACCTGCCCTTCTGATAGGACCCCTCTCCCGGCTACCTGCCCGTCTGATGGGGACCCTCTCCCGGCTGCCTGCCCGCCTGATGGGGACCCTCTCCCGGCTACCCGCCTGCCGCATGGGTTCCCTCTCCCGGCTACCCGCCCGCCGTATGGGCTCCCTCTCCCGGCTACCCGCCCGCCTGACTGGGCCTCTCTCCCGGCTACCTGCTCGTCCCCTGTCTCGGCTGCCTGTCCGTCCTGCCAGTTCTCTGTCTCGGCTAGAGAAGAGCCTCTCGTGGCTATCTGACCGTCCACCCAGTCCCCTCTCTCGGCTGCTAGATCGTCCATCTGGCATCCTCTCCCTGCTGCCTGACCGCCTATCTGGCATCCTCTCCCTGCTGCCTGCTCTCCTGAACATCCCTCTGCCACGGATGGTTGCCTGCCAAGCCTGCCCCCTGCCTCTGTATACGTATCCTCTGCCACGGCCATCATCCATCCTGCCCATTCCCCGGCCATGGCTATCCTCCATCCTGCCCATTCCCCAACCACCGTCCATCCTTCCCATTCCTCGGCCACCGTCCATCCTTCCCATTCCTCGGCCACCGTCCATCCTTCCCATCCCCCTGCCACGACCCATACCCCAGCCACGGCCATCCCCTTGTCCTCTGCCACGGCCCTCACCCAGTCTGCCCTGGCCCCTTCCTCTGCTTACTGGTCCCCTGCCTCTATCTTCATGCATAAATGACCCTTTTCCTCTGCTTTCTGGTCCAGGTAGTCCCTGGGTGCTATCTGAATCAATCAACTGGCCGTCTGATGAATCCAAATCCTGATTTCCTGCTACAGGGGTTACTTCATCGCTTGTTCTTGCAATACCTGACTCCAAAGCTACAGTGTTACTAGAAAGGGGTGTTGAGTTCTGGTTCTGAATAGGCGGAGTAGGTGCTTTGGACTCTTCTACTTGCTGGTTAGGATCATGTGAACTCCACGTCCACTTTTTAGGAGGGTCTGAAATAGTTTCTTTGACTTCGGGTTTGGATGGTTCCTCTTCAGTGTTTGTCAGGTCCTCATGTGGTTCAATGGAACCTGCACTCTGTGCATCGGAAGTACACTGTGCTCTGCTTACAGTTTGCTGACTGCCAACATCATCTGTAAAAGGTTCTTTGCTTTCTGACTGTGAGTCTGTCTGTGGCTGCTGCTGCTGCTGCTGTCCCAAGTGAGGCCTGGGCCCCCTCCACCGTGGACCACTAGGTCGGGAACCATGTCCATGTGATGCATTTGTCGAAGTATAAAATTGTGCTGCTGGTCCTCGTGGGATAGTTCCCCATCTGCTTGAAGACTGTCCATCTGTATTCTGTCGGTCAAAACGTGACCTGTATCCTTCTGAGCGCTGGGAGTCAAAACGATGCCCTCTCTGTCTTGAGCCTTCAAACTTGTCATATCCTCTTCCTCGAGGTCCATCAAATCTATAGATGACATAATGGCAATTTTATTCAAATGAACATGTCAAATTAAAATCCTCTAAAAGTGTATTTCATACCCCCAAAAAGTCACTTCTAACTGATGAATCCTAGTGTGCCTTAGGATCAATTCCTACTGAACCAGTACAGAAGCAGTGGGACACATTCTGCAATTCAATGTTGTCCACTGAAGATCAGTTTAAGCCACTCACAGATTATATAACCCTAAAAGAAAATACAACTTACATATCTCAGGACTGAAAACTACCTGACAAAATAAGCTGGCAAACTCTTTCAAAAAAAAACTCGCAACTTCTGTTTAATGGAAATTTTCTACAATCAACAACTCTCGCTGAACTTTTGTTTCGATGGTATGCAACAAGCCTACTTAACTATGGTGACGAATGCCACCTAGAAAAATGTTTAAACATAAGTCCTTTTGGAAAGTGCAACAAACTGATACCACCCCATTCCATGCAAAATAATATGCCTAAACCAAATACATTTTTATTGCATCACTTTTTAAATTTATTCTGAGAGCAGCTACAATTGCTATTGCTATAATATGAGGAAACAGGTCAAGAAAACCAATGAAGAGTAATTCATTCAATCATACATAACAGGGCTGATTTAGTAAAAAAATCCAACCCAACTTTAAGCATATGCTCCAATGCTGATTTACATAATAGACTAGAACAAATCAAATTCATTTTACACAAAATAGAGAACTCGTGTCTGAAGTCAGGTTGCTTGGATGTTTGAGATTCAAAACTGTGCCTCACTGGATGGAGTCTGGAAGACCAAAGTGCAGTTGGAGCTGAACTTGGCAAGGGACACAAAGGTATGTCAGCTAGAAAATGCAGATCAAAGAAAGTGTAACTGCCCTGATGAACACAACTGGTAAACTGTTAACAACAGATGAGAAGAAGGCTGAGGTACTCAACAACATTTTTGTCTCAGTCTTCACTGAGGCAACCCCTCTTACCACACCCTTCAAGTAGATGGACTGCAAGACAGGGACTGGAGGAGCAAAATTGCTCTCACTGTAAGAGAAGATCAGGTTCGTGACCCCCTGAGGAACCTGAACATACGTAAGTCTATGGGACCTGAAGAGATGCATTCCAGAGTCCTGAGGGAACTGGCTGATGCTGTTGCCAAGCCACTCTCCATAACATTAGAAAAGTCATGGCAGTCAGTGGAAGTCCTTGGACTTGGACTGGAAGAAGGGCAATATTGTGCCATTTTCAAAAAGAGCAGAAAGGAAGGCCCTGGGAACTACCAGCCTGTCAGCCTTGTCTCTGTGCCTGGGAAGAGCATAGAACACATTCTCCTAGGATCTATGCTAAGGCACATGGAGGACAAGGTAATTTTAGAGAGCAAGCATGACTTCATGAAGGGCAAGTTTTG
This sequence comes from Tapera naevia, assembly GCA_033556795.1. Taxonomy (NCBI): domain Eukaryota; kingdom Metazoa; phylum Chordata; class Aves; order Cuculiformes; family Neomorphidae; genus Tapera; species Tapera naevia. Next base: position 14,993,370 of record JAUMJJ010000023.1, on the reverse strand, counting down.
CCTGACCAACCTAGTGGCTTTCTATGATGGAGTGACTGCAAGGGAAGAGCTAGGGATGTCTTCTATCTGTACTTCTGCAAAGAAGGCCTTTGATATGGTGCTCCACATCTTACTCCTTAAATTGGAGAGGTATGGATTTGATGGGTAGAGTGTTCAGTGGATGAGGAATTGGCTGGATGGTTGCAACCAGAAGGTAGTTGCTCAATATCCAGATAGAGACTGGTGACAAGTGGTATCCCTCAGGGGTCTGTGTTGGGACCAGTACCGTTTAATAACTTCATCAATGACACAGTTGACAGAGTGCACGCTCAGCAGATCTGCAGATGACACCAAGCTGAGTGGTGTGGCTGACATGCCTGAGGGACAGGATGCCATCGAGAGGGACCTGGACAAGGTGGAAAACTGGGCTCATGTGAACCTCACAAGACCAAGTACAAGGTCCTGCACCCGTGTTGGGGCAGGCTGGAGATGAAGGAATTGAGAGTAGCCTGGCTGAGAAGGACTTGGGAGCACTGGTGGATGAAAAGCTGGACATAAGCTGGCAATGTGTGCTTGCAGGGCAGAAAGCCAACCGCATCCTGGGCTGCATCAAAATAAATGTGGCCAGCAGGTTGAGAGAGGGGATTCTCCCCTTCTAGTCTGCTCTTGTGAGACCCCATCTGGAGTACTGTGTTCAGCTCTGGAGCCAGCACAGGAAAAACATGGACCTGTGGAGCAGGCCCAGAGGAGGGCCACAAAAATGATGAGAGGGATGGAATACCTCTCCTGTAAGGACAAGCTGAGAGAGTTGGGAGTTGTTCAGCCTGTAGAAGAGAAGGATGCGGGGAGCCCATATAGCAGCTTTCTAGTACTTAAATGGGGTCTATAAGAAAGATGAGGACAAACATTTTAGTAAGAACTGATGCAGTAAGACAAGGGGTAACGGTTTTAAACTAAAAGTGGGTAGATTTATACTAGATATAAGGAAGATATTTTCTACAGTGAGGGTAGTGAAACACTGGCACAGGTTGCCCAGAGAGGTGGTAAATGCCCCATACCTGAAAACATTCAAGGTCAGGTTGGATGGGGCTCTGAATAACTGGTGTAGTTGAAGATGCCCCTGCTCACTGCAGGGGGTTTGGACCAGATGACCTTTAAAGGTCCCTGCCAACCCAAACCATTCTGTGATTCAATAGATATTAATTCATCACTTCCTAGCAACCAACAGTTGTTGACTTGTTGCAGAATTTACTAGTTCAATGAGAAATTTACCGAACAAGATCTTACACAATCTCAACGAATTTTAATATTCCAGGTAAATTAATATAGCAAACTGCCTTTTTTTTGTGAGTAAAGGCACATCACCATGAACACAAGGAGATGAAAGAAGGAATTACAAAGTGCAGTGGCAAGATAACTTAGATTTGAACGGTCAACTCTTACATGGAAGGTTTAGCTACAACGTCAGATACTATCAGACATGCGTTATCCCAAAAATTCTGAAAACTTCTTTAAGACTGTTCTTCAAAGTTTCTTGAGAAAACTTAATTGCCAAAAAGAGGTGAAGGGTGTGTGTGACTTCTTATATATCTAGTCATTACCTGGGCCTTTTTAGCTGGGATGGTATCAGGTCACACACAACATTTTTAATTTATCCCAAGTTCAGTTAAAAAATTATTAAGACTCTCTTTTCTGCTAACTATAGAGAAGAAACAGTACACAGATTTATGGGAAGGCTTTGATAAAACCCTAGAAAGGTCATCAGTCACAATACAGGAATGTGCAATGGTTACAGTGTTAATTAAATACTGTAAGTATGCTTAAAACCAGAGCGCCTATACATTTTTGATTATCCTTAGCCTGTCATCACACATCACTAAGCTCTAAACCAACGCACTAAAATTTACATCAGCAAATAATAAAAACAGTCTGTTCAGAACTGTACAATGAATTTCCAAGACCAGAAACAACACTTATTAAAAATATTGGGAGGCAGAAAATTACTCAAGGTTATAAAAATTAATTTACATTGCTAGCAAGTCATGAATGATCACTTTGGAAGCAAAGGAAAGGAAAATAAACATGAAGATAGGATTGCAAAGTCTAGCAGAGCATGTAAGGATAGAAACAATTTAACAGAATATTGTTCTTTGACTCAGCAGGCGTTGAATCAACCTAACTTGAACTAATGACTAGACAGAACAGATGTTGACTTTGCAACCTGGTATCATGTCAAATATGAAGGAACAACTTTCTAAAACGAAGATCTTGGTTTAAATCATACAGCAAGTACAAAACCACATAAACGACACAGAACGCTGGGTTTTGGAGTAGCTTTATGTTAAGGTAGCAGGCCATCCACCCAGGATAGAGTCATAGAATCATAGAATTATTAAGATTGGAAAAGATCTCCGAGATCATAAAATCTATCAACCCAATACCATCAAGCTTACCAAACCATGTCCAAGTGCCATGTCTACACATTGTTTGAATGTGTCCAGGGATGGTGACTCCACCACTTCCCCATTCCAATGCTTCACCACTCTTCAATAAAGAAATTTTTCATAATATCCAATCTAAAAATCCCCTGGTGCAACTTGAGGCCATTTACTCGTCTCCAGTTGTTACTTGGGAGATCAGCACCCACCTCCCTACAACCTCCTTTCAGGCAGTTATAGAGAGCGACAAGGTCTCCCCTCAGCCTCCTCTTCTCCAGACTGAACCCCAGTTCCCTCAACAGCTCCTCATAAGACTCGTGCTCCAGACCCGCCACCAGCTTCATTGCATATCCCTGGATGTGCTCCAGCACCTCAATGTCTTTCCTATAGTGAGGGGCCCAAAAACTGAATACAGGATTTGAGGTACAGCCTCACCAGCACCAAGTACAGGAGGATGACAGCTTCCCTGCTCCAGCTGGCCACAGTTTTTGATACAAGCCAGGATGCCGTTGGCCTTCTTGGCCACCTGGGCACACTGCTAGCTCACGTCCTCAGGTCCTTTTCTGCCAGGCAGCTTTACAACTACACTTCTCCAAGCCTGTAGCACTGCATGCAGTTGTTGCATCCCAAGTGCAGGACCTGGCACTTGGCCTTGTTAAACTCCATACAGTTGGCCTTGGCCCAATCCAGCCTATCCAGATCCTCCGGCAGAGCCTTCCTTCACCTCAAGCAGATCAACACTTCCACTCAGCTTGATGTCATCTGCAAATTTACTGAAGAAGCACTTCATCCCCTCATCCAGATAATTGATAAAAATATTAAACATGACTGGTCCAAACACTAAGCCCTAGGGAACACTGCTAGTGACCAGCTGCCAATTGGATTTAGCTCTGTTCACCACATGTAGCTGGGCATGCTTTTGCATTATTCTCTGATACTGAAATGCAGCCAGTTTTTTACCCAGCGAAGAGCACACCTGTCTAAGCCATAAGCCACCAGCTTCTCTAGGAGAATTACATGGGGAATGGTGTCAAACGCTTTACTGAAGTCGAGCTAAATAACATCCACAGACCTTCCCTCACCCACTAGGCAGGTCACCTGCTCATGACTACATTTTATCATCTGATACTGTACCTTATCAAAAAATAAAGACAGCAACTTTCAAAACCAAGACTATCACGACATAATACAGAAGAAAAAGTGGCAAAGAATCCTAATGCTAGGATCCTACGGCTTGTAACTTAATTCCTCTCCTTCTCTCTTGTTTACAATTGTTTGAATGCTAAGTAATGCTACATGTGTATGAAACCACTGACTTGTCCTTAAGACAATCACCATCTCTCTTATCAAACAGCCATTTTGAAAAGTGCACTGAGTAAGACAATCATATTGCCATAGAACTTCCTCACACCACAAGTTAAATTGGTCAACAGCTTTGAATATTAATTTCTTTCTGCAATAAATCTTGGATGACAAATAAAGAGTACTTTTAATTGTTTCTAAAAAATAAATAGTATCTAAACTGCCAGTAATTAGCTACATTAGCATATTCAACTGAATATGTATCTGAATATTTCCCCAAATCCCTTTCAGAATGCCTATATTAAAGTGCTACTGTATATAGCAGCACCTTAAAAGCAATCCTTCAACATTTCTGCTTCAGATTTTCCTAAACTGTGTTCCAAGTATCACAGACAAAATGTTAGGAATTTAGATGACTTTTCATATACTATCACTCTTTCAAGTGTGAGTTGTCATCTTCAAACTAAGGACAGCAAAGATGCATCGAATATTTACAACAGCTCTCCTGTTTTCACAAAAGGGATGTTGTCTCTGGGATTGAAAAGGGTGAAATGTGCCCAAGTATTTTACTAGAATAAAAAGGATTCTACTCTAGATAAAGCTCAGGTGAAAGGCATCTATCTATCCTCACTTTAATAAGATAAATACAGAGCACGGTGCATGTACATTAAAAACAAAACCTCCACCAAACCTCCACCATGCTTCATATGACCTCTGGAAGATGTGAGAACAAGACATATGTTTCATTTCTTAATACATCACTAAAAGTCTTGTAGCATGGAACATGCAGAAAATAACAAAAACATCCTTACCTAGGGCCTCTGGGGCCTTCAAAACGTGCTGATCTGGGAGGATCTGGAAGCAATCCACCTGACCTCATTGGTTTATCCTGCATGGTAGGTGCATGTGTTGAAGACACTGCAGTAGTGGCTTTCAGTTCCCCACATCCTTGCTCAGATGAAACAGAGCCAGTTTGTTTACTAAGGTGAACTTGAGACTTTCCGTGGTCCGAAGTGCCAAAGGATGAACTTACTTGAGGATGATAAGGTGAATAGACAGTTGAACTACCTATTTTTGATCCATAGGTACCAGGGGTGGGAAGCAGAGCTGGCCTTGGAGTCTCAGTAGATTGGCTGCTTTGAGAACTGGATCCTGAAGGGACAGAGGAATTAGATAACTGAGAAACAGAAGAGAGAGGTGGCGGGACCAGCGGAGGTGTAGTTGAAGGTAAACTTGGAGGCATAATGGGAATGCCACCTTGAGTGGTTTGAGAATATGGAACAAATGGAGGTGGCAGCGAAACATTTGCAGGATACTGATTCTTTAGATTTTGGAGCGAGCTCACTTTCTCCTGCAGGTGGGACTGAGTGACCTTCATCTGCTCATCCCACGCTTTCCACTGTTTCTCATACTCTTGAAGCTGGTCTTTGTGAGGGTATGTTTGAAGCTGATGCTGCCACTGTTGGTTCATTGATCGCTCCCAATCTTTATGAAGCTGCTGGAACTGTTTTTGCTGAGACTCATAATGTCGCAGCTGCATTTCTACTGACATTGTCTGCAATGAGAAGACAAGAATACCTTCAAAATATCATCTTAGTTATTTTCAGAGCCAGATAATTCAGTGTCACTTGCAATATCGCAATTTCTGACTTGGGCAGAAGCTTGAGGAAGAACTACACTGAAACAAAAGAAAATAGCAATTCTGATGTCAAAAGTCATCATGACAATTTACACATTTTATGACTAGAGGACATTTAGGTATACAAAACTTTTTTTTATTTGGCTTTTTTTTAATAGGACAGCTGAAGAAAACTATAATCAAATGGCTCCAAGCTGTGTTATTACTGGACACTAACAACTGCTAAAGTCCAAATCAATCTTCATCCTCTCAATATATATGGTACGTGGTTGATTCTCAAGGTTTCAGTTTCTGCTGTTAACCTCTTCCAAGTTGTTTCAGCTGACAGCAATTATTTTTCTCTAAGCCGCTCTCAGACCTTTCTATTTGCACAATGAAGTTTCTTTCATGTACAGGTCCTAATATCCATTAGGGTTCACACTCAGATTTTTCTTTTTTAAAACAAGCAGACAGCCCAAGCCACAAATAAATGCTTAACATATAAACTCCACCAATCCAGTAAAAGCTGATTCAACTTCCTAATACAGTAATTAATTCCTACTTAAAAGTTACAACACCGATATAATTAGGCAAACTTGTTTTTAAGACTTTTTATTTCACTGAGTCAAAAAGAATGTGAGACAGTGATTTCCTTACTTTAACTGCAAATTTCTGGCATCTATGCTTACTTCATGATTGTACATATTTATTTTTGTACTACACAATACTGTAAAAAAGAGCAACTACCAAATTACTCCATGCAATCATCTGTTTGCTTGACCTTTCTTCTGAACTGGTTCTCCAGCAGTAGAACACTCAAAGCTGAGTAAATTCAATATTGAGTTCAGCTTTGCTCCTGTATCACTCAAGTACATCTGAAAAATCTTATGACAAGTGTAAATGCATGTATTTCTTATCCTGCTGAAGCTTTATCACCATCTGTCAATTCTTTTTTCATTTTGAAGTTGACTGACAGTAGAAAAGAGGATATAGACTTCTACCCAAGCAGAAAATTAGCAAGACAAATGATCCAACCATGACAAATTACGCAACTACTTGTTTTTCAGCAGCCCATGAGTGCTAGGTCACCCAGTAAGTATATTAAATACCCTCTCCTTAGTATCTCACCTGTAAATGCGGAGGCTGTTGCATGATCTGTTGATACTGCTGTACTATCTGCTGCAGCTGGGCATGCTTCTGCATTATTCTCTGATACTGAAATCCAACCCGGTGTTGGGGATGCTGCTGCCATTGAGCCGCTGCCGCTTGCAATTGCTGCAATCTCAAATCTTCCTCAGGGTCATCAGGAGGTTCAATATTGAGCTAGAAAAAAAGGCAAATACTTTAAATAAAGGAAAGCTCCCTCTGTCAGAAGAAAAACACACTTGGTCACTACCCAGCCTACAGGAACTTTCCCAGTGCTTGTTACTTTATCACTCTGTATTTCAGTGTTCTTATCACCCATAGCTTCCCCCAAGGCTGACTTTTATTTCATTTATTCTTAATGCGAACAGTCTGATGTAAAGGTTAGGCTGATGGCAACATAAAGAAACCACCTACAGGAAAGAGATTAACGCAGATCTCTATTTGCTGCCAACAGAAAATACAATGAGAAACAGTGCTTTTTCATGATGAGGTAAAGTAACTACAAGTGCATTACTTTTGCCACTTGATAGGAATCCACACACTCTTAGTGTGGAGCACGAGCTGCAGGGTCATCTACTACCCTACAGTAATCTGTTCAAACATCAATCATGACCTCCACCCATCATGTAGTAACTGTTACTAAGCACACTGACAAAAATATGCCGTGCAAAGTTCTTGGCTTTCAGACGAACTATAATACAGAGCGAAGGAGAGCCAGAACTGACAAATTGCCACAGAGGAATTATGAAATAGTGTCTTAAAGATAGCATTCCTCATCCACCGAGTACTTGATTTTACATTTGAGTATCACAAAGCATTTCGCACAGACGAAGATACAACGTTGGGGAAGGCGTGAGTGAGTCAAGCTTGGACTCACTTGGTGCACATATGGGTGACTATGTAAGTCTATATACAAGCAGTGTATTTTTATTTTTTTAATTGGTGCAGCCTAAGCAAAAGTTCTTTCAAGATTGCTTTACCATATTTATTGTTATACACTAACATATGAGAATTTGATGGTGTTATTTTCCTACTTCTTCCTCCCATCTAGCATCATTTTACAAAGCATACCTGAGTTTCAGTGGATGCAAGAGAAGACTCATCTTCTTTGGAAACTGGAGGCAGGGATTCATTAAGTGGAGGAGGTTCAGACTGCTGAGCTGAAGCATTCATTTTCCCTTCTTCAGACTTGGCTCTCTGCTCAGATGCATCCATCACCACTGGACCTTTCATTTGCTGCTGTCCCTGAGCGTGGGCTTTTGCCCTTTGCTGCAGGCTAAGCAGGTGCTGCTGGTACCAGTACTGCTGCTGTTCCTACAATAGACACACATTTTCTAAGACAGCTTTGATGAGAAACACCATAAAAATTAATTCATCATAGTCACTAGTATCATACTCTGTAAAAGTTTTAAAATATCTTTTGAGGGAAAACTCTCTTCAACATTAACTATATTTCAATGGATTCCAGAAGACAGAATCAAAATTCAGAAACCACTATGTGAGGCATAGTACCCACAGCAGAATTTATTTCCTACCTCAAAGAGCTTACAACTAAAGAGAACCAATAACGAGAAGCAGAAAGATGACCAATAACAAAGCCAAATTACTACAGACGTGAATAATACCATACTTACTATTTCCAGTGCTTTTTATTCCTAGCAACTAGAGGGACTTACTATAAGATTAACTTTGTTAAAATGAAGGAAAAACAGAGGACAAGTGTGAGTAAAGGAGCAGTAAAGAGAAAAAGTAGGAAATGTACAAAAAAGATGAAGAGGAGGAACAGACAATACAGAGGACAAGCAGAGTGAAATAACAGCTGAGAAACTGTGATGGAGATATTGGAATAAAGTCTGAGGAAAGGAAAAAAAAAACAATCAGAACCACCATATAGCAAGGATTATTTATTATCTGAATTCTCATTAATTCTGATTCATTCAACAGCCAAAGAGGAAGACAGATCTGGTTGCACCCAAAAAATTATCCATTGAAGAAGTGATGAACCTTTCAGCGTCAAGTATTTCAGTGTAGAATTAGAGCAGATAACACTAACTTCAAAGCACTGTAAGCTGCCATCAACATAAAGAACAAAAGACTAAAAATAAGTACCTCAGCCCTTATGTAGTGGTGCATCTTAAAGAGACCTCAACAGAACTGACAATATGTACCTGGAAGAGGTACAGAATTAAGGATCAAATCAGACTACTAGGACACATTTAAAATACGTGGGAGGCACCTCTTCACCTGACAGAAGAAAAATCTGCAGATTTTAAAAATACAGAGAGCAGTCACAGCCAGGGAAGCATCGCTATACACGTAATTTTTCAGTTTTTCTCTTAGCATCTGCTTTTAGTCACTGTCAGGGACAGAATGATAAACTACTATACTTTTGTCTGACTTAGCACAACCCTTCTTATTCTTTCATGTGAACTCCATCTCTGAGAATATGTGACTGCTATACATCTTTCATATCCTGTTCTTCCCTTCCACCCAAACATGCAGTTAAGAAAAGACATCTATATAAAGCTCACTCAGAAACAGAAAAGAATCCAAAAGATGCAGACATTTTAAAACGTGTGACAACAGTGGTTGGTGCTCTCCAATGAGATTTCTCAAAATTGAACCATTCTGTCTATCTTAAAACACATCTAAAACAAGTGCAAGCTTCCACCAAAACAGTACTTCACACTCAAATCAGGAATGATGTTTTCTATTGGTAGCAACTCATCAGACACAATTAAACATGGAGATGTATTGTTCAAAAAATACTTCCATTAAATTGTACTTTGGAGATGAAGTCAATGAAAGGAGAGGCTCTGCTTCCTAGACTTTACGATGATCCTGCAATAACTCCTGTCAAGAACGTTTTTAACAAGAATTTGAACCAGAAGAGCTTTCATGGCTTTGGGTGGAAGATGTGCATTCACACTCCAACATGGACCATGTCAGAAACCTTCAACAACATGTTGCAAGTGCAACTTCCAACATGAGGGAGGAGTAAGCATCCCCAGCTATACAAAAGCTGACTGAATTTTCCCCTCTCAAAAGGCATTGTAAGGTGATTTACTGTGACAGGGCCGGATGTTATGCTTGGTGAGAACATATTCTACCGCCACAGAATCATTGTCTTCATGGATCCGTTTTGTTTCCTCCTCATTCTATCAATCAGACAAAGGGCTAAAACTCAGTATGTCTAGGGATTCATAGAAGGAGCTATGATAACATACTGTCACCATCTTTTTGCAGCAGATGAAATCAGTGAGACAAGTATTGCAATTTTTATCTGAAGAGCGTGAGAAAAGTGGAAAGGTAGATTGCTACAGATTAGTCTGAGCAAAACAGAAATGCTACTGTAGAAAATCCCTAATGGCAGAAAGTTGAATGCTTATCTCCTCATGATGGCTCTCATTCGTCAAGTCCAGTTACAATTCTTAAGCCCAAGGAACACACCAGCATTAACACATCCCTTTTTCCATCTTTGGCTGACCAAGAGACTACATGTGTTGCACTGTACAGAGAACACTGAAACCAGCACTACCAGCTCCTGACCACCAAAAACATTAAGGCAGAGTCCACACCAAAACAGTACATCAAAATTAATTTAGGTGACCCTAGGCCACAACTTCACACCTATTTTGACGGACACACAGTCCTTTTCAGGTAAATATAGCAAAAGAATGGTTTTGCACCCTTTATGAAACAAAGGAGGGATTTTAAAGAGTGCAGAGGTCTGTTGAAAGGTGACAAGGTAAAGCTAAGGTAGCTTTAACAGATGTAGATAAGTGCATATTTATGGGTACAGATGTACCCACACATATTTGTTCACTACTGCAAATAAAAAGCAGCATACAGTAGCCAAATGCCAGGTGGAGTATTAACGAAATACCACAGATACAACTTGACAGAAGACACATCTGATTGTAGAGAAACACAAGAACTCTGCAATTTAATCGAACTGTATGGCCATGTAAGAAACTACACCAAACTCACATTGTCAAGGTAAAGAGCTGTATCTTACTTTTAGACAGGAAAGGGAAATACTCAAACACTAACTCATAGCAACTTCCATCATATTTTCTATGATAAAACATTGATCTACTTGGCTGCAGTATTACTGTGGGATGAGAACAGAAAGAATTGTTTTCAATTACCAATTTAAACAAAGGCTTAATAGGATCTTATAAATGGCAAATTACAGTATTTCTCTAATCTGCTTCTAAGATCATTAGCAAGAAAGCATCACTACGCTTTGCTTTTCCTATTCCTATTGACTAAAGACCTGTTCCTCCAAATCCTGTCTCATTTTAACAGCCCAAGATAGCCGAAATTGTACCCATCTGTTATAACTAATTTATGACCAATAAAGTACCATATCGCTTTTGAATTAACACCAAACTGTGTGTGACAGTAAATAAACTACTCAAGACAGAAGTGGTTTGTATAAACCCTTATAAACCAGACAACGTAAACTTCAGCAGTATTCTGCTTCTTCTACGTGTGCATCACAATAATGCATTACTTCTGACTCTTCTGGAAAGAAGAGAGTTGTTCAGGAACAATTAAATACCATTAATGAAATTTCAGGCTATGTAAGGGGGGATGAATTACAGTTTACAGTTTGATCTTGAGTTCAATAATCTAAGACATCAGCAAGTAGCCTCAACACCAAATTGACATCGTTTTCTAGACCTGACTTTTCAAGGTTTTGTGTTTGTCATTAAAAAAATTAATTAATCCCATTGCTATCGCTGTAAAATATCAAATAGTACTGTACAAAACCTTTGTAAAATTAAATTACTGAACTGCAAGCATCAATTTGCAAGGCAGTAATTAGTTATATGGTGCAAACTTAAATATTATGCATTCTCCAACGTATTCGGGTATTGATATGAAATGTAATGGATACAGTTAGAAAGGTGTGCCAACGACCAACAAATTTAAAGTGCAATGTGCCACAACAGGATTTTTGCAAACTTAGCTTCAAATCAGAATACTAAGATCACTTTGCCAAAACGAGATATCTTTTAAACTGAAGCAAAGTCAATTTAACGCATACACTTCTGCTTCATTGTTGCAGCTGGATCTTCAGAAGCTGACCCTAAAACCATGCAAAAGCCTAGGTGAATCGGACCGACGTGTGTACATTGCAGATGACCTCAACACACATTGTCTCTGTGCACACTTAACCTTAAGTTAGGGACAACCCAGTTGCTTAACACGTATGTGAAGCTCACTAGAACTGCTCATATTTAAGAAGGGAAACATGCGAAAGTTTTGCAGGCATTCTGGCCCCACTGTACACATAAAAAGCACACAGTATTAACCGTAAGAATATTTTTCATCTTAAAAGCATTTACATTCTGAAATTTCCTTCCAGAGCCCCATACAATTTTATACTGGAAGATCCACTAAAGACAAGAGGCACTCATCCTGCAATTTGCAATAAGCAAACAGGCTGCTGCACCTCACAACAGCTGTATGAAGTCAACAGAGGTTTGGTGCAGGCCTCCCACATGTTGCACTTTGGAAAAGAGTTCTCCAGAGACCAACAGACTGCCCAAGCAAATTAAATTCAGCCAGGAGTTAGACTTTTCCCTAAATAACTCCTGCTCTTGAAAAATAATGATTTGTTACACTCCAACAACCAACACTGGTTAAAGAAGCCTTTACACTACTGAACTTCTAATATTATTTAGCTTTATGACTACTTCAGCTTTTCTCTGCCTGTTCCCTGCTCCAAAGCTGCTACTGGGAGAGCATGAGGTCCATTATCCAACACTGTGTTCAATTGCATAGGGATACTATGAAGGAAGGTGTCTTAAGCCAGGGTATCAGCTCCACTATCTGACAGCTGAGATTGCCACCCTTCCCTCTTGTATTGCTGTAGGAGTCTGGCGACGGAGTGTCTCAAGAGTCACGCGCTTTTCAAACTATCATGTTTTAATTTGACCATGCACTATTACGGAAACCTACCTCAGACCTCCCATTATTGAAATTGCAGACAAAAGAACTAGCACTTGTATTTATGTTAAAAGTAGGTAGGAGAATTCTGAGTGTTTCAGTCAAATGTTATGTAATGGCTTTACTGAATCACAGTTGGGGATGGAAGATGAGCTTGCAAGGAGCTCCGTGGAGTAACATGTCAAATGGGAAATGAGCTTTTAGATGGGCAATGATAAATGAGCATTTAAAGAAGCCTCACTTTAGCCTTGCCATTGCCAGACTTCCAAGGGTTGTGCCCAAACCCTGTAAGTATAATGCGAATACGGCGTGTTTATTAAATGCCCTTACTGGGAGACCTGCCCAACAACCAGCACCCTCCAGTGGTTCATCGCCACCAATGCCCGGGCGAGTCCCTGCCGCCAGTGTGAGCGCGGGGGCGGCACTGCCTTACCTGGGGAGTCATGGTGGAGGGGTCCAGCTGCTCGCTGCCACCAGTCTCCTTGGCGGCGCCCTGCACGGCCTCGGGCTGGGGCAGGGACGTCTGGGGCGGGGGGAAATGGGCCTGCGAAGGTTTGGCCGGCGGAGGGATGGAAGTGGCCAGGTTGGGCTGAGCCGGCTGGGAAGGGGAGGCCTGGGAGGAGAGCAGGTAGGGCTGGGACTGCGCCAGGTAGCTCTGGGCAGGCGGCAGGTAGGGCTGGGAGGCGGCGGCCGGCGGGGGCTCCAGGTAGGAGGGCGGCGGTTCGGAGAAGGCGGGGGGCGGCTGGGAGGCCTGCGCCCGGGGCAGGTAGGGCTGGAGCGGCGGGGACTGCGCCGGGGGCAGGAAGGGCTCCGCCTGGGCGGAGGGCGGCAGGAAGGCCGGGCCGGGGGGTGGGTAGGTGGGGGCAGCGACCTGCGGGGACTGCGGCGGCGACGAGAGCTCCATGTCCATGGGCACGGGCTCGGCGGGCGCGGGCTCACCCCAGTCCCCGTGCCCGCCCGGCGGCTCCGCGCCATCGCGCTCGCGGGCGGCGGGCGGCTTGCGGGGGCCGAACTGCTTCTGGTAGGCGCGGGCCGGGGGCGGCGCGGGCGGCGCCTGTTGCTGCTGCCAGTCGCCGAAGGAGCCGGGCAGCGGCGGCGGCGGCAGTCCCGGCGGCGGCGGCCCCGGCGGCGGCCCCAGCAGCACGGACTGCAGCTGCTTCTGGTGCATCTGCTGGAGCTGCTGCAGCTGTGCCAGGTGCTGCTCCTGCAGGCTCAGGAAACCCGAGGTGCCGGCGGGCGGCGGCGGCGCGGCTGGCGCGGGGCCGGGCGGCGGGTAGGTGGGCAGCGGCATCGGCGGCACGGTGGGGGGAGGCACGCTGGGCGGGGGGATGGGCAGCGGCGGCGGCGGGATGGAGGTGGGGGGCGGCGGCGGGTAGTGCCCCGCCGCGCCGTACAGGCCCCAGGCCGGGTACATGGCGGGGCCGCGGCGGGCGCTGAGCTCTGCGCTGGCTCAGGCCGCGGCGCTGGCGGCGGCGCGTGCAGCTCACGACGCCTGCGCGCGGCTCCGCCCCGCCCACCCCGGGCAGCCGAGAGTGAGGGCGGCGCGCTAGAGCGTCCCGGCGGGCATCGCGCGCCCCCCAGCGGACAACAACCGTCACTGCGGGCGGGAGGGCGCTCATCCAGCAGCCGGGCGCACCGGGAGGGGCCGGGGCGAGGCCAGAGCCCCGCTTCCCCGCGCCCCGGGCGAGGGAGAGGCAGCAGCACCGGGGCTGGGGCGGCCCATTGTGTACTGGGGAGGGACGTGCAGACGGGCCTGCCCCTTAGAATCACAGAATGGTTTGGGTTGGAAGGGACCTCCAAGCCCATCCAGTTCCACCCCCCCCACACCAGACCAGGCTGTTCAAGGCCCCTTCCAACGTGGCCTTGAACACTTACAGGGAGGGGGTATCCACAGCTTCCCTGGCAACCTGTGCCAGTGTCTCACCGCCCTCAGCGTGAAGAATTTCTTAATAATGTCCAATGTAAATCTTCCCCCTGCCAGTTTAAAACTGTTCCCCCTCGTCCTATCACTGCCTCCCCAGGTTTCCTGTAGCCCCTCGAGGTACTGGAAGGACACTACAAGGTATCCCAGGAGCCTTCTCCAGGCTGAACAAACCCAACTCTCTCAGCCTGTCCTCATAGCAGAGTTGTTCCAGCCCTCTGATCAACTTAGCCCTCCTCTGGGCCCATTCCACAAGTTCCATAGCCTTCCTATGTTCTAGATTACAGAAGTGGGCACAATACTCCAGGTGGGGTCCCACAAGAGTAGAGGGGACAAATCACCTCCCTTGCCCTGCTGGCCTTCTTTCAATGCAGCCCAGGACATGGTTGGTCTTCTCGGCTGCGAGCGCACATTACCAGCTCATGTCGAGCTTCTCATCACTCAGCACCCCGAGTCCTTCTCTGCATGGCTGTCCTTAATCATCACCCCACGAATGAATGCCCTCATTCACCCCATCCTGTGTCAAAATCATGGATTGTCCTGACCGAGATGTAGGACCTTGCACTTGGCCTTGTTGAATTTCATGAGGTGCCCAAGAACGCAGTAAGCAAGAGGGGCTCTGGCAAGTGGTGGTGTGGGCCTCTACGCTGGGATGGAGCAATGCTGGGAGATTCATCCCTAGGAGTGAGGGATGTTTTTGTTTTCAGTGAATGTGCTGTTGACACAGTCAAGGGGCAAAACCAAGAAAGGAGCAGCGAGTGTGTGAAATGTTCTCAGCCCTCACAGAAGCAACTGCACTGGGTGACAGGAAGAACTTTTTGGTTGCGTTTCTCTCTTCCCACCCTGAAGAGTGAGTTAAACACATATATGGGTTGTAGCCAGTTAGCAAACACTTATGCAAAACACTGAACTCCCATTGTAGAGGAAAGACACGAGGGCTTGTATGTGTGAATTCTAGGCGCTGGGCAGCGAAGCCAAGCGGCTGCTGTTCAGTTGGTAGCGCCACTGGCATTATGGTGTCTCACTGCTTGCCTTCCTTCCCAAGTACAGAAAACCTGAGCAATTTATCTCATGTTTGATCTCTGGTTCATCACTGGTGAATCTCAGGGGTCCCTGGCCTGTGGAGAAAGGTGGGTGTAGGCAGAAAATGATGAAGAATGAAGAAATCCAGTTTGTTGGTAGAGAAAAAGCTTTGTCCTCCCTGCTGGAAAAGGTGGACTTTTTGTTCATTTTTTAAATTAAATTTAACAAATTCCAGGGAAATGTTAAATTCCAGGGAATTCAGAGAGGCATGAATCTACAAGAAAAGCTTCAAGCAGAGTGTGAACTCAAATTATGAGATGCCAATCTTTAAGAAAACAATTAATTTAATACACATAGAACTGTCTTCTCTATTCTTCACTATCTTTTCATCCAGAGGTGATTACTAACCTTTTCTATGCAGGCTGGTGCTCCTCTAAGATTTCTCTTGTAGCGAATATGACTTCCAGATAACATTTATACTTTTAGCCCTCATCTCCTCCACGATACACGTATTTAACATTTATACCCCCAAGCTGTTTGGGCCAGTTTACTCAGTGACTGACTATGCCTTTGAAAGTCTGCCCTTTCCAAATAGGGAATTCTTGTTGCAAACATTCTTTGATTTATCCCCCCAATCCATTCACTCAAAGTGAGTTCTTTTGTGGTCAGTTTACTCAAGGTTATTTCCTGCAGGCAGCTTTCTCGCTGTTTGTCGTAGTTACTCAATATTGTGAAGAAACCTGTTACTTCTATTACGAAGAAATGCTTCTACTCAACCATTTTCAGTAGCAATTGTTTTCCAGCCTACACTGAGGAGTGTAACTTTCAAATAACTTGACTGATGTTTTTGTCAATACCCAAATCTGATTTGGGCAGCAATGGAGTTTACTCCTGCCAACAAAGATACATTGGCTTTACCCAGTGTTATCTTGCCCTAATGCAACCCTGTTAAGTCCACATTATGCCCTCTTATTCTTTTACCATCTGTAACATTAATATACAACATCATGCTGGTTTTAGTTAATTTAAAAAATAAATCATGCTCTTGCTGCTTCTAAATGCTATTCTACCACATTTCAGTTATCTCTCAATTAACCAGTATCACATCTTGGATCAGCAGCTTATTCACTTCATCCAGTGGTAATACTGCAGCAACCTTGGGCCTTCTGGTGGCCTCCAGAAGGGAGCAGAAATTATTTTCTCCCATTCTTTGCATAACTTCAGACCTTTTTGTGGCTTTTCTGATTGTTTGTCTTTGGAAGCAATGGAAACTGGCTACAGCAAGAGACAGGATATAAGGGGTGAGGCTGGATTCTGTAGAGTTACTGAGAAACATTGCAGGCATCTGTTTGATATCTGACTTGTGTGCAGGTTTAAACCAACTGCCAGTCAGGTCAGGAAGGAATTTCTTTTCTGGTTTGTACCGGCAGAGTTCTGCATTCAGAGGAACATCAAAGCATTCTCGCTTACCAGACTCCTTCCTGTTCTACAGATAATGATCTTTCTTTCATTGATATACTGCAAGTTGGATCCAATGTTGGGATGCCATGGTGTGCATGGAGCACATAATTCCTTGTGAACTAAGTGTCTGGTGCATAGGTTCCCTGGGACTGCAGGGGAAGCACTCGATAACTCAGGTGGTCCTTTCCTGCCCTGTGTTTCTCTTCTGACCAGGCTTTTTGAATTAATAACCAAGTTTTTCTGTCATGCCTATCATACTTAGGAAAACTGCCTGATGCGTTTGCTCACTGCCAATTCTTTCTCCTTGATGCTCATCCTCCAGCCTTCTTAACATTTATTTAGGAATTGCCTTATGCCTATTCCAGGTTCCTCCTCCGGTTACTAAACCAAACAAGGAATGTTAACAGGGAGTAAAAGACTTCAATAAATGGGTACATCTGCTTTGATGCCTACCCACAGTTCATGCTAAATACATATGTTTTGTTAAGTACCTCCAATAGGTGTTCTGCTGGCAGGAATTCCCAAAATTCATCACATTATTGTGCCTCTGACCTTTTCTCCAGTACTAGAAAGACTTCTAATAAATATTACCATGAGTGTCCATTATCACAGTGTCACAAGGTTGGAAAAGACCTCTGAGATCATCTAGTCCAACCTATGACCCAACACCAACACCTACTTGTCGTTTAAACCATGGCACTAAGTGCCTCATCCAATCTGTTTTTAAACACCTCCAGGGATGATGACTCCACCACCTCCCTGGGCAGTGCATTCAATGGCCAATCACCCTTCCAGTGAAAAATTTTTTTCCTAATATCAAGCCTAAACCTCCTTGTGCAGCCTCCTTCAATTTAGATTAATTCAAGTGAAGTTACTTGCACAGGAAAAATTACAGTTAACACTGTACTTGAAGCCTTTAAAACTAGAATTATTCTGAAAACCAAGTTACACAACTCTAATCCTACAACCATTTCTCAGTCCTCATTTGACTAAACATGGTCTTCAGGTGTTCATGACAATACTTAAACACAGCTTAAAGAACAAGGATATTATTTTTGAAATGTAAAATTATACACTGAGTGTAAAATCTCAGGGTTGTTGGCTACCCTCTTTCTGGCTGAAGGTGAAGAAAATAAATTGTGATAGCTTGGAAGGAGCTATGTTTTGAAAGTGCCAGTATGTTATTTCAGGAATGAGTTCAGTAGGTGAGCCTGCAGCAGGCAAAGAGACAGTGTGAGGAGTAAGACCTGAAGTTTCCTGCAATATCTGTAGAGGCAGGGTGCTAGCAAAAAAGCTATTGGCACATCAGGGCATTTCCCAAGGACAGGAAATGATTAGCAGAGGAGAGGTATTATATGCATTGTATGCTGCCCAGCACACAGACATTAGAGTTCAGCTATTGTCCGCAGCCTGGACCAGTATAAGGCACCGCAGGATAAAAGCTCTATTAAAGGCTGGAAATTTTCTTAATTATACCAAGAATATAAATTTTCAGTCTCCCACTTTACTATACCCCAACTCTAGCATTTTGGCCAGGAACCGTGCTACAGCACATAGGAGGATCACCAGGGGCCAATTACCTTTCGCCTCTCAGTCTTTCAACACTTCTACTCCATGCACAGCAGAGATCAGAAGAGCAAATATTGCTAAAATTTAGACAGTAGTGGAGAAGATTATGAGGCTGCAGAGTTACAGCTTTGAAATATTTTTACCACTGCACTTCTCCATGTTTAATCTTCTCCAAGTTTAAACATCTTTCTTCCCTCCCTCCTTTGATCACTTTCTTCCCTACAGCAAATGCTTCAGGTCTGTGTGAGGCTCTCTTGATCTGCAGTCATTGCTCCAATTCCCCCAATGACTCCTCTCCCAGCCCACATTAAGCCCTTTCCATTTGACGCCTTCCTGTCAAAGTCCAATACCTTTCTCCTCTTCCCGGACACTAAAGAGAAGGGACAGGGCTTTGAGGTGCATAGGTGCCAAGCAAACAAGAGGGAGTCTGTCCCAACCCAGTCCTGCTCTCCCACTATCACTCCCCATATAAGCAAAAAGATCAAGCTGCCAGCTAACCCAGTAGACTCAGCAGGACACTTAACCCAACTTCATTCATTGTACGGTTAAATAAAAGAAGCCCATCAGTTCTGAATAAAAATCTTCCAGACCACTGGTCCAGAGAAGGCACACCAACTGGTGTACATTTGATGGCTTTTGTCCAGAAAGCAGATTCCAATTTGCTTGTGGGACAGGTGTGAGAGAGTTCCCCAGCAGAACAGTTGTGCTACTACAGGTGCAGCGTTAAGAAACTTCTAAAATTTCTGTTGTTTCATTCTCAGAGTTGCATCACAAATATTTAATTCAGAATGCTGAAATCACTTTTCCCAATGATCCCAATGAAGAGTTAGGCATGTTCCAGGCACCACCGTCCTTTCCCATATGCTTCTCCCAGCTGTAGGTAATCAGGCCAAGTCAGAACAAAGATGAATAAAACCAGACTCCTCCAAGTAGCTTTTTCTTAGAAAATCAAGGCTACGAAGTTAGTCCAATGTCACCCACAGTCCTATGAGCATAGTCCCAGCAAAAAAAAGAAAGCAGGAGGGTTGGAACCAGAAGGACCCTTATTCTGGCTCAGAGTCCGGCATCGATGGCTTGGCTGGCCAGGTTAGAATCGAGGAGCTCCGTAATCATCTGGCATCCTCTCAATATTGTATCTGAGAAAGAAAGGGAAAAACCTATGAAGACAATCTATTCCACACTGCTCCCCTCCCCATGCAGCAACAGTCTTAATGGGCAGACTGAAGAGCAAGCAGCTTTGTTGTATTTCTCTCTGCAGCTCAGATCCCTAGAAAAATATTACTTCCGAAAGTGAAAAGCCTTCATAAGGCTGCTGTTATCCTTCACCTCAAATTCAAAAACTGGGCATCTCAAAAATTCACCTTCTCACCTTGTGAGATCTGACTTAGGATTTAAGAGCAGATCACCACAGAGAATAAACTTTGACCATTCAATCCACAATTCATGGCCACAGTGAATTAAGGGAAAAAGATGTTTTGAAAGAAAAATCTTGAGCCACATTCGAATTATAGGTAGTTAAGACTTCACATATTTGTAGCAATCAGCCTCCTCATTTCTGACATACAGCTGTTTGCATATTACGAGACTCATTGTCTCCCCTGCTAACACAACTGCCTCCTTTCTAGTATCAATCTGATGCCATCTGAAGATTTTGTCCCTCTTCCCCTCATGTCCTGACTTATCTCCTTACCACGCTACCAAACATATCTACTACACTGTGAAATAATTTGGTGTAGGTTCTAAGCAAGATAAATCTTCTGGGTTGCAAGTTATGTAGAAGAAATACTAAAACATTGACATAACAAACAAAGGTGAGTAAAGTCTTCTTAGTGTAGGCTTTATGAGTGCTTTGGAAGGAACAGGAAATGAATTTAAGCAAATGTTTTTACAGTAGATCACTGGACCTGTTGCATATGAAAAAAGAAATGAAAGTGAGCCAGTGAGTTGCTTTGAGTTAGCTTTCCCAAGCTCTCTAACGCTCAGTTTAAGCCCCTTTCCCAAAGCTTATGAAGAAAACTATAGAAAAAAAGAAATCACACTAAATATACGTATTTATGTATTTTCTAAATATAAACAACTACGTACATTAAGGATATAATGCAAAACTCCCAAGAAAGGGAAAAGGGGAAGGGAAAATGGGAAAAAGGACAAAAAGGACCTAAACCTAAACAGGTATGCACACTTGTAAGACCCGTAACTAACAATGTAAAGAACTAGCAAAATCTCACCACTTCCCTTGAGGAAAGCAGAACAGCTAAATCTGACCCAGGACTCTCCCCCGTCGCGTGGGCAGGCAACAGCAGCTGCTGCAGGCCTCAGCTCCAGACAGGACCAGCAGCAACAGAGCCTCCTGCTCACCAGCTTGCCGGAAGAAGAAGAGAGCGTACTCTCTTATCTACACCTTATTTATATGTTGTGTTATGTTAAAGGAAGATACGGAATACTTCCATGGATCCTGACCTCCGTTGTTAAGGAAGACCTGTAAAGGCCACTTTTAAGGAAGATTTGAAAAATCCAAAAGTCAATCCACTACAGCCAGTACTTGCAAGTACTCGAAAAATCTGTTGCATTGCAATTGTTGCACTAGCCTCCTTATGAGTTGGCTTGGTTTTTAGCTATGAAGCAAATTCAGTCTCTTAGTTGAGAGTACACAAAGCTACCCAACAGAATATGGAATAAGAACAGTTCTTTTCCTCAAGAACCTGTAGAACACATTTGCCTGGAAGTCCTGCTGCTGCTGGTGGTAAGCAAAACTGATCCATGGAAACACTGGTCTTCAAGGAAACTAGCTTCCCAAGTAAAAGCAAGTGAAAGTGTAGACTGCAATAAAAGTGGGTCTGTGACCAGGCCCTTCCCAGCAGTAGCTAGACTTCTACTTTTGTGCAAATGCAAGGCCCTTTACTGCAACCTGCACTACAGACTGTGCAGGAGAGAAGTATGCGGTGACAGAGCCCCTGTCAGACAGGAATTCTGCCAAGCAATATTCATCCCTGTCAGAGATCCCTTACCTGTGCCTGGAAATATACATTATAGGCACTCCTGGGATTTTTCGAATTCTCCGCTTGAGCTCTTTATCCACTGTGGCCACAATGTAACATTTGTGCTGCAAAAAGAGAGGGGAGTCAGATTCAACACCCTTGAACCCGAAGAAAGGAGACAAAGCTAAGCAAAAGCTTCTAATTCAAGCAAGCTCATTTACCATACGAGGGCTATGAGTGAGGTGTTACTAGGACTTGTACAGAACTCTGCAGCAGACTAGTAACACCATTCCGTTCATCAAAATGCACTGGTAGAAACATTCAAAGTCTGCCCAGCCATCCTAGCTGACAGCTTTCCCATTGGAGGTCCTTCTTGATGCTGTCCTATACAACAAGAATGCTCAGGGAAGACCATACCTTCAAATAAAGTTGTGCTAAGGGCAGGAACTGGCTCTTAATGAGATTTTACAGTTACTTTGTTGAAAATTTAAGACATCAGTAACTAGGAGGGTTCAGGAATTTTTAGTACATTAGCATAGTACATAAAATTTCAGAAACAGAAATACCTGAGTGACCCTCTGTACCAAGCAGTCGTCTGCATAGGTTCCTTTGTGCATACATGGCAAGCGTTCAAACCGAGGGTCCTTGGCAATTCTGTGGGGACACAAAAGGCAGCATCGTGGCAGTCAGACCAGAGTGCACAGTAACGCAGCATGGAGGGACAGAAATGCCCCTTTCTGTGATACGCAGCACGTTACTCTCAAAACAAGGGCTAAAGGGAAAAAGCAAATGATGCGTAACAGTCAACTGAAATGAGGAGCAGAAAAAGAATGCACCATCATGGAGAGTACTTTTCATTTATTTATATTAAAACATTATGGTCCAGAAAGAGAGAAGAACGCTCTGCACCCACCTTAATGCCACACGGTACTTCTGTCCTAACTTCTCAATCTCACCCATTACACAATCTGTGATACATGGAATACCTATTGCAAAAAAAAGCCTTTATTAAAACCAAGCAGTATTTCTTCACAGACCCCTACAGATTGCCCATATGCCTAGGAACTATCATGGTACTCCATAACGTATTACTTACAGTTTTAAACTTACGAGAACTGATAAGGCTGCAAAGTGAGAAATGCAGAGCTTCTATGTTTGACCATGCCATAAAAATTTTAGATTTTTAAGTTACTGATGCTTTACATTTGTTGAGAATAGCATTTAAGATAGTTTGATTGAAACCAGAGACAGTTTCAGGGTTACCACAGCTGTGAACAATGAGCCTGATGATTAACGCAGAAGTCTTGAAAAAAGTATATGTGCTATCCTCAGCCAGTGCTATGAGGCTGACAAAGCACATCACTAATATGTCACAGCACTACGTGCTCCAGAAGATGATGTGAATGATGCAGACACTCACACTTGGCATAGAGACAGTCCATCATTGACTGCACTAGGTCCAGCTTTGCCTTGATGGAGAAGTTGATGAAGTTCGTGTCAACCAGGATGTGATAAGGGGGGCCCAGTTGTGTATTATACTGGAAGAACAAGCAAGAGGGGTGCTGGGGGCTGCCAGGAAGACAGAGAATTCAAATCAATTAACTGCAATTAACAACATATCCAATTCTACAATTTGCACAGAACGAAGGAATGGAACAAGCAGAAACAACACAAGACAGCGTGGGCAAGTGACCCGTCAGGCCTCCCTCCAACCACCTCCCAGGCACAGTAACTCGGTTTGGGGCTCCATTTCCCACCCAGGCAGTTTTGCTCAGAAATGCCTTTGGCTGCAGCCTACAGCGCAGCGGGCTGTCCCTGCCCAGTGCACCAGCAACACTTACACCTCCCGCTCCTTGATGGCACTTGGGTCCTCCTTCTTCTTCACACGTGCTTTTGCCCGGTTCTTCTCGTTACTGCAAGGAAAGAGACACAGGTAATTCCTGGCAGGGCAGGAGAAGGGCGGCCAGTGGCATGGAGGCCCATATTGTGATTCTCTCCCGAGTGGGACATGGGGGCAGCCTGATATCAAAAATGGTGGCAAATAAACTCTCTAAGACTCATTTTAGAGTTTTAGAAAGCAGCATCCTTGATTTCAGCACTGGACATATGAGAGAATAATAAGAACTGGGGAGAGAATATATTTCCCACTTATGTGCATAGGTATAAGTTTTCTGAGAAATCTTACACATATTCTATTATTTTCCAAGGACTAATTTTAATGTTGTTATGATCTTCACAACACACAAATCTCCACTTATTAGAGCTTTGGAGCCAGCTCTGTCTGACCTTACATTTTGGACAGGGAAAGGCTGCAAACAGAGGTGATTAGAGAAGGAGACACATCTGTTCAGCACAGACCATACTGAACACGTTATCATTTCTCTCTGAACAGTGCCTGGAAAACGCTATTTGAAAAAACACGCTATCAAGAAAACATGCTGTAAACAAAACACGGTATCAGGGACACATTCTGTCTAACTTTCAACACCCCCCGCCTCAAGCTGCTTAGATGAAACTTAACTCTACTTTAGCTTAAATATTAGCTTAAATCAAAATACTTCACTTTCTGTAATAGCAACTACTTCTTGTATCAGGCCCAGCCCCAGGGATGGTTTCCGATCCTGGGCCAGGCAGCAGCCGCACTCACATGCGCTGGTCCCGCAGGCTGATCATGCGCTTCATGACCGCGTACTTCCGCGCCTTCTTCTGCTTCCCCTGCAAGGAGAGGGACACGCAGCTGCGTGAGCTGAGAAGGACCCCAGCCCCGCCGGCCCAGCCACCTCCAGCCCACTCACCATGATACTGCTGCTCCTGCCGCCGGCGGCGCTACCGCACGTGCCGCTTCCCCTTCCGGTGCCGCCCCGCCGGGAACATCCGGCAGAGGCGTCACTTCCGGCCGCCAGCCCCAGGTAGCGCCGGTCGGCGCCGGTCGGCGCTAGTCGCGCGCAGTGAAGATTACGACGCCGTTGGCGCCCCCGGTAACTGTGGGGGGTGGGGTCTGCTCTCGGGGGGTGGCTCGGCCGCGGCGGCGGGGGGGCCGCGCCGGCCAGCAGCTCCCGGTAGGCGGGGAGGACCGGCTCCGTCACGGGGCGCTGCTGGCGGCCGGGCGGTGGGTGCAGCGGTGCATCCTGACCCAGGTGCATCCTGACCCAGGTGCATCCTGACCCAGGTGCATCCTGACCCAGGTGCATCCTGACCCAGGTGCATCCTGACCCAGGTGCATCCTGACCCAGGTGCATCCTGACCCAGGTGCATCCTGACCCAGGTGCATCCTGCACCTGTGATGAAGCATTGTCCAAGCCTTCAGACTTGGTTTCTCGTGTCTTGGCAGGGAAGGGTGAGCGAGTGGCCTCCTGGTTGTCACCTTTCGTGTAGGACGAGAGTTTGTAACTGGTGGTGTCATCCAAACGCAATTGGTTTTATCTGGTGTGCTGGTCAGAAAAAGCAGCTATGCAGCTGATGAGGGCCTACGCGGATGTTTCTTCCTAGAGCCCTGGGCTTTGTGACTAAGGCTCTGGCAATGAGCAAGGTAATTTAGATTGAAAAGGATATTGGGTTCATGAGGGAAACTACGGCTGAGCTTTCTGCCTGGCTGCTCGTACCAAGCTTAAAATGTTGGTTGAGGAAACAAGTTGCTGGAACTCTGCTGGTGCCGCTTTGGTTACCCAAGTGGCTCGGGTGAAGGAAATAATTGAGGAGGAAGGGGAAAATCTGCTCTCCAATCGATGCATCGGGTGGCAAGTGGCTGAATGTTGTTCTGGCTTGGGAGCAGATCTGATGTCAAGAGGAGACCCACCTGAAAGTTGCTATCTGTCTCGCTGTGTTTGAGGAGGACAGGAGGAGCCCATAGCCCTGGTGGTGGTTCTGTTGCAATGAAGAGTCTGTAGACTTTGGCAGTGGGCAAAGGCCTTCCATTTTTTTCCCCCCATTGTCACTATTTTATTTGGCTTGTGTGTAAATGCATATGACAGAGCCCAGCCCTGATGGGAGAATGACTGTTTTGTAAGGACATTGGCCATCGATGTGACTTTTGTCTTTGACAGCTGATACTGGAGCCCACTCAGTGCCCTTTGCGCCGACTCTTCAGTCTTATGTGGGTGTATTTTAGTGTTAGGTTCCCATGGGAATTCCTGTGTGCTGGCTTATGCATTCTTTAATTAATATGAGAAAATACTGTGCCTTTTCACTCAGAGGGGATGTCGTCTTTTGTGTAGAATGAGGCACACGTGTCGTTGGGGGTGGACGGTTTGTGCATGTGGATTGAGAGGACGTGCTGCACAGAGGTGAAGGGTTCTCTCATCTTTATTGGATGAGGTAGCATCAACCTGCGGAAGGGTTTTAAACCCACCTTTCTTCTTATTTTTGTAACTTGTCAGCGAGATAAGAAAGGAAGTTAAAGTTATCAGTGCACGAAAAAAGCCAGGAGGCACAACAGGTTTCCTAGTACCTCAGGAAGTCAGTTCCGTATGGCATGCTCCCAGCTGGCTTCGTAGCTGTAGGCACGTGAATGTGCCATTACTTTATTATGGTTCCTTTTGTTTATGCAAGCAGCGCTTGTGCTTTGTTCTGGAGCTTTGCGCTGTGTTTCTCTGGCTTCACAGCAGCAGTAATATCAACAAAATGTATTCCCATTACTTGCTTTCTTTGCTGACTTGAGAGAATCAATGATGCTAGTATGGTTTATTTTATGGTCTGTCTATCCTGATTATGTCAGTGCTTCTCCTTGAGTCAAACCAAGGTGAAGATTTCCAAATCCCCATTTTCTCTGCAGGTGGCAGGAGACCATTTTTTGCTCTGGCCCTGGATCAAGATCACCAAGACCTGTTGGATAATTCAGTGGGTTTTTTTCCAGCCTAGCTATGATGGCACCTTAAATTGCTGATTTTCAGACTCTTTTTTTCCCAGTTAGCTGGAAGTTCTTAGCACAGATACTGTTTTAATTTAGATCTGCATTCTATGAGTGGCGTGAGAAATGAGTGGCAACATATCTTGGATGCCAGGTTCTCACAGCTAGGTTCTTTACCCCAGTGTATCTCAGCTGCAAGAGCATCCTTAAAGCTGCTAGCAGTGTGTATGCCAGAGGGAAGTTTATTGTATGACAGCCACTTCATCTGTGGTGGCTACTGACTTGGTGTCTGGTTTACTACTTCATATAGAGAAAATAAAATAAGAAGTTGCTGTGCTGATTGAGAGGG
The DNA here is from genome assembly GCA_033556795.1 of Tapera naevia. Taxonomy (NCBI): domain Eukaryota; kingdom Metazoa; phylum Chordata; class Aves; order Cuculiformes; family Neomorphidae; genus Tapera; species Tapera naevia. Next base: position 14,966,779 of record JAUMJJ010000023.1, on the reverse strand, counting down.
ACAGCTAATTCCCTGTGTCCAGTGAGCTCTGAAATTCTGCAACCCACATGAAGAGACTCAGGCTTCCAATGATATAAAAAACCCTTGTAGCTGAAGTGATAGGTCTTTCTCTTTTTATTTCTTCTCACGAGAGTCTGTGTAGCTTGTGGCGTGCTTTACAGAGGGGAAAGAGTTATGGGCTGAGGCAGAAATAACTTGGGCAAATGAACCTCAGGGCTGGTTTTGTTTTGGTGTTTTTTTGGTGACATGAAGAGACCGGTTCCGTAAGGTGCTGGAAGGAGATCTTGGATTCCCAGACATTGATAAGTTTCTGTGAAATTCCTCCGCTGTGTGGGGAAAAGCCACACACACCTTCCACAGCCAGGCCTCGCTGGAGCAGAGTTTCAACCATGCTTTTGTAACACGTTTTGGATATGTGCTGTGAAAACAATAAAATATCAAGGAAATTGCTACATTTATCATTCTTAATGCAAAAGGATATGAGGGTAGAAACCTAAAGCTGCATTTAGGAGAATGAGAACTTATGCCCTGGAAACTGCAACACTGTTCGCTTAAGTGAAGGAAAGAAGATTTTCCTTGAGATGTTGGGGTGGAAAAGACAGTGAGAATCTGGTTGCTTCTGCAGCACAGAGCACTCTGCACAGACTTAGCTGTCAGTTTTCATATGTGTTAGAAAGCTTAGTAGAAGTGTGCCAAAGTAGAAGTAGCCAAAGCTGTATGGTTATTGGGATGGAGGGAAATAGGAAACATCTGAAGAGAATGAATGGGGGAGTAAGGAGGAAGCGGCAGCTGAGGTGATGATGTGGCAAGCAGGAGGAGCACATCACTTGCATCCCCCGAGAGGTGACTTGTCTTTACAGACAGTTGCTGTGATGAGCCTGGGTCTGTTCACTTCATTCTCACATCTTTATATAAATCTGTGTTCTGAATGAGTAGATACTGACTGTGTAGGCTCTGTGGCTTTTCTTCTGGCATGTGTCCTGGTTTTTATGGGCTGCATCAATCTTTGCTGTTAGATTTTTTTTATCTTGATCCTGACAGTAGACTGTAATTTAGTGGATAGTGCTGCTGAAACTGAAATGCCTTACGAGGATACTGGTTTCCTGAATATCTAGAACAACAGCAGCAAAAAGAATTATCTAGTTTGCTTTTGGGTCTGAGAATTTTCAAAGATTTATATTTTTTTTTTTAGGCTTGACTATAAATAGCTCTCTAGGTCTAGGAAAAATGAGTTTGAGAATAAGACATGGCATTTTGTGGGTTGTGAATGCTTGAAGTGGTACCTGATCCTTAGCAATTCTCATGAATAGCATGCACGTTCTTAGCTACTCCATAAATACCATGAGGCTGATGAAACCTATGGAGGCAGGATGTGCTTTGTTCCGTCTTGAACCTGCTAGTATTAGGGCATCATATAATGAAATGAGATTGTGACAGATGGAGGTTGAAGATATGGTGAAGCCTGGCACCTTGTCAACAATACCTTTGTAGCACCTCTCCCATGGATTCACTGTCTAGTGATACTCTAGCGTCTTACACCTCTCATATGTTTCTGCTTGCTAGATTTAACTGCAACAATGGAGAGACCTAACTTTCTCTTTTTTTTTCATTTTTCAGGGAAGCTAGCAAAAAACAGGCTACAGGGAGCAGCATTGGAGGAGAATCCTTTTCCACAAAGAGGAAGAAATTGCTGCGCTCAAATCCTTACCTTTCAGCAGTGATTCTGTGATGCAAGTTCTGGGAGTTTCTCTTTCTGTCATAGTCATCTCTATGGCTTCTTCTTACTGATGTTTGCCCCAGTGCTGGGCACAAAGAGGAAGGATGCTGAAGAATGGGTACCCCTCTTTTGGCTTTTAGAACATGGGCACTTGTGTAAAGGTATGTGATTGTTTTTTGGCTGGAAGGACGGAATATCTGTGGAGGCCAGCAAAGGGGATTTGCTGGACTGGAAAGTTGTGGCTATTGTTGGGGGGAAATACCTCATTTAAGCTTTCTGCATGCTGACATCCATTGCTGCTGCTGTTGAGATGACTGATGAATAACTCCCCTTTTGTGTTTGTTTAGAAAAAAAATAAAAGAAAAAAGAAAAAGCAGCTTGAATGCACAATGTAGCTTCTCACTGAATGGCTGGTGACACGATGAGCTATATTGTGTGCATTAGTGTATGCCAAATCGTTTGTCTAATTGTCACACACTTCCTTGCTGCTGCTCTTGTTCCATCTGTCAGCTATGTCTTATCAACCAAACAGCACGTTGTTGTTCTGTGTGTGGTCTTTTTACTACATGTTTGTTTAGCAGTCCCCTCAGTGAGAACATGAATCTAGATTGATGTCTCTAAAAATGGCTGTCATCTTAATAGTATACAAACCCCAGGTTTTAGCTTGTGTGTTGATCAGCGAGTTTCAGCAGAGAGGCTCCACTTTGCAGAATTGAGTAGGAAAATACAGATGCACTGTTTTCCTGTTGCATTCATACTTTCTGTAGTAGAGTTACAGGGCAAAAAATTGATTCAGCTCTGCCCTGAAAGAGTTTTGTTGTTTTGAACAAATAGGGATGGTCTTTTATTCAATAGCTTTTTCTTCTGAGGTTGCTGGTTGAGGGTCAGCTTCTGTCCATTTTGATGGTGGCTCTGTGGCGTGAGTTTATGGCAGGCTAGAAGTTAACCTTGTGACTCGCAGAAGCAAGTAGATGTGATTTTGGATGAATGGCTTTCAGCCACCACTGTCAGAATTGGTGATCTTGCAAAAGTAGCTCCTTTTTGCAGTACCCAGAGACCACTGTCTTGCTGGTTTCTGAGGATAATGTGTTGTCCTTTTAGATCCCTAAATCTTAATGGGAATCTGTGATGGAGGGAGAACTGTTCCTTGTAGCATGCTGTGCTGTTTGTGTATTTCACAGTCTAATGGGATAATGCTTTAGGGATGTCCTTGGAGAGGAAGGTAGATGATCAATAGGTCTAAGGAATCATAGATTAAATTTAGGCCAATGTGTGTGGGGAAGAGTCATTGGACTGGACTTGGCCTATTTTGTGTTCTAGATGCAGCTGTGATCCTCGGCTGTGTGTCTCACCGAAGGGACCTGATGTTTTACATTATTGGTAAGTGAAGGAAAGGCTGCCACTGTATTTGTTTGACCTCTCCATAGGTTTAGAAGGGTTTCTTGAAAGCCTCTGCTTTCATGTTAGTTCAGAGTCTACCTGACAAACATGAAGTTACTGTCGCTCTGCACTGTGCCCTCCACCTGGCAGATATTGCCTCTCCATTCTTGTTCCTAAGTCCTTCCATTGACCTCATTCCTAAGCCATCCTTTTTTTCTTCCAAGAACTAGTGCAGGGTTGTTGCAGCTGTGATGCATCTTAATCCGGCCTTAATGTGGTATGCAGGGGTTTTGTGGTTATATGACCATTTCCCTTAAAGGAGTCTCTGTGGTTCTAATTTGTAACTCAAAGGGAATTTTGTGCTTCTGTTGGGATGTCTGTTAGCCATACCTGAAACTCGTACCACCTTTACCTATTTCCTCTGTTCGCAGTCATTTGCAGAGCTTTAAGGGACTTGTTATTCTCTAACCTTACTTATAGCATAACGCAATTATAAGTGTTCACACAATAGCTTTTGCCTTAAACACCTAATTTGCAGTTGAGTTAGAATGTCATTAATAAAAGGCATGTTGGGCTGATGCAGAGGGGATTTTGGCACCCAACTCAACCATGTTGCTGCAACAACCCTCCGTTCTCTCATTGCTGCAGGTGGGATCACGGTATCTGTGGTAGTTTTCTTCTTCACCATTAAGTTCCTCTTTGAACTTGCCGCACGTATAGTCAGCTTCCTTCAGCATGAGGACCGGGAACGCCGAGGGGAGCGAACTATTTATGACTACGTGCGAGGCAACTACCTGGATCCCCGGTCCTGCAAAATCTCCTGGGATTGGAAGGACCCCTATGAGGTGGGCCATAGCATGGCCTTCCGAGTGCATGTAAGGGAATATTTCTGTTTCTATGCAGCTTTGGGGGCAGGAACAGATGTCTGAGTTAGAGATGGGCTCTTTGGATGCTTTTTGTTGGGGCCAAGGGCTGTAACTTAGGAGAAGGAAAGCTATCTGTTTGCCTGCTGTGCCCTGCAACTGTGTTGTGTAACTCCATAAGTGTGTATCTGAAGTTGCACTGCTTAAAATCTGGAGGCAACCAGGCTTGTTCTATCTACTGCTTCCTTTACTGGGAAGTGAGTGGGCTGAGTCTTACCTTCAGCAGACTTCGTGCTATCTTTTGGTTGTGAAGCTGAAGTTGGGAGTGTGGGAGTGGGCATTTACCAACCCAAGAGCTGTAAAGCTTCAAGGCCATTCCCCATTCCTTCAAAATTGAATGTTATTCTGTCTGACCTGGAAAAGCGTGCCAAGAACTCTTCTTACCCTCCAATCCCAAAAAGCCAAGTTTAGGGGAATGGGACAATTAAGATGTGTGAGGGGCCTGAACACTGAGTTTGGAGCTACGTATGATAAAATTTGAGCAGGCTTGCTGGTCTCATATGCCAACCTTCCTGACCCAGAAGAGTATCAAAATAAGAAGAAAGGTTCAGATAGGTTGCTGTACCAAACCCTCTTGGGAAGGCCATGAAAAACCTTCTGCTTGAGGGTGACTGAGGATTTCTAATTCCAGGGCAGGCAGTGAAAAAGAGCTGAGGGGAAAGGAACTTGTTCTGTTCCTGCTGTTTAGATTTATTCCTTTCACTTTACTGATTCTCACTCATGACAGCTCCAGCAATGTGCCCTTCCACTTCAAGCTTGTCTCCCATTTACTTAGTCATTTATTCATCAATAGTAGCTGTTGTATACACTGGTTTCTCTCACTGAGAGTCAAAATACGTAATACTTCAGACCCCACACCCTCACTTATTTAGAAACAGGGAATAATAGTAACCTTTTGCTGACTGCAGGCTGATTGCAGATGGCAGGCAAGATCTGGGCCACAAGCTCCTGTCTCTTGAAAAGCCATGCACATAGGGGTTCAGGGTGTAATTCTTTCTTTGTAGGGAAATACCAGTCACACTATATTACCTATTTAAATTGTCTGACAGATCACTTCTGTGAGCTGCCTGTGACTTTCTCTAACGTGTTGTTTTCATGCTGATGCTTATCAGTACAGACTGGATCAGGTCCTTAGGTCAGCATCTTCTCCAAACTGTTTTCTGTAACAGATCATTGAGAGCTTATCCGGAGCTTAGCCATACAACTGGACGAGATCTGCTTGTTTCTCTGAAAGGATGTGGCTTTGCTTTTTTTTCCTTTCAGTAGTGAGTTCTCTTGGTTTCTGCTCTGACATTGCACTAACAGTGCAGAGAAGAAATGCCTAAAGGCATGTTCTTTTCAGGGCACTCATTTGAACCCCAGCACAAAAGAGAACGGGGCTGTTCAATGCCTGCTTGTGCCCTGTTCTCTTGGGAGAACACAGCCTGTGTGACAGAGCTGGCATTTAATTTTTTTCCTTTACTGAACTGGGGTTCCAGTCCTTGTTTCCCTAAAGTTACTTGCTTTCTTTTCCTCTGTGTGCTGCATATTTTTGCTGACCTGGACTTCTCAATTTCCCATGCAGTTATTTTATAAAAATGGGCAACCCTTCCCTGCTCACCGGCCTGTGGGACTGCGAGTTCACATCTGCCATGTGGAGCTGGAAATTGATATTCCTGTAACCCAGGAAGTTCTTCAGGAGCCTAATTCCAATGTGGTGAAAGTGGCCTTCACTGTGCGCAGGGCTGGGAGATACGAGATCACTGTAAAATTGGGTGGCTTGAATGTGGCCTACAGCCCCTACTACAAGATGTTCCAGCCAGGTAAGATCTCAGTGGCCCTCTAATGATTCAAGGTAGTTTTGGAGGTATTTGAGGTAGGTGACAGAGAAAGGGTTACACTTCGCCCATTGTCCTCTTGCCATGTGTAGATCCCAGCAAAAGACCCATGACTAAAACATACTGTGACTGCCAGTACGTGGCGAAATAGAAACTGCAGTACAGTGCTGCTTAAACTCCCTAACCACATGTGTCATGTTCTCTGTTTTGTAGTAACTTCTTCATGATCCACCTAGTAGTCAGAGAACGCCTTTTGTAGAGTATTAAGTTGTTTGTATCTGAATTGGAAATGCTATCATGATTTGACTCTTCCTCTTTTGAATACCCTACTCTATTCCTTTAAGCTCCTGGAGCAGTTGATTCCTTTGATTATACACTTCTTTAGAAACATTTCCTTTTTATCCATTTTAAATTTGTTTCCTTCCACTTTTGTTTTTGACCCCAACTGGCATCTTTTATATTTCATGTACAGGTTCATTGAAAGTACCTCCGTTCCATTGCATTGTGAATAGATAAAAAGCTTGCTAAGATGCCCCTTGAGAAATATTAATCTTAGATTTAACTCAGATACCCTGCAGTCTAAAGCTTGTTTGGTAAGATTAATTTAGAGGTTTCCTTGGAAATCAGATGATTTGTACTTTGTATGTACAGTGGGAGCAAGTACCTGAACCGAAGGTTAGAATGGTGGGAAGAGCATTCCTTAGAGGTCTAGTAACTGGATTTGCTTTATCAATTTCAAGTTTCTGACCCAAGACAAACCCTGTGCACTACACCATGTATTTCAGTTCTCAGGCACCTCTACTTTTTGAGGGTAGAGGCATAGAATGTGTTTAGATGTGATCCGTGTGTTGTGCCCCTAGCTGTTTTTCTTTTGCTCTTTGTAGCTTCAACTTGGAATTTGTTTGACTCTATTGTTATTTGCTTCAGGGATGGTGATTCCCTCCAAAACCAAAATTGTCTGCCATTTCTCCACTCTGGTGCTGACCTGTGGGCAGCAGCACACCCTGCAGATAGCTCCCAGAGATGAGTATGACAATCCCACCAGCAATTCTGTGTCTCTGATAGATGAGCACAATTACAGCCTCTCCATCTATGAGGTGAGTGCAACCTCATCCCTAGCTGCCTGACTTCAGGTGAGGTAGAGAGCCCCCTTTATTAATTTGTTTTCTGTTTAGCTGGGTCCTCAAGAAGAAGAGAGCTCTGACGTTGTGTTTGAGAAATCTGTGGTGTCCAATCGGCAGACTTGCCAGGTGTTCTTCCGACTCACCTTACACTGTAGGGGGTGTTTCCATGCCTGCATCTCCTACCAGAACCAGCCCATAAGCAATGGTGATTTTGACATCATTGTTCTAAGTGGTGAGTCAAGAGCTACTCATTATTTATTCTCCAGGTGTCCTCTTAGAAGGTGCTTTTTGCACACTTGTGTAGAAGAGGTAGATGTGGCTTCCCTGCAGGCTAGCCATGCTTAATTGCTCAAGGAATGCCTATTCATTTGAAAATGCTAAGGTACATTAGTTTACTGCTGATAAGGGAGATCTCTGAAGACTGACACTCTGTTCCATCAGCAGATAAAAGCACGTGTGTTTTCCTCTGTATATTTCCTGGTTTCTTCAAGAGTAAGCTAGTCTGCAATGTGGCCTTCAAGTGGCTATGCCTTCAGGCTGGTGCTCCGAGAGAGAGGTTCTGTATGCCTTTTTCCTTTTTAGTTCCACTGGTGGCTGTCTGAAGCCAGGACAGACAACTGGTGTCCTGAAATCTTTTCATCCTACTCCTGGGTTCTCTTTATCAGAGTTTTACTTGACCAGGTTTTCCTTTGGATGTGTAGCCTTTTGTTAAAGTCGTAGTAACTAATTTGCTGGTGGTCTGTGGATTCTTTACTGTTTGATTCTGATTTCTGTTAGGGTTTACGCAATTCTTTTATATCTATTTCCCTCAGAGAATGAGAAGAACATTGTAGAACGCAATGTCTCCACTTCAGGTGTCAGTATTTACTTTGAAGCATACCTTTACGATGCTCCAAGTTATACCAACACTCAGTGGCAACTTCCACCAACACACCTGAGCTCCTCCCAGCGCCGTCCTTCTACTGCAACTGAGGATGAAGATGAAGATTCTCCCTCTGACAGCCAAACCCCTGAGAAACTGAAGAAACCTAAAAAAGTATACTGCTATGTGTCACCTAAGGTACATATGGCAAAGTTACCACTCTTGAGCACGTGTTTAAAGCACACTGCAACTTAAGAGCTTCTTTGTGCCCTATATCTTAGCTCCGGACTTAGGTGCCTTGTATTTGCTTAAAAAAGGTTTGCCTAAGGCTTGAGAGCAGATGTGGAGCTCATGACTCAGAAAAAAAACCTTATAATACTTCTTGAAGTTATAGGACACCATGTGCCTTTCTGGGTCTGATCCAAAGCCTACTGGGAATTTTCTCACTGATTGTTCAGTAGCTATTCCGTTTGCATTTCCTTCAGTCTGGTCACGTTAGACCTGCTATTTCTTTTCTCATTTTCTGGTACCTGTAGATTGGAACTTGAAGGAAGATATTTCTCAGATTTTATGTCTTTGCCTGTCCTGTTTCTCAAATGTTTCAGGGGAAAGAAAAGGAAAAAAAAATGGTCAGAGGACAAAGGGTAAATGTGTAAGTAGAAGGAACAGGATTCGAGCAAGTCAAGAGAAACTGAGGATTCTCTTATAGTAAGAATATGCTAACATAAACTATTACCCCTTAGTATTGTCTACGAGCGTTCAGGGAAACTAGAAAAAAGTTCTACTAAATCTACTAATAAATTTAAATTCACTTTGTTAATCTATTGATCTCAGTGCATTCTTAGAAATGCAGTGACAAATATCAAAGTGGAAGACTAAGTCAGGAATTGCTTTCCTGACAGCTAGAGAAGGCTGTGAAACAGGAGGGTTTTGCTGGAGATTTCTAAATCTCTGCTGCATGCAGCTCTAAGAACTGACTTTGGGAATAAGTACTGGGTCCATGTGAGCTCAGCATATTTTCATCCATGGGATATTGTTCTGGACTTTTTACTCTTTTCTATTGCATTGCCTGGTAAAGGAGATCACCGGAAGTGTGTACTTCTGCAGGTTCCCTTTCAGTGCCAAAGTTATTAATGCAATTCTGTAAGTGTATCCCTGGATGCCTCTCTGTATGCCTAGAGGACCTATCCTATACAGTAGGTAACTGTCACTATGTTGTTAATTCTTTAGGGGTTACTGTTCATATTTGCTTTTTTCTGGAGAAATGTTACTTGTCATTGCAGATAGAACGGGTTTATGCAGGAAATGGTTTTATGTTTTGTCTAAAGATGCTAAAATTTCTTCTTAGCTTGCTCTCCAGAGGCCAGCAGCTCCACAGTTAGTAGTTGTTTATTCTGGCAGAAACAAACTGAGAAGGAATTTGTGCAAATCTCCTGTATTTAGCAGTTCCCAATGCCCTTTGAAAGTTGTTTGAAATGACTGTGAAAATTGTGGAGCAGTAGCAATAGTTCTGTTAGTGTGACTTTTTCCAAAACCTTTCTGTCAGTGCATTACAATCTTGTCCTGAATTCACTCTCTCAAGTGTACTTAACGTTACCTTCCAATTAGATTGGTGATGTTCTGCTGAACACAGTGGCTTACTGCTGTAAAGTCTGTGTCATGCTGGGATCCCACATGCACCATAAATGCACGCAGTAAAGTCTTACTGACAAGCTGCCTACAGTTCTATACAGCTTTAAAGCAGCTTTAAAGGTTTTTCTGTATTGTGCAAGAAGAACATGTCACCAAATATTGCATAAACCTGTCTCTGGGGTTGGAGGGAGGTCTGACCTGAAGATTCTGTCCTGTGCGTTGTGTTTCAGGGACAACTTTTAATAGATGTGTGACCTTAACATTTTTTTTCCCTTGTGGTTACTCAGCAATTCTCAGTGAAAGAGTTTTACCTGAAGATCATTCCATGGCGCCTTTACACCTTCAGAGTATGTCCTGGCACAAAGGTGAGCCTCTTTCCATGTAGCTGTTATTGAACTTCCTTGTTGTTAGCTTGTAGTCCTTGTGAATGACAGACTGATTTTTCCCTTTGGAACATTTTGTTTTGTAAAGTTGAACTCTAGGATTCCCTCTCAATGCCTAAGTTCTGCTAATATTTATGAATATGAGCCAGTTATATAACTCCTTCCTGCCTTTTGTCCCGATGCTAGGCAAAAATCTTGATTCCCCTTGCATTTCTCTTGTTTATTTTCCTCATAACCTTGCTAAAATGCTGTCACTGTGTCCACTGAAACCGCTAGGGTAGTGTGAGGTTTGAAGCAGCCTCCTGACTGGAATTTGGATGCTTGAAATAGTATTCCCGTTAACTGCATCTGCATGGGTGAGCAGTGAAAGTTGTAGAGCACAGGTGGTGTTGTTCTGTCTACTGAACATACTGTGCCTTCTGCATGATGAGATTATGCTTTCTTGCATCTTTTTGCTGCTAGTTTTCATACCTTGGTCCTGACCCTGTGCACAAATTACTGACACTGGTGGTGGATGATGGGATCCAACCCCCTGTGGAGCTCAGCTGCAAGGAGAGGAACATCTTGGCAGCCACTTTCATTCGCTCTCTGCATAAAAACATAGGTAAAGGGGCGATGAGGTGGGTGCAGTAGTCAGGAAGTTAGCACTTGAGTTTGCTAGTTTCCCCAGGGAATGAAGATTGCCAGCACTGGATTACCTCTGATGAGAACTCCGATTCCTGAAGTCTCATATTCTGTTCTTGTTGGTGCTTCCTGTAAATGTATTTCATCATGCCAGCTGTTCCTTTTCAGTTTGGCTTTTCTGTCAGGCTCTTTGAAAACTCATCTGTGAGAATGTGAATGTCAGCAAGACTAACTGCAAACTGCCTTTAGAGTTCTGGCTCCAAGTCTTGCAGTAATAAACTCTTCCTTGGGCTGTCAAACTGACCTGTGCAGTTAGTCTTAGGAGTGCCCTCTAGATGTTTGAGGTGTCGACAGCTCAGGCCTGACCTGCATTGTCACTATTCTCAGGAGGCTCAGAGACCTTCCAGGACAAAGTGAACTTCTTTCAGCGAGAGCTCCGTCAGGTGCACATGAAAAGACCTCATTCAAAGGTCACTCTGAAGGTCAGCCGTCACTGTCTGCTGGAGTCGGTGAGTATATAGGTTGCTTTGCTTAAGTTCAGTGCTTCTTCCATCCTTTTTCTTCTGTTCAAGGCCTAAAGAAATCCAAACTGGCACGTGCTAGGGCAACCTCACTAAAAATTATTAGTTCTTCAATTTCAAGGCAAATGCCAGTAGACGACTTGAGACAGGGGAAAAAGAAAATGTATTCTCAAGGTAGCTCCCATGTGTTCAGGTTTGGTATTGTGTGGGATGCTGCTTTTCTTTTCCACAGCCATTAAGATCAATTTCTTAAGTAATTAAGCCTGTAAAAGTACTGGTGCTGTGCTGTCACCACTTTACATTGGAACCTGAGGCCCAGAGAGGGACTACCTGGATAAGATCTGGGAGCAGAACCTAGAACTCCTTAGCTGCGTTTCTGGTACAGAGCCAGTCAGTGAGATTAACTGTCAAGTCAGGTGTTGCTGAGCTGCATGCATGAAACTCTTGCATTGATAGGCTTCTAGTTGAGTGCGATGATAAAATATACTATAGAGTCCTTGAAGTAAGTCTTCACCAATGCTGACCTGATACTGAATTGATGTGTTTCCGAAATTGAACTTAAGAAAGAATCATTCATTTAATACAGTTCTTAGTGACATTCTAAATATTGTGTATACAGGGCAGGCAGTTATCCTGACATACTGCTTCCACATGTGTTTCCCAACAATGTTATAAAAATGGAAAAGAACATTTTTTGGGAATGCAAGAGAAGGCTAGGTTTCCCTTAGTTTACACTCAGTAAATCTGTGTTTTGGAATATTTTCTGCATGTAGAGGTTTGCAGTGTTTACAAGATTATGTTTTGGTTAATAGCTTGTTACAAAACAACTTCCCCTCTAAACGGCATTTCTGTGGCTACTTTTTCCCGGAAATTTCTGCGCTGTCATGAACACTGATGTTACAGCCTCATAAGACAAAATAAATGAAGTGCCATAACAATAAATTTAAGCTTTAGTGTCCAAGACTGACAGGCACAATGAATGACCTGTGTGTTTAGCCCAGAGGTGTGACTAGCATATGCTCTAACCTATTTGAATATAAGTTAAGCCAAAGTTACCTGTATGACATAAAGACTGCTCTGTCGTTTTTAAATTTTCTTAAATTGGCATTCAAAATCAGGGCACAGGAAGTTCTAGACACTTTAAATATTTTGTTGCTTTTTTGCATCGTGACTTACTTTAAGTATGAACTCAGTGCACCCTTCAAGCTATTTTCTAATGCTCTCTGAAATGTTCCTTTTTTAAATCTAACTCGTGGGCTGAGTGCTTCACAGAAATTGCTCCTTCCCACAGGCATTTTAGTGCTTTAAACAATACTGTACTGCAGCCTTGAGAGGGATACTAGGACCTCACACTGGTTTTAAGATGAGCTGTAATTATGTGGATAATGGCTCTCATAATAGAAAATTAGGAATTGGCATTTGTGGCTTTGGACAAATAAGAATTAGGCCTTAGGAGTTCCTAGTCTGTTTTATGCTTTAGAGTACTAGGCGGTTTCTTGGGTTTCTGTATTGCTTAAATTGCCCATCCACATGTGCAGGATTGCATACTGCTTACGGGATGCCAAGCTGTAATGGCTACTGCTGTTTTCCTGTTTTGTTTTTTTTTCCAGTCTTTTAAAGCAACACGGAATTTTTCTGTTTCTGACTGGAGCAAAAACTTTGAAGTGGTTTTTCAGGATGAAGAAGGTGAGTTATCTTGTGAATATCTTTAAGGAGTAAATGAAAGAAATGACAATGGACTGGTTTTAGTCTGAAATTCTGGTTTCCTGTAGTAAGTTTGTCCCTTGTGGCTTTCTGTCCCTTTCCCTTTCTCACAGATGTTAGTGAATTATCTTGCCGGTGCTATTCTATCCCTATACCTAAGGCCCAAATGAAAAATATTAGGACTAAGTTTGGGAGCAGAACCTAGAGTTCTGGAGTCCCTGTCTACTGCTTTTTTGCTATGGAGCTCTCATGTCAGGTAATACTGAGCGGCATGCATGAAACTCTTGGAATTAATGACCAATGGATGACCAAGCTTATTTTATCTTGTAGCTCTGGACTGGGGAGGTCCACGCAGAGAGTGGTTTGAGCTCATCTGTAAGGCATTATTTGATACCACCAATCAACTCTTTACTCGCTTTAGTGATAACAACCAGGCCTTGGTGAGTCTGCAGTTCCTACGCTGAGTGCACAGAACTGTGTGCATTGGCATATTGCTGGTTAAATAATAATGCTGCTGATAAATTAATTAAGCGGTGTGCAACCTTGCCTATTCTTTAACTTGCCTGCATAGTTACTTCCAGTGCCTTTCTCAAAGCTTTGCTTAATGATCTTAACCCACTGAAGTGTCAAAGAGCTGGCTGGATGAACAGCAGTGGCCAGTCGGCAAGAAAGGCTGGATTTCCAGGCAAGTGGAGGTGTGTAGAGGTTTTGTTGGATCTGAATGTTTCAGAATCCATTTCTGCTCTCACACTGCTTTTGGCCTATGCATTTGAAATATTTTGTATTGTTCCTAGGCAGGTTGAGGCATTTTATTTCTATTGCTTGGCTTTGAGAATATTGCACTAAATATTGCACTCCTGTGGTGGCCTGAGAGAAGTGGTGACTTAAACTGGTCCCACGCTTGCTCTTTGTGCTAGTCTTGTCTGGTACTTGGATATTTCACTTTGCTTCCTCTGTGCAGGTGCATCCAAATCCAGGGCGTCCCACATATTTACGACTCAAAGTGTATGAATTTGCAGGCCGCCTAGTAGGAAAGTGTCTTTATGAATCATCTCTGGGAGGTGCTTACAAACAACTGGTTCGAGCTCGCTTCACTCGATCTTTCCTGGCTCAGATCATAGGACTTCGTATGCATTACAAGGTGAAGCTCCCAATCTTGCGTAAAGCTTGTATTGCTCTGGGGAAAGGTTGAATATCGGTGTAGTCGAAGCAGATCTAGAGTCCTGGTTAACCATGTATGTTGGGTTTTTTTCTTCCCTCTGTGTCCCTGCCTTTTTTTTCTTTCACAGTATTTTGAAACAGATGACCCAGAATTTTATAAATCCAAAGTTTGTTTCATACTGAACAATGATGTGAGTGAGATGGATCTGGTCTTTGCTGAAGAGAAGTATAGCAAAACAGGACAACTGGAGAAGGTGAGGGAGGCAGTTCCTGAAGTTGGGACAGTTTAACCCCTTCTGCCTGTAGCAGGGGAGACCAAGAACTCTGCTGTGTACTCAGAAAAGTGAGCTTACTCTGGGCTCTAGCTCCCTGCTTGGATCTATTCTGGTTGGGAGTTCAGGTTTGAGGAATGCTGCTGGTCACACTTACTTCAAACGTTCTCCTTTTCAGATGGTGGAACTGGTGACTGGAGGGGCTCAAATACCAGTGACCAATGAAAACAAAATCTTGTATCTAAATCTGCTTGCACAGTACAGGCTGGCCAGTCAGGTTAGAGAGGAGGTGGATCACTTCCTGAAAGGTAGTATGCTGTCTACTCCCTATTCCTTTCTGCTTTGATGTCCCAGGGAATAGCACTTTCTGCTCTTATCTCTTCTCTTCCAGGTCTTAATGAGCTAGTTCCCGAGAACCTCCTGGCTATTTTTGATGAGAATGAGCTTGAGGTAATTGCTGCCTCCCTGAGCATCTCTGCCCTTACTTCCCCTCTTCTCTGACAAATGAAGCCCTTTCTGGATCTGGAATAAAGCCAAAATGTTGATTCTCTAAGCATTTTGAATGTTTATTATTTGCACAGTAGCTGTTGTCTTGTTTCCTGGTCTCCTGAACTTCTGACTGCAGTCCCTTGCCTTTCAGTTGCTCATGTGTGGTACTGGAGATATCAGTGTCTGTGACTTCAAGGCACATGCTGTTGTGGTAGGAGGATCTTGGCACTTCCGTGAGAAGGTAAGTCAAAGGGTTTCTCCCTCCTGCTTGCTGAAATCTCTTATCCAAACTACAGTAGAAGGCAACTTAAACTGGGAAGAGTTTTCTTGCTCGTGAATTAGACTTCCAGAAAGACAATCTGGAAGATGCACTGACTAAGAACAGTTCAGCAGGGCATCAGGAGGAATTGTTTGGAATAACTGCTACTGAAGATGTTTATGGTGATATACTTATCTCTAAGGGATACTTGAAGGTCATGATTGCAGCCCACATATAGAGTGTTAAGAATTCACTGCTCTGGAAGAGACTACTGATGTAGCAGCCTAAATTTGTACCCTGTAATTGTTCCTGTCCCTCCCTGCCTTTTCCAATGGGAACAGTAGGGGAATGTTGGCAGCTTCTTTTGGAAAAATAATGGAAGTTACCAAAACACCCAAAATGAAAAGAGACTGGGAGTTCAAGTCTCTAGCTGTAAACACTTTAATGGTTCCACCTTGCTGCAAAAGTACCAGAGGATGTGAAAAAGCAAATGGTTAGCATAGTGCAAGAATGAGCTTCCACTGTAAACTTATCTTGTTGCCTATGCAGGTATTTCTCAAAGTAAAATATCTGTGGCGAGAGCAGAAGCCTTTCTGCTTTAAGGGAAGGGACTGATGGGAGGTAGCAGTTTGGGACATCTCTTAACTAATAAGAAGAAGCTATGTACTGCTTACCTTAATGTGTCACCCTGGTTAAAAGAAATGACTCTTAGTAAAGCACTTGCTGACGAGGGGAATTGATCTTCTTGGAACTTACTTGTATGTTTTTATCATATGCTTGTATCACCTGGCTTTACTTTTCCTGTTTCCTAACAGGTCATGAGGTGGTTTTGGACTGTGGTCTCCAGTTTTACACAGGAGGAACTGGCCAGGCTCTTACAGTTCACAACTGGTTCCTCCCAGCTGCCCCCAGGAGGGTTTGCTGCACTCTGTCCATCTTTCCAGATCATTGCAGCTCCAACTCACAGTACTTTGCCAACAGCCCACACTTGGCAAGTATCCTGGGGTGATAGAACTTCCTGCATTGTGCTTTTGGGAATGACACCAGCTAATTGCAGTGGGCAAGCAGTTTATAACATGTAATGTGTGTGATGCTCATGTCAACCCAACTAAAAGGACGATCGCCTCTCAGATCTAGTCTGAATGGATTTTTTTTGTTTTGTTTTACAGTTTTAACCAGCTGTGCCTCCCTACTTATGACTCCTATGAAGAACTGCACAAGATGCTGCAGCTAGCTATCAGCGAGGGTTGTGAGGGCTTTGGCATGCTGTGATTGCCCCTTTCCAAGAGCCCACGTAGCCTTCTGGCTCTTCCTGGCAAGACCCGGGTTCAATCATCTGCTTGTTCTCCTTCCCTTCACGTGGGCAGTGGAGGCAGAGTAAAGACTGTATGTAAAGGAATTTGTCATCCAGAAGATGTCGTGTGGCCTTTCTATATCTCAAATATGTCATCAAGAGCTCATTTTTTCCCTTTCCCTTATTCTCCCTTTGGTTCAACGTGAAACAGCAAAAGGACTGGTGCATTCGTCAAGGAGAATATTGCACTTGATTTCCTTGCACCCTATACGCCCATCCTTCTGTGAGGTGTTCGTAAACAGATCTCAGCAGGAGATCTGCTGAGCTGCCTTTATCGTAGCTCTCTGGGAGGAAAAGGGAAGACCAGCATGGAGCTGTGCTGGAAACCTGGCTCACAGGAAGCCTTAGTAACTTTCCATGTCTTGGCTCAGCTCCCCCAGTGATGCTCCCTGATGACTCATCTTACTCTGTGACTCATGAAGAGTACAGGGTTGTCCATCCTTTCAGCACGTGACTCACAAGGTTTTCTGGTTCGCTTTCTCCATGATGGTCTGGATGCTGCTGTCACCTGTGCCACAGAGCAAAATGCGCGGTATCCACTGGGGGGAGTAACCCAAAGGGGAGAACAATCTCATCAGAGCACAAGTGCTGGCCCTCACAGTGATCCTGTACTACCTCCACCAGGGTCCAGCAGCAGAAGCGTCCTTCTCCAGCAGTGGCTGGTAATGAGCCTCTGCAAATGGACTAGAAGAGGAGTTTCTCCTCCGTTGAATGTTTCTGATAGTTGATGTTGCACAGGAAGCTGTCCCATGCCCTTGCCTTCTTTTCGCTTCCTCAAGAGAGAGAGTATGGGCATGAGTGTGATCCCTTAATGCTGAGCACCAATGCCTATCCCACATTTACCTTCAGGGTATGTATGTTATATAGTAACAGTGACAGGTCAGTAAACAGCTACAGTGTGCACTGGGCTTATGTTTGGTTTTGGGGTGATGGTACTGGGCAGAACATGGTACCTCCACCCTGGCATCCCACAGGGTCTTGGCTTCTACCTCTGTCATGCAGCAGCCTGAGGCTTCTCTTTCTCTACTACATTTCAGGCAGTTTCCAGAGGGGCATTGGTCCCTGAAGAGCAGCTGGCTTTCTGTCCTCCCAATCTTCCTACCTTCTTTCTTCAGCTTTCATTTCCTCCAGTTTCATTCAGTGCTGCTGGCTTTCCAGCACAAGAAGTTAACTAGAACTTCACTCAAGTCATCACTCAACAGCTTGCATTTGCTGTTTTCTGGCTTGTGGGGAGAGGAGTGGGCAGACCAGCATAAGAAGTAAGCTTATGATTGGAGTGTGTTTTTGCTGGTGGTCCATTCAACACTTCCCAGGGAAATAAAGGGATATGGAATCTGGGAATCTTGATGAGTTCTGCAGTGAAGCAAAATTCCAGATCTTTAAATTCTCCACAGTCCCTTAGACAGTTCAGTTCAGGAGTCAAAGGCTTACAGGAATCAAACTGAGAAACCTGCATTGCTATGTAAACTTTCACTGGATTATGGAATTGCTGGATTTCTTCCAGAATGGAGTCTCAGACTGGCTTCCCTGTGGTAATTTTAGAACACCATCGTAGCTAGGTCAATTCAACCTCTTCAGCCCCATTCTTCTGTCCTCAAGCTGATCCATGCAGACTTCTGCACAGTACAGATGTTTTAAGATAACTGTGTGTTTTTCCAGTATAGCTCAGTTGAATTGACTGGTATTTTGTGGGGAACGTCCTACATCTGGAAAATGTTTTTAAGGCAGCTTCTTAGTCATTCTTGGGCTGAGTGTGTTACTTCTGTACAGAAGAAAAATAAGCCATGTTGGTGCCAAAAAGCAGCCAGCTGAGCATTGAGACTACTCAGGGGCATTTCTTTGCCTTGTGAATTCATTCCCTCAATGGCACCTTGGTGCTGGGAGGCTGCCAGCTTGAGAGTTGCCACTGTTGTACTCTGACAGATATCTTTAGTAGTGGCTGTTCTCCCTTTGTTAGTGCAGACTCCATTCTGCAAGGTCCTGAACTCCTTTGGGTGGAGAGCATGGGTGCCATTTTATTTACACTGCAGATGGCTTCCGTGGTCAGTAGAGTTACAGCTCCTGTGTTCTTCTTGCCACAATGTCACTGGTTTCTCCGAGGACCGAGAGGAGGCGGCAGTGCTAAGTTTAATTCCTGTTTGTTAGGAGGTGTAGCTTGGTGCTGTTTTCCACATTGCAGCTGTGTTTTGCAGTCTTACCTGTTAAGGATGTTTCCAGCCTTGTAGTTATGGACCAGCTCTGCCAGTGACACCTTCCTCAGGAATCTTCTCCTTTCTTCTCTTGAGCTGGACTTTTTTATTCTGAGGACAAAGTAGCTGGACACTGGGCAGTCTTCCTCTGCTGGAAAGAGTTGAATGCTTCTCATGGCATTGCAGCCAGCACCCCACACTTCGCAGCTGCTGTGAAGATGCCAGGGACTCTTGTCTTAACACAAATGCAGTCAGAACTGTGATGGGTGCTCTTACTCAACTAAATCCATCTCCGTTGTTTTGACCGGCCCCTAGCCAGTTCCACGTTCCTGAGATCCATCACAAGGTTTCTAAACTTGTCTCTAGCTTTATACGCTTTCCCAGTGCAGTCACTTCGTATGCTGCTCTTAACACAGGCAACGGGGATGCGCTTTGATCATCTATACTGTGTGTTACTTCTGGGAGAGGATCCTTACTTTTCTTTTTTACGCTTTATTTATCCCCACTTAATAGAGGCCCTTCTGTAGAAATCTTTAGAATCCTGGTATCATCTCAGACAGTTTCCATGTTTCCCGAAGCCCCTCTGAGGTGCAGAGGGCCTGGCTTCAGCCTGCACCTGCAGGCCATGTTGCATGTTTTGAGAAACCAGGAGCTATAGATGATACAAGTCAAATCCTAGTTCCTTCTGGTGAGTTTCTGGCAGAGTGCAGCAAAAATTTGGAAAACTGTGGTTCTAGTAGCTGATTTTGTAAATAGTTTGTATAATAAATAAAATATTTTAAAAATGCTGCCTTCTCAGCTCAGCGTTCTTCTGGGGCTGTGCAGAGGGAATCGAGTGGTTACTGCTGTCCATAGTCAAGAGGCCTCTCCAGGTCTTTTGGGTGTCTCGCTGAGGTTTGGAGGAGGGAGAGGATGGTTCTCCACCAGCAACTTTTTAGGATGCCTAACTGAACCCAGGACCTGTGAGCTGGAAAGAAGACTCTGGGCTGGGGCTTGCAGGCTCCTCTCTGCAGTAAGGTGAAGAATTAGCTGAAGCAGCTGGTAATGCCAGAAAGTGTTTTAAGGACTCTTTTGTGTAAATTGATCATGCAGTTGGTACAATTACTGTTTCATCTCACTCTGTATTACCTGAGTCTTTGAGCTGCTGGTATTTATACTGCTCGTGCTTCACTGTACTGTACAGAGGGTTAGATGAAGCCAGGAGAAGAAATGAGCATTTGAGGCCTTTGCACCTTTTCAAGTTGTACAGAATGTTTTCACATTGCAGGGTGGAAACAACGTACCTGCAAGTGTCTGCTACCGAACAAGGGAGGAATCAGTAAGTTGACAGCTTGTTGCCTTTGGGGTCAATATCCAGTTTCTGTGATCTCTGAGCTTGAGCTATTCCCAGTTCTGATGAAAAGCATTGCATTTATCCCTGGTTTTCCTTGGACTTTTGGGGTTTTTTTTTTGTAACTTAAGGGTTTAAAAATTGAGGCAAATCTGTGATGTCTTTCTGTATCCATTAGCACCACTGCCTGTAAAACTATGAAGACACTTTTCCTGGGCTGTATGAAAATTTAGCCCATCTTCTGCCAGCATAGCATTGAGTGACTGTGTGTGCGCCGTATAGTTGGGCAGCTGTTCTCACATATGAAACCAGCATCTAGCCTTGATTCTGGCTTTCAAGCTGTGAGCCCTAGCTGAAGAAGAGTGAGCAGTGTATGTGAGTCTCAGGGACTTCATCTGTAGTGTTGTGCTGGGTAATGCTATTAATTAGAAACTCCGCATGGGAATAAAGTTCTCTTATGCTGGACTCATAGAAGACAGAGGTCAGATAAAGCTGTAGTGTTATGAAGAATCCAGAAATAAGTTCCAGTTTCCCCTGGAAATGTCAGAGGTTGTGAGTCTAGAGCTGCTGGAGTTGGGGTCAGGGCACTAAAAGGTGGAGGACTTTGTCTGCAAACCAGAATGAGCAAAATGGTAGACAGCAAGCAAGGTGGATGCGTCTTTATATGCCATGTCCAGAATTACTCATGGGAATGGGACTAAGTTGAGGCTGAAGGTTCAGAAAACACTGTTAGGGTGTGAAATAGGGAGCCTGGAATGCTGGATTACTTTAGCATGAAATAGGTTCTAAAGTTTCTGCTTCTCTTTGCAGGATGCATGATGTCATCTGGCTGCCCACATTGTCTATCCTGATCGCCAGTTTCTTGCAATGTCTTGGAGAGGGAGTGGTGGCAGTGACCTGTTGCTGACTCCAGTCTCCATTTATCCTTGCACCTGACATGGACTTGGGGCTGGGAGAGAAATCATACCCATGCACTTCATGCTGGAATCCTACATGCCCCAGCTTGTGCCTCCAGCAATAGCTATACAGGGCCACTTGACCTGAGATATGTCAAGATGTGCTGCCTGGGAAACTGGATTTTTGTGCACTCAGTTCCTCTACTCGGCTTTCTGTTTATCTCTCCTTACAGAGAAAGAATTTCTTCAGTTACCTGGCTGAGTCGGTCACTTGAACCAGGCTGTAACTCCCGGTTCTCGTAAGGGAATTACTGAGTTTTTTATGGTTTTGGCTGTTCTGCTACATCTTGTGTCTGACTGATCTGGCACATGACAGCAGAAAGAGTTTGAGCATGTGATTATGGGAACTATAAAAGGAAAACATGAGAAACAGCGAAGTCCACCAGAACTTCAGCTTGTCTTGGCATCAGCTGTATGATGAGAATCTGAGATTTTAGAATCTTCCTCTGAAAACTCTTTCCTTGTTTGTTGTTTTTTTTCAATCGACTGCATGAGAAACCCCAATCTCTGTTCTTCAGAGCATGAAACTTGATTGTAGGAGGGAGGTGTTAGTGCATGAATATGTTCATTTTTAGACATAATTTGCTATAACTTTTTTGCAGTAAAATGAAACAGCTGTAGCTGAAGTTCACCCAAAATTTCTGATCATTCTTTTCCATCTACCCTTCTGCAGGGATGGCGTGCTACAAAGTAGCTGAGGCGCGGGCAATTGCACACAGGGTTGGAAGTGAGGAGTGAGGCCAAGAGCCAAGCCTCAGCCTTGGTATAAAGCTGCAATGAATACAGGCGAAGGAAGCAGAGCTCTTGGCATAAGGCTGCTCCAGAGTGTTCTCTGAGGCACGTGAATGATTTTCGGTGGTTTTGGGGGGAGTGACTCTGCAGTGGCCAACCCCAAATTCTTCTCTCCCTGTTGAGGCAATCCTGTGATAAGCTGCGAGAAATGTGTTGGACCATACCCACCTCTTGATTTAGGGGTTTATGCTAACGTAATTCTGAAGGCCTGCATGTAAACTCATGCAATTTTCTGAGTAGTATTGGAAATCTCATCTCTTACCAGAAGGAGCAGTTGCTTGGGACTCTCTTGTGCTTCAGTAGCTAAAGTGTGAGTTTGCCTTGAGATGAGATAGTGCTGCTTATGGGTGAAGAAACGCAAAGAAATACAGTTCTCTGCAGTCCTCTTGGAGGATGGTGAAAACAGCTCTGGGGGTTTCAGATATGTCTGTTGTGTAAAGGCTAGGTCAGATTTGCAGAGGCCTTTATTGTGGGTGTGGAGCAGCCTCAGACTCCTACTTAGGGAAAACTGGCAGCTCCTTGCCTATGGCTAGAGCAGTCAGCATTGCTGTGCAGCCTTCCTGCTCCAAGGCCCTTTTATACTGGGAACAACATGCAATACACTGGTAGCAATTATAGTCGTTGTTGAAACTAAAAATTGCTGTACAAAAATGTTGCCTCGGTGTCTCCTAGTAAGATATTAAATTGTTGTCTGTGTTGCTTGTCCTCACCCAGTGAGAGGATCTCATTGAGTGCTATCTCTTGTATTAACCAATGTTGTCTTGTCTCCTTCTGCTCGTCCTCTTCCTGTTCATCTTCTGTCCCCTCTCCATCTCATTTCCCATCCCAAAGAGCAGGCAGTCTCTCTGTGTTTGGATGTTATATAGCTCCTTGCACAATGAGGCTCTGTTTGAAGATAAATGCTTCTAGTGCTGCACAGTATTGCTAGTAAATGTCAAGGGCCTAGTTGTAGATAGCCCTGAGGCTGCTAAGGGAGAGACAGGGCAGACACTGGCTGTTCTGGTAATGATTTTTTTGCTTTTTGGAAGATATTCGTGTCATGTGCCCAGGTCTGTCACAGTCCCCGACTCAGCTCCATGCCCTGAAGTCTGCTACCGACAGTCCTTGCTCAGGGAGCCTGGGTACAGGGACAGGTAGCACTGTGGCATCCCTGTTCTGCCGACAGAAGGTGACTGTGGCTGGTTGGCCACCAGAGGGAGGCCAATAGTCAACTTGAGCTAGTCAGGTGTAACAGCGGCCAACTTCAGCTCTATTGAAATCCTACAGGTTAGGTTACTATTGTCTGAGGTCCTTTTTGTTCAGCAGACCACTTAGTCTAGCAAACGAATTGGCTGGCAGGTTCTTCTGCTGTGTTCCCAACCCCCCAAACTGGAGCATGTGAGAAGTGACCCATCTGGGAATCGTCCCCTTGTTCAGCACAAGTCCCTGTTGTACCGAAACCCCTTACCTTTTGTTTTCCAACAGGCAACACATTTATAATGCATGAAAGGAAGTTGGATTTACATATGTATGACTAACCTGCAACACTCTCTTAAAGACTCAAGACAAATAGCAAGAGTAATATGCTTAATATGAACAAACAACAGCAGTAACACTGACCAGATTAGATGTGTTCCCTTAGGCTTTAAGGCAAAGATTAGTCATTGGTTTGAGAGGGGAGATGGAGTTTTAATGCATGGACTAGGAATGCAGAATTGAGCTGATGCACAGAGAGCACTGATGTTCTCTTTTTGAGGCTCATTATAATAAAAAGGACTTTTATTATTAACTGTGGCCATCACTACCTTTCCAGAGAGCCTGGGGGAGTAGAAGTTGACATGAGCTTGGATGAGTTGTGGTAGGTGACTGGAGCATGCAGCAACTCCAGGGACAGGAGGAAAAAAGGATCCCGTTACCAACCTCAGGGAACTGTCCTGAAGTGGTCCCTGCACAGGCAGTGCCTGCCTTGGACACCCTCTGCATTGGGTTGGTTTCTGGGTAGAGGTGACTTGGCCCAGCTAATACTTTGCAGTTAGTAGTGTCAGTAGCCTGTTGGAAGTGGCTTCAACAGGCTCTGCTATGTCTCAGCCCTTCTGGTTCTTCCTCTGAGCAGCACTGAGCTTCTCTTTAAGTGTGAAGCAGCAGGGTTTCTGAGGAGGTGCATACCAAACACATTTCGAGGTGTAATGCAGTTGGTGCTGCCCGGCCCTCACAGGCCTGACCTTGATGGATCTGTTCCCCAGCAGTGTAAGGAGCAGAGAGAAGAGCACCAGGTCAAATAGCAAACGCAGAGGGGGAGGAAGGTGGTAAAGGGTTATGGGATTGGTGGTGTTGGACCCAAGAGGCATCTTTAGATTCTAGTGCAGAAATGTTTATGGATCAGAAGGCATCTCTCTGGCTTTATTTCTCAGCAGGATCCCTGCTCCTCAATGCTCAGTTTAGTGCTGGAGGCTTAGGACTGTGTGAAGAGGTAGCCTGTGGAGACACATAGAAGGCAGAGTCTGATATTATAAAAGGCTAAAAGGTGCTGAGGAAACACACAGCTCCTGATACCTTTGTCTTGTCAAACAAGGTCAAAGTGACAGCCAGCAGGAACTGAAAGGTCACAAGCGCATGGCTAATCAAAGCTGTCTGCTCTACTGATGGACTGAGGAAAGCAAGAGCTTTCCTCCCTGTTCTTCTAAGGGCAGATAAAAAAGTGTAACCTGGAGGTGGATAATGAAAACATCCATGGTTAGTTAAGATTTAAAGCAAACAAACCTTCTTGCTTCAGGGCCAAAGCCTGCCTTTGACAGACTGAAGTTAGAAAGGAGCTTTCTCTCTGTTTCTCTTGCAGTCAGCACTGCCCTGTGCAGGATGCTGACTTGGAGGATTGTTTGGCAGCTGGTGGCCCTAGGCAGGAAGAGGGAGGCAGAATCGGCTTTAATCCTGTCATAGATTTCATGCTAATTAGGGTTGAGCCAATTTAATACTTGAATAAGGAACAGGCAGATCCTTCACAGAACTGGGTGTTAACAGCTTTCTAGAAACCCTCTCTCATCTGTGGGAGGGCCACCCTCAGCATCCTGCAGTGCCTGTAAGAGGGACTGCACAGAGAAGGGGCTCTCCCTCATGCCCTGTGGTCCCAGTAGGTGTATCAAGGTAGAGCCCTGTGAAGTATGGTGAGAAATCTTTGACGTGTTTCTGGAGAACGTAGATGTCTGCTATTAGCCAAATTTTGATAGTGTTCTGTTTCTTGGATAGCTACTTTCCGTTATACTTGTCTCTGAGCTGTTGAGTGGAAGTGAGGTGATGACAAACCTGAGGCTGGAATGGAGCTGTGTTGTAGTGCTGGGTCAGGGAGCCCCACTTCTCTGTTCTTACATATCCCAAGCTGGCAGACTCATGGCAGAGAGAGCGTGCACTGCTCTGTGAGGCCAACAATCAGCCTTGTACCATTCTCGAGCCCGGAACCTTGCTTGTAAATACAAGATCACCTTTTTTGCTTCATGGCCTCAGCTTGGTGCAGGTTTGAGGATGAGGAGGACCATTGTCTCCTGAAACCCATCCTTGGTGAGCCCTATGGAGAGGTGAATACAGCTGTGGTTTCTTCTCTGCCTCTTCACCTTCATCCCTCTCCCTGCATCTTGTCCTGTGCTCTGTTCTCTTCCACTGTCGGTCCTTCTCTGCTCTGTTTGCCAGTGTAGCAGTGGAGAAGACAAAGTGCCCTGATGCACTCTGTCTTGGTGTTCTCCCTTCTCCAGAAACCTGCACAGGGAGAGCTCACTCCCCAGTTTTCTTTGGCTGCCTTTTGCCTTTCTAATCAGTCATGGTAATTTTCCCTGGCACTGTTTGGCAGGGGCTGCACCTTGGCATCGTGAGCAGCCAGGCTCAGCTGTCAGCCTCTGAGCCATGAGCCTAATGCAAAGGAACAGATGTAGGTATTTTTTCCAAGTTTTCTCTGGGCAGCAGGATTAAAGTCTCTGTTCTCAGCTGGGGTCCCTGGTGTAGTCACTTCCCTCTGTGTTACACAACACCCTATTAAGAACAACAGCACAAACATGCTCATTGGGATCTGTTCCCCCAACCCTAGAAGGCTAAGGAACAAAGGCAAGGGAGGTTTCCAAAGGCTAAGGAGCTGCCTGTTTGGTCCAAAAGCCCTGAGATAATCCTGCCCAGCATCCCCCTGTGAAAGGGCCCTGCGGCTTTCTGTCTTTGTGGTGCCAGGGGTAAGAGGGAACATGGAGGGGGTGGTGGGTAAAAAGAGCAGTGGGGTCATGTTCCTCTTAAATCCATCCGGTTATTTGCAGACTTGAGTGGGTGCCAAGGGGAGGAGAAACTAGTCTTGTGGCAGCATCACCGCCAGGCCTGGTGTCTGCACCTGCCCCCTGAGCTGGAGGCTCCGAGCGTGCGTGTATGCAGGAGCTAACATGCAAACAGAAGGGAGCAATGAGGAGCCCTGAGGGGTGTCTTAGTGCTGGCAAGGGAGATGAAGTTAGGGTGCAGCCCATGGTCCAGGCAAACTTTCTTGCTTAAATTCAAAGTTGCCATGCCCTGAGAAGACTCAATATTTTTCTCATGACTACAAAAGTACAGAGGGAGCTTACTGGAAACCGGGAGGCTGTGTGCTTTCTGTAGATGATCCTGAAGTGGTTGGCCACAGAGGGGGACTGTGGGCACCCTTGGCGAGCAGGAGAGGACTTCCCCAGTAGACCAAAGGGAGCAGTTGAGTCCATGTAAGAGCACAGGAGAATCTGCTGCCTCTGTTCACCAATTACTTGCTTTAGTGACAAAAGACCATAAATAAAAAAAGGAGTTAATTAGGTCTGAGGCAGGCCAGGTTTGGAGGCCTGCAGTGCTGAGACATCTGGAGCAGGTTCAAAGGCACAGGGGGAGGAGAAGGCCCTGGAGCTCTGTGTAGCAAACAGAGGTGCTGCTGGTTCTTCCCCGCAGGGTGCACTGTGAAAAAAACATCTCTGACCAGAAGGAAGGTCCACAGCATGAGGAGAGGCCAGGTCCTGGCAGCATCTGTTTGTTCAGGCCCCTGATGAAGTGAAGTATTTAAACAGCTTGTTAATTCACTCCTTTGACCAGCTGCAGACCCTTTGTCATTGCAAGTGACCCTCCAGGGCAGTGTGTACAGTTGTGAGGCAGCTCCTATGGCTCTAGTGTTCTCAGTGTTCTGTATGATCCAGTGAGCCGTTGGCAGGGCTCGGGGGTAGGCATGTTGCAGCTGTTTGGCCCATATCTAGTGAAAATCTCACAATAGGTCCTTTCCATCTGCTTTGGCCCAGGAGTGACCCTTGCAAACCTCCTTTCCCCTGCAGTTGCCTCCGCAACTGGTAGGGAGGCAAGACA
Source organism: Tapera naevia (assembly GCA_033556795.1). Lineage (NCBI taxonomy): Eukaryota > Metazoa > Chordata > Aves > Cuculiformes > Neomorphidae > Tapera > Tapera naevia. The sequence goes on along the minus strand of JAUMJJ010000023.1, from coordinate 14,939,974 downwards.
GAAAGAGAGAAATTTCTGAAGCTGTGGTGACAGAAAGGTCTGATCCCATGGAACCTCTCACCCCCAGCTCCCACAGGTGCTGGGTTCTTGCAGTGCTGCCTAACCCCTGAGCCTTGGCCTCTGTGTCCCTCCTCCCACCCCTTTGTGCACCTCCTGCTCCCATCTCTGGACATTGGTAGAGGCTTTGGATGGCATCCAGCCGGAAGAGAGCCTGCCCCAGCTCTGCAAGCAGAGTAGGAGTGGGCACCCACAATATGAGGGAGCTCACAGCACAGCAAAAGTGGAGGAATGCTTGTGCTCTAGATGATGTGTTGATTCAATCTTGGAGCCTGGGTTTGGGGGTGGAGAGGTGTTCAGTTGTGGTCAGTCACTGCAAACCACTTTGGGCAGCTGCTCTCTTCACCTTCCTCACACCCCGGATGCTTTAAGCCTGCTTAGGAAGCAGGTAAAGGGTCCTTTCCTTAACTGCAATTTTATCAGACTGCAGGGATTCAAGGAGGTGAACGGGTGACTTGGCCCATGCTGGAGGAAGTTTCAGCTCAGCAAGGGTGTTTGAGACAGCCGAGTTGTGTATCACACACCAGGCTGCACCAGCTGCTCTGGAGTCAGGACTCAAACCATGACCAGACTTGGTCCCTGTTCCAGGCTTTTCCTTCACCTCATTTGTTAGTGGCTTTGAATGCAAATTCTGTGGCCGGTATGTAGAGGCCTGACTGACTTGCAGGGCTCCTGTCCAGCTGCCCTTGTTCAATCCTCTTCCCCAGCGGGCCTGGCTGGATGAGAGCACTGGGAGGAATGTGTTGGCTATCCAGGTTTTGGTGCTCTTCCTCCCCAGGTGACAGCAGTTGACTTGGACAGAGAACAGGCCCTTCCCATAGCATAAGTGAGACAGATGTGTCCAAGTACAGCACGGAGGTGCAAGGTTTGCCTTGTTGAGGCAGGTCACCTCCCCTTGCCTTAGCCATGATTCAGGCAGCTCATGAGAGATGACCCTTTCTCTTGCAAAATAGCTTGTGCAGGCAGTGTGGACAAGGAGCAAGAAACAGCCTGAAAAAGAATAGCAGGATGGTGGAGAGAGGCTTGGAAAGGTCTCCAGGCCTGCGAATGCAAAGATGTCTAGGGGCCACGTACAGGGGCTCCACTGCAATGTTTGGTACCATGCCCAGCCTGAAGCTTTAGCACCATTTAATATGCTGGACCAGCCTTGGCCTCAGTCTTGTTTGGCTTGATGGAAGTAGTTGTCATCATGTCCTGCGTACAGTATCATTACCACTCTTTAATTCCCCCAATGAGGTGTTGCAAACAGATATACGTGTGTTCTAGCCATTTTTTGGATTTGGATTTGCCTCTGGGGACAGGCAGTGATAAGTGTTAAGAGCTTGTTCAGATCCCAAATTGTTGTGTTTCTAAATTGATTTCTAGCAAGAGCAGAAGATACAAGGCTGAGGAAGAGGCCACTTCCCCCACCGGAAACATCCCACTGGGCTGGAGAGGAACCCTGATCTGGTGATGCCCTCTGAGCAGCTGGGGTTAATGACCAGGCTAAGGTTATTGATAGCATTACCTGACAACTGATAATTGGGTTTGCCCTTCTTCAGTGCCTGTCCCTGGGGTTTTGCCTGGCAGCTGCAGGGATTTTGCCTGGCAGCTGCAGGGGCATGCCTGGGTCTGTGGAGGCAGGTCTCCTGTGGAAAGAGGCTGTTGTGAACAATGACCACTGACGAATGAAAGAGAAAGGGATAGGAGGAGAAAGCTGCCAAGGCTTTAACTCTAATGGGTGCAGAGGTTCAGCCTGGTTTGGATCTGCAGATGGGAGGGGAAGGGTCCTTCACTAGCTGGGTTATTAACAAGCCAGAGGTGAGATGGGTCATCAGGACAGCCATGGCTGCATTGCATAAATCAAGCTTAAAGTGTCAGAAAAAGCCCCCAGGGAGACGGAATGTCTAAGTGTCATCGGCTCTGCAGAGATAATGAGAACCAGAAAAGTACCATGAGGTAAAATGGCACAGATCTGTGAAAAAAGCGTTGTGGGCCCAGGATCCTTGTGGATCCATGCTGGTTGTGGGGCCAGTGGAGGGGGGGTGGCCATGAAGAAGTCTAGTGTTTATGGAGGGGTTGTAGGATTCACCCTCCTCAATCTCAGAGGCAATCAACTCTGACAGAAAAAAGTCCTCCTGCCAGATAAGTGTGTGTCCTTCCTCCTTCTTCAGTTGTCTTGAATAGAAAGAAAGAAATGGAGAGAAGCAGTAAGTGCTTCGCTGTTGCTGTGTTTGTGTGGTAAGGACAAAACGGTGATGGTGAGGGGCACAGCCCCCTTTTGCTGTGGGCTTACCCTCTTGAACGCAGCCCTGTAACTTGGGGGTTGAGGGAGCCCCTTGGGGACTGGAGCCAGGAGGTGAAGACAAGAACATAATGCGGGTCCCTGGGTGTCACATCTCCAAGAGAGGCACCCCCATCTCCTCTGGCAGTCACCAAACCCATTGCTGCAAAGGTGGCCAACGGCCACCTGTCTTGGAAGTCAGATCAGAGTGAACGCCGCTGGAACAGGCTTCCCATAGAGACTGTGGAGCCTCCATCCTTGGAGGGGTTCAAAAACTCAACCCAGACGCAGTCCTGAGCATCCTGGTCTGAGCAGGGGGCGGGATGGAACCATCTCCAGAGGTCACATCCCATCTAAACCAGTCTGTGATTGTTGGGAGTGTACCAAGGGATGCTCTCTACTGCCAGGACCACCTGCTTGCTTGACCATGGCCATGAGATTCACGGCTGGCTAAGACGAGGGAAGTAGGAACCTCTTTCCTCCTCACCTCTATTGTGACACCAGAGTTGACTGGGCTCTTCACTGCTCCCTTGCCCATGCTGCTCCTTGCAGGGTTGTGGATGAGCTCTGCAGAGTAGGAGCACTTCTGTGCACTATTGGAAGCCATCTGACCTACTGCCTCTGGGCACTGCGGTAGTGAAGCTGGCTTGCTTCCACTCCTCCTCCCTCAAGGAGGCAGGGCTCAAAGCAATGTGGAAGTTAAACACAACAGCCACTTGGCCTAAATCAGTGGGGGCAAGGGCAGGGTCATTTCACAAAACAGCTAATGAGGGTCTGTTTTTCTAGCTGCCTCCTTGCTAGTGCCCTGAAATGTTGGTGAAGGGCAGATGTCCGATCTCGTCCCTTGTACCTGTGCCCCAGGCATGCTCCTTCCTCTGGTCTCAAAGGCTGTGTTCCCAGAGAAGCTCTGTGCAGGCTGTGAGGTCTCAGCCTGGATTAAGTGGCAAAGGCAAATCCTTGGCTTCGGGAAGAGCATGCTTGACCTTTGCCTCGGCGGAATTACACTCTCCCTTGGGAGGAAGTGTTGGCTCAGCTGCTGAAGAAAGCACTGGCTGTCATGAGCAAGACCTGCCTGTCTTGGAGAGGGAGGGTCTGAGGTGGGGATCAGATTTATGCTTTGGAGGAGAGAAAGAGACAGCAGACCAATGACCTGGAAGCTTAGAGGTGACCAGCTCAATTCACTGATAAACTCAAAGCTATGTTACCTCTGTCAGTAAAAATATGCTGTCTGAGCTGGTTTGGGCAGATAGGGGCCCACTGGCACATTCAGATGTGAGGGGAGAAATCGCTTGGTAAGAACAAAATGATATTTCAAATCCCCTTTCTCTCCCTGTTTTCCATCCTATTCTCTTCTGTCATTGTCTAGCAGTGCCTATTGTCCTAAATTGCTGCTAGCAGCTTTGCAGATGCTCCAGGTCCTGTGGTGGAAGTACCCAGTAACAAACTTGGCCATAGGATGGACTTCACACAACGTTATATGTGCTTAGTGGTAGGTGCAGCTAAACCTGCTTGTTTCCCTTAGGCAGTGTCATGCATACAGCTCTTGTATTATTTCAGATGTTTCCTCCTGCAGTGTGCCCTTGGTTTTCTGTAACGTGGCTCACGCTGGTGCCAGAGGAGCCAGCAAGGATATGGGCAAACACAGAGTGGTCTTGTGGGGTAGTCTCTTTTCCATTTTTTTGCCTGAGGGCTGAAGCTGGATGGTTCATTTGAGATCACGAAACAAGCCTGCATCAGAGCCAGGACTGAACTCAGGTCCCAGCCCTGTTGTCATGGGCTCTGTTTAGAAGTTGTCAGGTCTCTATGCTGATGCTCTTCTGCACTTTCACCTAAGTCAGATTGCTCTTGTTTCCAGGATTTTTTTGGGAGCTCTGCAGCCCCAGGACCAGGCTTTTGAAACAGGTACATAAGGACAAAGAATCTGGCTGAGTGCAAAGCGCTTTAAAAATTCATTTACATTTCCATCACTGCAGATACAGTGTTTGAAGGCTTGGTGTTACCCTTGATCTTCACACCCATCCTTCCGCAGCCTCCTCCACTGCAGTGCTCTCAGTTTGGAACCTCTTTGAATTAGTGCCTCTAAAGAGGTAGTTCAATATTACTGAGAGCACGTGGGTTAGAGAGGGAAGAGATTCACTCAGGTGGAGCTGATGAAAGAATCCAGGCCTGCACAAGCCTCCAAAGGACTGTAAAACAGATATAAATACATTTCATCTACTGCATTGCAGAGAAGTGAAGAGACTGATCCAGCTTGAAAGAAGTGTCTGCTTTTGTGCCACCCTTGCCATTTTCTGTACATATTTGTACAGTGCTCAGCCACTGGGTTAGCAGATTTCTCCTTCGGGGTGATGAGAGCATAGCATGGCAGTCAGTGTTGTAGGACAGGAACGTTGTCTTCACCTGCAGGTTTACCGGTAAAATGTAAGGAGATGAGAGGAGACTCTGCCAGGTGCCAGCCAGTCTATTGTGGGGCGAGAATGAAGGGAGAAGCAGCTTTAGAGAGCACATCTGTATCTAGCAGCACTTTGCTTTACTATCAGAAGGATTTTTAAGCAGCTGCTGTGAACCTAGGCGTAGGCCATCTGAAGATCTTGTGGGAAGGAACCACCACCATGTTACCGAAGCTCTCCTGCATGCTGGGGCAGAGCTACACCCCGCTTCATCAGCTTTACTGGTCTTCTATGTCTCTTGCCTCTGTGTCACTCACACGTCAAAGTATCAGCTGCATTTCTGTTGGCAAAGGATGGCTGGGAAGAGCCCAAAATCAGAGTATGTTACTGAATGCTTACTTGGAAGTTCTGTTGTTAGCGCGGATGTGAGAGCTGCACATCTGAGAAACATGATGAGAGGGGCTGTGCACGTGAAGCAACTTAGGGCAGCGGGCCATGTTCCTCCTTAGATCTGCCTGGTGCTGACAAAACCATTTGTGGCAGCTTGATGTTGATCAGGACTTTGCTGAGAGCAAAAGCCCTGGAGGCTCTTGGTGGCCAAGCGCTGCACAGGACCAAGATAACTGAGTTACTTATCTCCCCTAGCGCATATGGTGCAGAATCCCAACCAATTTTCTGAGCAGGCGGTTTCTGGAAGGTGTTTGGCTGAGGTTTAGGCTCCGCGCAGCTGCGTCAGTGGGTTCTGGGGTGGAAGGGGCACTAGATTTCACTTCACTTTCCCTCCTAGAGCCTTGCTGACACAGCTTCCTGGAGCGCTAGTGTCAGGAAGAGGCAGGTCAGTGTCTGGGGTGTGTGCAGGGATGTGGAGGGGCTTGGCCCAGCCTGCATGGAGCGTGAGAAGGGCACCAAACCATACTGCGAGCCCAGATGCTTCCTCTACTAAAGCATCGAGACAGAGTCTCTGCCATACTCAGACTCTTTGGAAACATGCTGATAAACTTTCAAATGTCTGTTCTACAATCCAGATGTGCTAGCCTTGGCTGTAAATCCTCATCTGAAGAACAGGTGTGCTATAATGTTTCTAGCAGTGGCCCCCAAAGCCAGCTGGAGGCTTGAGCTGAGCAGGGGCCAAGGGGCTGGTGCCATATAGGATATGGATACTGGGGCAGGCACAGGTGAGGCAGAGAACAATGGGTCAGCTGTAGTTCACAGCAACCGAGTTGGATTGCAAGGAAAGAAAGGGGCAAGCCAGAATATCCCTAAAGCCCCAGCATCTTCTTAATGGCACTGAAGCCATCTTAGAACAAGATGCATCTATGGGGTGCATCAGCCTTGGTTGGATCTGATCTGGTGAGGAAGCACAGGGCTAGAGCTGACCACCAGCCTCTGTGGTGTTTTCTGTGGTTTGTCTCAATCTCTTCAGCAGCTCTGTGGGCTGAGAAGCACTACAGGTCACAGATGCTCCTTGATGGCATTGCTGGGGGAAGTGAAATGGGACAGCTTCTTCCTTGGGCCAAACTTCGCCAGTGTCTTTTGCCTGAAAAGTGGGCATCCCCCTGGGCTGGGGAAGGTGGTCTGCCACTGGGCCTATAACTGGCTCCCAAAAGTTGTGCTGGAGAGAAGTGCAGTCCCAGTGGGAGGACCAGCAACTGCAGTGGGCTGCCAGAGGGGTGGACACCAGCCCTCTGGTGCAGAGAGGACAGCTAGCCCTAGGTGCAGGCTGGCAACAAGCCTGTCCATGGTAGGGATGAGGCAGGGTGCAAGGTGCTGATACCATGCTGCCTTAGTTACACATGGTGCCTGCAGGCTCAGAGGTGAGAGCCATGTTGATGGTCTACCCCTCTACCCCCTAAACTCCCCAACTTGCCCTCAGATAGGATTTTAGCTCCACTGTACTGCTAAGTGATTAATGTAGCCTAAAGGCTTTGTCAGTGATGTTCATACCCTCCAGAGCCCCCACAGAGCTGGACAATCTTTCAGAAAAGTAGAGTCTGACTGAGAGCAGCAAGGTACGCAGCATGTGCCATAGGTGCAGCTGCCTCTGCTGAAAGTGGCCATCACGACACAGCTAACTCAGGCCAGGGGAAGCACTGAAGAAAGCCAAGGGCCTTATCAGTTGCATCCCCTCGAAGAACAAAGAGACCAAAGTAGCATTGAGAGGGGTGAGCACAGACAGCACTTTACCCTGCACCTGCGGTGGCCCTGACCATGCTCTGTGCCCAGCCAGGATCCTTCAGCGTTCCCTGGTCTCTTCTGGTGGGAATAAGGCAAGCTGTTGCTGTTGTTTCATTTTGATGTGCTCCCAGATTGCACTCCTGGCTTGTTCAAGTACCTTTCTTGCTCTGTACCCCTACCTGCCTGCCTTCCTCCTGCTCATCTGCGGCAGGAGCTACCTGTGGACCAGCCACACACAGCCAATGCAGGAGCAGGCAGTTCCATCCTAATGCTGATATGAGGATGGTCCCCAGGGACATTGAGCACTCCCCTTCTACTTCAGCCCTACTACCCTCCAGAAAATGCTTTATTTGGCTCAAGGGATGCACAGAGCCAGGCTCTGGGAAGGAGGAAGGAGAAAGTCCCTCCTGCCTCCATGCTGCCAGCTGCCTTCTTGGCTGCCCTCTGTTCATTGGGACTTGGCAGCCTTGAAGGAGCGCAAGTGGCCTTGTGGGCTGTTGGCACTGCTGTGCACTTGAGCTGTGTGAGGCTGCCTTGCCTGCTCAGTCAGGGTAAGAGGTGGGAAGAGGAGAGAGATAGAAGGCAAAGGCATGGCCGGAAACTGTATTCCAGAGCTCAGCAGGGAGGCAGGTATTCATTGGCAGAGGGGCAGGCTTACCTTGTCCCTGGTCTGCACTGAGCTCCAAACCCAGATCTGGGAGAGGCATGAAAATAATGAATGCCATATCTGTACTCCTGTTATAGATTTTTGTTCTGTGTCGGGAGTAGCCTCTGTCTGGGTGGGAAGTGGATGCTTCCCCACTCCAAGCTCCCTGCACTTCTCAGCAGATCATGACTTGATGTGATGTGGCATGTAAAAGGGGCTTTGCTCATCTTCTTTCTCTGCAGTTGCCCTGTGCTTATTTCTTGTTAAACTCTCATTCCCTGTTATTCTTATTTCCTGTAAGAGTCTGGGCCCTTCCTTAAGGCAGTGTGCCACAACTATGTGTAGAGTGGGTGACAGCAAAGTCAGTATGGCAACTGGTGAGGGAGACTACTGGAGCTGTGATGTCATCAGAGAGCTGAATTCCCAGCCTGTGAAGTCATAGCTCGGAAATTGGGTACTCAGCCTAATCCAAATAATTACCCAGTGGGACTGTAAAGTGTCGATGAACTAGTCCATTGCTTGATGGCTGTCTACTTTAGCTGTAACACACTCCACCTAATAATTGCCACTTTTTGTAGTTCCCTAAGATTCACTTATTAATAAGCTATTAAACATCCATTTGAAATCACTGCATTGTAATGAGCTGAAATCACTGCTCATGCAGCCGTTCCAGTGCCTGAATTCATAGGAAAGCACCTAAAATCCTGAGATGGGGCACAGGCGTGCAATTATAGCATGGCAGAGTAACTGAAATAAAATACAGATATAACATCAGCCCCACCGATCATTTCCATTTCAGTATCTATGTGGCTATCGTTGGTTTTCCTCTGACATGCAAAGCTCATGAGCTGAAGGACTTCCAGTCTGTGTTCCATATGCCCTGGGGAGACAAGGTGAAATTCTCAAGGAAGGAACAATAACTTGAAGGAAATGAAAGGAATTGCTTTTTAGGAAGACTTCTTTGGAATTAGAAGTAGGAATTAAAATACTTTAATCCCAAACACTTGGTAGAATTCAAGGTTTGATTCAGGTTTGTTTTTTTTCTGGTCTTTTTGTTGTTTAGGATAATGCAAAGGAAATGCAGTGCTTTTGACAGAAGTTCAATGTGGGAGGAATTTCTCAGGAAGAGCTTCTTCAGCACAGCTTTGGGATCACTTGTTATTTTTTTGTGTCCCTGCCACTGAGTCATCTTGCTTGGATATCTGTCTTTTCTCTTGTCCAGGTTGTGTGCTCCTTGGAAAGTGCTGACTGTGAAGTGCTACCAGACACCAGGAAGGGAGAGTTTCCACTAAGAAGAGCACCACACACTCCCTTTGTATCCTCAAGCTATTAATTCCACTTCCCTGTTGCCTTCCAGTCTGTGGCAAGCTGATGTTCAATTGGCTGCCTCAGGAAAAGCCTTCTGGCATTGAGACCTCAGTGAAAAGGGAAAGAGAAGATTAGGGAAATTCACACTATTGAGGCCTTTTCCACACTCACCCCGATAGTACTCCACCACATGGGGAGCATTCCCTCTTCGTGGGTCAGCGCCCTTAGAAATGCCAAGAGGTTCTGCTTCCTTCTCTCCTTTCCTCTTGTTCCTTAGTGAGGACAGGTGACTAATGAGCACTGTGGTTGAAGCCTCCCATCAGGTTAATGTCCTGAGCAGGCCTTCTCCTGCAGAGAATAGGTGATGGAATGGGTTTCCTGCTCAGGGCAGCCTCTGTGCTACTGGGAGATGCTAAGGCTTTCCTGGTTTCCAGGCCACTCTTCCCACCATGTGTGGTTCCAGCTGCAGGTATTGAAGAAGCAAAGAGGCCAGACCAGCCTCCTGGAGAAACAGGAGATTGCGGTCAGATCACTGCAAACAGGACTTCATTAATTATAAATGGACAGGTTCCCTTGAGTCACATTCTACCTGAGGTGTTTTTTTTTTCCTCCTGAATAGTTGCTGAAGGGTCTTGAAATAGTGTGATGGATAAATAAGGAACCAGCTGTGCTCTGCAGCCACTCCCACTAGAGCCTTTCTGCAGCAGTAGCCCACAGCAACCTCCTCTCTGCCTCACTCCGCACTCCACTTCTGTCATCTGGTCCTGCTCTCCAGGTTTCCTCTTTCTAGTGGCATGTTGTAGTCTCCTGTTGTAACCTCTTTTCCAGAGTGATAATACACAGACGTGTGTTTAGACAACAGCACAACCAAGGAATCCAGTTGTGGGACACACACTTGACTGGTCTGTGCCTCCATCTTTCACCTCATGGATGGTCCTGGTTAAATGAAAGCAGAAGGAACAACAAAACCAGCACACCTCGGCTTTCAATTACCAGTTGCTTGGACAGTTTTTCTTCTGTCTTCTGACAACAGTCACATACAGGACTCCCAGCTGCCTGATGACCTCTTCACAGGGAGAAGCCAGGATGTACCCTAAGGCTCTGAGAGTCATATCAAGAACAGGTGGAGGTGGCTGGAGGGCCAGGGTGTGTGTCTGAATGAAGTTGCTTGTTTCTGGAAATGGTGTCTATGGATTTGTTGGGGGTGTTTGCAAATTCAGAAGCTGTTTTTCCTACCTCTCTCATGCCCATGGTTACAGAGGTCCTCTCTTGAGGTTTCTCTGTACTGATGCCTCAAAGTTGTTTTTCCATCCAGGTCCCCAGGGCTGCTGTGTCCTCTCTCATAGCATGAGATGGCTCTTTTCAGAGAAGCTGTGGCTTGTGCCTATAAGATGCTGGTTCTGCAGCCTATTTTTAAGCTGGCAGGGCTAGCCAGCCTTCCCCTGCCCTTCAGAGCACTCCTTCTTCCTCTGTGGGAGCTGCAGGCAGCTCCTGAATCCATGGAATGCGTCCCATCTGCAGCATGTTAGGGGTCTGCACACAGTGCAGGAAGACGCACATGTGGGTTGTGAACCCTTCTGAAGGAGAAGAAAAGGGGCTAATTAATCTAAGGGATATGGTGCCAGGAGCCACATCTGGGGGCCAACTGGCCCTGAAAGCATGGCTGCCAGGTGCTACCCTTTTGATGAGGTCATGAAGAAGTGCTGTGGACCCAGTGGGTAGGGGAATGAAGGTGTGAGCATTCCTGGCACAGAGGGACACCCATCAACACAACCCTAAAGAGGCCCTTCTTCCCATCCTTTGAGAAGGCTTAAGGAGATGTGACTTGTGCTTATCTCTCCAGGGCACAGCCTACCTTGATCCTTTTGCCTCTGGCCCTGTGGCTTTGCTTCTTAGCTGCCCAGGCACTCCTCCTCCTCAGCTATAGTGGTGACAGGCAAGAAGGGCCATGCCATCAGCACAGTCAACCCCTGCTTCTCCCCTCTCCAGGGTCCGAGGAGCCCATTCCATTCCATAATAACTCAGTGCCCTTGTCCTGGAAAGTGTGGACTGGGGAGAGGTGCTGCAACTGCGTTTGCCCTCGGCCTCTCTTGTGGTGCCATCTTTGCTGCCTAGAAGCTGGTGCAGCCAGTTAAGGGGACATGACGGCAGCAAAGAGCCCTTTGAGCTACCCACGTGCGGATCACCCCCTCTCCCTGGGGAGGAGCCCTGTGCTCCCTGCTGATGGGGGCTGGGCTGTTGAACCCCACTTGCCACCTCATCCTCTCTCTGCTGCTGATGTTACTTCCCAGTTGCAGGTTTGATCTCGGTGGTGAGCAGCCTGACCCGACCATTCACGCTTTGCCTGTGTGAGTTCCTAAGCAATGAGATATTTCATGCTTGCCTGCTGAGCCCTCACTGAGCAGCATTCTGAAGCTCAACCCATGCTACCACTCCGCTTGCACCCCAAGCTTCTCTTTTCCAATGGGTTTGATTTTGGGGATGGACAAATATGAAATGAGCCATAGAGCTGGGAAGCAGTAAGCCTGTGCCTGAGCACCTGCACGTCGCCCACCTGCACTGGGGATGCTGTCACTGCCCTCCCCAGGTGCGTACAGCCCCTTCTGCTGGGTCGCTGCCCTCCGCCAGCCCCTGCTCTGCTGCAGCACTGATGTGGGATCAAACAGCACCGGCGCATCTCTGTGAAAGCAAATGTGTGTTTGCTTGTGTGAACTATGAGCTCTGTGTCCAGCTCTTGTGGGTTACTGTAAACATGGAGTGAAGCTGATTTGAGAAAGGATGCCAGCTCACTGGGCAGGAGTCTACTGCAACCAGGGACGGCTGTGAGAAGTACTGGAGGGCTGCCGATGGCTTAGTTGGGTTTGCACATCTCATTCCCTGATGCTGTTAGTGAGGCACAGACTCCTGCAGTCCCACCACTGTTGGGGCCTCAAATGCAGGCTCCGGTGGAGGTGTGGTTCCCTGGGGTGACCCAGCACCTCCAAGAAGGAGGGATCTACTTGAACCCTGAGCAAGCCTGTTCAGGGTTGCTTGCCTGCTGTAGCTTTGGGCTCTGCTTGAGCTCTCAGCTGCTTTGTTTATGGCTTTGTTTATGCTGTTGACAATTTTCTCGTGTCAGGTTTAGGCACAAGCATTCTTTCCACTGCTACATAAGAAAGTAATTAGGTGAGGATGGAAAGGACATTCTTCTTTGTTCTGATCCTCTTCCTCAGAACAAAGAACTGAGCAACGGCTGTTATCAGGCACTGATCACGCATCCAGGACCACTGAAAGCTCCTGCCCAAGTGGTGGCTCTGCCTTGGTGGGGTGGAATGGCAGACAAGCTGATGGCATCCCAGGAAGTGCCAAAGCACCCACAGGTATTTCCTCTGATGCTGCTGCCTTGTAAACTAGCTGCCAGTTCCAAGGTCAAAGCGTGACCCAGCCCCTCTGCACTTGCTCTCCTGCCAAGTCACCTCTCCTCTCCCTCGCTTGCAGGACCTCAGCCAGATGGGGTGTGCAGGGTCCTGCTCCGCTCCAGACCCAGTATGCTTGTAGGGGATTTATTTCCTGTGCTTCTGCTCCTTTCCTGGCTCCCCCACACCCCAGAGGGCAGGCAGCTGTGCTCCCATACCAAGGAGGGGACAGCTGTGGTCTGAGAGGATCTAAAAGGCAAGGGGCGGTGGGAAGAAGGAGCTGGACCCACTGTTTTCGAATGGGAGAGGCTTTAGGAGCACAACTGTGGGAGGTGAGAGAGGAGGCAGTGGGGAAACTGGACCTCTGCCATGAAGCTCTTGAGAGGCAGAAGGCTCAATGAGGGCCAGGTAGTGTCGGTGGAACGTTGGAGGGGAGGGTTGGTGGGACAGAGTGTTACAAGGGGCTGGGGGAGCAGCAAGCGGAGGAGGAGAGCCAGTGCTCTATGTTGCAGCCAGTCCGTGCATCAAAAGGGACAAAGGAAAATTACATAAATTCATGGGCTGATAGGACAATTTGTATTTAAAGCCAGTGGCTGAGCTGCAACATCTGGCTGAAGGAGCCCCTACCCCACAGCCTGCTGGAAGACATAAGGGTACAGACAAAGGAGTTCTTCGCATTCTCCCAGAGGTATCCAGCTGCTGTGCTCAGGGTTGGGATGTTGAGTGAGGTGCAGCTTTCATCTGCCTGAGCCTGGCATGATGAAAATGGATTGATAAGTGTTCTGGCTACAGGACCCACCAGAGAGACACACACCAGTAAGCATCTTCCTATGAACACCTACAGTGCCCTCCTCTGCCTCTGTGTGCACAGAGATGCTGTGAGGAGTCTTTAGGCACCCACCACAGACACTGCTATGGGCCAGAATGAGCCCATCCCAAATACACAGTGCTGATGGGCTAGGAGTGAGCCTGCTCTGCTCTGGGAGGATTTGGTCCCTGCCTGAGATGGCCAAGGGCAGCAGAGAGCAGCAGAGATGTGGCAGAGGAGAAGGCCAAGCTGATGTGTGAGGCTGAAAGATTTCTGTCCCTCTTCTCCCTCCTCCTACTCTTTCTTCAGTCTTTTTCAGTGTGCAGTCATTCCAAATCATCCCATGGTTTAGATGATGGTTGGTGTTAGTGTTGGTGTTAGTGTTAGGTTATAGGTTGGACTTGATGATCTCAGAGGTCCTTTCCAACCTTGTGATACTGTGATATTGTGATACTGTGAAAGCCCTGACCGTGGGTTTGAGGGGATCTGAGAGCTCTGTAGACACGGTGCAAATAAGGCTCTTCCCATCGCCGTGCCTTTCTCCTCTGAGATGCGATCAAGAGCACCGAGTGGGCTAGAGGTTCCCAGCTGCTGGGGGACAGCGGTGTATCCCTCCGATACCCGTGCCTCCTGCGCCGAGCACCCCCACACCTGGGGCTGCTCCGCCTTCCCCGAAAGCTTCCAGCTGCGGCGGGAGGCAGCGGGGAGGGCACCGGTACTTGCGGGAAGGGCTCCGGGTGACAAGCAGGGCACCGGGCGTTGCAGAGAGGGCACCAGGACGTGCGGGGACGGCACCGGAGGTTGCGGGGAGGGCACCTGGACCTGCAGGGGGGACTCTGGGAGCTACGGAGAGGGCTCCGGGCGCCGCACGCCCCTTCCCGGGCAGGCAGCGGGCGGGTCTCCCCGGCCAGGCAGGGGTTAAGGCTTCTCTGTTGTAGTTTGTTTCCCTTTGCCAAAGTGGGTGTTGCTGGAATGTCTCCTCTCCTAAGGAGGGGGGCCGAGCCGTGTCCTCTGGAGAGGGGGGGGATGTCAGCATCAAAAAGACACAAAAGGGGGAGGTTTCCAAAAATAAAATCCTCCATCCCCGCCGGGCGCTGCCAGTGCCACAGGCAGGCGCGAAGGTGCTCGGAGCTGCGTGCGGAGCGCGGGAGCTCGCTGGCAGTCCGGGGAGCGGAGCCACCCGCCTTCCTCCTCCTCCTCCCCGTGCGGGCCGGCGGGCGGCAGGTCCTGGCGCGGCATGGGGCGCTGAGCCTCCCCGCCGGCCGCCAGCATGCGGGGCGCCGCCGCCAGCCTTCTCCCGCTCGCCCTCGCCGTGCTGCTGGGTCCCCCCAGCTGCCGGCCGGACCCCGCGCCCGGGCTGCACCCGCGGGGCCGGGGGGCGGCTCAGAGCCCGTCCGCGGCGCCCGGAGCGCCCCTCCCCGCCGCCCTGCACGTGCAGCGCCCCCAGCGCGGGCTGCCCGGCCCGGGGCACCGCAGCCGGCCGGCCGCGCCCCGCCCGCGGCAGGGCAGCGCGCCGAGAGCCCGCGCCGCGCCCCGCGCCGAGGAGCCGAGCGGCAGAGGGAGGATGGCGGGGTAAGTGCTGCGGAGGGGGCGCTGCCGGGGGTGGCCCCGGGGAGCCCCAGGCGCAGGGCTCGCGTCCCGCGCTGCATCCCGGCGCATCCCCCTCCATCCCCGCGGGCGCTCCGGCGCTGCCCTGCGCGATACCCCGCTGCCCGTACCCAGGGCAGCTGCGGGGATATGTGCGGGGGGTCTGGACCGTGCTGCCCCGAGCCCTGGCTCCGCGCCCCGCAGCATCCCTCGCGGTTGAGCCACTCTTGCCCGCGGGAGCAATCGGCCCGTGTGCACGCCCATCCCTGTGCACGCCCAGGTGTATCTGTGTGTCCATGTGCACACCCGAGAGTTTCTGTGTGCACCGATGTGTATCTGTGTACATGCACCTGAGTGTGCTTGTGTACAGATGTGTGTATCCTTGTGCACACGTGTGTGCATCTGTGTGCACACATGGGTGTATTTGTTTGCACATGGAATCACAGAATGACCTGAGTTGGAAGGGACCCACAAGGATCATCGAGTCCAACTCCTGTTAACTGCATAGGACAACACCAGCCTTGGGGTCTTGAGCAGCCTGTTCGGGTTGGAGGTGTCCCTGCCCATGGCAGGGGGGTGGAACTAGATGATCTTTAAGGTCTATTCCAACCCAAACCATTCTATGATTCTATCATTCCAACATTCACACTGTGTGTCTGAGGGCATTATCCAAACGCTCTCCTGGGCAGCTGTTCCAGTGCTCCACCACCCTCTGAGTGAAGAACCTTTCCCTAATACCCAACCGAAACCTCCCTTGCCATCCGTGTGCAGGCACGGGGGTGAGTGTGAGGCAGGACGCCGTGTTGCCTGCTGCCTGTCCCATGGGGATGTGTGGTTTACGAGCATGCTGGTTGTGATGCCCTTCTGCTGACAAATCGGGGCTTTGGCAGGTCAGACAGCTGTGCTGGCAAGCTATTGCTCTGCTGCTCTCTGCAGCTGCCTGTGACTGTCCCAGAAGGCGTGCAGGATGGGGAGCTGCTGGGGGAAATAGGCAGCGTGGCCATGGTAGGTAGGTGGTGCGAGAGGCTGGAGGGGCTCACTTGGCTCAGCAGGATGGAGTTTGGCTGCTGCTGCTCTTGCTGCAGGTACCTGGCCTCTTGGTTCCTTCCTCCCGTAGCGGGCCCCTTGTAAGCACTCTGCAGCAGCTTCCCATGGCTTCAGCTGGCTCAGCCAGGAGAGGCTTCCTATGACTTGCCTGGCAGGGCTGCTTGCAGCTCCAGTCTCTGGCTACAGCCCTGTGGAGGTGGAGGGGAGATCATATGGCAAGGCCAGCTGCTCCGCTGCGAGGGGATGCCGCGAGCAGCGTGGCTGGCACAGTAGTGATGTGCCCTTAGCCGTGGGCCCCCTCCTCTGCAGTCCCCTGGTGGCTGGTGGCCCTCATGCTGGGCTCCTTTGCCAGCTGGGAAGAGCTATCAAAGCCATCACACAGGCAGTTTGATCGACCCATGCGGCAGTCCATGCCCGTTCTCTGTGTGAGCCCTGCCAAGGGGTTACTGAGGGCAGGCTCTGGAATTACTGCCCTCTGACATGGGCAGAAATGTCTTCTGCTAACATCATGTGGGGAGCTTCACTAGAATACAAAAGGCAACTCAGTCTCTGAGGTTTCTCTCTCCCATACTTGCCTCTTTGGAAAATTTCAAGACAGAGATATTCCCTGTGCCATTCTGTACCTTTCTTTAACAAATCCACAGAAGCACCAAACTTGCTCTTCTTCCATTATGTTTCATATGTAAAGTATTTGTCACTGTCAGCTAGTCAATGGCAGGTAGTCCTGAGCAGATTTTGGCTTATCCAGTCCATTAGCCTTGGTTTGTCAGCCACCCAGAGTGAGAGTCTGAAGAAGATCCAGTGCTGCTCAGTAAGATTTGGGCTTATTTGGCTCAGAAGATTTTTACCCTTTCTGCAGTCAAAGTGTTGTCAGCATTACTTTGGGATCACATGGTGGTTGAGTTGGATTTGAGTCACCTGAAATGTAGCCCGTTTCTTTTGAATGGCTGCCATGAATAGTCTCCACCAGATTTTCAGGATGCAGCTGCCTCTGGTGACGAGAGCTGGACTGCACCGCTATCAGGAGCTGGCAGGCAGCCTCAAGGTTCATGCTATGTTGAGAAGAGTGCTGAACCTCTTTGCAAGTAGCTTGCTTTCATCCCTTAACAGAGGGTGTAAACGGGGATGGTTGGTCCAGCACTTACACACTGTTGACTTGTTATCAGCTAGATTTGTCTGCTTTGGGTATCAGACAGTGCTGTTACTTCCAAGCTTAGAGGAAGGGAGAGCTGCTTTGGTGCTGTGTTTCCCACATGGACTGTGTTGTGCTCTTTACCTCTACCCTTGGAAGATGGGTGCTGGGGATATAGGGCTTGCTTCAATCCCCAAGAACTTGAACTCTGAAAAGTACATGTAATGGCTTGTCTGTAGCTTTCCATCTCTTCTGGAGCCCATACGAGCACTTTTAAGCTTCTCTATGACCTACTGTCTTCAGAGCTTATGAGAAAGCCTAGCTGAAATAATTGGCTGTGAGTAACCACATGGCGTTACTCCTTACAGAAAGCTATCTGCTGCTGCCTCCAGCCATTCGGTCAGACTCCGTCCTTCCACCTCATCCATCTTCTTACGTCCCTTGCTGCACCAGACATGTTTCCATCCAGGAAACTCAGGGCCTCTAAAAAACTTCATTTCATGATGTTTCATTTTTTTGCCAGGTGGGATATTTTCTGTTCTGCTATTTACACTGAACTCCTGCTACTCTCTAGTATGACAGCCTTCATTTTCCCTTACTCAGGTAATTTTTAAGGCTGCACCAAACCCTGTACTATTTATTGATACAGTTACTTTGGCTTAAAATCTCAACTCCTGCGTGGGTTACCTTTCCTGATTCCCAGACTACTCTGCTGGTATCTCCAGGGGCCTCGCATAGTCCTGTGGTTGAAAAACCCTTTTATTAGCACTATATCCTTTTCTCAATAATAATTTTCTCACTTTATTTGGTAGTGGCATACCCAAAATTGAGTTTCTTTCCTGGGGACCTTTTGGATGTATCTGCCGCCTTGCTTATGTCTGAGCTTGTTGCAGGTGAGACCTGCTCACACCCTTCTATAAGTGCATCCAACCACAAGTCTTTCAGTGTTTTTTGCTGAAGGCTCATGGTGAAGTGACTTTTGACACCACAAGAAGTACCACAGAAAATTCTAACATTGAGTGAGGCCTGAAAGCATATCTGCTTTGCTGTGTTCTGCTTAATCTGGCTGTTTCCCCAGCCCCCTGACTGGAAAGATTTTCCTCCTGAGTGTCGTGGGGTAGGGAGCTCCCAAGCCCTGACACGTACCAGCTATGGTTGTACTCATGTGCTGGCCAGTCCTGCTGGGAGGACACTGTAGGCATCTCCTTCCACCTCTGTGTTCCCTGGGATGTAGCTCCCCTCATTCCTCTGCCCCATGACTGGGAGTATGAGTCCAGTGGTGATCCTCAGGTGATGTACACAAAATCAGAGGAGGGTGGGTAAAGGGGGAATAGTCTGGGGAAGGTTCTACTGCTGGTACCTGCCTGGACAATTTTCAGAGGCTTATGAGGCTCCCCTGGTAACAGGCTGGGATTTACACACTCTCTCCTTCTCCCTCCCACTTTTTTTTGGGCATTCTGCACCCAGGTTCTTCTTTAATTGTTGTGGACACAGTCTGTGGTTATATTGTCCTGCTTTACCTAGGCTTTGTGGGATGTAGGTTCTCACTGCAGTGTGTGTGTAGGACTGCTCAGGAGCAGAGGCAGTTAATGCTGATGTCAATTGGCAGAGGATTTTCAGTGGCTTATTGATGCCAACAGCCTTTTGCTAGTGTTTTTCACTGGGTCTGCCTGCAAATATTTCATATGCAGTTGGATAAAGTTCACTGTCCTGCAGTAGAAAGGCAAACCTGATGATCTAATGGTCCCTCTGGCCTTCTGCGAGGATGCTGAAATGATCTGAATGGAGTCAGCCTATCTGGCAGCACAGAGTGCAGCATGAAGTTGAAAGATGATGCATAGGTTACTGTTAAAATAAATGGTGAAAAAAATGGTTCTACAGAATGCTTCAGAAACATCACTGGGGCTGTGCACATATTGAAACTATATGAAGCCATGATCTTACTTCTATTCTCTTGTTTTCCATCCTTGGAAATGTGAGCGTGGCTGTGATTACATATAGCACTGCAAGATCTTGCACGCTTTTATCATTCTGGACCCCTGTTTGCGAAGCAGGGGCCATACTGTTTGCCCAGACCTTATTTTGGCATCAGCGGCAGGGCTGGGAGAAGTGCATGCATGACCTGGTGAGAGTGTCCAATGGGACTTCAGCCAAGGAGACCTGTCTCTGTTCTGCTCTGATCTGGGGCTGTGTTGAGCTTCTTTCCACCTGGAAGAGTTGCTGACACCTCCAGATGCTCACCCATCCTTTGGTCTCTCTGCCCCCAGGCTGCCCAGGGTGAGGATGAGAGTCCTGCTCCCCTCTCTCTGCTGCCGTTTTTCCTATTTCAAGGGGTGGGTAAGCAGGAGACAGCACGGGCGCTCAGCCTTGCGCAGCTGCTGAGTGCTTCAAAGTAATGTGTGTGGCTTTGGCTCATGTAATTGTTGGGTGTGCCAGGGGCTTGGTGCATCATGGCACCCAGAACACCCCCTCCCTGGGAAGTTCTTCTTACTGCCTTGGAAGCCCATGTCTCCAGGGCAATGTGGGGTGATCAGGGGCTGCTCAGTTCGTACAAGTGTCTCCCTGGAAACCAGCCCCGGAGGCAGTGACACCAGACCTGGATGGACCTTATCACTTGTTTTGTCCTCCAGAAGCAGCATTGGATGGAGAGGCACAAGACTGGACATGCCCTACAGGTGGCTCAGTCTGAGCTGCATCTTTCCCCAGAAAGTGCTGCTGATGGCATGTGCAGCAGAACAAATGCAGCTGGGGGCCGCCACTCCCTCAAGCACCATCCCTCCACGCTGTAAGCATGCCATGCTCCTTAAACCTCCTGGGATTAATTCTGAATTCTTTGTAAGGTAGTGAAAACCACATGGTGTTTGAACCATGCAAATGTCAACTAAAGGCTTTAAGTAGAACCAGATGTGCTCAGGACTGGGTCCTATGCAGCAAAGTCACCATAACTATTTTCCCACTGCTGATGGCCTTGCTCACCTGACACCTGATGCTATGTGAGGTCTTGCTTACTGGACTTTCATTGGGAAATAGCTGTGGTTCTTCTCTGCCCTCCAGTACTACCTACATGTTGCTCCTCCCAAGTGCTGACTTCCAGTCCTGGATGTCCTCCTTGCCTCCATCTCTTTCTATCGTATTATCCAGGAGGTTATCGAAGGAAGGAATATTCCCATTCAGGTACTCGCTCTGCCCCTGCCTCTGAGGGCATCCTTGCCAGGCTGCTCCCCTCTGCATGTGCTGGGCTGTCCTCCCTTGAGGAGCGTCACTCTGGTGCTAGCATCTCCTTTCACCTGGGGTTGGCGACTCTTATCTAGAGCTGGCAATAACACAGAGTGACTCTGTTAACGAGAGGTTTGTGCTGAACCGAACAGGGGTTTTATGCCTTCAAGAGCGTTCTTGTATGCTCAGGCTTTGGCATCTGTCTGTTTTAGTCTCATACCTTTCTTCCTACAACCTCTGACTTGCTGTTGGCATTAAGACATGCTCCCTCCAGCATGTGTGAGAGGTGAAGATAAAACCTAAACTCAAGGCCAAAACAGCTTCTCTGGAGAAGAATCTTACATCAGTAACTTGAAGTGGAAAGGACAAGGGCTTTGCTCTTTGAACAGACTGGCTGAGTATTATTTGCAAGGTGTGTTTCAGCCATGCCGAGAGAACGGGAGCTGAGACAGTCTAAGCAAAGATGATTAGGATGCTGCTGCTTGGAGTCCCTCAACAGACGTTAATTACCTAAAGACCTGCTCCAGCTTGGTGGTCTTCTCTCTTTACTGATCTAAACATCTTTAAAAGCTGCCTTTATCTAAAATGCCTTTCATGGGCTCTTATTTAGTGAGTAAAAGAAAGTTTGATTTCTTTGGATGCTTTCTGTGGATGACTTAAAGAAGAAACCCACGTAGATCTTTTTGGATTGACAGACAAAAAGCTGGAAATCAGTGCTTCAGCCCAGCCAGAGCAGATGTGAGTGGATGCAAGAATTACTTTGACTTGTTCTGTTTGCAGGAAGTCACACCAAGGGAATTTAAGTGCTTTCTCCCTGTAAAAATCTACCCAGGTTAATAAAATGTTGATCCTGAAGGACTGGATAATGCTTTGCAAATGACGTGGCTTCTCAGTCCTCTTCCCTCTTGCACGTGGAGTGATTGTATCGCTACAGGCAGCTTCATTCATGAACAGTAGAACAACCCTTGGCACGCCTGCTACTCACTCGCTTTGGCCCTCCTAAAACGTGAGCCCCACAGCTTGAGCTCTGGCACTTCTTGAGTCTCTTCTCATGCCATGTGGATGCAGGAGTCATGAGGATGCCGGTTCAGAGCAGGATCATCTTCTGACCCTGCTGTGTTCATGTGAAAGTCAATCCAGAAGACAAATGTGCATGTTTCTGTGGTTCCTGTGAATTCTGTCAGCAGCTCTGACTGCCTTGTCCAGCATTAGATATAAACCATGCTTCCCACTTTGTTTCCAGAGGCTTTCCAGAGCTTTCAGGCTGTCTATTTCTAACTCTTTATCTTTTGGTGACTGTACTTTCCCATCTGTATAGACATGCAACAGTTACGTATTTCCAAAACATTCCCTCCATGGTGAGTAAATACACTTGGAGAGCAACCTGCGACTTCTTATTCCTTCTCATTATAGATGTGTAAATGTGGCATGTGACTAGAGGAAGCAGGAATAGCTGCCTAGGCGTTGCAGAACACCTCTTGGAGGCACAGCACTGTCTCTGATAGCTGTATGTTGGCAGGGATCACTACCTGAAAACATGTAATACGGGAGAGGTGAGGAGGAAATCGTTTATGAAAAGGCAACCAAAAAGTTGTTGCAGCAAAGTGCTGGAAATGATGCAAGCAACCTGGAGTTAGTCTGGCACCACGCCTGTCAAGCAGGCACAAATTTCATAGGACCAGAGAGTCCCAAGCCCCCAGGGCTGCTGCACCAGAGGCAGATAACAAATGCAGGACCGGGGTGCTTGCAAAGGGAGAGCAAGATGGGGAGCGGCTGGTGCGGCTGTTGGCTGCTGCCCCTCCTGGGGTGGGGTTCGGCAATGAACAGCAGCAGGCGGCAGCGGTTAGGCAGAGAATGAAGCATTATCTTTGGCCGAAGCAACTCAGGACACTTGCGGAGGCGAGATGCTATGACCAAATTTGGAATCAGGCCCGATTTACACCCCGATACCATGAAGTGCTGTGAGTTCTTTAATGATTGCAGGCCACCGGCCTCCAATTACGCTCAGTAGGAAAATGGTTCCTCTGAGTGCTCTGCCAGGAACCCAGCATAATGCCAGTTCAAAAGGAGATACTCCCTGAGGCATCGCTCATACTGCAGCATTCACATAGTCCTTGGGGGTTTATTTTCCACACACTTAAACAACTCGACCCTTGTCCCATTGGTTTTGATCTCAGCTGCTGGTCCATCTGGAAGGAAATATCAGATGCTGCAGGAAATAATTTTACGGGTGACTCAGAGGTACTGGCTGCAGAGACCTCGTCTTCCCCTTCTCCTAACTGCACTGCTTTGTCTCTCTGCTTAGGCCAAATGTTTGCGGCAGACAGTGCTGCCCAGGATGGACCACAGCTCCTGGCACAAACCACTGCATCAAACGTGAGTATGACAGTCTCAGCTGGCGCGGGTCTTGCAATGTACCCCTGAAAAGCATTTGAGTACTGCTGTGAACCCACACAAAGCCCCTGCACTGTGCCAGGGTGGGAGATGGACCCTGGAGCCAGCGCCACAGTCCCCTGATGGAACTGCTGGGCTGTGGGTCAGCTTTCCACGCCTGTTGGCAAAGTCTGAACATACTGAATAATTAAGGCTTTACTTTATTATCATTTTTGGTGTCCATCCTGAGCAGGGTCTTGTTGGGGCAGGGCTTTACAACAGCACATTTATAGGACAGTTTCAAGCCTTGGGCTCTCATTGTCCTGCTTGAAGCAAAAGGCAGGTCTGTGAAAGTCCCAGCAGGTGGGAACTGGCAGAGTAGGGCTGTGCTCACATGGGCAAGCGTTGCTGACGCTGAGGGGGAAATTTGGGCTGCAAATTATCTGAGTGCTATTAAGGAAAGCAATTAACGGATTTGGCACAAGGGCTGGGACGGGTGGGGTGGTAGCTGGTGCAGTACATGGTATGTGTGAAATGGCAAGGGGCTGCAGGGTGCTCCTACGGTGCAGGAACTGCCTGGCCAAAGCCCACCTGCCCGCACACCACAGGGTCCATAAGGCTCTGCTCCTCCGGATGGCACCGCCACAGTCCTGGGGGCTGAAATCGTTTTGCCCTACCCAACATGGCACTAGAAGAGAAGGGGTTTGGGCAGGCATCAGTGTGACACACACAAGAGGCAGCTGCGCTGTCATCTCAATCTCTGATAGCTCTGCAAAAACAGCACAGCCCCCGTCATTATCCCTGTCCCTAAACAATGGGGTTAGCCGACGCCTGGGCCTTCCCAGGGGGCTGCCTGACCTGTGCACCTGCCCGGTCCAAGGGAGGCAAGGGGTTGCCTGCAGCAACCTGGCAGCTTGGAGATCAGGAAGCACATAAGCGACAGGCAGGCTTTCTGGATGGGAACGCCCTGCCCACAATAGCCAACAGCATCTGCCTTCACTCCAGTGGCAGCAGCTGCCCAGATGTTTAGTGGGAAAGAGGCTCAGCTTTGTTTGCTGTGGGATCTCACGGCATTTCGGCCGCACTGGGATAATTGCATTAGCAATCACTGTTCAGGAGCAAGGGGCCAAGGGCTGACTCACCTCCCTTCTCCCTCTCCCCCCTGCCGACAGAAGCCAAACGGTAGAGAGCGTACTGTGCTGCCAGACAGCGTCTGTAAACAGAGTGCGGGGCCAGTGATGGCAGCATCTTTCTCTCATTAGGGATTTTCGCAGGAGCAGTAGGTCTGGGCTCACAGCCACGCAAGCTGCCTAGCAATTGCTCAGGTGCTGGGCCGGTATTCCCAAGGATTCATTAAAAGGACACTGTCAACATGATCCCACTGTCACAGTGTCTCCACAGCCGGGAATGGTAAGTCTCAGGAAGGTCTTAGGTGAAGACCAGTGGCACCTAAATGTAGTTTCATTCCCAGCTACCTCTCTTTCTGGGCCTTTCTGTTGGAGTTGAAGCTGCTGGGGACATTCAGCTCTTTTTAAGACTGCCAAGGCAAGCTGAACAGCCTGCCCCAGTTAGTTTCTGCACTGTAATACTGTTCAATGTCTGATTCCATGGTCTTTAATATGGGGCATATCAGGGAAGTTAGTGGGGTAGAAATGCGGCCACAGGGAACCTCTTAGAGCTATGAAGCAGGGAAGAAGTTGGCATTTGAGACTTGGGCAGGATATTGGTATTGATGGGTCAGCCTGGGTGCAGGAGAGAGGATAGACCAAATTGTTGCTTTCCTCTACTCCCTGTCACCTATCAGCCACTGTGATTTCTTCCTTCTCCACCCATGCTTTTCCAGAGACTTTCCTTTTGTAGCATCTCTGCACATGACTGAAGTCAAGCCGAGGACAGGTTTCTCTAGCCTTTGGGTTTGTTCCAACTTCGAGGACCAAAGTGAGGACTTGGGGATTTTTCAGAGACTCAATGACTGGGAAGATGAAAAAGAGAAATTTGTCTCTCTTTGGATCACCAGTGTTTCTTGGGGAAGTAGAAGCGAGCTAAGGGAGTTTAGGGGAAAGATCTTGCCCACTTGCAGTGGGCTTCGTGTCTATCTACATGCTGCCAGGTCACCACACTGAACTGCATACAGAGCATCCTTTGGGGCTTCAGAAGTCTTCCTGCAGGACAGGATGCTAGGGATAATAGGCTACATCTGAACTTGGGCCAGAGAAGTTCGTCCAAACTCCTACCTGTTTAACTTCATCTTGGAGCGAGACTCAGGGCTTTGTGTCCTGGGTTCAGTGGATAAGAAAATCGTACACATAAGCTGGCCAGAATGCACTGCCCATATTTCAGGGGCTGCAGGGACTGAAGTGTGCACTTGTTGATAATTTAGTTGCTGCCTATTAGCTCCTTCCCCTCCGCTTCAGAGGAGGGAAAGCTTCTTGCTCAGCCTCCAAACGTTAGTTCATCAATCTCCACTTTCATCAGCATTGTTTACTGTTTTTCTCTGCTGCTTCTCAAGATAGCAAGCTAGGCTAGGCTGGTAATTCAGGGTGAGCTTTTCTTCTGACATGGATATTCTAAAGCTTAAAAGAAACATTTTTAATCAGCATGGTGGGAAGGACTAAATAAATCTCTGTACTTTCTAATCTTGTACAGATGGTCTTGCAGTTAAGTTACTGGATGAAGGTGCAGGAATTCCAGGATGACTCGCTGGCTCTGTTGTGGTCTCACAAAGTGTATTCAGAAAGTTGCATTAGCACTGGGGCTTTTCCAGGTCTGGAAAACAGAGATGACATTCACATGCTCTCTCCTTTTGTCTCTCTTCTGTACAGTGGCTGTAGGGTTTTTTGAGCCCAGATTGTTTTTCCTTGAAATTCTCTTTTCCCTCTCTGTTATTCCTGCATTGCTGTGATCTTTGTGCCTCTCCGCCTGCACAGATCTCTCATTTGTGTTAAACTGTCCGTCCCTTCTGGCTTTGCTAACACAGTTAGAGCTTTAAGTTAGAACTGAGATTACATATTACTCTGCATCAATAAAATGCAAAGTTCACTTTTCCGTGAGAAAGTGGGCCAAATCACCCCAGTCATACAAGTCCTTCAGCATCTCCCCCATTTTCCTGTGGATGACTAATTGAATGGACAAGTTCTCCCACATTTAAATGGGTCTGGGCAGAAACTGCTGCAGTGAGGATCTACACCTAGACCTAGAGCATGTGCAGAGCAGCAGGGACACAGTAATTGAGTGCCACCTTGCAATGTCATTGCTCAATCCTGGGCCAGGTGTGGCTGCAAAGCAATGGGAGGTTGGACTTGGTGATCTTCCCCTCTGACAGTCCTGTCTGCCTGGCCTAGCAGGGTGGTCAGAGTCACGACGCAGTCATCCCTGGAGTGTGAACTTGCAAAGGAAGACTGACCGCATGCAATGAAGACCAGACAGCACCAGACTTGGTCTGTGAGGGCACAGCTAGATGCTGTTGAAGAAACTAGCATTGCTACTGATGATTCTTCAGCAGTGCTCCAAATCTCATCCTTTTATTAAGAGTTTTGAACTGACTCTTGCTTTCCCTGATGCCCCAGCTCCTGGAGGAGGTGATTACATGAGGCTACAGTAAGATGAAATGAGTGGCTGCTGTCTTACAGAAACTATTCTTTGCACCCACAGCTGATGAGAGAGATCTCAGAGTAACCCCTGGGCTCAGAAACCAGAAAGCGAAGAAGATCCCAAATATATGTATATTTGTAACCATCTTGTTTCTTCTGTCAGTATTATGGTTTGGGAGGCCTGACTCATGATTTCATACACTCGGCATTGGCAGTACTTCTAAATAACCTGCTCTCCCCACATCACATAGCTGTACTGAGTGTAAACCAGTGACTTTTTAAAACTATTTCAAACTATTCCTGAGTCTGCAAAGGCAACTCAGAAGGGAACTCATTCTAGAGTTGGGAGTATTTCAGTTAGGGCAGCTCCCCACCCATAGGGCATGAAGGGACCAGAAAACTAATCCCATTCCCTTCTTCCCCTTCTCTGTATCAGCTGCCTTAGGGGCTTTTTAGAGTGGCTGGCTGCTTATCGCTGCTTTCCTGCTGAAGGGCAGAGTCTAACGTGACTGAGAACATTGTTAGTGGGAGAGGTTGTGAGAACCACTGTGATCCCAGGTCCTGGCATTGTGGCTCTGCAGTATTTCAGCACATGAAGTGATTGTTTTCAATGGCAGGCTTCCTGGTCTGGTGGCATTTTTTAGAACAGGCATTTATTGGGAGATAACAGTAGGGTCTGGCAGCGTATTTAAATCACAGCTGAGTTTTATGTTATAAATTACATCAACTTTTGGAGTGCCAAAATTCTCAGCAATAGTTAATTTCTGGCTGACTAGGACCCTGTCTCTGTTCCAGGGTCTGCAGTGGTGGCTGATTTATTTTACTGGAGGATTTCACCAAAACCTCTGGCTTTAACCTATACAGCCCTTTGTGACTTGGGTTCTTCCTTTCCTTTCCTTGAGACCTCTCTCTCTTCCTGAGTGTTAATGTGGTAATAAAAGTCAAATGAAGCATTGCAGCCAACATATCCCCAATCTAGTTAGGAAAGGCTGGTGACAGTCCAGTTTTGGGGTGAAGGAAAGGTTGTGAGGGCTATACTGCTGTGAAAGGATCTCAGAGCCTTTATGGGGACTTTCCTCTCTTGGCAACAGTGAGATGACTTGTGGATGGTACACAAGGCTAGAGCTGTCTGTATGTGTGTTTTCCAGAAGCAACATTTCTCGCAGGCATGCTTGGATCTCACAGGAATGGGGAGCCCAGACAGAGGGGGAGTGATGTGCATATGAAATCCCAGCAGCTGCCTGCAAATGTGGTGGGATGTCAGGTACTCCTGCGGCCTCACTGGGGCTGTCCTGGGGATGAGGCCCTCAGCAGTCTTCTGGTGACTGCAGGTTTTAACCCATACATGGGATTCCCACATGGCTGGAGGTTAATGGCCAACTTGTGTTGTCCAACAAGGTTTTATTACCGCTTGGCCAGCTGACCCTTTCCTTCTTTGGGGGAGGACACTGTTTTCCAATGCCTTTTTCTATTACTTTTGCTCAGAATAACGAGTCCATTCCTACCTGAGCAAACTATGGTTTCCTGGCTCTCGCTGGCTGGGCTATGAACCCAATTTGGCATCTATTGACTTGGGAAGTGTCAGGGTCCGGCATATAATTAATAGCACTTTTCTCCCGGGGCGCAAACTGAAGCTGATGTGCTGTAATTAGGAACACACACAGGCTCAGAGGGCAATTTGGGCATGAAATTAATGAACTGTAAGTCCTCGTAGCTGCAAAGGAATTTGAGTGCAGTGACTCCAAAATCATCTGAGGAGGGAGAGCTGGAAAGCTCTGGAGGGGACAGCTGGGAGGACCATACAAATCAGACCCTAAAATGGACTAAAGCAAATTACTAACATACAAATTACTCCCAAGAGGCTGTCATAGTGTGTGGTCATCTGTCTTCTCATCTGGCAGTCATTGACTCCCATTCCTCTGGGACTGAGGTCCTACTCCTGCTTAGAGAGCTATGGGCAGTGCTAGAGGCTGCATGCTCTCTGCAGACTGTGTTGCTCATTTTGGGGTTTTCTGAAGTGAATATTGCTGGAAAAGAGTTCTGCAGAGATCAGTGGGGAAAAGCGGGAACAGAAACAAGTCTTCGGTGGCAGTGTTCTTGTGTTAGGAACCCATGGCAGTGGTAACACTGAGACTTTGAAGGCCACCTGCCTGCAGAGAAGAGATGGGGCTGCCCTGGTTGTGCTGCCTCAGCCAGGTGCCACCACTGTGGGACTGAGCAAGCTGCTGGGAGCCACCTGTCCACTAACTGCCTTTCTGTGTCTCCTCAGCTGTCTGTGACCCACCGTGTCAGAACAAAGGCTCCTGCAGCCGTCCCCAGGTCTGCACATGTCGTTCAGGCTTCCAGGGCTCCCGGTGCGAAGAAGTTGTTCCGGAGCAGGAGTACCACCCACCTGGTGCTGCCGTTGCCTTCCAGCCCCCTGCAAGCTCCCTCCGGAGGAGGACCAGCATGGCAGGGCGGGATGCCTCCCTGCGAGGGGCTCAGGCACCCGTCCCAAGGCACCTCCCAGCTGTGTAAGTCAAACGTGGTTCCCAGCGGGATGCTCCGCTAAACCTACAGGCAGCCAACATCACTCTTGTTCAGGCCACAGCCTCTGCTTCATGAGACCAGCTAGCTTGGCTTCTGATGGAGTCTCTTGCCCAGCCTGTGGAAGCTTAAGGAAGGGTATCAGGCTCTGCTGTCCCTCCAATGGACTCAGTTTCTCTCCAGCACTGTGTCATTGTCTCCAGGCACACACAGGAATGGGACAGGCTCATAGCGGTCCCACAGGGAAGGAGTACCATGAAGCTCAGCAGTTTGCCCTTCTCCAGTTGGAGAGCAACTTTTGCTGTAGTAGCAGGGTGGATGAAGGAGTTGGGATTAAATTTCTTTCTGAAGAAGATGTATTTAGAGCAGTATGTCCAGGTAGTTCCCATGGGAGTGTACGTAGGTCTGAGGTGTGCTATTAAAAACTGGTATGAGCAAGTGATGGTACTTGGAGGGTTCTCTTGGCAGACTCTAGCTGTTACTGCACCTGCTGTTCCATATTTTTGTGTTACCCTGCTGTTATGTTGGTCATTTCGTATCCAGACATGAGCCTGCATATTTGGTATAGAAGCAAAAATGCAGTTGTTGGAGCTCAGAGAAGTCTGTGCAGGAGAGACTCTGGGAGGAATGCGTTAAACCCAGGGTGACAACTCTGGCGTCATTCAGTCCTTTTGGGTGAGGAAAAGCTTATGGCTTCAACCCACCAGCCTCAGGTCAGTGCTGAGGTGCTCTTGTACCCAAGCTGTCACTCCTCCACACGTTGTGTTTTTTGAAGCCCCACTGGAGCTGTGGGTTTTTTTGCAGAAGGAGGCAGTAAAGGTGGGAAAGGTGCCTTTCCCTGACAAGCACCTCTGTGGTGCTGGCAGCTCAGTGGAGATGGAGAAGTGAGAATGGTGCCTGCTTGCTATAAAACCCACACATTTGGTTTTTTTAGAATCACCTCTGCTTTCTGTAAGAGTCCGTGGACAGGAAACAAAGTGTTAGACTGCAGTAATTCTAAAGGCCCCTGTTATTCTTGCTGCTGCTCATCCAGTTGTTGTACCAGAAAGGCTGGTTTTGTTGGTAGACACCAGGGCAGAGAATTTGCATGTGGCTTCTAACGGAAGTCCCTCAGTCATAGTTAAGAAGACATGACAGCAAATTACAGCTGCTAACCAGGAGGTGGCTTCAGTTTCTCCCTTTCTTCTCTGAGCTGTTTTGACTTTCTCTCTCAGCATCACTTAAAGCTGTCGGAGGAGAGAGCAATTTGACATTTGTTTCACTGTGTTTCTGTGGGTTATTTTTCAAGTGTTTTTTGCACTTAAAGTAGCTGTTGCCTTTCTGTCTCTTCTGAAACAGAGGCAATGCATGGGCTGGAGACAATTCTAGGCACTTACTCTTGGCCATCTATAGTTTTGGAGGGGCTCAAATGACTGCCAAAGAATTGATTGACACGAAGTAGTTCACTGAAGCCAGCATATCTTGGTGCCCAAATGAAAGACTATCTGATGGGAACCAAATTCAAGCAAATAGGAGGTGATGCTGGCAGGAGGGGGTGGCCAAGCCTCTGTCATCACTGCCCTGAGAGAGGCTCAGTGCCTGAGTGAGCACGCAGCCCTTACACGTGCCTGCACGTGTAAGGCCTTTGCTGACAAGTTTCCCCCCAGCGATGACCTCCTCCTACCCCTCCGTGCCACTGCTCTGTGTGCAAGGACTGAAGGGGAGGCAGAGCAGTGCCCTTGGAGATATAGCACCTGTTGAAGGCTTTCCCAGTAAGGAACATGACCTCAGGCTTGGCGCAGAAGACAGAGGCCTGTGCAGGCACTGGCAGAGCATTCCTGTCCAGACAGTCAGACACAGCGTCTAGCGATCACTGAGCTGGGATTGCTGGTTGCCCAGCTGCCTGCCATACCTTAAATCCTCTGGCGCTGTCCCAAGGAAATAGGACTCTATTAAAGACTGTGTTGTGCCTTTTCTCCTTCCCTCCTCACAGTGGCTGTAGGACATTACCTTATCCCACAATGTTAGCAAGAGCATTTGGCATTCATCCTTTGCGATGGCTGCAGGTAGGACCCCAGGACACAGCTACCACCGACTGCCTTCTGGAGCTGTCCTCGGAATGTGCCTTTCCTGCTTGGGTGATGCCTAGCAGAGCTGTGCGGGCAGGTGTGGGGCTGCCTGCATCTTGGCACTGGTCTGCATCCAAACACCTCATTTGAGCCTCTGGGCATTTCCCTATAACTTAAGTTACTTGGATCTTGTCTATACACCATATAACATACAACTGGCATGACCTAAAAGTTGGATCTTGTCTATACACCATATAACATACAACTGGCATGACCTAAAAGTCATGCTGCTGTTAGGTGGGTTGTTTCCCAAATATTTTTGGGTGTCCCCTTCAGCCTGCCAACTTCTGGGCTAGCTGTGGAGCACTGTCAGGGTGAGTATTTGCAGCCAAAGGCTCGCTCCTGCTGCTGCTGCACCCAGCCATGCCCTCCCACTGCTTCCCTTGCACTGACACTGAGGCTCACCTGCCTCTGGGTGAGTTGACTCAGTTCCAAAAAACAGCAAAAAACTAACACAGCAAAATGGATGATCTGCCACTTCAATGGGCTGAATTGGCGTATTGAAATTACATGAGAATCAGAATCATTGGACAGAATTGCAAGACTAGCAGGTGGGAGGAAGAAGGGGACGGACTCCCTTATTTTGGGGAAACCACAAATTAGGTTGGTCATTTGTCTTATGAAATCATGCTTTCAGACTTGTCGGAACTTGGAGCCTACTTCTTGCAGTTACAACATCATCTATTTCTGTGCTACCACTAAAGTACTTTCTGTGCTTCTGTGTCAGGCTTTCTCCATACAGTTGGGCTTAGCAGCAAAAGCAAGAAGAGGAGCAACTTGGGTTTTCTAGTCCTTGGTCTCCTCCTGGATAAGGATGGGTTGTGTTGGTGGGACACTTACTTTATCTAGTAAGCCTACCATGTTCCCACAGAAACTGGCTTAGTTGTACGATTTGTCATTAAGGAAGCGGTAGAAGAAGGTCTTGGGTGGCTCTGTGAACAGAGGACACTGGTGGTTCCCAGGTCAGTGGTAGAAGAAGACTTTGAGATCCAGACCAAACAACCAGTCCCAACCTCCCTGCAAGTTTTCATTGCTAACAAGGAGGAGCTGCACAAGAGTGGGAGCTTATAGACCTCTAAGCCTCATCTTACTGTGCCAAGACAGGAAATCAATCCTCACATGAGTGAATTTTCTTTCTCCTTTAGTTTATTTGTGAGTATATTTGCTTTGTTTGTGTTTGTTTATGTGGAGGTAGCAATCAGAATTTCTGAAGTCATGCACTAGAACAGTGCTATCTTAGATGTTGTATAAACAACTCCTTGACTAACGGGATTGTACTGGTCATACACAACTGGTTGTACTGATTGGTTTGTATTGCACTTGGCAGATGTGAAGGTTAGCAAATGGGTTTGTGGGCATTCCCAGTGTAGCTGCCATAGATCCATTTCTGGGCATGCTGGCAGTCCTGGGATGAAGGGGACGTGGACATCAGCCTGAGCATTGTGGTGAGCACAGGTGTCAGTGCTGCCATGTTACACGTAGCCATCAGTGCCTCTCTTTGGAGAGGTACCAGTGAGGAATCACTGCATCCTTGGCTTGTCCATACAGTGCATGTTATCTCTTCTTCCTGGGACTGAAGAAGATGTCATACTCAGCCCTATCTGAGCTCAGCACTTGCCCAGGGGAAAACGTGGCTAGAAGAAAAGCAGCTCTGGGTTTACTTTGCTGACACCAGAGCTGGTGATGCTCAAGCTTTCTTCTTTTAAAGTGCAGGCTGAGCAGAGACCCTTCAGCAGGCAACGGGTCAGCAGATATTTAGAGCCAGGCGTCTGAGGGAGCCTGTGAGGACTTGTTAGATGCTGCACAAGCTGGGAGGCCCCAGCACTGGGCTGCTTGGAACAGGAAGTGCTCCAGAGAGCAAAATCCTGGGGGTGTTAGAGGCCCTCCCAGCACGGTCTAGCTGCAAACCCTTCCTCTTCTTGATCTCAGCCTGAATCTCTGCCCAGAGAAGCAAAGCCCCAACAGATGATTGCGCGGGGTGGAGCTGCACCTCAGCCCAGAAGCTGAGCTAAATGGAAACAGCTTTGTTTTCCTAAGGCTGGAGTATCAACAGAATTCCTGTTTATTTAGCAGGGAGTGGAAAGGTCTTGCACCCCTGCCCCTCACTATCAGGATGGACAGCCAGCTGCCTCTGAGTCCAGGCAGTGTGTGAGGAGATTCCTGCCGCTGCCACCTGAGAAGGTTCTTCCTGCGGGAGTGCTGGGCATAAATCTCTAACCAACATCTAAGCAAGAGAGCTGTGCTGCCCAGATGGGATGTGTGTGCTGGATGAGGACTACCTGGGAAACAAGGCGTCATTCTGTTTCACAAAAGGAGGAGATGACTGAGACACGCAAAGCATTTTCCAGCAACCCAGGCAAGAGAAAAGGACATAGCTGTGGTATAAGGTGCAGAAACACTGTGCAGACAGTGTAATGCAGCTAATCTCTTGAGGCCAGGGAGCTTCCTTTGAGAGGGCTCTGTTTAGGCAAGGCAGTTGCTGGGAGTTGCCCGGTGTTTTCAGGATGGAAAAGGAAGAAGGATGAGTTGTGACATGACCGCCCCACTGACTCTTGATCTCAGAGCCTCCTCTCCAGCACACTGGAAAAGACATCTCCTCCCTTCCTGCAGAGAGAAAGGGCTGTAAGCTTCTCTTGAGGAGCTGCGTCGAGCACTGCTGGCCTGGGGATGCTGGGAACCTGATGCCAGCAGGGAGGCTATGCCAAAATCTCTATTCTCTTTCCTGGAAGCAAAGCAGTAGGGAGCAAGCAAAGGCAGGATCTTGGGTGTGCAGCAGAGGTTGCTGGATGGTGAAAGAATATTTCCCTCCTTTTGAAAACTGGCTGAAACAAATTCCTGTTCTGGTGGCAGTCAAATGCTTAGCACAGTCCTTTGCAGAGGAGAGGGGGAGTGCATGGTTAGACGCAAAGCTCTCCACCCTGATGTGGCCACTTGAAACACAACATTGAGAACTGTGGCTTGGCAAAATCAGCCCGATTAGCTTGTTGTTATTGAGGACTAGCAGATAAAGCAGAAGTTCATTGCAAGTTCACTTGCTTTCTAAAGATGCTGCTCCAAACAGAGACAGATTTGTCTTAATTGTTAAAGCAGGATCTGGAGCCTCCTGTCTTGCCAGATTCAAACTTCCCACATTTATGAAGAAAAGGGAAGCTTTATTACTGCCTTACTTGGGTTGCTGCTGAACATCCAGAACTGTTTGTCAGTGAAATGTATAAAGCTAGGAGGAGGTCTGCACTAGCCATGAATCTACTCATCACCCCTCCTTCTCTTCTGCTCACTTATGACTGTCAGCCGCTTTACATTTATGAGGGTTACAATTTATTAATGCCCAAATAGCAGAGAAAATAAAAGCTGACCTTGGCTGAGAAGCCCCTCTGTGTAAGTGTATTCCTGTAGCATGGGCTGCGTCAAGTTTCCTATTTTGCTTGGGATGGGACCAGCCCAGGAGATCCGTAATGAGTGATGTTGAATTCCTGGGATAAAGCACTGATGCCAGCTTTACCTTCCACCACTACAGTGTATTTGTGCATATTTTCCCAGTGCAGATAAGCCTTAATTGCATCTTTCTAAGGTTATCCCTTTGGCAATATAATTTTCACAAGGTGGCCAAGCATTTACATTCCTTGATCCAGAGCCAACTTCAGTAGATATCTGAGACTTTGTTAAAAAGTTGAAACTGAAAAACCAGTGCCAGTCCATCTGAGAATACGTGAAAAGAGATTCCACTGAGGGCAATGAGATCTCCATAAGCTCCAGATTTCAACCCCTCTTCTGCTTTGACATACATGAAAGCCTTTGGTAAGCTGGCTGGGAAGCCTAAAGGAAAAGCTCAAGCTACCCAAGAGAAGAGTAAATGTAATTTTTCTTGTACAAAAATACTTCTATTTTTACATTACCTAATATACCTTCTCTAGCCTGGCACCAGAAACAGTCGTTCTACTTTCTAGTGTTTTAAAGCTGTCAGCACCATTCTCATTCATATGTTTTATGTATTTACTTTCTGGGGGGTTGCATATGCTTCAGAGCAGCAGGAGGATAGGAGGCTTTTCAGGCTCCTTTTAAACTCCAAATATGGTCTTTACATTAGACCTCGTTCTTCTACACCTCCTCGGGAGTCATTCCTATTGCTTAATTCAGCTTCTAGTCTTTGGGAGAAAACATTCAAATGCTCTTTTCCTTCTAACTGAAAGAAAAACTGCTGCTACTGTCAGCTTAGTCTGAGACTACATCCAAGAGAGCAGAGTGTAGGGCAAATGCATTGTACATGTGGTAGGTGAGGTAGTACAGAAAATCCAGTTTATAGCCTATTTTATATACTATACATATATCATTTGGGACATTTATGACAATACAATTTATGTAGAAGTTGTATAAAAAAGAAAGATGTTAGAATAACTCTAAAGCCACATGATCAAACACTGAAGAGTTTTTCCCTAATGCCTGAATTAGTATTGTCGTCCAACTTGTACATATGGATTACACTGCAGTTTCTCATACCTGGTTGTCTGCTGCCTTATTTGGTTTAAGCTGGTATTTAAGTAAAATCAAAGCTGTTCTTTTTGGTTTCAAGTGTGCTCCATAAATCACCAAGTTCTGGCAGGACACAAGGGATGAATTGAAGCTGATTTTATTTTGAAGTGGAGATGTAGAGGTATCCATGCCCATCCTCCTCTCCTTTCTTCAGAAACACCCTGAGAAGTGGATGGCATTTGTACTGAGCTCTCTGCAGCAACCCATTTTTGTCTCGTATGTGTGGAAACTCTCTTCAGGCATATGCAGAAATGAAACATATAGGCAGGAACTAAGAAGATGTTTGGGATGGAAAAATGTTATCTGTTACAACTGAAGGAAAAAAAATTCTCCGGGGGGGGGGAAGAAATCTGGAAGAAGGAGAGGCTGAGATTTTGCAGTGTAGGATTGATCAGCAAATTAGGCAACAGAGAGTAATGCAATGTGACCACATACGAGAGACTGGTGGTGCTTAGGACTCTACAGGCAAAAGACCCAAGTCACATGGACTTTCTCCTATGCATTGAGTCAAAGTATTCTTTATTGCCAGAAAAGATCTTGACAAATTGGAAGAAATCCTGAGAACTACAAAAGGAGGGAGAGAGAGACCTGAGGGGAGTGGTTAACAGACCCACATCTGCAAAACTGAGCCAAACGCTGGCCTTGGAGGATGGGGAGCATATTCAGAGGCTGAGGCTATATAGAGGGGGCAGACAGGGTGTAATTAGGTTGCCTGGAGCCTTGGCAGGGGGGCCGTGTTAATTTTTCAGCTACGAGGCTTTCTATAAGAGAAATCTTCCAAAATCTTCCACATGTAATGAAGGGTTGATAACAACACTGGAGCTCTGCCTTCTCCATCTCTTTGGAGCTGCTTTGCTGAGGAGC
Source organism: Tapera naevia (assembly GCA_033556795.1). Taxonomy (NCBI): domain Eukaryota; kingdom Metazoa; phylum Chordata; class Aves; order Cuculiformes; family Neomorphidae; genus Tapera; species Tapera naevia. The sequence continues at coordinate 14,903,959 of JAUMJJ010000023.1, read as the reverse complement.
TGAAGCCCACGAGCTGCCAAGGCAGGCACAGATTTTCTACCTGCTCCAGAGCCCTTCCCGCCAGGGATGCCATGAAACCTCCTCCTCCCTGCTGGTCCTTGGTGTGGATATTGAAGGCCATGTGGGAGAGGTGTGAGAGCAAATTCATGGTTGTGTTATCCCTGGAAGCACTGACTTTGGCATCAGGCATCATGCATACGTGGTCAGGAGCACTCCTGGTCCCCAGCCAGGCTCTAGTCTTCTGCCTACTGAGCAACTGGAGGGATGGACCCAGTGCAGAACAGTATAATCACCAGGATACTCATTGCCTGATCCCTGGCAGGGCTAAGACTTCAAGAGCAGGTAGCAAAGTGTCGCATCCCAACACAGCTCTCGTAGCTGGAGTGCTGCAGGTGAAGGAATCCTGTGTGTGTCAGAGGATGGAGAAATGCGGGGAGACCTATTGCAGTGAGCTAAGAGCTAATGGATCCAAAGGCCGAATGTTCAACCATTATTTTAGATTAAAATATGTCTTAGATCCACAGTGTTCCCAGGGTGAGTGGGAGACTTCCCAGGACCTCCTGCTGTAGATGAAGAGCCTCCCCTTCTCCAGGTGAGAGGACTACACATATCTCCTCTCCCTGCATTGCTCTCATGCACTGTGTGTGTGCCACAAGCTCTTCACCCCACTCGTGTGCCTGGGATGAGAGAGGTTTTGCCTGCCCTCTCCGTGTCCTGTGTAAAGCAGGGGGCATGCAGCTGGCTCCCCCCACTCCCTGGGCTGCATGTGGGTGCGAGGATGAATAGGCTGATGTGTTTTTACTGAGCTTTGAAGTTGGCAGCCTGGTAGAGGGAGTGAATGTTGCTAGTCAACAAGATGGAAATGAAATTCAAGAGTACTTGTTTTCTCCCTGCTATAGGAGGAAGAGGAGTGACCTCCCCATGGCCAGTGGTGAGCTTTTCTCTGGCAAATGCCTCTGCAGGATGTTTCATTAGATGAGGGCCAGGTCCTAAGCTCACAGCTGTTGTGTCTTGTGGAGATAGAGGGCCCTTTGTTCCGGAAATATCAGTTTGCTTGTGGGCACAAGGGCAGGTTGATACGTTGTCCTCTCCTCTTGCCTGTCACTGCCATAAATACAGATCTTTCCCCTGCCAGGCGGAAGCCTGCTGCTCGCTGTATGTGGGGCACAGGGAGGAGAAGTTGGGCAGTGGAGGCATTGCTGTGACTGGTGGTGGTGGCTGAATCCTCTGTGAGGTGGTCATATTGCACAATGGACAACCCAGTTCCAACTGTGCCAGGTGGCACTAATGGAGACCTTCATGTGATGGAAGCTGTGAGGACACTTCTAGATAGGTCTCATCTCACTAAGGCAGGAAGGTGGCTATGTGATTGTGTCTGGCAGCAGTGCCATGCCCGTTGATCATGCTGCTGAACACCAGCCTCTGCATCCAGGCAGGGAAGCCAATTGGAGCAAATTTCTCACCACTTCAGCCTAAAGGGGTGTGTGGCTGAGCTGAGGAGAGGACGGCTACCAGAGGGGTGGTAGCTCACTTGTCCTCCGTCTCCTTCTGAATCCCTATTTTAGTCTATGGAGTGTGCAAGTTTTGGCCCAGATGTGGCATTTGTAATCAGGTAGCTTGGCCTGGCTCCTTTGCTGGTTGCACTTGAAGCTAAGAGCATTTGCAGGCTGTATTTTGATTTTGCAGGGAGGCATTGACCTGCACTTCAGCTCTGGACACAGGCAGATTGCAAACAGCTCTTCCTCACACTTGGCCCTTGGAAATCATGGTTCTTGCCACTTTATGGGTCATCACTAAGGTCTGATGGATCCAATCAGGAGCACGATCTGCTGCTCCTGGTAACAGCCCGGTGTGATGCCCTTGTGCAGGGCATGTTTCTGCAGCCTTGCTGATCCAGGCAGGTGCTGTTCCCAAGCTTGGAGAGCTGGACTGCTTCCAGGGAGTCAGTTGCTCACTGCCTAATACAACGGAGCAAAGAAGAGCACTCACAGAGTGGCAGGTGGCTTGTGTGGCAATGGAAGGACATTTAATGTCAGCGGAGAGGTGCGTGGAGATGTGTGAGCAGCTACTTTGGCTAAGGAGCAAATTGGATCCCTAGAGACTGATTAAAGAGAACCTATTTGCTGTCTGAAGTGGTGCCTGGCAACTCCTGATCAGATGAAAATAGTATTCACAACCCATTGCCTCCTCCCTCTTTGTTCTCATGCACTACGTGGTGAGATGGGAGACAGTTCAGGTGGCCCTAGAGCACCAGCTCTGCTTTGGAGGCCAGAGGAAGGAAGATGCTAGAGTGCTGGTGGTGGAGGGACTGAGCTTGGTGGCATGGGGCAGACACCTGATGCCTTTGCTGCCCATGGATTGCACATCTCTTGCTGCAGTTTGTAGTGAGAGATCCAAAGAAATCTCGGCCAGCCACTGGCACATACGTCAAGTGGAGCAGGGATTTGGAGTTGCCACTGCAAGATGGCACAGAGGAGAGCCCAAAAGAAGAGCCATGTGGGCTCTGTGACAGCCCCTTGCTAGCCATGGTGAGGGATAGTGGCAGCATCTGTGTGCTGGACTGGTGTGACTCCATGACTCCTGGGCATGTGCCAGCAGCATTGGGGGAGGTGGGGGTACGGGGCTAGGGAGTCTGACCCTCGTTCCTACCCATACAAGCCCTACTTTGGCAGTGCTCTTTGTGCCCAAGGCAAAGGGTGATGTCAGTAGCACCTCGGCCCACAGTCATGCTCAAGATCTTGCAAGGGAAGAAGGATTTGGATGACTCCCTTCCTGCTTGCCCGATGACCTGACTGTGTGACCTGTGCCTGTGGCACTGTGAGGTGGTAGGTGAACAAGTGAGGCAAAACCTTGGCAGCTGAGATCTTTAGTGGTAAGGAATAGGGTTGCCACTTATCTTGATGTCCCTGTGGTGGCGCTACAGGTGGCTCTGAATCAGGCACGAAGGCACCCGAATGGTCATTCCTGTGGCCTTCATTGTACAGGTCTTGCTTGGATCAGCTGCGAAGGTCTCCCATTTGTGGGAGGTTGGTGACTACTTCTCCTAGCCAAGAGAGCTGCACTTGCCTTCCACCAAACTCTGGGGAGCAGGGGGCTTCGGTGTCTCCCTCACTTGCACAGGGGATAGCAAGGCTGACGGTGTCCACAGGAGGGACAGTGGGGAGCCTGAAGCAGGCAGGTTTCAGAGTTATTATTGCTGCTTGCAGGGACAATAAACTGAGCCAGGATTTATGGACATAATGTGGGTGGGCTTGAAGTCAGGTGCCTTGTATGGTGTAGTTTCCCCCCCAGCTTCTCCCTGAGTCCTAACAGAGCTGTCTTCCTTGTCAGCATGTTTGTGAGCTAATTGATAATAAACTTGAGTGCTCTCTAAGCAATGCCTCCTCTGTGCTCCAGGGCTTAGAGTCTGAGCCATGAATCCCGTCTGCCTGCTGAGGAACCTGTTCAGAGTCCAAGAAAGGGGAAGTTTCTGGTCTGCGGTCAATTTGTGGCTTTCCAAGGCTGGCTGCTTCTCTCTCCCCCTGTAGACACAGACGTTGGTGTTGAGGCTGCCCATTCTTCTGCAATGCTTTAGTGGAAAATCAGCAACTGCCGAGCATTACAAAGGGGGAAGTGAATCATTGATTTTGGTCTCCATGGCCCCAAGCAGGGAAGGCATCTAGCCAAAGGGACAGACGGACAGACAAGACAGACACCAAGTATATTGTTTGGTGTTACAAACCAGGGGAGAACCCGCCTCTTGTCCTGGCAGGTTATTAGGGACTGAGCATGACTCAGCCCCCGTCCTGGCTGAGCCTCCTTGCCTTGGAGCTGCGTGTGCAGGCTGCGGGCTGGAGGTGCTTGTGTAGACTTACCAGTGCTGCAGAGGCTCCCCTCTGTGGGACACTGCTCCCAGCCTCACAGGTAGCACGGTGCCTCCTCTCCCTGTGGCTCGAGGCAGCAGTTGCATCCCAGTCAGCAGGATGTAGTTGAAGAGATGGAGCTTGTTGAGCTCAGACCCTGGGTTGGGGGTTCCTGGACTCTAGGAAGATGGTTGCTTCTCTGAGTGTCTCATCTTTAGTTTTGTTTTGGCCAGTGCCATCCTGCTCTTTTGTTGCCCTTGTGGAAACTGCTCCTTAGGTTTCTGTAGTCTCTCATCTCTCCCTGATGTTCAGCAGGGTGTAGATTTGTTTCCAGCTGGAAGAGTGATTTTCCAATCCTTATCTGGCCAGCCCTTGCCTTGTCTGGGGTTAGCACCTCTCCCTGCTGACTGCACTGTCCAGTATTAAGTCCCTGTACACTGTCATGGGCTGTCCACTCTGCTATGGTCAGTCAGGCTTTGGCTGGGGAGAGAAAGAGGCAGGCTGGATGAAAAAACAGTAATACTGTGGTACTTGGCTCTGCATTTCCTTCAACATGAACACAAAGAACACCATTTCCCAGCTCACTAGGGATATAGCCAAAGTCAACAGTTGGATGAAGAGCGGCCGATAGAAGCTAAATCCAGGAAAGACTGAGGTGTTGCTGCTGGGGAGAGGGAAGTGCTTTGAAGAGTTTTCCACCTTTGCCTCCAGCCCCAGGAGGGTGCCTGACCTTAGGTCACTAAGAGAGGCCACAGCTGTATACCCATCTGGATTCCCTATGGCTTTTACTTACCCAGAGAATCATGATCATCAGAAATGATCAGAGATTTGAAAAATGCTTTTTATATACAGTGGGTTAGAAAACCACAATTGTTTTCTGGACCCTGTGGTCTTGGTGGTTTAGAGTTGGTTATTGTGATTCCGTGTACCCAGTCTTGAAACTGCAGACTTTAAAAAAAAAAAAAGGGTTGATTCAGAAAATATCAGTCCTCATGTTTATCTGTGTGGTTGCCAGGAGCCTGCTGGTTCAGTGTCCAGTTCACTGTCCTCAACAGGGTGAGAGATATCACTGACCCACTCTGGGCTGGGAACAGGCTCCTTCCAGGTTCATCTAGGACTGGGCAGGAGAGCCATCGTATCCAGGGAAAACAACGTCTGTATCTTCTCTAGCCTGCTGTCTCTAAAGTAAATATAGAGCAGAGTGTAACCACTAACAAAACCTATTAAAATAGAGTATTTATACACACACAGAGGTGCAGTGGTAGATGTGCAGTCCCCTTGCTGGGGGTCATACAGGTGTCATTTGGATCTTGCAGGGATGTTTAACACTAGAATGTAAGGGACCAGGTCTCCCTTGGTACTCCTAACTTCTGGCATGTGTCTTTAAGGGGCTTCTGGGGAGTCCAGGTCCTTGACCTGCACATCAGAAAAGGGCAGCTGCAAATACTTGTTGGGTAGTTTTAAACTGTTGTAGGTGCAGTTCACTCTTGTCTGCACCCCTCCCTCCCATCCCAAATCTCTCTTAATTTTTATTAGCACCTAATACCTTTAGGAGTAAAACTTTCCATGTGCTAATGATTGTGGTCTCTCAACCAGTGACCTTTCAGCTGTCAGCCTGGTAGAGATCAGCAGGAGCACACATCCGTGCTCCTGGAAGGAGAATTCTTCTCCCTCCCTCTCCCTTCCCTCTTTGACCCATGTTTGCCCTGGACCACTGCTGCTGTTATCTGGACACTGCAAACATGAGTGCCCTGTAAAATCCCAGAGGGAGAGATGTCCTAGGAGTCTGCATAACTGTTTCTGCCCCATCAGGGCTGTGCCTGACATGGAAAAATCTGTCATCTGTAAAGGAAGAGCCCACTTCCTTTGTTCAGAGATATGTCCTGGTCTGGAAGAGTGGAAGTGAGTAATACCACACGGAGAGAGGCTGTAAGACCGAAGGAGTGTGAAGCCCTAGACTTGAAATGCCCCAGAACTAGTCTTTGAGGTCTCAGCCTCATCTGCCTCTTCAGTGCCTCTTCTCTGAGCAGATGGAGGCACGGAAAGTGGTAGCACAAGCTGCCCACTCTGCTGCTCTGGAGCTGCCCCATCTGTTTTCCATCCTCGCTCTTACTCTTAGGATAGACACACCTTATGGCAGTGCATATCCCTGGGAAGTGTACGAGCTCTGGCCATGTATATTAAGATCCAACAGATGGTTAGGGCTTGCTACTGATGTGTCTACTAGGCCTGTAGTGATGTGGGGAACTCAGTTCCGTTCCTTCAAGCAAGCCAGTCCCCATCTGCCCAGCATGGACTGACTCTGAAGGTTTGGAGGGGAGAAACTTTGTTTTGTATTCCCTGATCATGAGCCAGTCACTTGGTGTGACTTGGGACTGACAAACAGATGGAAAGATGTCCTTTGCCATTGATTTCTATGGCCTGGGGTAGGATAGTGTTACTCAATTCAGTCTGCAAATGCCAGAGCTCATCTGCCTAGAATAGAACCAAATAAACAAATTAATTCAAAGGAAATCTGCCTCCCCTGCTGTGACACACACTGGAATGCTTTGCCAACAGGATCCCAGTAGGATGTTTTTTCCTCAAGTGTTGCAAGCCATGGAGTAATGTTCCTCCTCCATTTTTCTTTTGTGAAATTGTCATTGCCCCTGGCCGTAAGTGCATATAATCCACTTTTATTTGTAAATTAAATGCTAATGATTATTTTATTTAAAGCCTTTTATAGGTTGGGGTTTGGGCAAGTTTTTCACAAACTGTGATGATCCTAGGAATAGCAGGCGTTGTTTGTAAAGCCAAGGGGTGGAATTCCTTCAGGCAGGCAATGGGTCGTGCCAGCCAAGCCCTGCTACTTGCATGTAGCATGCTCCCTTCCTCAAGGATAGATATGATGTGAATATTTTCAAGCACAAGAGCTGACATTTCCCTGTCTTATCCTGCAAGTCACCTTCACCAAGCAGCTCTTCAGCACTCAGGACAGAAGTTGCCCTCAGGTGACCAGCACTAGGGCAGTGAGCACTGCTGGGCTGAGGAATGCACATTACTTTTCCTTGGGGTGCTTCCATCTATGTAGTAAAAGGTCTTTGAACTCCAGCCATGTTCACCTATAGGACTATGCTTGGAACCTCTCACTAGAGATCAGAGAACAAAAGTGCCTGATCTTCCAGGGCTTGGTAGGTCTCACCTAGCCTCTCTAGAGCTCCATAAAGCTTTTCCTTTGTCATTAAGAATACCAGCAGTAGCACACCAGGTAACGAAGCAGTAGGTAACAGGCACCAGAATTTCCTTTACTGGCAGCAGGGCTGGATTAGTAGCCCAGAAATATTTGGGCAGATCATGCCTGGCCCCCTTTGCCATCAGGGGTCGGTGGTACTCTGCAGAATCTCGGGAGAGCTTCTGAAAGAGGCTAGTAGGGACTGAGGTAGGACTGGAATAAAGTTGACTTCTCTGCAATTATTCTGTTTAGCCTTGCTGATTATTAAAAAACAAGCACTGTTTGCAGTCCTCATCTCAATTTAGATCTTGATTTTAACAAGACAACAAATTTTTTTTATCAGCGGGTAATAATTTTGTTATCCGTCTGTGCTCTTTTACCAATCCCACTCGCTTTGTCTCCATCCCTGAATGACCTGTAGCCAGACTCCACTCCAAACAGCATAGGAACCTTCAACCTGTAAAGCTGGGTGTCTGCCCAGCAGCATAAATTACCTGTGCTTCTTCTTCTCAGGACTCCTTTTCATGCCTCTGCTGAGCAGCGCAGCCACTCACTTTCAAGATTTTTCTGTGTTAGAAACAATTAGGTAATGAGTATTTGGACTAGGTACTTCTGTCTCTGGGATTAAACCATCCATTCTTGGATTCCTGCAGCTCAAGGCCAAAACCAATGGATAGATCAATAGATAATCAAAAACTGCTTCCAGGACAGCACAGATTATCCATCTTTAGTTATATTTGTGCTGTTCCAGTGCTATCTCTTCTTTCAGCAGCACGCTTTTCCTGTCCTGAAGCGATGGTGTTGGGAGTTGGAGCATCCACTGCTGGAGTGCTTTTTGCAGAAGGAAGACGGCAGTACTGCCGTGTGTGGGCATGATTTCTAGTAGGGGGTCATTTGGCTTCGGTTTGCAGATGTTTCATGGTTTGCCTTTCTTGGTTAGATTACAAGGCTCTTTACACCTGGCATTTTGCTCCTGTAGAGAAACCTGTGTGCCCTGTAATCAGAGCACCTCTTCATCTTCTTTTTGTTAAATTGAAGAGATTAAATCCTTTAGCTTCCTTCCAGAAAGGCACTTTCACCAGCTCTCAAATTACTTTTGTCATGGTTTTTCTTGTATCCTTTTCAGTTTTTCAACATCCCCTAGAAGATGTGACAATTTTCTCATCAGAACTAGATGCCATATTTTAGCATGCATACTCCCTGCTGTGATGAGGGTGTGTAGGGAGGCAAAAATACCTCCCTGTTCCTGCGGTGTTTTGCTGTCCTGATGTCAGGGTGTTGAACTGACGGTTCATATTTAATTGCTTATCATTACCCCTGAAATCTTTTTGGAATTGCTAGTTTCCAAGATTGTCTCCTTCTATCTGCAGCTGCTGCCTGCATTCCTTCTTACTAGAAGTGTAATTCTGCTTTTGGCTTTATTGGAATCCCGTATTGCTTGGATGTATTTGTCCTCCACTGTGATCCAAACTGCTCTGTGTGATTGCTCTGTTCTCATCACAATACACCACATTGCAAATTTCTGTGTCAGCAGCACACATTATCAATGTCAATCATATGTTTATTTTGAAATAAAAATATTTATTTCCAGATGAAGTCCTTGAATTGTGCCAGACCTCTTATGGATCAACCTGGGACTCCCCAGCAACAACTGCTTCTTGTGTTCTGTCACACAGCCAGTTTGTTATTCATTTCACATGTGCCTTATTGACATTGAACTGCCCTGTTTATTTTTTTATCAGAATAGTATGGGCTCTCAGCTTGTCGGAGTGTGTGTATGTAATGCTAGCAAATGATGAAAAGAGACTCCTCTGAGAAGAGCAGTTCTCCATAGACACCATTGACTGGACATCGCTTCTATATTCCTTTCCTTTAGTTTCCAATTAATTGACCTGTTCGTCATCTTTTCCATTCTGTTGTTCAGGGCAGATTTCAGGCTCACTAGCTGGCAATTGCCTTGTGTATCACGCTTAACCTGTTTGAATACCAGCACTGCATTATCTGCTTTTCCATCTCCCCACATCTTACCGTTATTCTAAGTTATCCAAGCCAGGAATGTGAGTGAGCCAGAGCTGGTGTCTGCCAATTCTTGTTGGATCATCCAGTTCTATTAAGTTTAGAAACACCTCCCCTGTGCTCACTGTCATGGGGAAAAGGGTGACAACCATAAAGTGGAGTGGACCTCTCCAGGTGCTTTGGTGGGACAGGGCTAGTTTGCTCCAGCCATTTTTTTCAGAGATGGAGATGTTGTACAGGGCATGCAGAAGACCTGTTGGTGTTTAAGTTAGGTTGCAGAGGAATCTTGGGCATGGACTTTCAAAGAAAATCGAAGCGCGTATTGGCAGTCAACCTATTTTGGCACTGATGTACTAGAGATTTTTCCTTGCAGGTGGTACAGTTGAGAGTGAGTGAGACATTTTTTGGTAAGCACAGAGCTCTCTATTGGAGGCTTAGTGCTGCCAGTCAGTGAAAGAGAATGGGAGCAAGTGCAATAGAGCAAGATATGCTGTTCTGTTGGTTTAATGCAAGGAACTCTAGTGGTCTACATGTCTTTATCACAGAGTATAAGAAGTATGGCCTTGTGAGCTGGATGGCTTCTCCATTCTTAGTCCTCAGAAAATACCAAAAGCCATAAATGCAGTTACTGCAGAAAGTAATAACTGCACTGACAGTAGTGAGTTCTTGGTCATTTTCTCTTGTTTGTGACTCTCATGGGACAGTTTTGTTTATTTGCTCAGCCTGGCTTCTCTTCTGACTGCCTTGCTTTTTTTTCAGCACTCATTTCAGACTGGAAAGGCAGGTTCTGAGAAAGTTCTCGCCCTAAGAATGAAGTGATTGCAGCTTGACAGTGAAGGTTGCCGCAATGTATCTTGGTGGACAGAGACTGTGTGTCAGTACCCTGACTTTTGAGGAGTATTGATTCATTTTTTTTTTCTCTTCCACAGGACTCAAAGAAGAATTGGCTCTCCTGTCTCCCCCCAGCACACAGAGTCGTCAAGGACTGTTCGGCGCTACCCAGCCAGCAATGGCCAACTCACCTCCAATGCACTTCCCAATGGGAATGGACATGAGCAGAGCAGCTCTGGGCCACATGCAGTTTCCCAGGAACAGACTTTGTCTGCAAGGGGTAAGGCCTGCAGGACTGTCACTCTTTTGGGGCTTCTTGTTGGGATGTCATAGGGAAGGGCAATGGTGTGACTGGTGATTCCCAAGAAACTTTGGACTCTCAGGACTGTGCCACTGGATGGAATGGAATGGCAGTGTCAGCATGGGCATTGCTGGCTTGGCAAAGAAAGAAACCATACCGTAGGAAGACGGATCAGTAGGAGCAAAATGCTGAAGGTAGGGAAGAGGAGCCAGGGGATATGACAGATGCCTCCCAGAGATGTTGAACATCACCCCGGGATGCTTCGCTGAAGTGGTATTGCCTCAGTCTGTAGGAGCAGTGTCTCCCAGCTTTCTTCTCAGTCTGAGCCACTCTCAAGGTCAGATTGTGCAACCACCATCTAGTTCTGCCTTTTGGCTGCCCCCTTGGTGCCTTCTGACATGAACAGGGATCAGGCCAGGCTGCTGGGATGTGCAATTGCTGAGGCAGTGCCTCAGCAGCTCCTCAGCTAGAACAGATGAAAGTTGTCTTCTGCAGCTTGGCTCACCCTGAAGCCATGGTTCCCCAAGGAGGCACCATGAGGCATATCAGCCCTCATGAGCAGCCTCAGTGTGACTGAAGCTGTCATCTGAAAGTGGGGATTGAAACAGAGAGAACTGTGGTAAGCACACCAAGGGGGCACCCACAGAAACAGCTCGTTGATGGAGGGCTGTGGTGCCAAGCCATCTGGTTTGTGATTGCACAATATTTCTGCCTGTTGTCCATTTTCTGCAAGCCCCCAAGAGCTCTGAGTGCCATTTCCCCCTGTATCTCATGTGAGAATAGTCAGGGACCAGAAAGTGAACCGCAGGTAACTAGAGGACATCAGGGGATGCTTACAAGGAGATATTGTTTTTCTCAAGCACTGATGCCCTCTTTAACAGATATCAGTGTGGCAGTTCATTTGGGAAGCCTTCCACTGCTTTAAGGACAGCCAGTCTTCTGGCTTCTGGCATGGCTTGAGAAGGAATATTGTCTGATGCAGAACACTGTTTATACTGAAATTAGTGTGCATGTATCGCTTCACAGGGAGTTATGCCACTCCATCTGGGCAGGCAGAGCATGCTACTGGCCATTTTTCATCTGTTTACAAATCCTTACTGATGCTGGAGCAGAGGACAGGATGGAGAGAGCAAGGAGCAAGGACAGACATTGCCCCAGGGAGGGACACAGACCCCTCCGTACTCCGGGAATGCTTTGGAGCTGGAGCTGCAGATTACCAGCGCCCTGGCCTAGAGATGCGTTTTCCACTTAGCACTAACCTTTTCTTTCATAGGGGCCAACCTGACAGAGAAGATTAGGAAGATAAAAATTGTCTTCACACCCACCATCTGCAAACAGACGTGCCGGAATGGGCGCTGTTACAACAGCTGCGAGAAAGGAGACACCACCACTCTGTATAGCCAAGGGGGGCACAACCATGATCCCAAGTCTGGCTTCCGTATCTGTGAGCACTCCAAAGCCCCTGGCCCGTCTTCTCCTCCTGCTTTTCCTGCCTCTGCAGACTGAGGGCTTGGGCTGGTGTGGGTATGAGAGGAGATGTCCTCTCCCAGTGCCTAGGAAGATGTCTCCTGGGGTCATTGGGGCTTACTCTGTCTCTATCTCTGGGGGAAGAAGACAGACATTGATTTCTTTCCTGGGCAAGCAACTTCTGTTTCCATTCCACCCCAGGTAGGGGGATGCGTGTATTTGAGTCAGGCTTGCAGCCAAGCCTCGCCACCCCCTCTTTCCCAGAGCCAGCTCACTGCTTTCATTGGCATCCAGTCCAGGGGCTGACTTTCATCACCTAATTTCCTCCTGTTCTCTCTTTTCACTCACGTGGCAGCCAGGAGATCTGGCTGCAGTTTGCAAGCTGTTCCTATAAACAGGGCTGCTGAAACCTCTGCTCGCCTTTCATAGCTGCTGGAATTGATCATCAGGTCGCTGGGATAGTCAGCTGTGGGTTGGGCACATTCTCTCAGGGCCAGTTGATGGGAGTAGCCTGCAGGACCCTGGTGGGACTTGTCCTCTGAAAGCCATTGTACCTCTCAAGTTTTTCTAACTGTGAGAGAGTGCAAAGTCTGGCTCTTGTGAACACTGACCGATACAGGGTTCATGGAAGTTTCTGCCTAGATCTCAGTCCAAAGATGTGTCTTCTCACCCCAAAACTGATGCTGGGCTTGAACAAATGAACTGAGAGCAGGGTGGCAGCTCATCTCCTGGGATGAACCTAACAAGCCTGGGATGTGCAGCAGCAGCACCTCCTCTCACGCTGAAATGAGTCAGGATGATCTGTGCCTTGCCTGAGTGTTGCTCACACTGAGAGGCACTTTGGGTTTCTCCAAGCATCTGGTGAGGCCAGAAAAGTCATGACTTGGATTTCATCTGTGGATGCTTTTTCTGAGCCTGTGCAGACAAATTGCTCCTGTTTTTTTGTCCCACTCCACGCATCTCCCACTTGAGCTACTGGCAGGGCCAAGGCTGGACAGGAAACAGACTCTCCGCCCATTCTCTCCTTCTGCCTCTTGCATCCCCACTGACCTCCTTTCTGAGCTCACTTCTTCCAAGTGGGAAGGGGGCAATGCAGAAGAGAAGGAATAGTGCTGACCTGGCCACGTGTGTCTGCCATAGCTCCTGCCCTACTCCGAGGGATCCTGCAAGTGCCAGCACCACCACCTTGGCTGCCCGGCAGGGCATGGGTGCCCCAGGCTGGCCATGGCCCCAGAGCCCAAGGGAGGGCTCATCATCTTCAACCTATGACTCCAGCCTGGTGCAGAGCTCAGGGAGGACCCCAGCTTCTCTGCCTGCTGCTTCCTGAATGGTGGTGCAAGGAAGGGACCTCGGGCTGCCTCCAAGCTGCAAGTGCTGACTCCAATGCTGGGTCTGCTCCTTGGGTGCCACGAGACTAGTGCGGCCCAGATCCAGCTGCCTGGTCTCCCCTAGCTGCCTCTTGACTACAGGCAGTGGCTTGGTTGCTCTGCTAAGCAGACTTCTCTTTGCCTTGCAGACTTCTGCCAGATCCCCTGTCTGAATGGAGGGCGCTGCGTGGGCCGGGATGAGTGCTGGTGTCCCTCCAACTCCACAGGGAAGTTTTGCCACCTGCCGGCTCCCTCTCTGGAAAAGAAGCAAGGAGGGAGAGCCCCCAAGACACCAACTGGCAGCTCCATGAAGCACTCCACCTACACCCTGCCCTTGTCCAACCAGTTGGGTGAGCATGGCTGCATTCTTCTGCCAGGGCACTTGTCATAAAGAGAAGCCCTTGGACCAATGCCTTGTTCTTGCAAAGCCATGCTCTGGCTGTCCCAGAGATCAAAAGGCAACTGGGGTGATGGATGTGGGAATTAGGGTGCATGAGAGAAATGCCATGTTGAGCAAGAGATGGATGGGGTTACCTCTGGCACAGGTGAGAGAGGTGGGTGTCCGATGATCCTCTGAATTCTTAAACTCAATGCTGGAACCACATTTAAAAAGTCATCCTTGCTACTGTTTCCTGAGCTGGTGTCTCCTTGCTGGTGCTAAGTTCCTCTGACAGAAGCCCAGATTTCCCTCATACTTCTGAGTCCTCCTATGTAGGTGCTTCTCAGATCTTCAGAGGAACCATTAACAGGCCTGTGGAGGCCACTGTCTCCTATTGCTTACCTTTTCAGGCCAGGTTGTTAGCAAAGTAGTTTCCTTAATTTCTAAAGGGATCAGGTTGCTGAGAAAATGTTTTGGTAGGTTTGTTCTGGTTTTGGGCCAGAGAAGTATTTTCTCTTAGATATAGTCTTCATCTAGATTTCCTGGTGGGTCAGTCTACCTCACCTCTCTTGTGACTTTGTTGATGACAAGATGCTCTTTGGGTGCCAAATTGTTGCCAGATTGTCACAACTGTGGTATAAACTCATCTTCCAGCTTCCCTAAACCCTTCCCTGGTGAATGTCCACATCAACCACCCTCCAGAAGCCACTGTGCAGATTCACCAGGTGGCCAGGGTGCGGAGTGACACAGAGGTGTCCGAGGAGAACAGTGTGGAGGCAGTCCTGGTGCCTCAGCTAGCTGCTGTGCCCTGGTACACCTACCCACACAGGAACGGCAACAGCATTGCCACAGAGAGCAGTCAGCAGCAGCAGAGACCTCCAGGGCTGTTGGGGAGGTGCTTTCAGGAGGCTCTCCATGGGCAGGTAAGGGGTCACCCATCAAGTGTTGGAGTGTGTATGTGTGGAGAAAAGTTTTTTGTTCTGGAGTGTGATACTTTGGCTTATGAGGCAGGAAGGGTGGACTTGCATTGTGTGAAGCTACTCAGCATCAGTGTGGGCATCACCCAGGTGCCATGGGCATGGACAACAACGTGTTAATACTTGGGAAGAAAACCCCTTTTTTGGCCCAACAGAGAGACCTCACTGACTTGCCCTGACCAGGCTGTGCCCTGGGGCAGCACAGCCCAGACTTGATAGCTTTCACACACAGTCTCATTTAAAAGGGGTGCCCTATTTATAGGAACATTTACAGCCGTGCTCTGCGGTTATTGTAGGAAACGTATAAAACATAGGAAAATTCCTTTCCCTCTCAAACGATAAATAAAAGCCTGATTTCCATGGAACGATGCCTTCCTGGGCAGCTCTGTCAGGGCTTGGGAAGCAAATGCACGTGAGGGGCTTTCTCAACCCTGTCCCACAGTCATCGTAATTTCTTATTTTGTCTTTCCCCATATGTTTCTCTTTCGTCACTGGAAAAACATCAGAGATTTTTGGCACCCACAGGAACACCTGTGAGCTCCCCCAGAGCAGCTTGTGCTCGGCAAGACACCCAGCTGGACAGCCTAGGATTCTACCCCCTCCCCACTGCTCCCCAGCCCTCTCCAGGGGGCTGCTTCTGGTTCCCATTCTGGACTTCAGTTGCTCCCATCCAGGGCATTTCTAGCAGGACACATTCTCAGCCATTCCTTATTGCAAAAATAAATGAGATCAGACCTGGGGCTGGAAAAGCCCTGCTACCCCTGGGGAGACAGCGTCTGTCTGCCCCTGGAAGCAAATGATGATGCCCAGAGATGCTTGCAGATGCCTGGAGAGGCTGCAGGAAACACTTTAGGGAGTAAGGGACGTGGTGAAGGGTACCCTTGCTGTGCTGATACCTCATCCAGCCAGGATGATGCCATGTCCAGGAAAGGGTGAGGAGCCTGATGGGGAACGCTTGCCTCTCCCCCCTCAGCCCCAGCCGAGCCGATCACTATGCAAGCGCTGGGCAGGCGGCCACGTGCACCTGGCAGGGGGCCAGCTCTGGCCTGTGGGCTGCAGCAGTTCTGCTCTAATGGGGAAGCCTGTAATCCAGAGGGCCTTGATGGAGGGGCAGGGACGGCAGGAAAGAGAGACTCATTAAGCAGAGGAAACTGCCTGACTGCAAGCTCCCCGGGGGCTGGAGTGGTGCACCCATTTCTCTGGCTAATCAGTCAGGCATGGGGCTGATCCTGGGGCTTTGCTGGGTGATATCATCTCTGGTTTGTCTGATGCTCTCTTTGATGTCCTCTTCCCCTTTGAGGGGTACAGTGGATGTAGTCTTGTGTGTTTCTGTCTGCACAGCTATTTACTGTCTTAAACCGCATTCCTGGTCCCGCTGTGTGCCGGTGGGGAGCTGTGTCAGAAGAGCCATGCCAGCCTCTGACCCTAAACCATCATACCCCATGCTGGCTCTGCTGCCACTGCACCAGATGGCCTATGTCCCCGTCCTGCAGAAGCCTGATCCTCTGATTCTCTCTCCCCAGTGCACCAACCCCTTGCCAGGGCTGACGAGACTGGAGGACTGCTGCGGCAGTGTTGGGCTCTTCTGGGGTATGGACCGGTGCCTGGCCTGCCCGCCTCGGCCAGGTGAGTGCTCCCGCCACTGGGGATGGAGCAAGGAATGACCCACACCCTCAGCAAGCAAAAATGGTCAGGCTGCCTCACACAGACGAGGCGACACAGGGCAGAGCCATAGGTACCATGCCCTGTGGCTCTCCTTTGCCCAAGGCCCTTGGGGATGGGTCACGTGTCCAAGGCCATGCATGGAGCTGCCTGAGCCTATGCAGCAGGGAGCAGCACTCGGGTTTGGGTGCTGGCCAAAAGCTCAGTGCTTTATCCCTAAACTGCCCCTATGAAACCCTGCTGTGGCTGGCTGTTCCTGCTTCAAGTGCCACTCCACTTGAAGGGAGAAATGGGAAAAGAGCGGCTGTGGTTTTAGGAGGTGCAGTCCTAGACCAGTGGAGGAGGCTGAAGACTTGGGCCTATAGAGTTACGGGCTTGCTCTGGGCCCAACACGGGCTTGGCAGGGGCTCTGGAAATAACACTATATCAAACAATTGGCAGGAGTGCACCCGGGGTCCATTCCAGGGGTGCGGGCGTCCAGCTCCACTTCTGCTGCGCTTGGGAACTGGACAGACTGATCCAGCAGGAGATGGGGATTCCTTGGCTGCTCTGCTTGGGGTGATCCGTGACAGGCTTGGCCCCTTGCACTGTGACCCCATCCCCATGACTCCAGAGGCTGTGCTGAAGGACTCCTGGCTGGGGGGAGGCAGTCCTGCAGATGCAGTGACTCCAGCAACTGGTGCTGATCGGGACAGGTGCTGGGCAGGGTGTGTGGGGCAGGGAGCTGCTAAGCTCTCCCCTACCTACCTGCCCCCTTTCATCACTGCCTGGCTGCTCATTCATGCGCCATCACTGGATCGAAGGACTAATGTAAACATATACCATTATCCAGGAGACTTTGACACCTGTGGAGTGCAGAGTTGTCCAAGGTGGCAGGTTTTGTGCAAGCAAGTGTGGTGGCTATCTCTGCCTAGAGGCTGTCCCACTCACTCTCATGCAAGCTTCCAAGAGCTATTTGCCTCTCTTTGTCCTCCCTCGATTCTGTTCCTCCTCAGCTACGGCCAGCTGGAGCCAAATTCCTTGCAATCACAGACAAGATTGTCAGCTGGAACCCAGCACAGAACTGGGGAGCTCTGATTGCTGTCATCTTCCTGCTCTGTATGGCTCTGCTGTGGCCCTAGGCCACACTGCTGCTTGCCTACCCTCATCTGCATGCCAGCCCTGAGAGAGCTCTGGGCTGCAGTGTGGGGGTGACCATGGAGTTGTTGAGCCCACCACAAACAAGGAAATGCTCCACATGAGCCTCAGCCCCTTCATCTTTTTCCCAGACCATTGCATCCTCAGTCAGGGCTTTCTCCTCCCCACCTCGCAGTAGTCTCACTGTTTCCCACTCTGTCTCTCTGTGATCCCCTCGTTAGGAAGCAGGGGCCACATCACACTTCTGTTAGGCTGCAGGTGGCTGCAAAATCTCTGCACATTTTTCCCTTTCTCTGTGCCAGGATGTTAGGTATTGCTCAGTGGCCAGAGCTGCAGCAGTTATCTGCTCTGATGGACTTATATCTTCCTGCTTCGAAACGCGTCTTAAATCACAGGCTTCCAAGATGTTAAAACAAGCATGGAATACCCCTGTGTGCTGCTTCCAGTCAGCCAGCCAGTAGAGCAAATGCACTGAAGAAATGCCTCCTAGCTGTCAGCAAGTCCAGCTTCCACATCTCAGCACATGCCCTGTGTCCCAGCAGCAGTTGAAACTCAGGGGAGGTTGTTGCTGCTGGTCTTTGTTATCTGCGCGGATGCTTGTCTTGTTTTTTTTCAGATTAATTCCATGGGGATATGAAAATGTATCCCCATGGGTCTTCCCTTCCTGTGCCACAAGAAAGCCTCATTCCCAGTCTCTCTGGCTTTGGGTGATAAAGTTTCCCCTTGGAGAATGGCTCCAAATGGCTCTTGTTGATTTTGCAGGAATTTAGGCTACTTGAAAGGGCCATTTTCATCCTCTTTAATTGTGTGCAAGTGTCTTCCTCCTTTGGCTGCCTCTAGTTGACGGCTCCGTGACCAGCCTCACATGTAGGAGACCACACAGTGCAAGTAAAGGGAGCCATAGGGCAGATGCTTGATGGAGGCAGCCGATGAGAGCCTGGCTGTTGTGAAGTGAGAAGTCCAGGCAGCTGGCATCCTTTTCTCTGGCATGCTGTGTTCACACATGAGACATCTCACCCTAGAGTGAAGCCACAGAAACAGTTCTTTCTCTGTGATCTTATTGCTGCAGTGGAGCGATCGAGCACTGTAACCTCTCATTGCCCCATGCCTCCTCTGCCAGGGCTCCCAGATCCCTGCCTGTCCAGTGTAACGGCATCACACCACATTTTCCCTGCCTGTAAACCACATCCCAGATTTATACCCCTTCTGTCTCCTTGTCTTTCGGTCTATGTTGTGCTCACTCAAAGTCACTGGGCTGTAGTTCAGTGACCTAGTGTCTTGTGCACAGAGATAACATGTTCAATGGATGTTTCCAACTTTCTTCTTGGCACTGTGATCTTCAGGGAGAACTCCTTTTTGTGCTTTTGTGTCCTAGGGAGGCGTGCACCAAAGCAGACTTGACAGGTCTGGGAATTCAATTCCAGCAACCAGAGACAGAAAAGGCAGAAGCTAGTTCAGTGTAAACACTTACAAATGTACAGAAGTGCAGCCAGGCAAGAGCTAGACAAATGGAGAACTTGTTTGGATTGACTGTCTGCCCGAGACACTGATTGTTAGTAGAGTCTGGATATGTCCGGATGTCTCCATTGACTGCAGCTTTCATGTTTGGTACGTATTTGCGTGCGGAAAGACATCAGAGAATAAGAAGAATCGGAGGGAGGCATCTGTCTGAGTGAACCTGCCGTGACCAAACCCCGCTATTTTTTGTGTTTTGCCCAGCATCAGAAAAGTCAAGGCACTTGCCTTGTCTGTATCGTAAGGAGGCTGTGTTAAAAGCTGAGTTCAGACTTAAGGTAGAGGTGAGGTTGACCTGGTCATGACTCTTTATGGCAGGCCTTACATTAGTCTCAGACATTTCCTTAAGCTCTGCTCAGGCTTTTGGCTGTCTGGTTTGCTGCTGGGAGGGTGTATATTGATAGGCCTGTACAGAGAAGTAGACGCAGAGATGAGTATTCAAGCTGGCTATAATAGAAGTCATTGAGAGTTTGCTGTTGCTTATGTGAGAGCTGAAGATTGAATCTTCAGGGTATGTCAGAGACTGCCCTGGGAGAAATGGGAGAGCCGAGAGCTTGCTCTCTGAGCTGTTGGGGCAAAGAGATGAGCCAGAGGCAAGGCCCTGGAGAGTAGCAGGACGCCTGCATGGTGTCATGCAGCTGCAGTCCTTCAGCTGTGACTGGAGATAGCTGGATGAAATGGGCTGTGCTGCAAGATAGGATAAATCAGATGGAGACATCAAATGACTCTCCTGGGTCTTCTGTGCTTGGAGGAGGTGCTGGAGCACACACTGAAAGGCTAGAACAGAGAGGAAGGAGGATATGGGAGCTGCAAGGTAAAACTTGAAGACTGAGAGGGAAAAAGGAATCAGAAGCTGAGGAACCAGCAGAAGTAGAGACACTTACACATGGCGGGAAGAAGCCCAAGGACTGGCAGGTTATTTGAGCAGTGCTGGTGAGGAAGCTGCACAGAAGCAATGTCCTGTCCCATAGCAAGTGCACTGCTGTGCAGAACTACTGCTTGCTTGCCAGACCGTGTGCAGAGTGGTCTGTGGAGAAGAACATGCAAGAACAAGGTCAAGAGATGGTCCATGGAAACTAAAACCAACAAGACACAAGCACAGATCCCAGGGAGGACGTGGGTTTGAACACTGGTTTCCCTGAAGCCTTGGCCCTCCTCTGGCATGTGGGGATAAAGGGAACTGGTAGGAGAGTGCTTTTTCTAAAGGTAGGGCGAGGTGCTCTGCCCAGAGGGGGTCATAGCTCTCCTCTTCTGCCTCATCCCTGTCCATGAGACCACACAGTTCTGTGACCAGCAGTGCTCCAGGAGGAACCAACAGTGGTGATGGACACCCTCTCTTCTACTGAGCAGGGGCTACAAGTCTCACCTTTCTGCAGGGCCTGGGGTACTTCCTGGCTGTAGCAGTAAACCTGCATCTTCCAGGTCTTGTTTTTTCACTGCTTGCTGACCCTTATTTCAGGCTTCAGTCAGCCTGAGCATGGACTGGGCTGCACATCCACCGGCTGTGCTCACTGCAGATCTTCCTGACTGCTTTCTCTCCCCTGCCTATGGGTTTTAACTGCATTAAGAAACAAGTCTTTGAAGGCTATTGTTTTGTTTTTATTCCTGCTCCCCGTGTTTTTTTAAGTTTTTTGTCCTAGAGAAAAGTCTGAATTTCGCTGGAAAGTTGGATCTTGTAATGTCTGGTTTGGCGTCTGCAAGCACTCCTCAAACAGACCTCCCACCACGAGAGGGGTGGCAGCTCACCCATGGAGCTGTCGTCATCAGAAATGCTGAGCAGCTCCACAAGCCACACACTCCCCGGTGCTGTGCCTGCAGGCATTGAAACAGCTACAGGAAGCCCCTTGAAAATCAGCCCCCTGGACGGCTCTTTTTGTGATCAGATCAGGGAGGATGCAGGGGGAAAAAAACTGAAAATATGGGAGGAGGCTACAGAGGGAGATGATTCTGCCACCACTACTACACCATGTGCCACAGGAAGTCTGTCTGGGACAGTAAAAATGGCTGAAGGTGGGGAAAGAAGGTTGTGGCAGTACCAGAGAGATCAGTGCTTAACCTGGGAAGCGCCGCATTTTCAGGAATGCCTTGTTCTGCAGAGAGCTTGGTTTGTGGCAAATGATGGCATTGTGGTCTTGGCACATGGCAACACAGTGTTGCAAAAGTGGAGTTTTTAGGTACAGAGCCATCTTGCACCATCTAGAGGCCACTGTGGGAGCAGAATTAGATTCTCTGTTGAAAAGGCCCCAAAAGCCAACAGTAATTATCAGAGTATTTTTTCCTTCAAGCTTCTTTTCCACCTTGAAGGTATTTATTGACCATGAGTAGAGGACTTAGCTTCATATTGCTCCTCAGCACTGGTGCATGCTTTCCACAGCCCTGCTGCTATGGCCTTTGTTGGGGCATTGGAGAAGGTCTTATGGGAACCTGCCTACCAAAGACTACCAGGAGAAGAGCAGAGCAGTCATGTCACATCTCTTGTCCATCCTGCCTGGGAACTCAGCTTGTCCCCACAGCCAGAGCCCTGCCTACTTCTTCGTGTGACATCTTCAATACGTTTTCACTCTGGTGGCTGCCATGGGCTCAGAGCTGCTCTTCTGCCATCAAGTTCAGCAGCTGAGGTCCTCTCTGCAGTGGAGGCTGATCTTCTCTACTTTGCACTAAACCGTGCTGAGGTTTGACTGAGTCGACTACCCCCACCACTCCAGATCACACAAGACCATGCACTCTGGCTCATTTCATCTCTCACATGCTGGAAAACCCAGAGCAAGCAGAGGCACACAGCCACCCTCAAGACTGCATGCTCTGTGCCCACTGAGGAGATTCCTGGGGTCCAGCTGGGGATGGGGTTCTTCTGTGGAGTTCATTCAGGGTCTCCAGAAATGTCTGTTGAGTCCTGAAAGTGGCAAAGAAGTTCAGCAAGGCAAGGTTTCTCAGACCGATATTGCCTTTTGTATAGTAAATGGAAAGAGTTGAAAGAAATGGGCTAACTTTCAGCAGCCAAGCATTTCTTCACTTCTCATCTGCCTGCACGCTTACCTCTTCCCCTTTTAACAAGTGATATTGGCTAGCTTAATGCAATGTATTATCTCACTCTACAAACCTTGCCTTGCTTAGACCGTTGTGGCTACCACCACTAGAAGTGATTTCTTTCCACTTCACCATCAGCCTGAGCTTCTTCATCCTGTCTTCAGACAGCGTTCGGGAAGCCAGGCCCCTTCAGTAACACCTCTTCCCTTGGGAAGTGATGGACAGCTTCTGAAGTGTGCCTGGCTGTTTAAAAATCATCCTGCCAAGCTGGCAAATTCCTCTGCCTGATTTCTGTACATTCATTTCCCTTCTTATTCTGCCATGCTCGAGTATTGTTCTAGCTGGGGACAAAAGTTCTAGTGGGAGTCCTGCACTGTAGCTGCTTCATGCTCACCTCCTGCTTTCTGGATCTGTGAGCTTATTGCACACACGCTCCCCTGCATGATCCTGGCCTCGGTGGGTATGCCTGGTGCCTGCAGAGCTTGCAGAAGGTAGCACGGGGTGGTGGTGTGAAGCAGACCTGGAGGTGGTGGTAATAACAGGGGCTGCTGCAGAGAGCCAAGGGGGAGTCTTTGGTGCAACACGTGTGAAGCTGAAGTGCCTGGGAGGTTAGGGTCTGAAATCACACCCTCAGCAAGCCTGAAATCCCTCTGCCTGTCAGATGCAGCTCAGCTCCTCTAATATGAGCCCCAGGCTCTGGTAGAACTCCTTTCTGGAGAGAGTGTAGACAGATAGATAGACACAGGAGGCTGGGACCCCTCCAGCTGTGGATGCTGACAGATTTCTGCCGTCTCTCATCATCAGATCAAGTTTTTCCCTTTGCTGTGTTCCAGAGCAATATCCTCCAAAGCCAGTCTCCCACTCCTACGAGCTGCATAGGTGAGGGGTGGATGCTGCTTCCCTTTGCAGGAAACTCAGGTGTCCCCGGCTGTTTTTTTCGGGAGGTTTTAGCCATCTCTGGTGTAGTTCAACAATATCAGAGCTTGTGGAAGGAAGTAGTCCTTTGCTCAAGTAACCAAGTACAAAAACTGAGAGTTAATAGCTTACATCCTCCTGCAGCCACATGCTGTCTTCCCTTGTGGCCACGTCCTGACATAAAGAGAGCAGCCTCCATTCAATACTTCAGAAACTGTCTTGGTTCCCCTTGGTATAGAGAGATCTGCTCGCATTCATTACATTACATTTATTCTTTCCAAGGAAGGCAAGTTTCTTTGCAGTATTAAGACATTTGTCCACAGCCTCATGAGTGATTTGCTGCAGTAACGAGGTGCAGGTTTCTGCAGACTGGAGTTGTAAAAGTGCTGAGGTGGCACAAGACCTGCACACTCACCCCCATCACTGATATTTTCTGCCTTGCCCTCTCCCTATCAGCATCTGGTGGAGGGATGCTGCAGGATCTTCCTTTCCACAAAGGCTTTTCGAAGAAGGAGCATGGTTCTGACACGTCATCACTGTTTGATCCCTGACGTGTTTGGCTCCCTGTTGGAGGGCTCGCACATAACGATGCTGCTTCGTTTGAGTATCTGTTATCACATTGTGCTGAGGCTGACAGATGCTTCCAAGCACAGTTAATGCTTGTCAGCAGCTTCGAGCCCACAGTCTGCAGTGTGGGAGGACCTGGAATCCCACTGGGGCACTGAGCCTGGAGCCTGTGAGCCAGAGGTTGTTTTTCCCTTCCAAGAAGGTTGGAAACTTACCCAGCAATTCCCAGTATCACCAGCAACCGCCCTGCATCTAACATCCAGATATTTCTAAGCATCTCCTGCTTACATTTCACGACTGAACTGTTGAAGGGGTGAAGAGATTTTTTGTCTTAGTCATTCATCCAGTCACCGAACATCTCTCAGCACCTGGAAGACATTGTAGCTTCATTTAATGCATGTAGGGAAGCCAGGCTTTCTATTCTCCTTGCTGGTGCAGGCTGGTGAGTGGCTTGTTCTCTTGTCTTTTATTTCCCAAGCGCCTGTATCCGAGGAAGCAGGTCCCTAATATATGCCTTTCAATAAGTGTCCTAGAATGACTTTAAACTGCATTATAGAGTCAAAATGTCCAAGACAAAGAGTTATGGAAATTGCTGTTCTCTCCCCCAGCATGTTGTTTGTGTTCTCAACCTTTGCAGACTCTTTCTGACCATCTTCTTCCACAAGGATGGTCTCAGTTTGTCCCTGGTTCTTGAAAGCTGCAGTATGTTAGCAATCTGCCAGATCCTCAACATGGCTATTGCTATGGAGGGCTTTTCACTTATGACATGAGGGTGTGAGCTACTGATGCCAGGCAGGAGGAATTTGAGGGATGGGAATACGGCTGGACAGTCACTTAGCTGTTACACACTTCTTGTTTCCAAGTGTACAGTCCAGCAAATTAAAACAAAGCCCCACCCTAGGAAAATCCCATCCTTAGGCAAAGCATCTTTCTTCCTACTCCACCCCATGCTTACTTACTTCCCAATCCATCACCTCCTGCATTCTCTTTCCCTTGCTCCAAAATATGGTGTGTAAATTTGACCTGCTTGGAATTTATGGGCCACATTTTACTTGCCTTTAAAAAAATTCAGAGAGATTTAATTGTGCATATTATAGGCCATTTTGAAACCCACAAAACTATTTTAAGCAGTGATTTGAAATTTTCTTTGATGAGAGTGATCAGGACAGGAAATCATGTGCAATAAAAAAGGGGGGAATGTAGTAAACAGGCCCTGGGCTGTTATTGCATAATCTTCAGGACATCTGTCATTCCTTTTACTCTGATCCCACTTTTCATGTGCCATCTGGCTATCCAAGCTGTCCTGGAAGGAACCAAGGTGACACAGTCACAGACAGGAAGCGCAGGCAGCACTTCTGGATCACCAGCTTGGCACCTGCCAAGCAGCAGAAGACGCTACTTGGGAAATGTGGCAGCTCCCAACTTTCCCACTGCTGTGGGAGTCATCAGAGGTCCATCTGAGGCAGACCTAGGAACCTTTTCCCCTCTGTAGGCAGGGCAGAGAGAAGTTAAGATGTGGATAGCTGGCTCTACTGCCAATGTCCCACACTATTTGCTTTCTTCCCAGCACACCCCGTGATTGAGAATGGGCAGGTGGAGTGTCCCCAAGGATACAAGAGGCTGAACCGAACCCACTGCCGAGGTAAGGATGCTGTTTTCATTTCTCTTTCCTTCCCACATCCACTGTCAGAGATGCATTTATCTACTCAAGTAAAATGCAGTTGTGTAACTCCCTGATACAGATCTACAAAGAATGTGACTTATAAAAATCCGTGTACTTTAATTAAGCGTGAAAAAAACATGAACTGGATGACTCAGTTGACAAACATAGTCAGCATATAGTTGGGCCAGAACAAAAAAACTCCCCTACTAAGCCCTACTGACACCGTAAGGACCTGTGTTGCTGCTCTGCTCTGTGTGAGTGTAAAAACACTTCTCCCTTCATCTGAAGCAACAGAAATTCTGTTGCCTGAAAACATTTGGCAAGGTTGTCAACTTGTTCAGTTGTTCATTTTCAAGTGTGAGGGTACCATAAAAGCAAGTCCTCCTGTTCCAAGCATGTGACTTGTCCATGCTGCTAGACTGCCATACCTGCCCCACACTGCTGGGGTCTATCCATTTCTCAGTCCTGTGGTCCTTCAGCTCTGTATGAGGAAGGCACCATCTCGGTGCTTTTCTCTCTGGTTCATTTTTACTTAGCATCTCTTGGACCCACAGTGCTTGTGTTTTTCCTTGCTCTGACTAAAGTGGAATTTTATGGTTCCCCTCTCGTGATTCATGATAAGCTGAGAGGTGTCATCTGAAAGATGCAGCAGGGAGCCTGGGCGCCAGTCATGCAAACCCAGGGCTTGCAATACAATGACTCATCTCTTTTAGCTGGGACTTTCCACCATGCTTACTTAATTATGATTCAACCTCCCCACATTGTCCCGGAGGAGAACTTTCAACAAAGCAATGGCTTCTACTCTCCTTGGTGCTCAGCTCTTATCCCTCATGCAGCCATAGACAGCGCTACAGCTATGAGGAGCTACCTGGAGACATTGAATAGGAGTCATAGGAGCAGAGCAGATGGAGGGACTCATGTCAGTGAGCAGAGACCTGCAGCATCTACTCTGGACTTGCATCCCCTCAGAAGCAGGGAGAGCCTCAGACGAGCAGAGGGAGATAGCAACATGGAGTTGGCTAGGAAGATGTTTTTGAACAGGAAAAAACATGATCCAGAGATTTATGCCTCTTCATGCTCCTTTGTAAGCTAGGCTGGAGAAGTACTACTCTGCAGGACACTCTGCTGCCTCATGGTTCTTTTCCTATCTATCTCTGCTGTTGCAGCAGGATGTCTGTTAGGAAGCCCAGCACCTCATTTATGGTCCAGAGCAAGTGATTTGGCTGATACACTATGTGAAAATCTACATCAGGTCTTCCCTTGCCCGCTCAGGTAGGAAGGAAGCCAAGAGGCTGAATGAAGGCTGATGATTCCTGAGGCTCTTGGCTGCAGGAGATGAGATGAGCTGCGAAGAAGCTGAGCTCTGGCTTCTCGGGCTATTGTTGAAGCACAGATGAATGACTGGAGGAGGGTCCTGGCAGGAGCCTGTCTTCGGTTCTGTATGAGCAGAAAGGGTTGTCACTGGTACCTTCCGTCAGAGGAACAATGGCTAATCTCTATAAGGTCTCCCTTCCTTTCCTTTTCTTGCTGCATACCATCGAGCAGGAACCAGGCTGTGACAAGTCTTGAGTTGAGAGTGCCTGGCAGACCGATACAGGGAAGCTCCCAGTGCTGCTGGGACCAGCAAGAAGGATTGCCCTGGAAGGGATAATGTGGTTGCTAGACATGAGGCAAAGATTGCCTTGGAGGCTACAGGTTGGTGTGCTTGGAAACAGTGATGGGGAGGTTATGTATGCCTTGGTGACCATATGACCTTGGTGTCTGCTGTTGACTAAGGTCTTTTCTGCTCACCAAGCACCAGGGTAAATCAACCTGCACCTTTCCACTATGGGCTGCCCGACTCAGCATGGTCCTGAGGAGCGCTGGCAGGCCTGTACAGGATGGGAGGAAGCAGATGAAACAGTGTACAGATATCAGTTTGCAGTCCCTAGGGCCTCTTCTTGTGGGACAGCCCTGTCCCCTGTATGCTGCAGGGGGTAACGAGTGCATGGCCCCAAGCATGCCTGCCTGCTTCTGTTCCTTGTGGGAATTTCCACTGCGGGTGGATCCTCTGCTGCCAGTGGAATAGAGGGGGTTGGACTGAGGCCAGGACGTGGCCCTGTTTTAAATTAAGCTCATAAAGCTCAGCCCTTAGTGCTTGTTTGTTTTGTACTCTCATTATTGTAATCCCTTCAATCCCTTTGCTTATGCAGAGGCCAAACACTTCACCCAGTTGTTGTGTCAGAATGACATGGCCCTCTGACCATGCTGGGGATTGACAGCTATGAGCCCTGTGACTCCTCTGGAGAGCCCAAGCCTCTCCTCTGAGTGAGTTCCCCAGCACATTTGGGGTCTGACCACTACTTTTCCTCATGAACTTTGTCCTTTGCTTGGTACAGATCAGCAATCCATTCTATTCCGCAGCCAGATCCTGCTCCTCCCTGGCCTGCTGCACGTCCCTGTAGCACTGGTGATCCCAACTGACTGAATATCATAGCTGGGTCTTGACGGCCTCTGTGTGTCTCAACCATGTATGGGGTAGCCAGTGGGGTAAACGAGGGAGTTTAAGAGCATAGGATTGGGGAGGACCCCTTGGGTCATTAAATCTGAGCTCCAGCTGTCATAAGCTGGCTGTGTGACACTCGCACCACACAGTGATACTTCAACTCTGAGAAATAAGGCGGTGCTGGAAAAGCCATTCCAGAGCCTAGCTGCTCTCTGTCAGGCCCTTCTGGTATCTCCATTCTTCCAAGCGTCCCAGTAGCCCACCTCTGCACCCCTTCCACCTTGAAACAGTCTCTGGAGCAACACTGGGTGCTCTTGGGACACCTGAGGTTTCGTCACGATCTTGTATGCTGGTATAAGGACTACCCTGTGTGTTTGGAAAGTGTTTGGCATGATGCTGCCTAGCATCGCATTTGCATTTCTTGGCCTTGGCAGTGGGAACAGTGAGTGTGCCCAGGTCCCTCCCACTGCTTGCTCCCACCTCTTAGCTTGTGCCATATTTTCCTGTGATCTGTCCTGGAGTCTCACTTCTGCTGCTCCATGCTTCCATCCAGGTATTCCTTCACTACTTGTGCCTCCTGACGCAACACTTTTCAACAGCATGATTACTTTTCTGTGCCAAGACCTTTAGTGAAGATACAAAGCTGGATTGATGAATGAGGAGGGTTTTTTCATCACTCTCCCCTGTGAAAGCTGCCTTCAGTTCCCCTTTATGCATGTTTTACCAATCCCTGTCTTCTCCGGCTTAGCGCACACATTCCTACATGGTGCTGTAGGAAAAGCTTTAGTGCAGGGCAGATGGATGGCACTGATGGTGTTTCCCTGAGATAAGCCCAGCACCCTTCCCAAAGGCTGCATCTGACATTGTGTGTTGAATCAGAGGCAGAGATTGAGGCAGGGCTTGAGCTTCGCATTTTCCTGTTCAACTCGACCTGTTCTCAGAAGAAGACACTGCAGCGGTGAGCCACAGCCTGGTCCACCATCCCCTGCCTCTGAAGGGCATTAGTCACTGCTCTCCCTGTGTGCTGGCACTGAATTTCTCAGCAAGGAACCTCTGTGGATGATGTTTCCAGGTGAGCAGAACCACGGGGCAGGTGAGAGAACAGGAATCACCAGTCTAGGGTTGCAAACAATGATCATGACAGCCATAAGAGTGACCCTGCTGGATTGTCTCACTGGAGGGGCTACATCTGTTTTCCATGAGGACTGCGGAGCAGAGCAATCATTCACGAGCCGTCCCTGCAGCTGCAGCGAGTGAGCTGTGTGCCACAGATGTAGGGCTGCTGTTCTGTGGAGTCCCTAACTGCACTGCTTGGTGCAGTGGCTGCCTTGGACACCAGCCCAGCTGAGACTCCCTTGGTCTATAGCACCTGAATGGGAAGCACTGGGTAGGAGATTCAGTTCAGCCTCAGCTTCCCCACATCTCACTGGGCTCTCTCCTCCCTACAGATATCAATGAGTGCTTGATGCAGGGCCTGTGCAAAGACGCCGAGTGTGTGAACACCCGTGGCAGCTTCCGCTGCACATGCAAGCCTGGCACCATGCTGGATCCATCCCGTAGCCATTGCATATGTAAGTGCTTGAGGGAACCCCCTCGGTTTGGGAAGGGGCCCCACAGCTGAATGGAGGCTGCAGCGTGCTTCCTGCCTCTTGCAAGTGGTTGTGTTATGCTGTCCTGCACTTATGTGCAGAATGGGTCCCGTGTCTCAGGCCACCTTCACCGATCATTCTCCATGGATATCTCATGGATCCTGTGGAGCCTGAAGCAGACATACCTGTGGTGCAGCAGCAGAGGATGGAGCCTCCTGGGTTGAGAGAGCTCCCACAGGAGCTAAATTTGCTTGGTGCTGGTGCTGCTGGGGGGATGGCTCAACAGCTGACAGCCAGGGGGTGTTTGGGGGAAGCATGGGAAGAGAAGGGCCCGAGGGGGAGAGATCGAGTGTCCCCTGTTCTCTCTTTGGAGAATGTAGAGCTTGACTTCTGGCACTGACCCTGCCGTTGTATTTCAGCGGACAAAGCAGTGTCTATGGAGCAGGGGCTATGTTACCGCTCAGCAGCCGGAGGTGTGTGCTCCTTCCCCCTCTCCCACCGCATCACCCAGCAGATCTGCTGCTGCAGCCGCGTCGGCAAGGGCTGGGGGAAAAACTGTGAGGAGTGCCCCGTGCCCGGCTCAGGTGAGATGTGCCCGCTTTGGCTTTGGTTAGACTGGGGCTTGGGCTTACCTGAACTTGCTGCCACACAGACGGCTGCAAGACGCAGAGCTGAGCAGTGCAAATGCTGGCCTGTGAGATCGGTACGGCAGCCCAGGGAGCAGACCTGTACTGCAGGGAGAGCATAGCTATGTCTGTGCCTGGCTTTTTTGGAGATACCAACAGCCCTTTTGTCTCTCTTCCATCTTCTGCTGGGGCGAAAGCCAGATGAGGATGAGTTGGCATGTCTTAGCATGGGGCAAAGTGGAGGAGAAAACACCAAAATCCTCAGGGCTGGGAAAAATCTTTAGGCGGTTATGTGGCACAAAGTAGTTAGTGCCGAGGTAGAAACAGTTAGTGCCAAGGTACAAGGGATTCACTTGTATCAGCTCTCTTGCTCAGCTTGAACCTTCCTGTAGCATGATCCCTTCCTAGCAGTACTGACCCACAGGAGGGATGTAGGTTTTGGAAGTACCAGCCAGTGCCTGTTAGAAACCAACCCTGCCCTGTAAGCAGATTCCTTTTGCTTGAAGCATCCACCAACCACTGCAGCCCAGACATGTTTCTATCAGGATTTAACTCTTAGAAATCTCCAGAAAACGGTTGGATAGAGAAACTGGTACCTGCATTCACATACGTATCCGTCCATGTTCACTACTTTCTTCCACCTGTCGCACCATCAAGTCTGGGTGTTGTAAGCCATTTTTTTCTACATATGATCCCAGCCCGCTTCCTTCCAACCTCTTCCCTCTAAAGCTTCGATTTGATTTTTCCTTGCAGAAGCTTTCAAGGAGATTTGTCCAGCAGGACATGGTTACACCTACTCCAGCGCTGATATCCGCCTGTCAATGAGGAAGGCAGAGGCAGAAGAGCTGCCCTTCAGCTTGGAAGATCAAGAGGAGAGCAGCAACTGGACGTTGGACTGGGCAGCAAGGAGACAACAACTGCAGGACAGCCTGCATGGGAGCATCCTGGAGGCATTCCCCTATCCTGGCACCTTGGCAGGAGAGGGTAGTATGGGGTCTACTGCTTAAAGCTGCTCCATCTGGGCTCTTGGGTGGGCAAATTCTGAGGTCCTGCCATGTCTCCATGGGTGGACTTCCAGCTGGTAAGGGCCTTCTACATAGGTATGAATACGCAAGGTGTTATTCATCCCTACCAGCATTCCTGGTGCACAAGACACCTCCGCTTCGAGACTTTGAAAAGGAAGTTGAGTGTTTCGGGCTCCTGTGTCTGCATCTTTGCAGCTAATGCTGGCTGGCCAGGCTGCCTCCACCAGGACCTCAGGTCTGAGTGGCAGTCCTGGCACTGGAGCAGAAGCTCCTGTGGTCCGTGCAGTGACAGGAAAGCAGTCCTGTTTTGGGAACAAACTCTTAGAGAGGAGCATGAGGAGCTGAGAGTCAGTGTCTTAGAGGTGGAGTGAAGTTAGAGCAGGCAGAGTTTGAGAAAGATCGTTGCCTGCCTTGTCTCTACTCACCATGCACTGTTTCACTTTCCAGGTGAAATTTCTCCTGCTGGGCAGGTCAGTAAGGTTTGTCTTGCTATCTCTGGGTGCGTCTGTAGTAGCCCAATGGGCAGGAAAAGGGATGTCATACAAATAGGTAATGTAGAAGTGTGAAACGTTTCTGTCCCTCAGGGTGCTGCTGATGACACCGCAGAGCCCGCCATGCGCAGAGGTGAGCATCGGGTTGACAGGAGGGAAGGGAATCCATGAGGAAGAGAATAGAGGAGAGCAGGGAGTCTGGGAGTTGCCTCCTTTGCATGGCAGCCCCTGATGCTGGGGAGGATGGGCTCCTAGCTGGGCTGGCTGGCTGTGGGGCAGCATGGGGGACCACTGCCACATTGTGGTGGCTGATGTGGGGCTATTAGGAGTGTGGAGAGGTGGTGGCTCCAGTGAGGTGTAGGAGGCTGTATTAAATAACAACACAATGATGTTGCTACAGCCACCTGGCAGCCCCTTCCCTGTACTCTCTGAGGGCTGTGAATGCAGGGACACTAAGCACAGGTAAACCTTAGGTGGGCACCTCTGCCTAGGACTGGGGGGCTGGACCTCACCTCTCTTCTTCTTCCTCGGCAGAAGAAGAAGAGTCCTGGCATGAGCCTCCTCAGCCTGACCCCACCACCATCTGGGATGCTGCTGCTCCTACACAGATGCCAGCGTGGGGTGCAGGTGTGTGTCCACTGCTCTCTGGGATTTCCCTCCTCTGCCTGGTGCTATGCGGGAAATTATGCCCTGAGCTCTGCCCTGGGGCTCTCTCCCTTCCCCAGCCTTCTTGCCTATCCCCGTATGTCCCACTTCCTGAAGAAAAGTCCCTGCCCTGCCACCCTGAGGTGTTGTTCCAGCCTGGCTCCAGTAGCTGCCAGCAAGGGAAATCCAGTTGGCCAGGGGAGGCATGAGAGTAATCCCATATGGGAAGAGAAGTGCTTGGCTTTCCGGGTCCTTCCCTGACTGCAGCTCGCTTGCCTGGCACGGCAGTGTCTGCTGGGTGAGGAGGGTCACGCGCCTGCTCTGGTGGCTTTGGCCACATTCCCTCCGCAGCACGAGCTGACTCATCGGGAAGTGGGAGCGCAAGAGGAGGCATGTGGTTCCCGGGGCGGCTTGTTTACTGCGCTGGAAACAAGGGCGGTCTTGTTCCAGAGTTGCTTAAGTGTCTGGGAGCGTGGCCCCTGCCCTCCATCAGGGGCTGGAGCACCTTAGGGAGTAGGCCTGGCAGAGGCACCTTGCTCAGGAATGCATCTTCCTCAATAGCCTTTTGTTTGGGGTTGAGCTACCCCCATCCGGCGGAGTGCTGAGGGGCATGAGATGACCCACTGCCCTCTCACTGCCGCCTGTGTCCCGCTTAGCAGGGTGGCAGGGAGTCCTGCTGTCGCCTAAAAAGAAGCCCCCTCACAGGTGTCAGGATCTGCTATCAGCCCTCCTCCAAGGCGTGGGGCAGGCAGGCTCCCTCACTAGCTTTTTGTGGGGCCAGGACACAGGTGAGCAGTGCAGGGGACTGGGGCATCCCAGCTGGGCTCATGCCAGAGGAGGTGGCAGTGTCTGCCACATCCTCCATGCAGCCCTATGGGTGCAGGCTGCCTGAAGATGTAGAGGAGTAAGCTCAGCACTGCTCTGCAAAAAGGGAAAAAGCAGCCTCCTCATCATGGTGTTGGGGACACAAGGCAGACACTGGACTCCATGCAACCTTTCAGTGCTGCTCCCAACTCTGTGCTCTCTCCTCCCAGGGGTCACCAGCTGTGCTTCTTCACCTCTCTCCTGCGGAGCCGGCACTTGTGCGCTCACCCCAGAGGGATACAGGTGCTTGTGCCACCCTGGCTATGTGTCGAACCCCAGCCACCTCCACTGCATTGGTAGGTTGGCACCTGCCCTTCCTGCCGGGCTCTGATGGACCATTTGCTCCTTCACGCTCCCAGGGGAAGGTTTTCTGGCAGCTCTGCTGAGCCCCTGCCCGCCTGCTGCACCGTGGGGCTGGCAGCCAGCTGCTGTGGTGACTGCTTGTCTTCCTTCCTTGCCCGAGTGCAGATGAAGATGAGTGCGTAAAAGATCCTTGTGCTGGAAAAGGTCGCTGCATCAATAGTGTGGGCTCCTATTTGTGCCTCTGCTACTCTGGGTACACCCTAGCTGTCTTGGAGGGCAAGCAGAGCTGTGAGGGTAAGAGATGTCCACCTGGCACAGAGCTTCCACCTTCCCATAGTTTCCTCAGTTGTCTGCACTCATGCTCACTCATGTACGTGCATACACACACATGCACTTGTGCACACAGTGCATACACACCTGCACGCAGCTGAACACATGCATGTACCACCTGCACACCCTCCCTCGCTGCAGGCCTGCGCATGGACAGCCTGATCCATGGGGGTGAACCCTTGCTCAGGGGCAGGACTGTGCCCATGGAGATCCAGGCAGGGGCCTGTGATGCCAGCACTGGTCACTGCTTCATGGCAAGGAAGGTGCAATGAGGGATGGAGGAGAGCTGTGGCACAGGTCTCCTGGGCAGAGCCTACTGCAATTGGAGCAGCTCTTTTCCTGCACCCAGCCTTCCCCATGCTGGAGGGAGAAAACTTCAGGACTGTCTCCCTGTTTGTTGTCAGATCGAGATGAATGTGAGCAGCCCTCTACCTGCCGGGGACAGCAATGCATCAACACACCAGGCTCCTACCGCTGCGAGTGCAAGGAGGGCTTTGCCATGGGTCCCAGAGGACAGTGCGAAGGTGAAGCTTGCTTCTCCTGGTTCCCGTGGCCCTCCAACCCACCCTGTGGAGACTTGAGCACCTCATTTTCTCACCACTCCATGTCTCATCCTGAAAGAGTGGAAGGACACATCTTCCCATGTTTTTCTGCCCTGTGCTGCCCCTGAGAGCTGCCTGTCCTCTGCCTGCTGAAGGGACAGGCTTTCCTGGGCTGGGAGATGGGAGTTGTGAGATTCTCTGCCACCTCCCTAGGGAGATTCCCCACGACCAGCCCATATTGGGTTCCTGTTCTAGGAGATGCACAGGCATTTTCATTCCAGCTTGACTCTTGTCACCAAACCCTCGTGCTGGCAAGTGGACTGCAGGGAGAGCAGGCTGCAGAGACTCGGGCTGCCTGTCCCCACAGCAGGGGACAGGAGTCATTCATGTGGCATGACCTGGGCCCTTCAGAGCATTCGACCCTGTGAACATACAATGTGCCTGATCAAAGATCCCTCCTTCTCAGTAGCTTGTCTACAACAGAAAGTGGGAAACTATTTTAAGAGGCAGTAAAGGAAAGGGGGCGCGCACAGAATGCTGGTCCCCCTACATGACCTCTAGAAATCACTCGCCTTAAGAACTTCCTGAGCAGGAGGCTGCATCCTAATCATAGTTACAAAAGTCCCTGATGAAACAGTCCTACACAGATGTTCTCCGATCCCTTTCTCTGCCCATGCACATTCCTAGTCTTGACGATGTCTCCTGCAGCAGCAGGTTTTGCAGATGGATTATGTCAGCCCTCAGGTGTGGGTGTAGGATCCTGAGTGATAAGTGAGACTATAAAAAGCATTGCCCAAGCTCTGTGAGATTATAAAAAGCATTGCCCAAGCCCTATCAAAGTCATCTCACCTCCTCTTTGGCATTGCTGTCCCCTTGGAAGGGGGACTCCGAGGATCCAGCTGAAGGAGTTATTGTGGAGAAGACTCCATTGTTTGTCTTTGGGAGCCTGAAAGGAGTGCGTTTCTTGGCAGATATCAACGAGTGTGCAGCTCCCAGCTCTTGTCCCCGTGGGAAGTGTGTCAATACGCTAGGCTCCTATAAGTGCGTCAGCTGTGGGGATGGCTACCAGCCCAGGAATGGGCGATGTGTTGGTGAGAAACATGGACTGTCACTGGGCAGCACCCTCATCCCCCACAGCTGTGCTCCCTGCAAGCTTCGAAAGGAGGAGGGTCATGGGCAGCACCCTCCTCCTGCAGGCAGGCAGCCGGCACGGTCAGGTCACAGTGCCCTCACGATCTCCCATTCCATATTGCTCTCTGCTGTGTCGTGCAGATGTGGACGAGTGTCTTGCGGAGGGGACCTGTGCTCATGGACGGTGTGTCAACCTGGACGGCTCCTTCCGCTGTTCCTGCTACCGGGGCTACAAGGTGGCATCTGATGGGAAGAGCTGCCAAGGTACCAGGGAGCCATGGATCCACTCTGAATTGTCATGTACCCAGTCCAGAGGTTTCCCTAGGCTCTTCCTGAATACTTGACTCTGCCTGAGTCCTGGCCACTGTGTTGGCTGGTTGTCTCAACGCATCTGCCCCTGGTCACATTTACACCACATCCTTCCCACTCATCCTGCTGTCCCTCGTGTTCTTGTGCAGATGTCGATGAGTGCGTGGCTCAGGCTGCCTGTCCCTCTGGACTCTGCCTCAACACCGAGGGCTCCTACTCCTGCATGGCTTGTGATGCTGGCTACACCGTCTCCAGAGATGGCAGCGTGTGTGAAGGTATCCCTTTCCCAGGGACAGAGGTGTGGGTGCTGAAGGGAATGAGGGAAGAGACAGTGCCATAGCTGGGTGGGGCCTACGGTCTTCTTTAGTCTTGGAATCTGTCTCCAGCTCTTTGGCTCTCTGATCAGCAGAGAGCCTGGGAACTGCACACAGCTGTCACCTAAAGCAACATTTATGAGACTTCTGGACTAATAATGATCTGAGAAAGGCAGAGCAGTACAGGAGGCTTAGAAGCATGGGCAGAGAGTTATGTGGTTCAGTTCAGAACTGTGTGCCTGAGAGCACATGTCCCAAATATAGGTCCTCAATAGACAGAAGAACCTTGTGTCCCCAGCCAGTGGAGAGGCTGTGGGCACCCAGTTTTCATCATTTTTCCCCAGCCCCTAATATAACTTGGATATGTTTAAAAGAAAAGCTTAGTTGAAGGACTCCTCTGTGCCAGGTATGCATGGCAGAGAGTTAACACCAGCATCCGTGTTGGTTGCATTGCTGAGACATGAGAGTGCTCCATCCCAGCCTTACAGCCCAACTGCCCCAGCACAGTCAAGAAAACTCCCTTTCTGGTGGCTGCTCCCATGGGATGTCCTGGGCTTGAGATGGCCAGGGACGGGAGGGGGCAGGGCTAGCAAAGGTATTTGTTTAAAGATTGGCTGTGTGCCAATCTGGAGTGCTCCAGAGCTCTGAAGCCTGTGCATAGTTGGCAAACAGAAGATCTTGCTTTTGATGTGACCCTCAGAAGAACTCCCTGCACGGGGGTGCCCAGTGGGGAAGGAGAGGGAGGCTTTCCTCCCTCTCTTCTGTTTCAGTGTCTGAGAAAGCTAGCATGAAATGAGCTGATGGAAGAATCATAGTTTGATCCCTTCCATCTGCCCTCCCTCTTTCCCAAGACTGCTTGTGAGCCCTTTTTTGGCCTCTTTGCTCCAGCCATGTCACAAGGGCATCTTATCAGGGTCCGATACCGTTTGTGTCACACTGACCCAGTGGCAGGATGGCACATCCTGCCCTGCCTTGACTGGTGGCCTTGTCTGTGGGTCTGGGTTTCATATTTGAAAAATGATAAGAATTTTGTGATAGTTTTGTGATAAATAAAGTAGGTTATTGTTCATCTCCAGAAGGATTCAAGAATATTGCTACTTGCAGCCCTTTGAGACTGGACAGCTGGGAATCTTGCCCTGAGGTAGTAGAGAGCAATGCTCATTTATGCCTGTGTTGTGCTTAGTGCTCTGCAAAGGGGAAGAGATGGTCCCTCCCTCAGAAGCTGCTGGTCTCAGGGCAGGAGAGAGGAGTACAGCAGGACCTTCCCCACTAGCATGTCTTCTGCTGCCTGCACACCAGCCCACCCTTCTGATTAGCAGCATCCTCCAATGCTTCCCCTTACCTCACAGGCCTGCAGGCAACAGCAGTCTGCTGGCACATCACAGCCTTCTGTTAGAGGGAAGGCACCCCTCTTTCCTCTGCTGTGAGCAAAAACGCTCAGAGTGCCAGCAGGCTCTGGCCAAAGCCTGGAAGAATTGAGTGGGAGAGGTTTTGTGGGAAGCTCTGCAGCTGGGCAAGAGCTGATGTAGTTCCCTGGTCAGCTTTGCCAGGAGGAGGAGATTGTAGGCAAGTCTGGCAGGTAGGAAAGCAGAGCCACAAAAGGTATGGCTGGAGCTGGGTTACTGTCCTGATGTATGGTCTTGTGTGACTGGCTGAAGAGAGGGTTTGTCAGCAGCTGTGGCTCTGTGCTGGCCTCTTGGTCGTTGTGGTAGCTAGTGCAGAGCTCTGCTGGAAGTGGACACTGGGCTTAGTGGGATCTCTGTGCTCACAGAATCACAGAATGGCTGAGGTTGGAAGGGCCCTCTGAAGGTCATCCTGTCCGAACCCCCTTCTCAGACAGGGCCACCTAGAGCTGGTTGCTCAGGAGTATGTCCAGATGGCTTTTGAATACCTCCAAGGAGGAAGATTCCACAACCTCTCTGGGCAATCTGTGCCAGTGTTCAGTAAGCCTCACACTAAAAACGTGTTTTGTGATGTTCAGATGGGACCTCCTGTGTTTTGGTTTATGCCCATTGCCTCTGGTACTGTCACTTGACACTACTGACTTGATCCCGGAATCCAGTTTATCCTGATCTCTGTGATGGAAGGGAGTGAAGAATTTGAGCTTACTCCTTATCTCAGTAACAGGAGGTCTTTGGCCTTGTCTCGCTGTGATGGGGTGCTCTGGGAGGGCAGGTCGAACCTACCTTACAGGACAGTAGCTGGGTGAAGGTTTCTCTGAGTGGGCATCTTCTCCATCAGTGGCAAGAGCTGAGGCCTCACTCTATGCTGTGCCCTTCTGCTTGGCAGATATGGATGAGTGTGAAGACCGTGCTGTTCAGTGCCTGGGGGGAGAGTGCAAGAACACCCCAGGCTCCTACGAGTGCCACTGCCGGGCTGGCTTTGAGCTCATCAATGGCACTGTGTGTGAAGGTATGAACCCTATCCCTGTAGCCCTCTGCATTCAGGATATACAGCTTCCCTATAGACACCTTTCTTTCTTGGCCAGGAGGATGGCAGTGCCAAGGCAGGTGATGCCACCATGCCTGGCATATCCATGAGTTTGTAGCCAAACGAAGGATCACCATGGGCAGGGAAGACTTCTGTCTCCCTGGCAAGAAAACCAGCAGCCTGGAGCCCCATGAGGGCTGCCTGTGAGAGACTGGAGAGAGGGAATCCTTAAGTGGCTTAAGTGAAGGATATCCCCCAGAGCTGGGTGTATGGCCTTGACTGCTCCCTTTGCAGATGTGAACGAGTGCCTGAAGAGTGAGATCTGCAGCCCCAATGGTGAGTGTCTCAACAGTCGTGGATCCTACTTCTGCATTTGTGCTCCTGGCTTCTCAAACACAGCTGGAGGAGTCAGCTGCCAAGGTGAGCTGGAGGGTGGCAGGGACATACCTTGGGTCCTGCCCTCTGTTCCCTCCCCTGCTGTGAGATCCTATTTTGACCTGATTTTCCAGATGTGGATGAATGTGCAGACAAATCTCGGTGCTCACAAGGCCAGTGCTTGAACACAGAAGGCTCCTACAGATGTCTGTGTGAAAATGGGTTCAAACATTCCCAGGAGACTGATGACTGCGTGGGTGAGAGTTCATTGCTGAGGAGATCAACCCACTGGGATTGGGGGGGATGGATGCAGCTAGTGCACGAGGGACAGCAGTTCCGCTCCCAGCACCCAGTATTGCTGGTCACGTGTAAGGAGGACTAGCAATTGTCCAGGGCCTCTGGCCATCTGGAATTTACCCAGGTACTGCAGTAAACAAGCAGGGTTCCCATCTGACCATCCTCATCCCCTTACTGTCCTCCCTGCAGATGTGGATGAGTGTAAAGAGTATGGGGATGCAATCTGCGGCACGTGGCGCTGCCAGAACAGCCTGGGCTCCTACCGTTGTATCATGGGCTGCCAGCCCGGCTTCCACTGGACCCCCTTGGGTGACTGCATTGGTGAGTACAATGCCAGGTGTCCCTGTCCCTCCTTCTGGCAAGGACAGGGTGGCTGTGGGACATCTCTGCCAGGGCCACGGGGGAGAAGGAGGAGGAGGAAATGTGTGGCTGGTGGAGAGGCAGATAATGCTGAGAGTTTGTTTTCTTGGCTGAGCTACTTGCTTGTGTCTAGACTACTCTCTTCCTGGCATCTGTAACAGACGCTGCATTGTGCTGCTTTGCACTTGGGGAGAGTCCTGGGCAGGTTGCAGCCACTCCAGGCTTGGCACTGGACTGCAGATCCCTGTAAGCTGTGCTTCCTGGGGCTGCTGCCTGTGCCCAGTCACCTGTCTGGCAGGGGTGGGCGAGGGGAAATGCTGCTGGTACCACTGCGGGCTATGCTGGGGAGTCTGGGTTTGGAGTTCAGGTTTCAGCAAAGATGAAAGAGCAAAGGGGTTTCTGTAGTTTTTGAGGCTCACGCTGGTTCAGGGAAGGCTGCAGCAAGGAGGAGCAGCTGCTGCCAGTTGCTGGGCTCAGGGCTGCACCAGGACTCAGATTTAGCATGTTGGGTTGCTCCTAGCATGTTGGCACATGGCTGCTCTGTATGCTCCAGGGAAATCTGCCACATGTAGTGGTAGGACGAGAGTGGGATGCAGGCAGCATGGCTGTAAACTTGCCCTCTCTAAGCAGAGGACCCAGGTGTGACTGTCCACCCCCACCAGCCTAGGGCTAGGCAGAAATTACTCCCTGTCACTGTTGCAGTTGGAGAAGGACCTGGTCAAGAACAGGGCAAGAGGGTATCATCTTAGATGTGTCTACACTTCAGTTGCACCCTTGTATCTCCTGCTGATGTGAGCCTACAGGCTCTGTGTCCCTTTACACCTCTGCAGGGACCTGCACCACCCTCAGTCGCCCCTGCCAACCACCTCCCACGCTTCCCCATCCATTTCCCATTCCCATCCTGTTCCTGTCACTCTATCCACTCAGCCTTCCTGCAGCTCTGGATGTTGCAGAAAGCTTCTCTTAACATGCACACTCATAGCAGGGGACTGAGCAGAGCAGCCAGACCCAGTTCTTCACGTCAAAGGATTGCATGCCCCATCCCCAGGTCTTGGGGTCAGAGCAGAAGGGCCTGGGCACAGGGTGTCCATTGGGAGAGGTGGGGTCTGGGGCAATTCCTGCTCTCCACTGTGCTGCAGACATAGATGAGTGCGCCAACGAGACGCTGTGCGGGAGCCATGGATTCTGTGAGAACTCGGATGGCTCCTTCCGCTGCCTTTGTGACCGTGGCTATGAGAGCTCACCCTCTGGGCACTACTGCATTGGTGAGTCTCCTTGATTGCTCTGCCAGTCAGTGAGGGAGAGCCATTGGCAGATGGCTGGGTTGTGTGACACCTTCTGGGGCATGGACAGGGACTACATCCACACATGGAGAATCCCAGACATTGACTGGGCAGCTCATGGAGGCAAAACCTCTCCCCTTAGCACAGCAGATCCTTGGGACTGGAAAGGAGAGCAGGGCTCTATGAAAAAGTGAGTGGCTCCCAGTGAACACAGAGCCTTTCTCTGTGCAGGTGGAAAGAAGATGCTTGGGGGCTGGAGGCACTGAAGGTGCTAGAGGGGTACTTTAATGGCTGCCTGGAGAGAACAGGTAGCATGAATATAACAAAAAAAGTTTTCCCCATGAAGACAGGCAGATAGTGGAACAGATTCCCAAGATGGCTGTGCAGTCACCATCCTTGGAGGTTTTAAAGACCCAACAAGCCAAAGGCCAGAGCAGCCTGGTGGGATCTGCTAACTGACCCTGCTTTGAGCAGGCGGTTGGACTAGAGGCCTCCAGTGGTCCCTTCAAATCTGGATGATCCTGTGATCCAGTGACTCACTGCAAGCTGGAGTTCGGGCTTCTTGAATCCATTGAGAGCAGGGCAGGAAGCTCTTGCCAGACTTGTGCTGAGCCACAGTATGAACAGAGCTCTCTGTTTCCTTACTCAAGGGTGACCCCAAGCTGCAGACCGTGCATGGACTGTCCGTGCAGAGGCAGGGCTCCAGCTGCCACCACTGCCGCTTGCTTTGCAGATGTGAATGAGTGCGAGCTGATGGTTGCCGTGTGCGGGACTGCGCTCTGCGAGAATGTGGAGGGATCCTTCCTCTGCCTCTGCCCCAGTGACCATGAGGAGTACGACACAGAGGCAGGACAGTGCAAGCCCCGAGCAGCCGTGGGTGA
The DNA here is from genome assembly GCA_033556795.1 of Tapera naevia. NCBI lineage: Eukaryota > Metazoa > Chordata > Aves > Cuculiformes > Neomorphidae > Tapera > Tapera naevia. The sequence goes on along the minus strand of JAUMJJ010000023.1, from coordinate 14,862,802 downwards.
GTGGGCAGCTAGGACTGAAGCATGGGTGGCAGCTGGAGCAGGAGTGTGACAGCTCTGGCTGGGATGAGATAAAGCCATGGCTGTACAAGCTTACACAAGCATGGGCAAACTTTTGTCTGTGGAATGCCGAGAAGCCTGAAAGTGGGGACCTGGGAAGGTTATGCTGCTGGTGATGGTTGTGCTCTGGGACCTCCTAAGGTGTGGGATGCTGTGTTGGGGTGCCAAGGACCCCATCCTGTCCCTGCTCTGCTGTGTTCTAGAGGGCCCAGAGACACACTCAGCCCACCTCTTTGACAGCGCAGAGCGGAAACAGTGCTACTATCACATCAGTGACGTTCGCCTGTGTGACAGTGTCCTGGCCAAGAACATCACCAAGGAGGAGTGCTGCTGTACTGTGGGGGCAGCCTGGGGTGACAACTGTGAGACTTACCCCTGCCCCATCCCAGGCACAGGTAGGACTGTGGCCCCACCATGCCAGGTAAGGCCAGTGCTCTGCCCACCAGCTCCACCTTGGTTGCACTAATGAGCTGTTTCTTTCTTTCCCATCTGCCCTTGGCATCTGCCTCCTGGCCAGTGGAGTACCAAGAGATCTGCCCTCTTGGGAAGGGCTATGTTCCCAAGGAGGATTTGCTCTCAGGAAAAGTGTCTTTCACAGGTACTAGCACCATTTTCTCTCATTTCTTCCAAGGGGAGGAGGGAGGGCACTGTGCAAAGCATGGATATGTGTCCACGGAAGTACTTCTCTGGGGCTGTGGTGGGAGATGCTAACATCCTGCTGCTGTTTTTATCCATTCAGAGAAATCCCAGATTGCAAATATCACTAAGCTGGAAGTGCCACTTCCTCCAGTCCTGCCTCACTGCTGGCAGTGAATCTTTCTTGGTCCAAATCTCTCATGCCCATTTCAAACCAGGGATGCAGTCCAGCAAGACACAACTCTTCTGGTTAATGATCAGATCTCCCAGTGGCCGCCTGGCCCAGTCTTTAGCGCTTCACCTTCAGGAGATTGTTTTTATGACCTTCCAGATACACACATGAATTTCCTGTTTGTGAAATTATCCTGTTCCCTGCCATCCCTACTCCTACTCTGCCTGTGGGTAATTCCCCCTCTGTTTCCAGGCATGGGGCCAGTGGGAGAAGCAAGGGGCTCACTCAGAGACCTTTCAGTAATCCATACCAGGGTGCTATGCTGGCTCTCTGTGAGTACAGCACCCAGCCCATCTTGTTTCAACAACTCTGGTCCCTGAGACTCTCTCTTTTTCTCTCCATCCATCTCTCAGACATGGACGAGTGTGAGATATTTGGCTCCGAGTTCTGCCGCAATGGACAGTGTTTGAACACAGTGCCAGGCTACAAGTGCTTCTGCCGTACAGGCTACTTCTATGACTCCAGCAGGCTTGAGTGTGTTGGTAAGATGGCCTCAAAAAGCACTGTGCTCCCACTGGGCATGGAATGACAGCCATGCTGCTGCAACCAGAGTTGTCCCTGCTGCCCGTGCTACAGGGACACATCTGGGTGACAGGTTGCCTGGGACCCTCCCCGGGAATAAGGGCGAAGGTGGCAGAAGCCCCCAAAGTCCCCGTTTTTACAAAGAAAGGGTTGTGTTATCCATGTCTGCCAGTTTCAAATATTGCTCTGTCCTTGTGCATGGGCAGACCAAGATGAGTGTCAAAATGAAGTGTACTGCATCAATGGAGAGTGTCTGAACACGGATGGATCCTACCACTGTTTCTGCAGCCTCCCTCTTGTGCTGGATGCCACTGGCAACCGGTGTGTGAACCTCTCCAACAGAGCAGGTGAGCCCAAGCCCCTGTTAGAGCAGATCTTTACCCCACACATCCTGCCGTGCAGCTGGGTCTCCTGGGAGGGAGCAGTGGGTGGGGGCTCGGTGCCAGACTAAGGATGCCAGTGCCAGCACAGTGTGCAGCCATGGCAGGTGTGGCAGGAGCTGCGGCAAATGGTCATCCCTCTCAAGTCAAGGAGAATGGCACTCTTCTGGATGATTTTCATGGCATATTTTGCTTGTGACACTCACAGATGCCTTGGAGGAATACGAAATCCACCTGGACGTCTGCTGGCAGACTGTTGCTGACTACATCTGCCAAGACCTCCTGCGTGGCGAGCAGACCACATACACCGAGTGCTGCTGCCGGCTTGGCGAAGCCTGGGGCCAGAACTGCGCACTCTGCCCACACAGATCCTCCGGTGAGCGGGGCAGCATTGGCCAGCGTTCCCTAGCAGAAGCAGGGATGGGCTGGGCTGCTGCCAGGCAAGCTGTGCAGGGTCAGCCATGTATGGCTACAGCGAGGGCTCCTCTTGCCATCCACATTGCCGAAGTCAGCCCAAGGAGTGGGTGAACCCCCTGCCTCTCCAGGGCTGAGCTGCACCAGTACCTGCAGCGGTTTTGCAATGAGTCTGAGGGGAGAGTTGCTCTGTGCACACTGCTTCTGCTTAGCTTAGAAGAGGTGAGGCAGTGGCAGCCCAGGATGGGAGTGCACTGGGAACTGGGGTTCTCAGTGTTCAAGGACTTGCTGGTCCCTAACAGGAGCTAGTCTTCTCAAAGTTGTGGTCCCATCAGCAAACTACAGAGCTTTGGAGGCCATTGAATGCAGGGCTAGCTCTGCTGGCCCAGTGCAGATGTGCCTCTCCAGTCATAGCAACCTACCTGTCTTGAGCCTGGCTGCACTGACCCTTCCTTTTATCTCACCACTTGCAGCTGATTTTGCTTTCCTGTGTAATGGGGCCAGTGAAGACAGCGAGAGAGGGGCTGAGCTCCGAGAAAGACCTAGGTATGAGTACGGACTAGGCTTGGAAGACCCCCACTATGGCCTTCCCAGCCCCTACTACAACTACCTGGAGTCTGAGTATGGAAACCCCGATGCTGGTTTCCCTCAGAGGGAAACACACAACAGTGAGTTTCGTGGAAGCCCCCTCCACCACAGCCCAGGGCGACCTCCACCCCGCTACCTGCCTAGCCAGACTGGTGAGTACTGGGAGAAATGGAGCAATGCCTTCCCACCCAGACTGTATCCATCAGGACTGCCTGGCAGCTCCTACCCTGGCCAGGATGGTCCAGGTTTGGAGCAAGCTCTGCTCCTGGCTGCTCTGAGTCGATTATGGCCCCACCAGCACTGACTTGCCACATGCCCAATGTCCCGTCTGCAGCTGGGCAGAGAGTCACCCTGCCCTGACACCACCTTCCCACCCTCCAGGCCTCTACGAGGGCTTTGAGGGTCTGCAGGCCGAGGAGTGTGGGATCCTCAATGGCTGTGAGAATGGGCGCTGCGTGCGTGTCCGGGAGGGCTACACCTGCGACTGCTTTGATGGCTTCCAGCTGGACATGACCCGCATGGCCTGCGTGGGTGAGTGGTGGGGGAGCCAGCCCCAGGGGTGCTGGTGTGGGCAGTCTGTCCACCGGGTCCCATGGCGGCTGCCACTCTCTGGCAGCGCTGGCAGGGACAGCTGCTGCAGGAGTTCCTGCTCACCCTGGTGCTGCTTCCCACAAAGGTGAGAGGACCACCATGGAGATTCATCCAGCTACCTTCTACCAGCTGGATCGGGGGACCTTAGGGCATCATAGGGAGCTGGTGATTGCTCCCTTCTTTACTTAACGCTCTTGTACATCACCAGCCACTTTTACTCTATGCCTGCTTACTTTCCGCTGTGTTCCCCACTGCACTGTGAAATTCCTCACTTTCTGTCCTGCCTTACAAGACATGGTCTCTAAGGCTTCGCTCTGCAGCAATTCTACATCCCTGGGCTGTGCCTTCATCCTTTTAACAGTGCAGCTCCCCAAGCCAGCTGAGGCACCAGGCACACAACAGAGCAGATGAAGTGCCTCTTTCTCCTTAGGCACAGCGTTCACTCCTTCTCCCAGCATCCTTATTGCAGGACATAATCATGCAGCTTCTTCATACAAAACTCATGGGCTCTGCCTCCCGAAATGGGCAGAATGGCTGCCTGACCTGTTACTCCCCCTAGTGCATTTGTACACTCTTTTACCCTTTCCTTGGCCACACTTGCCTTTGGTGAATTTTGTCTGGTTGATTTTTGACCACTTCTTTGCTTGATCAGAATGAGTGTGAACCCTGCAGAGTGCTTGAAGCTTAGCATCACACGCAAAGGGATTCTTCCTTTGTCCACTTTAATGACAACATTGGATGGATCAGGGATGAGGACAGACTTCTGCAGTCTGTGCTTTAAGTAGCTTTTATTGTAACAGCCAGGTATTGCTTATTACCTTTGGAGTGCAGCTTTGCAGCCCATTGTGTAATTGCCACAATTTCACCAATGCTGTATTTTCTCATTCTGCTTGAGTGTGTCATGTGAGAGCATGTTGAAATCTTTGCTGTGGCCAAGACACATCATATCAACTGCTTCTCCCTTATCTGTCCAGTTATCAGGTCAGCAAAGGGAGTAAGATTGGCTTAACGTAATCAGGCCTTAGCAGACCTGCACTGGCTATTTAATGACCCTGGTATCCTTTGGAGGTTTATGACCTGATCACTCACAAACCTGGTCTGTTTGAGGAAATGGGGGTGCATACTCAGCAATTCTGGATTCTCCCTTCTCTGTGTTTGAAGGTAGTTATCAGATCTATGCTTCCTCAGGTCTCTGAGACCTCTTTTATCCTCCATCTTGGACAGAATTGCCAGTTTTTCAGGGACTGCAGGAGCATTAAGGATGCCAAGATGAGTTGCAGCAGGCCTTTAGCAATATGGATGTAACTGTTGAACATCTCCATCACAGCCTTTCCTGCACTCCTGCACCCTCGTTTAAACATTTCAAACAAGATCCACACCCAGTCTGGTCACCACAAGCATTTTTATGATGGCTGGAACAAAGCCTGCAGTTAGCTGCTCCAGCAAGCTCTGTTGGCTGGCTTTTGTTTCCTCCACTGATAAGGGACCAGACCAACATTCCCCATTGTTTCCAGCTGATGTAATTATGGAGCCTTTTCTTGTTGCCTTTCTGTCCTTGAATAACTAGCAGTCATTTTACACTGGAGTCTGTCTTGGCATTTTTTTCCCTTCAGTTCTCCTTTGTGGTGTTTAGTCACGTCCCTGTGTTTTTACCTTGCTGGTTTCAGGCCTTTAGAGTACTGCTGCGGCTGCTGCAGAGCTTCCCCTCTTGCCTACTAATAGGGAGAGCTTGCCCTCACCCTGCAAGATGGGCTGCCTGCCCTCACCCCTGCCTGAGCAGGCAGGCTCTACAGTTTGATGTGCTCTACTGCCTCTGGGTTTTGGGTGTCTTTGGTTGCCTTGTTTCACTTCTCCTCTCAATTTCTTTGTTCAAAGCCAAACTAGCTTGCTATTCCCCCTTTTACATTGCCTTGGAGCCCCCAGCAAGTCTGCTTCTCCCACTGCCCAGGCTGCGGAGAACATCTCCCTTGATATTCTGCCTATCATCTACTTGTGCTTCTGCACAAGCCCAGTCTGTCCATGTTCTGGTCCCGAGGTTTAGCCCAAGTCCACAGTGCTCATTCAGCCTTTGCTTTGGCTAAATACGAAGGCTGTCTTGTTCTTCAAGCTCACTCATCTCACATTTCCCCTCTTCACCGCCTTCATCCTGTGACCGCTATGCTTCCTCCCACCATACTTGGAGGTTTTGCTCCTAGCCTCCCTCCCAGGGGTTGCACTTCCCTTTCTTTGCCAGATGGCCCTCTCCATCTGTGCTGGGGATAACTGGAGGTCCCTGGGATCCAGAGCTCTTCAGCCCTCCTAGGTTTCACTGGTCAGTGCTGAGACTTCACTCTCCCTTGAGTGGCCAGCTGAACCCATCAACTGCTCCCCACTCCCGCTCCCTGGTTATCTGCAGGGGGTGATGCTGGAGTTTGTGGTCAGAGGGTTCAGATCTGCATTGGCAGGTGAGGATTTGGGCTCTGGAGAGCACAGGGATGCTCTGCCCAGCTGGTGGCCCCACCACAAATAGGGGTAGCTCAGGCAGGGTGTCCTCGGAAGTGCATTTAGCAGAGCAGACCCATCGCAGTGGGGCAGCTGCTGCAGAGCTTGCATGCACACTCTGGCCCAGTAGTGAGCCAGCTGAGTGAGCCCTTTGGCACAGTTTGCAGGTTAGTAAAACAAGCCCTTGTTTGCACAGCATGAAGCCCTCTGTGTTCTGGTCCTGGAGGTGATAATCGGCCTCTCAGGGCCACCATCATCTGCCTCCTGGCCTTGTTGGATCAGGAAAGAGCATTTTCCAAGGCTGGAGGCAGCCTTTCTCCCAGCTCTTACGCTAGCACAACCTAATAGCAGAAGCTGCTAACTCAAGGGTGTCATCAGCTGCAGAGCCGGGGCGGGGCGAGAGGGGGCTTATCTGGCATGCATTGCCGAGGGATTGAGGAGGGCTTCGCTGAGGAATGTGGTAGGCTGATTGTGTCACACGGGGCATCCTAGATGTGCCTGGGGGGGCCATGGGGAGCCTGTGGAGAAGGGCCAGAGGAGTGTCAAGGGCATAAGGAGATGTTTACTGCAGGCTGCGACGGCTCTCTGTGCCACCTTGTGGCTCAGCCCCACTCCTTCTCTTCCTTGCAGACATCAACGAGTGTGAGGAGGTGGGCAGCCCTGAGCCCCTGTGCCAGGGTGGCATCTGCGAGAACACAGAGGGCTCCTACCGCTGCCACTGCTCACCAGGCTACGTGGCCCTGGCCCGGCCCCACCACTGCGTGCCCCAGACAGCCCAGAGCCAAGCGGCAGCATAGCTCTAGTGGAGCAGGGGGTGAGGGTGCTCCCCTCTGGTGTGTAGCTCTGGCACCTAGGTCCTGGGAGCATAGAGAACAGGCCCCCGGGGCTTCGAGGCTCTTTCTTCTTCCCCTCCAAAGCGCACAACTTCCCCACCACCTCTCTCTACAAGCCAGGGCTGAGCTCCCAGCCTCTGCTCTCCCCTGTGCCCTGCCAGCCCCTGCTCCTGCTGCAGTACAGCCTACCCTGACCCCCAGTGCCTGTCGCATCACCCTGTGCCGTGGAGGTTCACAGAACATCTTGCCCTGCCATGCAGCCCTGGCCTCCCCTCCTTACCCTGCCAAGAAAGGGTGTTCATCCTCCACCACTGCTGCACTGACCTAACAACAAGCCTCACCCCCACCACGGGTGGTGGCCCCACTCCTTGTGAAGCATGCAGCCCCCAGGCCAGAGCTTTGAGGGGGGATCAACTCCAGCTTTCTAAAGCTGCTGCCTAACCTTGGGGCATGGCGGAGAGGCCAGAGGGGCCCCTGGGCCAGCTCTATCTCCAGCCAGCCTAGGCACATCCCTTAGCCCCACACTTTGCCTTTGTGCTCCATGCTGGCTGGGCGGGGGACGGTCTAGCTTACTTTTTGTAAAGTTGTTGACTTTTTTTTTTTTTAACTGAGTCTGCTGGAAACTTTTCTCATGTTGTTAAATAAAACATTTATTTTGGGCCCCTGTGGCTCAAGACACTGGGGCTGGTCAGAACTGTGCTTGTCTTGCCTCTGCCAAGATGTACCAGAGCCACAGTCTCCCTGTGGGTCCAGCCTGGCAAAGCCACGCCACTCTCATAAGCCAATTCTTATCCTCTTCTGCTGGCAGTCAGCCACCTCCTGAGCCAGAGCAGAGATTCTTGCCAGGCCAAATACTTGCTTATCTCCCAAGCCCAGTGCCAGCCACAGGAGCCAACTCCAGTCCTCACAGACAGCAGGTTGTGGCTGCTCGCATTGCATCTTTTTCATCGAGGGGGCTACAGTTTACGCCTGAGAGCGTGTAGCTTTCTGCACTTGGCAAGAGCCTGCAGGCAGGTCTGGAAGCTGCTTTTGCAGTGCCAGAGCCCTCACTAGAAAGGCCTTTACCTATGTTGCAGCAAACAAGACCCTATTCTACACCACCACTTCCTCAAGGAACCACTGCACAATTTCAGACCAGCATAGAACCAGCAAAGCCAGACATTGCCAGCTGGACACCCTAGCAGCAGAGATGCCTGGCTGCTTGCAGGTCACCTACACTCAGGTCAGCACACTACCTACATCCATGCCTTCAGTTGAGAAATACGACCAGCCCAATCCCACCTAAAAGATACCCAGCAACTCTGCTTTTTCTCCCGCTCCTCTCCACTCACAGAAGACAACGCAAGCAGATTTTGTCTAGCCTTTATTAAAAGGAAAGTTACAAAAAGAGGTTTGGGAGCTCCCAGAAGCTCCAAAATAGTAGTGCAAACCACTGGTTAGAGGAAGAATCATCCCTGCAGAGATGTTGAATGCCATTTGGCTTTGCATCCACAAAAAGAAGTTTTCCCAGCTGCCGTCCAGCTGCTGGCTTGAGCAGGGGCCCAGGACAGAGCAGGCTGCCAGCTAACAGAAAGCCTCCTCTCCTTCATCTGCATGGATGGCATATGCAGGACCCATGGGCATCCTGGTTGTGACAGAAGTACAGGGAGGTGGATGAAGCCAGCATTCTAGAAGAGGCACTGAAGGGTTACCAGGTAGCAGCTCAGACACTAGCCGGGTTCATTGAAGAGAAAATCCTTTGTGAGAACAGCTCCAGTTCAAACAACTAAAGCGCCTCAGCAGAGCAACTGGAGGACGATGCTCAGTCACTCCTGCAGCAGACCCTGCTCCCCCTTGAGCTGCTGCAAGAACACTCCAGGGGGATCCAATTGGGATATGAGCCCGCTGCCCATGGCTGACCTTGCCGAAACACAGTACTGGCTGCTCAGAGGCTGCAGAGCTCTGGAGGAAGCAGTAAGAAATGCTTATTATATAAAAGAATTTGGCCTGTTTTGTCTTCCGTTTTTCCCCTCCCCAAGCCCTACTAATGGCAGGGCTTCTCAGCTGGTGATCTGCACTGGTATCTTCCAGCAGAACAACATCTGGTCCTGGTCATCCACCAGTTCCCACTTCACAATCAGTTTAATCTGAAAGAGAGAGAGGAGCAGAGGGAAATGAGAGTGTTCAGGAAGCCTTAAGGAAAGGACACAGGGAGGGCAATTATCACTTGTGTGGACTGAGGAGATCACGGGAGCTCTGCGCAAAGAGGACAGAGCTAGGGCACCAGGCCCACTGTAGGCCATGTTCACATGGGGACTCCAGGACTATCTTACATGGATGGAATATTACATGAGACAAAAGACCTCCACACGCTGCGCTCAGATCCCCACTCTCTGAGTAACAAGAGAGTGGAAACACCCTGCAGCCTCCCAACTGAGCTGCACTCTGGAGCTGAGCACCTCAGTTTGGGGGCATCTGGCTGAATGCAGCAGGCTCTGCACGAAGGCACAGTCCAGGACAATACCTGGGCAGCTGAAGTAATTTCTCAGCTGCTTCCTCTGCTGGATCTGTCCCAAAGTGGAAACTTGAAGCAAGAGTCATGCTCACAGCAGAAGTGCCACCAGATAGTCCAAGGAGTGTTCTGAACTCTTCACCACCACCTCAAGACATAGTGCCCTTCCTTAAAAGCAGGCAGCAGGACTGCCTCAAGAAGGACCAGAGCTCCAAGAAGAAGGCCCGATTACTTACACTAGGGTACTCGCTCTTCACAGGCAGTTTATTCAGGTAGCTGTAGGAGCGGCCCTTCTGAATAGGGCACTGGATCCCAGACTTGCATCCATCAGGCTCAGGAATGGGAAAGGGTATGTCCACGTGCAGCATCTCACCATACACCTTTGCTTGGCTGCCCTGGCTTTCAATCTCTGCAGAACAGAGAAGCATGAGCACAGCACCAGAGCAGGGAACACACTTCTACATCACACCCTCCCCACCACATACTCTGGAGGCTGCAAGAACTCAACTAAGTGAAGCTCTTCCTCCCTGGCCACTTGTTCTCACCCACAGCCCTCTCCAGCCACCCTACTCTGCTCTTCTCCGAGTAGTGGGACCCAGAGGCGGTGACATCCCCCTGCCCACCCTCCCCAGCGCCCCAGCCGTGGAAGCGACGCTTACTGCTGGCGAAGGTGACATTGATGCTGTAGGATGTCCCTTTGTGGAGCAGGCAGGGCTGCGTGGGGCAGGGGCTCACGTTCACCTCTTGGATGCTGCCGTCTTTGGAACCTGCAAGGAAGAGCTGGTCTCACCGGGCCCTCTCCGCCCGCTGCCCCCGCTCCCGCTCGCCACTCACCGCAGTCGATGAAGCGGAGGGGCTCGGCCAGCACGGCGGCGGCGCCCAGCGCCAGCAGCAGGGCGAACGACGATGGCGCCATGGCCGCAGCGCAGCAGGACAGCGCCGCCGGCGCCCCCGCGGCGTCACATGAGCGCGGCGACCCCACCCACGGCCCTCAGCCCCGCCCACCGTCCGGGACCGCCCCGGCCAGGACCCCCCACAACCGTCTGGGGCGCCCCGCCCACCGGCCCCAGCCCCGCCCACCGCCAGGGACCACTCCGCCCACCTCTCCAGCTCCGCCCACCGCCAGGGGCCGCCCCGCATAGCTCTCTGAGCCCAGCCCGGCATCGCCCTCAGCCAGCGCCCACGGCCCGGGGCCGCTCCCGCCGGCGCGCCGCCCCCGCCCCCGGCGGGTCAGCCAGGGCAAGGCTGCGGCCTGGAAAGGGGTGGTGGGAGGAGAGGAGCGGGCTGGAAGTGCGGTGCTCGTACAGACAGGCAGATAGGCACCCTACCCGAAAGCATCGCTGCTGGGTTGCACTGGTGCGCGCAGTGCTACGGGGAAGCAGCTGGAGAATGTGGCAGTGCCATGGGCTGGGAAGCTCTTTCACTGCCTCTAGTGAGGAGGGCGAAAAAGATGAAAATCAAGTAGCCAGCGTAGTAAACTGGCCTGCAGCGTTATTCTTTACTTATTCTGTACCTCGTGCTCTGCGTGGCTGTGAAACCTGAGTGTCAAGAGTTACGTCTACCAAGTAATTGCTGTGGTTGCTGCGTTTCACACAGCACGTACAAGCCAGCCCCGCTTCACAAACTTGAAACGTCTGACTCCTAGCTTTGTGCTGTGGATGCCGACACAAATCGGAGGATCATTAAGATGCTTCAGAAAGTGTGTGGCTCGAACTTCAGTATACAGCTTCTCACCAGTTTCACACGGCAGCGAGCATTACCCTTCACAGGGTCACTCAGGATCATCATAAAGGCACGTGAGTGCCGATTTGATAGGAACGCGGCACAGCTGACACAGCATCTCCCTTCAGACCTCTGTCCCAGTAAGGTATATCTGCCTACTCAGCTTCAGCTGCGCTGCCAAGTGACTCAGAGAGAAATCTCCCACACTTCCCTCAGGATTTCCACAGAGAGGGTCACACTAGAAACCCCAGAGGCATTAGCAGGACTTAGCAGGATTTGTTCTTGTGTCTCTCTGCTGAGCAGCTTAGCTCTTCAGAAAAAGGGATCCCTTCCTTCAGAAAGGGGAGTGAGGCTTTTACATATACTTAAGATTCTAAACAAGCATTCAATTTGCAGAGTCCTCAGACAAGCAGACCAGGGTGCTTACAGCAGCCCTATCCAAAAAAAAAAAGGAAAAGACCCTGCCAAGACTCAGTTATGTCTTTATACTCACCTAGCACACTTCTTAAATGACCCACATAAAGTCTTTTTCTTTGTGCATGAGAACTTGTGCCCTTAGAAAGACTTTCCTTCTCCCCATTCTTCAAGTCTTATAGATCATAAACAAAGCTACCTATTTGACTGCCAAAAACAGAGGTGGGGTCAGGTCAGAGCAAGACCATAATCTACCGTCTCACATTCACAGGATAAGCAGTGTTATGCTTAGGAGCAAATTTCACAATGCATTAAATTTGGATGCCTTCCTGTGAAACAGCTCTCCAGGTATCTTTACTTCACAGATGCTTCTGTGCAGTGGCAGCAACTATATACATGCATGTCTGCACATATGAGTGCATGGCTTTGAGTTACAAGTTGTTGAATCTAGGATCAGAATTAACACATCCATTCCCTCTAGAACTGTATTAATAATAAAAAAAAAACCCTAAGAAGCTTAAGTTTGTAAAACTACACCCAAGGTCTCAACAGAAAAAAGCCGCAGAAACCTTCTGCCCTCAGTTTTTAGCTGGTATCACATTATCATCATGATAGTTTTGTCATAACAGCACTAAAGCTTAAATTCCCCAAAGTAGCACAGCCATTATAAGCCTAACAGACCTTGCTTTTAGGCACATGCCCCTTTCAACATCTGACGCAAGATTTGAGCCTCCAGGTCACCTTGGACCCTAACATTTCACCAAAATATCTCACAAGGACTCAATTCAGCTTTAGGCTGGTCTCATTATTTTGCAGACAGGGCTCCTCCCAGATTACCAGCATCACAGGGAGCTTGTGCTAAGAAAGCCAACAGACAAATTCTTTCCAGCCAGACTGATGCTCAGGTTCTTAATTTCTGTAATCCAACAAACTCAATTACATGAGGAAAAGTCTACAGTTCTGCTTTATGAGCTAACTACACCCAGTGAATTAAAATCCCTGTAACAGTGCAGCTCAGTGAACAAGCATGACAGCAGCAGTGAAAGCAGAAGCCAGATTCTCAAGAAAATCCACATACAGATTAATCAATTTTACTGTTTTCAGCCAGAACATGCTCCTTTTGCTACAGATAGTCATAATTCACATCCAAACGCACCACAAGCTGCTATCACATTCAAGGCCATGCCAGAAGTTTTGTCACCAGCTTCTGAATCACTAAAACAAGATCAGTTTTCCATCCAAACAAATACAAGATGATTTAACCATACACATTGCAGAGGAGAATACGGCAAACTGTGTAGAGAATTCAACTGTCAGAAAAATCTCTTCAAAACAGTGTGCTTAAAGAGAGTTAAAGGAACTCCCCAGGCACGGATACCACAGACCAGAATAAGAAGGGGAAAACAAAACACAACCAAATCTAAAAACAGATTAAATCAAGCTATCAGGAATAAGATGGCCAACAAAATCACAGCCCAGGAAGAAAGAAAACCTAGACGGTAACTCTGGGTGAGAGAAAAACACTACCATACCACATAGCTGATAGAAGTTAAAACCAGGCTGTGATAAGAAAGATGTGCAAAGAAGCAACTGTTCTCTTTAAATACACCCCCCTCTCCTAGCTGCTCATAAATTTTTTCCCCAGCACCTGAGTCACTCCTCAGTGTAGTAATTTATTAATTAGATTAAATTAACTCTGAGTGAGGCCTCTTTCTCGTTCTTTCAGTCTGCACTGTTCCAAAATGCCTGTTAAGGATTCATCAAGCATTGCATGTACTTGTATTAATATCAGCTTCCCTGGGACCCTACCTATGATAATTTCCTGGCTCTATCCTAACATCATTAGTTAGCCCAAGGGCAAACAAAAGTGAACAGCTCAAACCAGTATTATTTACATGCTAAAGTTGGGACAAATAAGCAAAAGTGTGTGGTTGCAAAAGCATCACCTTGCTTGGAACGGAAGGGTGAGAAAGCAAACCATCCCAGGGTCCCGAGGTCCCATGACATTAAATCACTCTCTCCTGCTGGGATGACCGGTTTTCCTCCACCACCCTACTCTGTGACTCTCCACAGGCCTGGGCAGGGGTAAGGAACAGGATTCCTCCCCCAGAAGCACATGAGGAAGAAAGAGATTAAGGTTCTTTTAATCGAGGGCATGCCTTATGAGCAACCCGCCAGGCTGCTGTCACATGGTAGATGAGCAGGATTAAGAGAGACATTAGGCAGGGCTGCTAGCCAGGCTCAGGTCTCAGCTGAGTAAGAGAAGACACATCCACAGAAGCTCTCTAGACAGAAGTTTTCCAAGAGAAAAGCATCTTGAACAAAAGGCATGCAACCTTTCACTGGGCCCAAAATCCTTGCTTGCTTGCCATTTTGACTGTGAGGAGTTCACAGAGAGCCATTAAGCCCCTATGAAGGATCGGACAAGAACAGAAAGGGCCCGGGGGGTTTGAAGTGCCAAGGAGGAGCTGAAGCCATCAAGAGAAACGTTGCTTGGTGTTGTGGGCACTGCTCAGGCAGGAAGGAAGAGATATACTGGAGGGGAGGGAGAGTAAGGGGTGGGCGTTAGGCTGAGCACCCCCTCAAAGCACAACCAGCCTGCATGGGGATTTCTGAGCTGAGCCCCTGCCTGATAAAGGACAGCAAAACCCAGAAAAGCCAGGATCAGAGAAAAGCCCTCAACCCCTTCACCCAGGCTTCCCCTGTGACAGTACCCTGGCCCTCAGGACCTCTGGGTACTACTCGGAATAAACAGCCCTCACAGCTCATTACAGGGACAACACCCCGCGGGAGAGCGCTGCGTTATTTACTTTACTACCCTTTGCGTTTTATTGCTGTTTATTTCTCTCCACAAGCGGCGACGCTCGTGAAAGCAAACGCTCCCAAAGACGAGCGGCTGCTTCGCTCGCCCGTTCGGCTTTAGCGGAACAGTAGCCCAGCGCTCGACACTTCAACCATGGCGGCGCTCCCGGAAACGGCAGCAACCAATGGGTGGGCGGGAGAGCAGGCGGGCAGCCAATGGGAAGCCAATGGATGGGCGGGCGAGCGGACGGACAGCCAATGGACAGACAATGGATGGGCGGGCGAATGGAGTGGCAGCCAATGGACAGCCAAAGCACAGCCAATGGGAGGTGGGCTGTCCGGTGGGCAGCCAATGGGCAGGCAGGGCAGCATGGCGGCGCTGAGGTGCTGGCGGCGGCTGGCGCTGGGTGGCTGGAAGAGGTAGCGCTCCGTACCCCCGGGCCATCGTGGGTTCACCCGGCAGGGGGTGGCGACGGGCGCGCAGGCGCGGGGCTGGGCTGGGCTGGCGGCCCTCGGCCGGGCCCTGTCGAAGCTCCCTCTTTCCTCCTCTTGGCAGCCAGTGTCTCGCCCCGCCGCACCGAGCGCTGCCGAGGTCCCCACCGCGTCCCGCCTGTGCCGCCGGCCGCCAGCTGCGCTGGGCGTCGTCCTTGTCCCCGCCGGGACCCACGGAGAGCGACCCCGGCGAGGGGCAGGTGTTCCTCAGCGAGAGCTGCGTGAAGGTAAGGACCCAGAGGGCCTCTAACCTGCCCGGCCGGCCCTGGACTCGGAGGGGAGGCGTTTGGGTGTTCGCCAGTTGGTTCAGCTGGTCTGGTGCGTGTTAAAGACAGGGCATGAAAGCAATGACGTTGTTGAATTATTTAAGCGAGACGTTAATTTAGAAGGCTTCTAATCGTTTTATAACAGCATTTTGCAGTACTTACACGTTGCATTAGATAGCAGGGCTCACACCTGCACGCTGTGCTGGAGGGCAAGGACAGGTTTGCCAAAGGTGATGAATGCCTGTTGGTAGCTGGTAGATACCAGAAACCTTGAAAAGAAGATTGAAGAGAAGCTGGTGCCAGAATGACAACGTGGAGCGTAAAACTCTGCCAAAAGTGGTGAAGAGGAGAGAGGTGAGCCTTCCTCCTGGGCTGACTGAGGAAGAAGAGAAAGATGAAGTAGTGACCACCAGAGACCACCAGTATGAAAGACTGCAAGAGCAAAGGATGTTATAATATGCATGAGTTCTGAGGCAATATGAATATGTAAATAGGTTCAAGGAAATGTGTTGAATAAACATTAAACCTGATTCTATAAATACATACCCTTTCACCATCTCAGGTGTGAGTGTTTGGCAGGAGAATCCCCTGCTTTGCCTGGCACCCTAAAGGAATGCTTCTTTCAGAAACCTTAAACTCTGATCTCAGAGTTTTATTTGACCAGCTTTTATGGTAACGTGTCTTTTAATGTTCTTGCTTTTCTTCATCGCAGAGGCTGCTGGAGATCACGGAAGGGTCAGAGTTTCTTAGGCTGCAGGTGGAAGGAGGTGGCTGCTCTGGATTCCAATATAAGTTTTCCTTGGACACAGTTATCAATCCTGATGACAGGCAAGGACAAAGGGTTGTGGTGGTGGTTGGATGTGACTGCTCTTTGCAAAGATAACAAGAAGGGTGTATGTGACATGATAGTATCTTGAACTGAAAGGAGGAAGCCTTTCAGATAAGGAATGCTCAGGCTGCGCTTCTCTGTTGGGTCTGCAGCACAGTTAATGGTTAAACATGTTGCTTTTATGCAGGGTATTTGAACAAGGTGGTGCCCGTGTGGTCGTGGATGCGGACAGCCTGGCCTTCGTGAAAGGTTCCATGGTGGACTTCAGCCAGGAGCTGATCCGCAGCTCCTTCCAGGTGGTGAGCAACCCCCAGGCAGAGAAGGGTTGCTCATGTGGGACTTCCTTCTCTGTCAAAATATGACTGGATTTCCCATAGATGGACACTGTCTGCAGACACTTTCTGGCAGTCTTCAGAGGGTTTTTGCTTGTTCTTTTCCCAGCTGCTCCATCTCAGTTCGCTTCCTCTATAGAACAGCTGTTACATGTGACTCCAGCTGTGTGCACTGAGCCTGTCTCCAGTCTCCAAGACTTGTTGGCCTTTCCTTCAGGAACATGAAGTAGCTGTGAGCACGCACACAGAAGCATCTTCAGCGCCTTGTGAACCACCAGTCAGGTGGTGCTGACTCACCATTCCTGTCCTGAGTGTGGAACCACTTAGCTGCCTGTCTCTGCAAGAGATGGCTCTACGTATGTGTGTGTTCATTGAAAGTTCTTACTAAGAAACAGTCTTTGAGGTTGATTGGTATTGCTTGTGCATTCCTACATGGGTAGAATCTGGTTTCTTTCAGGCTACTGTTGCTTATCCCTGTCTTCCAGCTGAATGGGCCTCAGAATCTCTCTCCCTTACACCTCTCTGTTGCCGGCTGCACTTCCCAACTGACAGTGGAAAACCAGATACTTTGCTGTTCTCTTGCCCAGGAGGTTTTTCTTGGTCCTAGGAACTTACAGTGGTTTTGCTGTCGGAGTCTGGGATGAAAGTTTTTATTTGTTCAGAGTAAGCGAAGCTAAAAAAAATGAGGTAGGAAGAATTAATAGTTTATTTAAAAAGCAACAAACTTGTGTATATATATTAAAAATAAAATATACAGCCTTCCACCTGCCAGTGCTCTTTAGGCTGTTCCTAAATCCGACTTGGCATTTAGGTCATACAAGCTGTCAGGTTTTAAGGTGTCTGGTGTCTTTCCTGCTAGCAGGAAGGGAAGTTCAGGTGACACAGGCAGAGGATCTGGAGTACTACTTAAAGGTCCTCAAGTCCTTTTGTCTTAGTTGTCTGAGAATCTTTTGCATAACCGTTTAATCTCTGTCTAACTTGTACCTGGTTTGATGAAAGAGTGAAGTATCTTCTTTCCTTCTTGCAACCCAGATAGAATGGGAAGTCTAGAAGTTACCAGAATAGCATCCTTTTGATGAGTTTTCTGTGTTTTTTTATCTGCCACTAGATGTCTTTTAAATCTAAGTGATTCACCTGCAGCTGGGTGAAAGGAGAGATGGAGAAGCTGTTTTTGTTCCCTCTGTTGTGTGTTACCTGATCATAATCGAATAGTCTTAAGGCATTTCTAAACTAATTGACAGTGTGTGTGTACAGCACTGATTTGCATATTGACTACTGGTGCTCAGAGAGTTGATAGCCCGCAAGTTTCAGTTTCATCTGTAGCTGTTAGATGTGATCTGCTCTTATCTTCTCACATGGGGAATATGGACAGGATTCAGAGCAGCAGCTCTTCTAGTCTAACCCTTCCTATTTCCATTTCCTGCAGTCAGCAAGTTCTACCTAGTTACATTGCTATCAGAGGGAGCTTGGATGTAGCAGGGTCCTGTTTTGTAAAAGGAGTAAAAGGGTGCAATTAAAAGACTTGTCTAAACCCCTGCAGGATGTTTTGGCCCTACGCTTATGCTCCCAGATCTTGAATGTGATGTCAGCCAGAACTGCCTTTGAAAAACCTAAGGCCTAAAAGATTGTGTAGGTAGAAGGCATGAGATAAACTCAGTTGCTTTCAGCTTGATAATAGCAATGAATGTTGGCAGGAGGAATTGCTTTTTGAAACACGAAGTACATATCTGTTCTTGATCCATTTTACACAGTCTGACATAGGTCAAGTCTCTTTTGGGATCTTTTATGGGAAATAGAAGAGCAGCAGTAGTGCTGAGAAGGTAGCAAACCAGCAGGTACTAAGGCCTTTTTCCCTAAACTAAAGACTGCCTTCAGCCCCTGTAAGCATGCACCCTTGTCTTGGATTATTGTTCTTACTGAATGTAAACGTGCCATGTCTGTTGAACCTAGCCAACTTCCACCTGCCCTCACTCTCTCTGCACTGATGGAGTGCCACGCTGTTTAGAGTTTGCCTCCTCCATCACTGGAATCACAGGGGAAACTTGCACGTGTGGCTTGCTCTGTCTGTGGTTCTGGCAGTACTGCTCTAACTGCACTAGGTGGACCCCTTACTCC
The DNA here is from genome assembly GCA_033556795.1 of Tapera naevia. Classification (NCBI taxonomy): domain Eukaryota; kingdom Metazoa; phylum Chordata; class Aves; order Cuculiformes; family Neomorphidae; genus Tapera; species Tapera naevia. Next base: position 14,844,605 of record JAUMJJ010000023.1, on the reverse strand, counting down.
TTGGGAGTTGCTGCACTGGTCGTGTAGGGGCGTTTCAACTTCTGTGGGGTGTGCTGTTCTGCTCCCTACAGGACCTAGGCAAGAGCAAAAATTTCTTTGCAGCTACCTGTTATGGAAGCAGGTTGGAGCTGGATCCATCTGGTGTTGTGGCACTATCGTCTCTAGATCAGAAAACCACTCGGAGCTGGAGAGGTTCCAGCTGTACAACGTATTGTTCTTGACTTCCCAGTCCTGCTTGCTGGGAGTAGCTGTAATCTACTGACCAAAGCTACTTTTCTTTCAGCTCCCAATAGGGAATGGATGCGAAGGGCTATCTGTTAGCTCCAGGGTCCACCAGACTCTTAAAAAAGCCTGTCTGTACATGAGACATGGAAAATTTCTGTCCATGTCTGCAAAGTCAGCAGAGGGGGGCTAAAAGTGAACCTGGTGAATTTTGGCTGTGTAGGCAGGCAAAGGCTGGATCCTGGCTCCCGTGGAAGAAGAAACCCCAACCTGTCAAGGTTTGTACATTGAATAGCCTTAGGGGGCAAAGATGGCACCAGACAACAGGCTGTAGGGCAAGACCAGTGGTGCCAAGAAGGGGGTACAGAGAGTTAGACAGGGGATTTGGTTCTGCTTGGGCTGTGGGGGACTGCCAGGCCACACTTTTCGGATGCCTGCAGCGTGGGGATAGATGGGAACCCTTGTACTGAGCCACTGAGAAAATGTAGGAGAGTGGAGCTGGAGGTGTCACATTTGCTTCATTGCAAATGAGAAACTGCAGTGGAAAATCTTTCTCTGCTCCCACATGAAGAAGGAGAATTCTCTCCGTTCACCCACCTGACAAGGAATGAATGATCAAGAAGGGTATTTATGGAAACCTACATTAAGACAAAACTTCAAGGGGAAAGGGTACAATCATCAGTGTCACTGACAAGCGGGTAGCAGAGGATGGAATTGAAATCCTCACTTTGATGAGGGTTTTTTTGAGCTCTGCAGGGACTTGTTAGTAGATGACCAGCACATCCTCAGCCTGTGACTGGCTCTGTTCTTCAAATGAGGTATCTAGCATTACCTATCAACTGTGGGTCCCTCTTCCAAGCTTGAAGCCAGGCAGTGGTAGAGAAATAGCAGACTTTTGTCACGCCCCTTTTCTCATGGTTTAGGGATGTGCATGGGAATACCACGCTCACCTTGATGGGCTTATGTGCAGTATTACTTGCTACAAAAAGCATTTGAGGGCGAGTGGCTTCTATAAGACTGAAGGCCAGCCTAGTGTGGATGTTAGGGGAATGACTGGCCCTCTCACTGTGAAATTTTTATCTGCAAAATTTTTCTAATGTCAGTCCTCTCCCTTGGGAAATGCTTTGTCTGTACAGAGCTGAGTCAGAAAGACAGCTAGGGGTGAGGAGCCTGTACGCCCAGATGACACCCACTGGGGCTTCTGGTGTCCCCACACAGCAGTATAATTTCCTGCCTGAATCCAGCACCTGGGACAGGAATCACTGAATGGTGGAGGAGGCAGAAATGCATGGAAGAAGACTTCTCTCTTTGTGTTCCGCACTGTGAAGGCAACTGCTTTTATATCGAGACTGTCTTCAGCCTTGTGTTTTGAACATCTGCTGGCAGCTGGAAGTGAAAAAGGGAGTGGTATAAACCCCACTATTCCCATCCTTAGCTGGGCCTGGGCAGAGGAGTTCATTGAATTCAGAGCAAGCACGCTGTATTGCTAGGATGAACCGCTACAGCTTGTGCTTGAGGAGTGAACCGCATGCTCTCTCCACTAGCAAACACAGCAGCTGGGTTTGTTAGGATAGGACATGTACCATTTTGATGCTTTGTTCTCTTTGCCTGTTTTCATGCACACCACCTGAAATGCTCATCCAGCATTCACCGTGCTCCTCTGGAACGGGCCAGAGCTGCTGGAGAAACTGGCAGCAGAGAAAGAGATAACCTTGTGTGATGGTGTGTTTGATGCAGCTGCCAGCCAGCCTGGATAAAGAACCCAAGTTGAAGCGTTGGCGAGAATAAACTGCAGCTGCCTGTATTTTATCAAACTTCTCCGTTTGGGCAATGTTTTTATTCCTTTTTTTTTTTTTTTTTTTTGGGACAGGACGAATCCTTGAACCAAACGCTGTTAGAATCCAGGTATAGGAATAAAGGTGTGGTTTGGATCTTGCTGGGTTCTGAGGAATAGTTTGCTCAGCACATAGCTTCTAGGCTGCAACTGGCAGATATCTGCCCAGGAAACAGCTCAGTAGTTCATGAGCTTGGGGTGGGTTTGGCATCCAGCCGTGGTCAGTAACAAAGCTGTTCATGACAGCAGGATGGGCCATTACTCCAAGGCTTTGATTCCTACCCCTTTGGGGCGCAGTTTGTGCACGGCTTTCTGCCTCTGGCCTTCCCAGCACTTGTATGGCTCTTAATGTTTCCTGCTTGAGCAATAAGAGTTTATGGTCCTAGTCTTTCTGGTTGATCAGAGCCCAGGTTTGTGCCCCTGTTTTAATCAGTGCTCATTTACCTTTGGCATCCTTCATAGAAACAGAATGGTATGTCTTTCAGTTGCCGTGGAAACAGTGAGACTAAATGCACATTTCCATGGCAACCTGCCATTATCTTCAGCTCTATCTGTGGGTCTCATTTTCTGACCATGGGGGTGGGGTGGTGAAAATGGAACTTCATCACTTGAAAACATAATATTTAAAAAGAAGAAAAAGAAAGATGCTTCCACCACCATCACCCACCACTGCCTTTCCTCCTCTAGCTCAGGTTTGGGGCTGAGAGAGGCCTGTGACTACTGCCACCATCCTGTGTGCTGGGGCTCCAAGATATTGTCTTTAGCTCTCCTTCCTTCACCCTTCTAAAAATAGAGATGTTCAGAACCATCTGATGACAATGTTCCAGCACTTCTCTGAGCTCTTTGTTTCCTCAGCTAACACTCTCAGAAAAGGCCCTTGAAGTTAATTGAACTTTCCAACAGGTTCCAAAGATCAACGTGTCCCAGCTCAGTTTGGTCCAAAGGGCCAAGGGTTAATTACGAGGTCTAAGACTCTGAGGAGAAGCCTTTGTCTGCTGGGACCAGAGGCTACAGGGCAAGTCACGTTAACCTCAGGAGCTTCTTGCAAGGAGGGCAGCATGGACTGCTGCTGGAGGTCATACTCATCAGAGAGTTGGGGATCAAAGATGGTGCTTATCCATTTAATGTGCAACTCGGGGGATGCAGGGCAGAGAACCCAGGTGTTTGCTGTATGATGGGAAGTGCTCTTGCCCACTGCTATCAGCTCTGCCTCCCCCAGCCACTGAGTGTTTGAAAAAGAATAGTCTGCTGTACTTCGAGCAATTGCATACAGCTGTTCCTTAAGCCTCTGTTCATTATTCTTGTTCTAGCTGGCTTGACTTTTAGCTAATTCCTCTTATTCACAGTCTAATCTTGGTTACTGAGGAAAAAAGGTTGTGTCTTGCACTGTTCTAGCTTGATGCAATAGAGTTGTCCATGGACGGGAGGTGATAGAGCTCCCTTTCCCCTTCTGCCTCACTAGCCTTTCGCAGGTGGTGAAGCAGAGGACAATAAGACTGTCTGCTCAGGAGTTAGCATGGAGGCAGATGTGGTCTTCAGAACAAGTCAGCCAGGTGAGGCAGGTGCTGCTCAATCACAATGCTTTTCCTTGCTGCCGTGTACCACAGTGCTGACTGCTCATGACAAAGAGCTGTCACAGTCATCCTGGATTTGTGGGAGAACAAATCAAGGGGAGAACAAAGACCAGTGAGTGCCATACATTGCTGAGCATGCAGGATTTTGACCTGAAAGAATTACTGCCTGGACACACTGTCAGGGCTTGGTTGGGAGCTATCCTTGAAATACACTGAGAATGGGCTCTGAGATTTGGAATCCTTGTTCCTGAGCTGAGGTGCTGGGCACTGGGACATGCATGAGCAGAAGTTTGCCAGAGGATGTGCCGTGGCTTGGCTCTGTGAGGGGCTGTGGCACAGGATAGAGGGGAGGGCTTGCTGCGTGTGCTCCATGTGTGAAGCAGTGGTTGCCCTTTGGCTGCTGGGGGGGGCAGCCTGACCTACTGCACAGCAGCCTGAGAACAGCGACAGCCTGGGCTCCTCCTGCTGAGGACTGCTGCGGGCAGGCAGCCTTGTGCCGTGGGGTTTGAACCCTGCGGAGGGTTGCCTGTGAGCTCGGTCATAGCCCTGCTGCCATGGCTTGGAAAGCTGCACAGCCAGAGTGACTTTAGACTCTTCCCTTCATGTTCATAGCGGCTGAGCAAGCGTTGACTGAGGGAGTGACATAGCCCCTCATTCAACTTCTTGGTTCACATGGTCAATTCTCCTTGCCAGCACCCTGCACTGTATCTTGAGAAGGGTGGCTGAAACACAGCTGGGTGGCAGGCTTCCCCTTGCCTAGCAGCTACCCACACGCACTTGCCACAAACTTCAGATCTGGAAGTTTCTTGTTAAATATAGAAACTTTTCAGGGAAGAGCTAATAGGGTTTGGAAAAGAGAATTCAGTAGCTGCCTTTGGTAACAAAGGCAGAAATAACAGGGTGATGCTATTGTTAGCAGAGCTTTATCTACCAGTGCCTGCAAGAGCTTAGTGGGGAGCAGGGAAGCAGTGGGCAGATTCTTCACCCTCTTAATACAATGCTTCCTCCTGTTGCCACTGTCCTATGTTTCCAGATAACAGGCACAGGCTAGAAATAGGACTGCTGCGGTGAAAGAAGTTACTTAATCCTTTCAGAGTTAAGCAAAAATGTATCAGTGAAGAGCCAATTCACAGGGCAGAGCTGAATTACACAGGGGGAAAATGTGTCTGCAAATCGAATGGAGCTCCAGCACTGTGAGAACACAAAGACAAAATGTGCTGATAGGGAAGAAGAGGGAATAGCCCAGAGAGATGCTTGGGGGTAGAAGGCAACAGGAGGTATGTGCTGTTCCTCCCCCAGCTCCACTCCAGAAGCACAGGTTAGTGGATGGTTGTGGCTGTCAGATGGTGGGGGGACCCTTACAGCTGTCCAGGTATTGTAAGAGGCAAAAGAACCTGGTGAGACCTGGGAGACACTGAGAAGACAAGAAATGGTGAAGGGATGGGATGTAGGTCATGTAAAGAAAAGTGAACAGGGTGGAGGAACTAGAGAGTGGGCAGCCAGGCCAAGGGGATGCGGGGGTTGAGCAGAGAACGTGCCTGTGACCGTCCTCCTGAGATACAGCCATGGGGGTGCCAGATCCATGAAGCCACTGATCCACTCTGCTTTGCAGTAGTTTGCAGTAGATGACCTTTGGGTGACAACAGCCTACAGGGAAGGACCCTCAGTAAACAGAAAGTGCCAAAGTTTCAGAGATGAAAAACGGTACTTGCCAAGGACTGGGAAGTTACCTGCTCTTCAAGGACTGGACTCTGCTGGCCTGGAGAAAAGACAGCGAATCTGAAAAGCAAAGGTGCACAGAGAGCCTCGGTCAATGTGTTTCATGCTTAGGAGCACAGGCTAGTTTTTCCAAACAAGTAAAGACTCCTGCTGTAAGGAGGAACAAACCTCTGCTGCTTGAAGATGCCCTCTACCTACAATATGCTTGGCATTGCAGGTCGATATCCTCTCAATCTGTCTTGGATGTGGTAGTTCTACAGAGCACTACAAATGTCAGATTGGGAGGGCTTCCTAAACACTGGGGCTTGGGGGTAAAAAGAGGGTCCTAGCCCCCCAGGACCAGTCCAAATACAAAATAGTTCAGCAGAAAGACAGCTTATTGAGAGTTGTTTATCTCAAGATAAACTGAGGGCAACTTTGCACAGAGTGTGCTATGCTGGGCACAGAGATTTCTCACTCACTGCCCGAGCTCCTCACCTATTGCTCAGGTTATGAAGGTCTCCCTACGCTTGACCCTATAAGCTTCTCTTGGCCCAGAGGAACGTGACTGCATCCTCACAGGGATACTGATCTGTGTCGCTTGCTTTGGAGTCTGTACTCCCTTTGTCTCCTCCCTTCATGTTCCTGTTTTCCAGATGCATTTGATTTATACATACTCATTCCTTTCCTCACAGGAATGAGTTTTGGTGCGTTTCAGTTGCGTGAAAGAAAAATTGATAGTGCAGACTGCAGAGCAAAGCAGCTGGTATCTTTCTTAAGAGAACCGCAGTCGTTAATTACAGGAGTCTAACTAAACCCCGACTCAGGCAAGAAGCATTTTCTAGATCTGCCTCCTTTCTTTTGTACCTTCCTGCACTGGCTGTATTTGGGGACGAATTGAAACAACACCCACCTTTTTGAATAAAAATGGGATGCCGAGTGCCAGGGAGCAGCTGCTTCTCTGGTTCCCTTCTCTCCCACACTGGTGTGAGGGGCACCACACCTCTCCCTGACAAGGGCTGCACACAGCACTTGTCTGTCCCTTGGGCTTCCTCCTGCTTTTTCCCTGCCTCAGGCAGCACAGTGAGTCAGCTGCTGCCTTACTAGGGCCTCTTGGGTTGGATCTGAGCGCCAGCCTCCTCTCCCCATCTCAGGTCTGTACATCCTGGCCGGTACCTCAGGATGGCAGGTTCCCCAGGGGTCCATTTATTAGCAGAGCCACCGCAGAGCTGGGTATTTTGGTCACAAGCAGCCTCATGTGTGCATCACGGGCAGAGCCAGCAGCACTGCAAAGGATTTTCTCTGTATGGATTTACCCCAGAGGAAAGAGTGTGGAGGAAGAGGAGACATAACCTGTATGGCATTAAAAGCCTAATACTCCCTATGCGTGTGCCTCTCTGATATGTTTCTGGCTGATGATCCCAGTACAGGCTGTGCTATTGCCCTGTTTCAGAGACTGCCTACACAGATAACCTCGTCTTAACATCGCCAGCTTGCTCACAACCTTTGCTCATGTCACTTCATGACCTGTAATTCCGAGATAAGAGCGCTTGCCTCAGCAGGAGTCTGCCTGCATTAAGAACTAAGCGATACTAAGAAGAAAGAGAGCTAAGAACGTAGCTAGGGTAGATAAAGCTGATTTGGTCTCTTTGCAGAAGAAAGTTTTATGTGTTTTTCTCAAAGTTTCATGGGGTTGCCGGGAGATGTGTGTGCCTAGCCAAGGGGGGGACTGTCATCAGAAGCTGATTTTGGTGCCCCAGATGGATGCTCTTGGCCTTCTGCTGCATCTGGGCAGGGAGAGAAAGGAAGCGGGGCACTGACTCCCTAATTAAGGGACTTCCTCTCTCTGCTGCCTTTCTTCTGCACAGAGGGGAGGCAGAACCAGTGCCTGATGAGAGCCTCTTGCCTGTGCTGGGACCCCTCTTAAAAGCTGCTAAACATTAAAAAAAATAAAAAATCAGTGAGTGCTTTGATAGTATTCACAAGAAAGTGAAACAGAAGAGCCTTTGAGCTGCACATATAAGAAGAACCTCTGTATGTTGCTGGGGGAAGAAAAGCTGGCAGAGCTGAAATCTGGCAACAGTCCCCAGCTGGTGAGGGAAATGCTTTTCTGCCGCGAGCTCCTGTCACGACTAATGCGAAAAAGAGAGAGAGACAGGAAAAGTACAGGATCCTCTATAAGCAACAGCTAGCACCTCAGACCTGCTGGGATGTCAGTGGGATGGGGAGGACAAGCTAGCACTTGTCCTTCGCCTCCACACAGGGACTTGGCCCCTGGCTTACCCCAGCAGAGGCACCCACCCTCACCACATCACCCCTCCTCCTTGAAACTCCTTCCTGGTGGTGGCGGGAGCCTTCCAGCCAAGCAGAGTCCTCCTGCTCCGCACCCCAAGGTTTCCATAGCAATCGGTGGTGTCAGCCGCATGAGGAAGCTGATGTAGGGAAAGGAAGGTTTCATCCAGCCCTGGGCCAGTGGTGGGGTAGGACAAGAAGAAAAGCATCCTGCCGGAGGTAGCAGTAGCTGGGCTGTCCCAGTTCCTCCAGGCAGGCCAGGGCACAAGAGCGTGATGAGGATGTGTGTAGCCCCTAGGGGTTCTGCAGGGCAGATTTTGGGGAACTCTGTGCATCCCAGAGCCAGGACTATGCATGCCCTTCCCTGACAGGGCACCCTCTTGAGGGCTACAAATACCAAACAGATGCCACCCCTGATTTTGTGTCCTCTCCTCCCGCAGGCTCCATCTCTTTTCCCCCACAGCTGGCTCTAGTTGGCATGTTGTCAGTCAATGAAGTCAGAAATTAAAATTTGGCTTTAATGGGGGCTGGAGAGTCATTGTTATTCTGAGGATGGGGAAACGTGGCACTTGAGTAAAACCCCAGTGAGGAAGAGAGGACTCAAGTGATGGAGGGAAGTATGGCCATCAAAGACCATTGCCCCCACAAGAAGAGGAGAGTCCCAGGAGAGCTACCTGTACCCTTGGCACCAGAGAGAGAGAGGATTTCATCATCTGCTGACTGTCTCTACCCCTTCCCATGCAGACAAGAGGAAGGGGGAAACCTGCCCAATCAAACCAAGTAGAAAATGTAGGGGGTCTTTCAGAAAATAAAATTTAGAAGTCGATCTTTTAAATTAAACCCCAAACATTTCATATTATTTAGGGTTTTTAAAAAATTTGAAAAATATGTCACTTTTGAAGTGGAACTGTCATGTTGAAAGAAAGCCAAGCTACCTAATTTAGAAAATGTCTAAACAAAATGTTTTGACATTTTCAGGAAAAAATAATCCCATACATTTTCAGACAAAACTTGCTATCAAATGTGACTGAAAAGTTTGGTGTCCTGAAAAACTGTACTTTGAAGCATGCTTTGCATGTGTCAAACATGTTTCACGTGCTCCTGGGCACAAGCCAAGGATCTGAAGAACAGCGGTGCTGGGCAGAGCCTGGAGAGCAAGGGGGGGAGCAGAACTGCCCAAGGATGCTCTCCACAGATTGGGTCCTGGCCATGCCCAGGGCAGCTCCACAAGGCTGCCTTAGGGTTTCACCCCAACACAGCTCCTGCTAGCACCTCTCTGCCCGCTGTGGGAGGATGGCACAGCACCCACTGGTCAATGTGCTTGCTCCTGCTTTGGCTCAAGCCATGGCTCAACTGCAAAGGTGAAAACTGAGGCCCTGTTCATTTTCAGTGTATGATGGTGGGAAAGGAGCTATAAATAAGCCAGAGCCATCCTTCAATAGCTCATGCAACACAGAGGTTTCTGGCATAATCACATTCCTGAAAGGGGATTCTTGGAGAGCTTGAGTGCATAATTTCCTGATCAGAGGCAGAAGAGCAGGCACAGAATACTGTTTCCTCATCTGGCCTATTGACAAGCGTACACGCTTTTCAGCGGTGAGATTAGATGTCAAGAGGAAATTGCCATTTACAACAGCAGCGTTCCAGTGTATGCTGAGACCTCTGGTCTCATGCAGCATCTCTGCTCTGGGCACCAGCTGCAGTTCTGCTTCAGCTGCTCACATCCCTCTTTCTCATTCCAACCCCAGGCCCCTGGCACCTTAGAGAGAATAAGGGCACATGTCAGGGGGTTTTGCTGTTACCCAGACCCGGCAGAGCTGGGCTGTCTGGGCTTGTTTCCAGCTAGATAAAGCAGATCTTTGAGATGGGAGGGTGTCCAAAGCTGATTACAGGCAGGACCCTTGCATCACTTCATAGTTTAAACAGCTTAATGCTCACCCATCTCAGTAGCCTGTTCTGGCACACTGGGAGACCTGAGAGTCTCTGACCTATTTCCATGAATTCAGAATTTTTCCATCTTCACAATGTCTGCTCCTGTAGCCCCGAGGAGAGAAGGAGGGACTTGGTGGAGGAAGTGTGAGGAAAATGCATCTGCAAAGGTAAAAGAGAAAAAAGCAAGCAGCAGACGTGACTTAAGCTGTCTACAGACCTCCAGAGGGACCAGTGGACTGCTGAAAGCATCCCCCCTGAAGCAGCTTGCTCCTAGAAATGCCTCATCTCACTGCAACAGTCTGGACACCAGCGGTCCCAAACCAGTGGCTGCAGGAAGGCAGTAGGAGCATGACAAGTGCCCTGAGGACTTCTCAGCCCTGACAGCTGCCAGAACCTTTTTCCTTAAATCAAAAAGTTTTCAGAGTTAACATCCTTCCTTTCCTGGGCGCTGAGATATCCCCCAGGGTCTAGCTGCTCCAAACTGAACCAAACATAGCATCAGGAGATAGTCACAAAACTTCGCTTTAGGAGAACAGATCTCTCTGTAACTATTCCTGCTTTAACGGAAAATAGCCCAAGATATAAAGCTGGGTCCTGCCTGTGGCTGGGCCAAGGCACCTTGCAGCAGCCAATGACCATGGCTGTGTGTGTGGTGGCTGCCATGGCAGCTGTGTAACCCAGAACAGAGGGATGGAGAAGCAGAGCAGCTGCAATCACTGCCTGCAAAGCCTTTTGGAAGAAAATGCTGTTTGTTCTGACATTTAGAATAGATTAAAAATCGTTACAGGCTCTTCTGGAACATTTTAGAAGGTGAAGCTATTGATTTAAAAACTCAACATCAGTTTTGTAAAAGAGGTGAAATCTCCCTAGCTTTCCTCCATGAACACCAGTGCCTGGTCCTGGCTGACGAAGGAGGATGTTTATCACCCTGCTGCCCTCCATCCCTGGTTCATCTCAGCTGTACCCTCAAAAGCCTCCCAGTGTGCAGGAGATTTTCAATCTCAATCACTTTTTGGAATGAAGTTGTGAGATCTGACAGCACTGCCTGCGATGCCAAGTGTTTATGCCGTCAGGGAACCAGTGGTCCAATCCTCCATTCCCCACGGGTGTCCTCCTCCCTATTCCCTCACTTTTTACACACTGAGGACCCTGTGTTCAACAAGCAGCTTCAAACTCACTGTCATTTATATCTTCTCCTGACTTTGTCGCTTTGACCTCAGGTGCTAGTTCCAATCTAATCACATGCAAAATTTCTCCTCTTCATGCCTCCTCTCCATACCTGCACATTCTCCTGCTCCATCTTTGGTTGCGGAGTTGGAGAGCAGCCCAAATTTTCCCCATTTGACTTTTGCCTCGTTGGCTGCCAGGACTGCTGGGACCGCTGCTTTGCTCCCCAGCCAGCCTCTTTGGGAGATGAGGGGCATCCAGCCCACCACAAACCTCTCCTGGTGATTATATTGACCTACTGGGTACCACTGACCATTGCTGGGGACAGAGACGCTCAAATGCACGTGTCCCTGCCATGACAAGTGTTTGTGTCCCAGCCCACCTGTGGGATCTGTCCGTGCTGTAACACAGACCACTTCACTTGGCCCCATTGGCAGGAAGACGGCCAGAAAGCGGGGGGTCTAGTGAGGACCTCAGTACCAGTGGATTCAGGCAGTACCTCTAGTGAAGACCTTTTGTTGTGCCGAGATGAGGCACTAAAAACGTCATAGCAGCGTTAATGCCCAATGCAGGATGACAGCCAGACTGTTGCCAGCTTCAACAGACCCATGTGCCATGATAGCTTCAGCCTGACTCTGATTGTTTTTTCACAGGTCTGGGTGTTTCACACTCTCGCTGAAGGAGCAGAGATGATGGGGTGCCAGGCACTGCTGGCACAGGTAGTGAAATCTGTACAGTGCCCCCACTCTGCTTGCCACCAGATGCCAGCCAGCTGTACTTGGACACCGTATGGAGCTTTTTGAGGGCATTTTGCCTCGAGTACTGTGTTCAGTTCTGGGCCCCTCACTACAAGAAAGACATTGAGATGCTGGAACTTGTCTAGAGAAGAGCAACGAGGCTGGTGAAAGGGTTGGAGAACAAGTCCTGTGAGGAGCGGCTGAGGGAACTGGGGTTGTTTAGCCTAGAGAAGAGGAGGCTGAGGGGAGACCCCATCACTATCTATGGCTGCCTGAAAGGAGGTTGTAACATGGTGGGTGTTGGTCTCTTCTCCCAAGTGGCAGGCGATAGGATGAGAGGAAATGGCCTCAAGTTGCACCAGGGGAGGTTCAGACTAGACATTAGGAAAAAATTCTTCACTCAAAGGGTGATCAAGCACTGGCACAACTGCCCAGGGAGGTGGTTGAGTTCCCATCCCTAGAAGTGTTTAAAAGACGAGTTTCTCAGGGATCTGGTTTAGTAGTGGACAGGTATGGTTGGACTTGATTGTCTCAAAAGTCCTTTCCAACCAGCTGATTCTACATGATTCTGTGCCTCCCTTGCTGAGGTCCTGAAAGCATTCCATGCCTGCCAGGAGCAGGCAGGTCTTCCCTGCGGAAGGAGGCAGGGCATTAATGCAGCAAACCACAATGGTGCTCAGCTCCTTCTCTTGTCAGCAGAAGCAAGATGAAATTGCCTCTGCTGCTGGCTCTGGAGTGAGCTCATATCTCTTGGCCCCTAATCAGGGCAGATATGAAATTTCTTATCTATTAAGTAAAACGGTGCTGCAGTTCAATCCATCCAATTATTTTTTCCAATAAGCGTGAGCGAGTAGGCTGGCAGAACGGTCACAGGAACTCGTCCAGTCAGCAGCATACTGGAAGCAGGGGGGGCCAGTCCCAGCAGACACCTCAATCCACAGAACTCTGCACAGAACCAGCCAAAACCACACCAAAGCATATGTTCTCCCAGCTACCATGACCCAGAAAGGGGCCTGGGGTGGGGTGCTGTGGCATTCAGGCTAGCAGCCAGGACCTTTGCAGCTTGCTGCCTACCAGAGATGTGTCCAAGAATGCCCCACATGTGGCCACACAGCTGTACCCTCCTTTGGCCTAGAGTGGTAGCAGAGCTTTACTTGAAGACGTGTCCAGAGAAGACCCATCCACCTCCAAAGTGTGTGTGTGTGGAGGTCTGTGCTCAGCCCCAGAGCCTGGGCACCACCTTTGACAAGCACTCAGCTGAGACTATGGGAGCTAAGCCAGCAGGGACAGCAAAAGCCAATAGCAAGGAGGTGGCGTTACCACCCTGGGTCAGAATTGAGCCCCGTTGGCAGTATCTGATGCCTATATCCCCAGCTCCAGTGTTTCTCCATTCCCAGGAACACAACAATGCACCTCTCCTCTTCCTTGCCCCTTGGAAGTCAGCTATAGCATGGTTAAGTGTGAGGAAGGATCAGAAAATCTGGCCTAGCTACCTGCAGCATTGATTTGTGGGCATCTGGAAGCTCCAGATGCGAATGGGGTCACAGAGGTGAGGGAGGTGGCAGAGCAGGAGGAAGAAAGATCGACCAGAAGGCAGAAGAGGGAATATGTGAATGCTCCTGAAAGGAAAAAAGGGGAAATGGCCAGAGAAAGAGCTCTTGAAGGGGAAGGTAGCAAAGGAGAGATAAAAAATGTGACAAATGGAGTCATCTCAGAAGTGTCCTCCCTGCCTTGTCCTTCTTGCAGTCAACCTGGGAAGAAGCCCTGGCTTCGATTTACTGAGTACTTGAATGGCTGCGGCTCCCTCCCAATTATCCCTGTATCTATCCAAGCCACTATCTGGGAGTGGGCAAGCCCTCCTTTCTTTGGTGCTGCTCTGAGGGCAGAGCAAGCTCAGGCTCCCACAGCAGCGGGGTTGGGGACAGTGCCACATTCCGCTGAGGACTTGGATGCTCCTTAGGTGTTCAGAGTGGCCCAGATCAAGTTTTGCTTTCCTTCCTCTTGAATCTTGTTGCTCACTTGCCTCCATGCTTCCTGAGAACCCCACTGTTCCACCAAAACCTCCTGCATTGCTCCCCTCCACTCCCACAGCCAAGGGCTCCCTATCCCAGTGGCTCTGCCAAATCTCCCTCTGGGCCCCATTTCTCAGCTCCTCTAACACTTACGGGGTCACCTTGCTGGCACAGTGTGCCATACAGTGCCCCGTGCATCCCAGGAAGTCCTCCTTGTGCCAGTTCTCCTTGCAGTCTCCTAGTTCTTTCCTAGCACTTTGCTGGACCCACATGGTTCCAACAGGAACTGAAGGCCCCCTCCTTGGGGCGAGGAGCCAGCATCAGCTATGGCTTTCACTGCTAAACTCTGTGTTTCCAAGCAGGTCATGGTGGAGGCTGCAGTGGACTGAAAACCAGAGATACCCCTTGTGACAGCATTTCTTACAGTGAGCAGCTTCACAGGCTGCCACGCCAGCAGCCAGAAAAAGGATGTTCAGGCGGAGGGAAGGAAACAGCACCTGCTAGCTCTGCTGCCCTCCCGGAGCCACAGGGCTCAGTACGACCATCACAGTATCAGTGAGGTTTGCCTGAGAATAGCCAAAACACTGGGAATATAGAAGGAAGCCTCAGCTTCATGAGGTGACAGCTATTTTTTCCCCCAACCTTTTAACGAGGCAAATAAAAAGTTCAAAATAATTCAATGCACTTCAGCAATTAACTTGCATACAGTCACTAGTTAATTGGGAAAATGTTTTCAGGGAAGGATTTGCAAGCTTCTGTGTTAGCAGGGGAAGAAAGAGAAGCCTGTTCATTTAGGGCAGAAAAAGTTGATCTCTATCCAATTGATAGAAATAGCTATTGACTGTTTTGTTCTTTAATCTTCGAATTCCCATCTTTGAGTGAAATATGGAGTCTTTTGTTTCTGACTGAGGTTGTGTGAAAGGTTTTGGAGGAAAACGCAGTGTCTTTGCTCTTTGACGTAAGGCCCAAATCAGCCGCTCCGGTCGGAGGCTCAGCACTTATCATTAGCTTGCCCCACCAGGGAAACCTCAATTAAGTACCTGTTGGACTCAGGAACCAGGCACACAAGCACCAGGAGACCAACCTGGAAAGGTAGCCTTGTTCCTGGAAAAAGCAGTGCTGGGCAATGCAGACTTTCTTCAAGGTGGTTCCCACCATTTTCTACAAGATTTTCTCCATTTAAATGTTAAATGCAAAATGGATTTGCTCTTAAATACTCTGACTGAACAGCAGGCAAATGAATACAATAAAAATGCAGCTATGTAAAGCAGTTCTCTGCTGACCTCTCAGCCTTCTTCTGATGGTACGCTTTGAGTCTGAACAGGATTGATTTGGTTTCCTTTCCCATTAAAGAGGCAAGCTTCTGCTTGCTGCTAGTCTGTCTATGGCTGAGCTAAGCTCATGTCGTGTCCTGCCTAACACTGCTGACACTGCCTGAATGGAAATAACGGACTGGAGAAAATCTAATTTTGGAGAATAGGCAGCTCCTGATTTTTTGTGAGCCTGGGGGCACTCATTTGGACCCAAGGTCATGCA
The DNA here is from genome assembly GCA_033556795.1 of Tapera naevia. Taxonomy (NCBI): domain Eukaryota; kingdom Metazoa; phylum Chordata; class Aves; order Cuculiformes; family Neomorphidae; genus Tapera; species Tapera naevia. The sequence goes on along the minus strand of JAUMJJ010000023.1, from coordinate 14,829,601 downwards.
GCATCCCTTGTCTCTTAATACCTCTGTGCACTTCACCAAAACACCTCACAGAGAGGAAAGATTTTCTGGGAGAAAGGAATCAAGGTGCTAAAATCTTTCTGTAATATCTGAGTCACCAAAGGGAGCTAAGCATTTTTTCCTGCTCTTTTTTTTTTTTTTTTATTCATTACTTTGTGACACATTATTAGAGCAAATATACCCATGAATGAAAAGGAGCGATTCAACAACTTGAAAGCTTAGACCAGTTCTCTGGTGGAAGAGCACTTTAAATGCAAAGGGAAATATCCTATGTGCTGGCTTTATTTCAGACAGAAACCCCATACATGTTATAAAAAAAACCCAAACAGGTTTGACATGTCTTGGGTCACGGAAAACAGAGGGAGAGTGAGGGAGACAGCCTATACCCCTGAGAGACCAGCCCCTAAAAGGAGCTGAAACACACAAGTGTTACTAAAATATCTCTTTTTTGCACACAGCTCTGTCTGGTAAAGGTCCTCCTGACATGACATTTCAAACAATTGCATTTTATACCAGCCCAGCTCAAGGGCATGGAAGGGAGGCGTAACTCTGGGCTTCACTCTAAATAATGCACGTGAGTTGCTTTGCAAAATAACTTCAGGTGACCTCTATTTGTCAGGCTGGTGGTGCCACCTGTGTGATGGCTCCTCAGCTGCTACAGGCAGGGGCATCCTCATCCAAAGGAATTGAGGCCACAGTGTAAGAGCGTCAACATCATCAGGGAAAAGAGCATGCTGAGAACTTAAATTTCAAAAATGAATGTTTAATGAGAAAGAATATTCTTTAATATTAAAAAAAATGATGTGACCACTCCCAGGTAACACCCAGATTTGGGAGCCCTGATGCACCATGCCAAGTCCTCTTCTGCTGTGCCTAGGGGTTATTCAAACCTGGTACACGTTCTTCCAAAAAATAGAGTGCAGACGTGGGTAGTCGGCCTCACCACGCAGGCTATCTTTACCTATCACCAACCAAAAAATTCCTCAGCAAGGTGGCCAGGGCTTCCTCCTACCTGTGGCAGTGCACAGCAACCATCTCAGAAACTGCTCATCCTCCAGCAGTGATGATGCAGGGCTGGGACCTGTGCCCTGTCCTGGGCCTGGGGGAGCAATTCCCCTCAGGGCCCAGACGGCACATTTTCATGAGTGGGAGCCGCACTCCTCCTGCTGTTTACAGACAAACAGGGGTTCAGGGAAATGCTAACTGCTGGCTTGTCACTTTGACAGCAATGTTTTCTTGACGGCCTGTCAACTGCTGATAACAGTAACATCCTCACGCTTAGGAGCACAAGTCCCAGCATAATAAATCCCACGCTCTTGTCTAAAGTTGAGTGGCAGAGAGAGATGAAATTGGGTCATTGCTGCTGCAGATTTCTTGGCGAAGCTGGGAGTGCATTCAGCAGAAAGCTGGTGGCTTGTGAAGGCTTTAATCCCACGGCTTTGATAGGCCTCACAAACATATCATGGCATTGATGAGTTGCTGGGCTGGGGCAGTGAGGTGTGCAAATCTCTAACGGTAAAAAGCAGAGAGGAAACAACAAACATCAATGTCCTTTAACAGGAGCTCAGAGGAGGAGGGACTGCTTCTTCAGTTATTGTGATGGCTGGTCAAGAAGCACTGGATTTGGTGTAAACTGTGCATCAGCAAGCAGATCCAGATAATGCTTCCACGTGCCCCAAGGAAGTGGTCTAAGGAAAAGAGCACTCCTGCACTGGGGGCAGAGGCAGAATCAGGAAAGTAGGTGAAGAAAACAACTCCCTGACTCCTGCACTGAAGAGCCAGGTGGGGAATCAGGGCAGTAAAGAACAACCTGGTCAATATACCTTATCACAGTATCAGGAGCTTCCTGAGGATTTGGGGTAGTTTTGTTTTTGGAAAGATCACAGCTTTGATCAGAAACAGCTTTCAGAGTATGTTGTGTCCTACCTGATGAACCCCTTTACCTGTTCAGGCTGTTTCACCAGCGTACAAGTAAAAACAGTGAGTGAGAAGATGCTCATGGACACAGAACTTAATTTTCTGAAAATGGCTGAGGATGCATTTTCAGAGCTGAGAGACAATTAGTCCAATAGGCCCTGGAGCTCCGCCACCAATCCTAATCAAGCCATCTGTTACTCCTGCAGAATCCAGATGTAAAAATCTCCAGGCCCTGCTTTAACCTGACCCCTGCTTCAAACACTCCTCTTTCTACTACACTGGTCCACTCTGGGCTGGCAAGGGTTAAATAAATTGTTTTATATGACAGATGTGTCTTTTTCTACTTGGCAAACCACATTTCAGAGAAAATACGGAGACAGTATAGTCTCTGATGGTCTACATGGACTTTGAATCTTATGGGCTCTGATCTATAATAAAGGTTCTGAATCACAGAGCTGTTCTGGCTGTGCATGTAGGTTATTTCTGCTTCTTATAATTGTTTCCTCTGCCCCATGATGTCCATCACTGAGTTCACATCCAAATTTGGTTTTATAGTTAGAAGAAAACCAGGAATAAATACAGCATCCCAGGAAGAGAAGTGGGGCTGAATAACTGGAGCTTTGGGTGTGCAACCTTGAAGGAGAAGAATGGGTTGGGTTGTAGCTTCATACAGTGAATGAGCAGTGTGTACTCTGCATGCTTCTACCAAAAAAAAAATTATAAATGAGATGATATAACAGCTGTAGAGATTTTGGAGAGACTATAAATCCAGGAGAATAACCTCTCTTTTATATATATTGATGCTCTTTACTTCTCTGCAAGTGACCAGATTTCAGCAGCACAGAGCTGTGCTAAACCTAGAAACGAGAGCCCAGGAAGTCAACAGCATGAATCTGTGCTCTGGTGGTGTCATCCCTGATATACAAAGCCTTGAGCAAGAGGCAGGACAAGAGTAAATGCGTTAATAAATTGCTAGAGCCTACCAGATATAAATAAGGGTCCTGAGAGCCTGGGTGCAGCCAGATACCACCATGAAGAGTTGCAGCTTCTGGATTCACAAGCACAAGTATTAATTTATCAACTTTTTATGGAGAATTTGATCTCTATGAATGAAACCACTGAGCCTCAAAACTCCAGTGCTTGCTCTCATTCCAGAAACGCAAGTCATCCTGGAACACACTCTTTTTTTTTTTACAGGGTTTCCTGAAATACAAAAAAACCAAAGCAGTCTTGGAAGCGGCCCCCCAGTTTGGGAAAGATGTTAGGATACTGGAGTGTGTTCAGAGGAGGGCAACGAAGATGGTGAGGGGGCTGGAGCACAAGCCCTATGAGGAGCGACTGAGGGAATTGGGGCTGTTTAGCCTGGAGAAGAGGAGGCTCAGGGGAGACCTCATTGCTCTCTATAACTACCTAAAAGGAGGTTGTAGTCGGGCAGGGGTTGGTCTCTTCTCTCAGGTGACCAGTGGCAGAACCAGAGGGCATGGACTTAAGCTTCGTCAGGGAAAGTTTAGACTTGATATGAGGAAAAAATTCTTCACTGAAAGAGTGATTGGCCATTGGAATGGGCTGCCCAGGGAGGTGGTGGAGTCACCGACCCTGGAGGTGTTTAAAGGGAGACTGGATGAGGCACTGAGTGCCATGGTTTAGATGATGATTGGTGTTAGTGTTGGTGTTAGTGTTAGGTTATAGGTTGGACTTGATGATCTCAGAGGTCCTTTCCAACCTTGTGATACTGTGAAAATACTGTGAAGCTTTCTTCTATTTCATTCCTCCGTATGAAGAACAGGGCAAGACTGACTGAAACTATACCACACAGTAAAGCCAGCATCAATGTGCTTTTTTAAATTGGCCCACTTGAGAAGACACTGAATCGATCACTCCCTTACTGGAAATGTCTGGAGATGTTGGCTCCTGGTGTCCATCCTTGATAGAGTCTCCATACCATTCGGCCACTGCCATGAAGATGACCCACCATATGAATGTCATACCATGTCCTTGCAGCGAGCTGCATGTGCTTTCCAGAGAGGCCTATGTACTCCTCAGAGACAACACAACAGTGACCACTGGCTTTGTGGGTCTTGCACATGGCGGCTGGCGCCCAGTGGCATTGGATGAGGAATGATGGGCAGGCATTGAAAGGAGGAATGTGAAGTGGCCACCTGGACCAGCTCAAGAAATTTCCTTTCCAACCTCTGCAGGCACTCGATGGGAAGTGTGTCTGACTCAACCAAAACAGCCCATGGGTGACAGCAGACCTCAGTTTCTAGCACACAACTTTGAAACCATTACGAAGACGAATGGTAAGCGTCACATCAAATCAGCAACTTAGCAGCTAGCAGAGGCTTATCAGAAAGGTTTGTTCAAACAATGAACTGAGCCCTGTGTTCTTCAGAAGAAAGAGCATCTGTTCATGAACGCTTGACTAATTTCTCATTATCTTATTGAAACAGCTTATACCACTGGAAAAGCATCTCCAGCATGGCTGATGTTCAGCCAACAGTTTGGCTACCTGCTTTGATTTACTGCGATCATCAAGAATGATACAACGTAGGAGCAGGTGCAGGTGTTTCAAGAGGACAGACAGGTAAAAAACATTTGAAGAGGAGAGAGAAGTTAAACTCACTCCTTTAAAGCAAGGACAAACAGAATGAGCAGGAGCAGAGCTGGTGGCTTTCTGGAGCCTGACCTGTAGCCATGGCCAAGGTGAGTTACTGGGCTGGGTTTGTCCAGGGGCGGCTTGGATCAACTTCCAATAAATATACCTGCTCCCTGAGGTCTGAGTAAGGTGAATATGTGGGGCTACATGGGCTATGCCTGTCTCTCATGGCCTCAACCCACTGTTGTATCCATCACTGTCTTCATCTGTGGGTGCTTGCAGATATGCTCCCTTGGCTTCCCTGCTAAAGCGCTGCTCCCCTCGGACTTCCCTTTCATGCTGCGTGCTGCAGCCACTGTCCAGCCTCTGTGTATGCTCCCTGAGAGACAGTTCCCTGCTGCCTCAAAGGCAGGCTAGAGGCAGAGGAGAGAAGAGTGGAAAACTCTGGGCTGAATTTTGCATCACAGACTCCAGAACTGCAATGGAAAGGTTTGTTACTGCTCCCACTGTGAGAGTCAAGTTGAACTATGGCTGGGCCCTGGGGCCAGTCCTCTTCAGTGATATTTTTCTTCAGAGCATGGGGGGGCAGCGGGGGAGCACTCTGCCTGTGTCCCTCACACTCATTACAGAGCCTAGCGATTTGTTTCAGCTTCTCCATCTGTGTCACAGAGATAAAGCGATTTCCCTATCACTGCAGAACACTTGGCAATGGCCTTGTGGAAAGCACTCCGAGAGACAACCCTCACCTTGCTCCAGCTGTATCATCACAGCTGCCCAAAGGAGCTTAGCTGGGGGAGCTGACCCTTTCTGCCATCCTTCATCACTTTTGCATCTGCTGGCACGGCACGGATGCTCCCTGGGCACGCTGGAGCTCTGCTGTTCTGGATGCTGGAGAGCTGGAAAAATGAAATATGCCTAGGGTGTGAGGGGAGGAGGGAAGGGACAGGGAGGGAACTGGTACCTGCTATTTCCAGATCTTGGGTCTTTCATCATCATTACAGTTGTAAATGACAGTATACAATTTACTGAGAGATAGAAATAAGGAGGACGCAAAGAGTGGGGGATGGAAGAAGAAAGCAAGAAAAGGTAGAGAACAAGAAGTAAGAGAAATATGGATGCAGTTTAGGGAAATAAACCAACAAGCACATGGAAGAACAGTGCCAGACTTCGGAAACAACAGAGCAGACAGGGGAGGGATGGTGAGAAACAGGATCTGGTAGAGCAACTGGGGAGACAGGAGAATGGTTCTCTGGGAATTAGCTGGAAGAGGCGGAATCCGGCTGCTTCCCTGGTGTTCAAGAGTATTGATGGAATATTGATCGATGGAACCTAACGTATTTCATCCAGCAATATTTCACGGCTGGGAGACACGCTGATATTTGGGAGGAGAGGGAGCGGGGGCTGTTGGCAGCCTGCCTTCTGGCTTCAGGCAGCACTGGCACTTGCAGGGTTAAACCTGGTTTGCAGAATGCAGAGAGAGAGGACAGGGATTTAGGAGACATCAAATGTGATGGGCCAGCTTTTAGAAATAAAATTAAAAGAATTAAGAGATGCAGAGAAACATGAGGGACAGAGAAAAATAATTTGTCTAACGTGACAGAGTGGGTCTTCTCACAGAGGTTGAGCAGCCACCTTAGGCTGCAGTCTGTGACAAATGCACAACTACTTATTTGATGAAGAAATATTTTTAATTTATATAAGCCCCATGAAAATATATATAAAATCACAGGGTCTGCAAATAGAGGCAGAACATCTAAGATGCCTGCATTGAGATTGAAGAGACCTAAAGGACAGACCCAAGGCACTTTGGTTCACATTTGAGCATCTGAAAATACTGTCCAGCTCCCTGATTGAGGCAATTCATCAGCTTTTTGGCCAAGTGTCTCCAATCTCATGACTTGATCTCAGCCCTCACCCTGCAGAAGCCCCTGTCTCCTGCTGCCATGTGGCTTGGTTCTTGCAGAGGTCACCTGGCCAGGTTCTTCCATTTAATTTCTCTCTCCTCCAGCCTCTGAGCCATTTTCTCATTTCAGCAACCCACAAGTTTTTTATCCCTGCTGCTAATATCAGGACTGCAGCACTGGATCTCCCTGCCAGCTCCCCGCTCCCTGCCAGAGGCAGCTGTGTCTCCAGGCAGGAAACTGCAAACCCTCGGGCAGCTTCTCAGTGGCTCTTTAACCATGGGTTTTGGAACCCAAAAGCACCATAAGATGCCAGCAGTAAGTCAGAAACAGCCTGTGGGTCTTTGCACAAGTGTGCAATGAAGCACAGACAGTGATGGGGATGAAAGGTCTCCTTAGGCGAAGTGCAGAACTGGGTCTAGTTTTCTTCAGGAGTAGGGTGGCATCTGGCGACTTGGGGCATGTTGGGTGCCCTCCTGCTGTGCGAGCAGAGGCCAAAGTGCCATGAAGAAGACGGAGTTGTACGCATCTGCTTAGTACAGTGGTCCAAATCCAGGCAGCACGCTGGAGGGAGTTGTGCGCCAGCCACCCAGGATGGCTCCCACATTCACCTGATAGCCTTTTCCTCCTTTCTTGCAGGCAACGAGGTTTGCCAGCAGCTTGTGGGCTGGATCCAGTCTCCACAACGCCTCCAGAACAGAGGGGTCTCAGGATCCTGACTACCAGCCCCTCTGCCCAGGCAAGATGTGATATCCCAGGGTCAGGGATGCAGCTGAGCTACTTGGCAGGGACATCTGTGGCAACCCCCACAGCTGGTAAGGAGATAGGGTAGCTTGTTCACATGCACAGAGTATTTTCTCCTTTGTACCCCCATCCTCTGAAAGCAGGGAAGTATGGATGATCACCACTGGACCCCTGGCAGGGTGGAACTTGCCCCCAGTCCGTGCAGGACAGGCAGTGGATTCTCCCTACTGATGGCTGCGCTGCTCTGAGGCTTTTCGGGAGAGAGGCTTTCAGAGGATGACAGATGGACACAAAACAGGCTGTGAGGTTACATGGACCAGGCTGCCCTGCAACTGCAGCACAGCTGTGGGCTGAGTTGCGAGGAGTGGCAGGCAGGGGAAGATGCAGGAATGAAGATGTGGGGAGATGGAGAGAGCATCATCAGCCCCACAGACCCTCACACCCCAAAGTTCATGTCCCCAAGTAGCTCCTGTGCCAGTCTATCGCAGTCCTGAGACCTGGCCTTAGATTGGTAGCATACCTGAACCTCTGTAATGAGCCCCTTTTTTCTGACTCTGTTCCATCACACTGGCTTTTTATGCAACTCTTAATGAATTTCAGGGTTTGGTTCTTGTTGAGCCTGGATTAAACAGAAGTTTAATACCTTTAATTGAAAGATAGCTTCCATCTGAGGTGAAATCTTGGCTTCACAGGAGTCAGTGAAACACTTGCCAACAACTCACTGGAGCCAGGATTGTACCCATTAGTGATCAGGGCAATTTCAGGGCTCTAGCTTTTTCACAGATTTAAAGAGAAAATGCCACAATTTGTTATAATAACCCAACTCACTTTAATGAGCAAATTAAAGGCAGTTGGCACAGAACAGGAAGGAAAATTCGGATGGCAATAATGCTAAAAATCTACCTTACTAGCAGTATGGTATTCTTCCTGTAATGCTCCACCCCCTGCAACCCAAGGTTGAAGCTGGTGTGGGCACATTTATCCAGCCTCCATCCCTTGCCCTGCACGCTCAGCCCATGTCCAAGGCTCAACAATCTGTTGTGCCTGGTTTCCCCAGGGTCTGACTTGCTGCACTGCATGGACAACCCTAGCTGTAATCCAGGTGCTGGTCAAAGTTATGTTTTGAAAGCCCCTAATCTGCAGCCCCCAACTATGCTCCTTTATCTCTGCCTTCTTCAGCCCATCCCCAATGGTAGCTGCTTCTGTCACCATGACTGGGCATAGGTGGCTTTCATTCTGTTGACTTCTTCTTGAATTAGGTTTAGAATTCTCTTCCTCACTTCTCTAACTTTATCCTTCCTCTCTTTTCTGTTTAGATCCAGATTGCCTTTCCTGATCTCCTGACCATTTTAGCTCTGAGCTTTCCTGAAGGCAGTTCTGTGGCTGCCTTTGAGTCATTATGTGTAGCATCCGAGACATGAACTCCACCTGCCCATCTTTCACATCCATGCAATACTTGCTGCCGTTCTATTGCTTGTCACTGGCATCTATCTGTGTTTGAAAATGGTATTTACTGATGTCCACATTGCAGCCAGGTGAGAAACAAGAATCCTATCAACTATGCAGCATCTTCCAGGCCCAGACCTTCTTGCTCTATAGTAGCACTACAGAAGGAATACAGTATGCTAAGGTGAGGACAGAGGTTTGACAAGAAGATTTGGCAGACAGTTCCTGTGCGGATGGGGAACAGGACTTCAGGACATCCACAATAAACCTTGGCAAAGGCTTTAAGGACTGGTGAGGCCAAGTCAGTCCATCCACTGCTTTAAAGGTAGCAGAAATGAAGATGATATGATCAATACAGCCCCAGCCAGCAAGCCAGCATGCTACTACTTCCAGAACTACCTGCAGGCTGCAATGGAGAAGCCCTGTGGAGAGGGAATTACAATAATTGAACCAAATGGCCATGTGGGTGTTTACTGCTCTTGCAAGGTCATCAGGGAGTGCAGTAAATCAGGATAAAGCCTGTGCAAATTTTGCGATCAGGGGAAGCAATATAGAAAACAGGTACCCCACCTGCCTGGTTTCCAGGGCTGGAAGACCTGCTGCAGGACCCCATGCTTCAAAAACCACACCGGTGTAGCATGCAGCCCAGGAGAGAAATACACAGCTGTAAAGAGCCTGGCTGGAGCAATTTTGCAACATTGGCACACTGGTTTGGAGCAAGAGGTTGCTTTTAATAATACAGGACCTTCAGAAAACTCTGAGATGCTGAGGCTGGGAGTGATATCTGTCCACATGTCCTGGCTATACTACTCTGAGGTGACCCTGGATAAGACAGTTCAAGCCAGAAGCTATGTGGTCATTTTGGTCTTCAGACCATACCTGCTCAGGTCTAGAGCTGAGTTTCCATTGTCTCATGGGTTGTGAATGAGGACAGTATGCTCAGTGATGGTACATCATAGACCAAGTGTTACCTCATGCACCTCAGACTCTGGGGAGACCCAGGCACTTCCCTCAGTTGTCCTTCTCTGTTCCACTATGGAAGTCTCTACAACCAGCACATGAATTTCACTTCCTCTACATCCCAAAATCTCCCTTCTGCCCTGCAGATAAGGCTGTGCATGCGGGTCCCTCCCAGTTGGTGGAGGAAGAGGGCAGACAGGCAAGACCTTTCAGGACAGTGGTGATGCCATTTGTGCTGATGGGTTTGGTATGCTGCATTAGAAACACTTCAATTGATTTCTTATCAGAGTGCCTTAAAAAACACTTTTATTTTGTATTCCTACCTTTTAGAAATGTGGGTTTGAATTTGCTTCTTTAAATGTCTCACAGATAACAGCATCTTAAGTCAATTGATTATGGCACAGTCTCTCCAAACTGTTGCCATTTATGTCATAGCCTAGCATGCTTAACAATTGAAATACTTTCCTCTTTATAAACAATCTCTAGTGTGAGGTTGAGGCAGTTGTTGGTACAGCTAAATCTATAACCCTGAGAAGAGACCCAAAAAAACCCTAGCAGCTGCACAGACTTCATGCACAGTTGGTTGTTACAGCCAAGCATCCACAAGAAAACAAATATATTGGCTACTTCTCCTTAGATTAAAGCTCCCATCACAGCTTGCCTGCCTGTGAAAGAATCGCGGAGCTAGTCTGAGTCAGTGTGGTATCAAAATGGTTGCAGATGTTGTCCTTGTCACATGTCCAGCCCAGGAATTGTCCTGGGGTTGAAGAGACAAAGTTGAATGGGCAATTTATATGACAACTGTTTCCCTCTGAACCCCACTGCTATTGTATTTTTGTCTCTATCTCCAGATAATCTTGCCTCCTAATGTTTGCAAGACTCTTCCTCCTGCTAATCTAGACTCTACAAGGTATTTCAGCAGCTGATGTGAATGATTATTGGCCTGCTATGGATTTTAGATGGTGCATCTGTGCCAACCATGACATCACTTAGTCTTCAGCAGGGACAGCACTGTCCTTGTCCGGCTGCAATGACTGCGAGGGAGTTTCAATTATATGCACTTATTTTTGTTAGTTCATAATTTTCTACAAATAGTACCCTTTGAGACATATTTTTGCTTGCTTCCTTCAGCCCATAGGTGGTATATTTTGTAAAGTTTGATAAAAATGTGTTTGGCTGGTCTGTATTATTCGGATAGGAAGGGGGTAAAGTGGTTTTAGCACCACAGGTATCTTCCAGATTGTGTTTTTGTTCTTCCTATGGTTTGATACAGTAACTCCAGCATATCCCTTGGCTACTCTGCTCGCGTCCAGGTCCAAAGCTGTCATTATGCCAGAGGACAATCTGGTTACAAAAAGCAGATTTAAGCTGATGGCACAAGATTTTGCAGGGCCGAGAGCCTGGATGAGCCATTGTCCTGAGAACACGAGACTTCATGGATGCCCACAGAAAGTTGCTCTTGCTATAAGTGTATCTGCCACTTCTCTGTGCCAGGGCTTCCCACCCATCTCATGGACCAAGCACTTCTGAGCCTTGTCACAAGGCTGGTCTGAACAAGAGGGGTTTCCCAGCCATGCAGAGGTGTTTGCACAGCCTTTTGTTGTACCCAGCCTGTGACCTGCAGGCTCCAGCACTTTCTGTAGCAAGCCAGCTTACCTACCACCTGCTTTAGGGACTGTTCATTGCAATCCCCCAGGGAGGGCTCTAGCCCTGAATGGGTGCAGTAGCTCTACCAGCACTGAAACAAGGCAACCACGGCATCAGCTGCACCTCAAATCCATAGTAGTGTTCTGGGAAGTAGAGTTATGCTATCACAAATCATAACGCTGGCGTAGGAACCTGAAATTGTGCCCCCTGGCTGCCCAGCACATCCTTGGCTCATATATCTTCATCTCTTCCATTTTTCCTTGTGACAGGTTGTTCCTGGGGGGTCTCCTCACATTCACCTCCCATTTCCTGGTGATTTCTTCCCACTGCTCATCAGTTTTCCTTATAATCTGAACATTCTGTCATCAGAGTAGAGGCAATAGTCCGTGGGCACCACCTTGGATGGGCTCACTGCACTCCAGCCTCCACCCATCAGACTGAAAGCAAACCCCAAAATCACCTCACGAGGCAGCAGTAAGGCTTAGGTGCTGGAGAAGTCTGCCCTGGTCAGGAAAGGTGATGTGGCTTTAGAATGAGGCATGTTGCAATGGCCTGAGCCCACAACAGCTGCGGATGATGCCTTAAAATATATAGAGCTTGTCTTCAACTAATTTGTTTCTTGACTTCCCCTGAATTCCTCCCTGCCTGACTCATTCAACTTTCTACTGCATCTCTTGCCCACTATTTCCCCTCCACCTCTTGTCACCCCAAATTCCTCCATCCTCCAGGCTCCTGTTTTGCAGGACAAAGTGCTAGCTCTTGTCCCTGGAAAATGCAGATAAACCAAGGGGCTTGGTGGGACATGGTCTGGTCTGGGTGATGTGCATTGAATGGCTTGTGCTGCAGGAGCTGGTGTCCAGGGCTTGCTAGCAGGGATTTGCACAGATCAAAAGATTTGTTGAGGGGGATGCTGAGGGGGCCATAGGGTTATTGAAAATGAATACAAGGTCTTTCTTTGGCAAGACAAAAATGGAAATTTTGACCTTGTCTAAAGATCAGAAATGTGCTGCAGAGCCAGTTTTGACAATAATGAGCTGAGAGCAGAAGAAGGGCTTCTCTGGAGGTGCCTGCCCTCAATCTATCCATTTTCTCCCTATTAAAACCATGGCACTCCCTGGGGATGGCAGCTCCAAAGCTCATCTCATTTTGTCATTTGAATGAAGTGTTTGATCTGAGAATTATTGTTATTATAATTATTTAATATATTATAGCTGATAACACCTTTGGCACTCGGAGCACATGAGTGAAACAAGTTCCCATCCCAAGGCTTTAGGACCATGATTCCACCTTCCAGTTAGTCACAGGACACCAGAATGCTGCTCCTAATCAAAAACGATGTGACGCATATGTGGTATGAGTCATTATAATGTTAACTACTGTTACTTCAAGCCTAGACATTGCCAGGATCGCTTTCTTCCCTGGAGATGATTCATGTGCCTCATGCATGACAGTTCAGCCATTTTTTTGCTTATTCAAGTGAATTTCAGTAGTTTTAAGTGTTTGGGGGGGCAAAGCCCTTCTGTTCCTGTTTGCCAAGCTGAATTCCTTCAAACGTTCACAACCAGTTTCCCCTGAGGCTTGATACAAGAAAGAAGGAAAAAAGCAGAAGCTTTGAGAGCTGCAGGTTTGAGAGCATGGGCGTTTTCAACTGCCCTGGCATGAGGTCTACTCCCCTCTCCATCCATGAAGTGGAGGTTGTGCCATGCCCCCAGCTATCCACGAGCTGAGCACAAGCTCTCAGAGGAGGGCAAGGAGTTGCTGTAAGGTCTGCAAGGAGGCTGCAGGATCCTGTAGACAGGGATGCAGCCCACTGCTGCCCCTCCTCTGAGCCAGCAAGGGACCGAACACAAACAGGAAAGGTCCCTGTGGTGCTCACACAGCTGATCCTTGATACCTTCTGCCTAAACCTGCTGCTTGCCTTTCATCACAGGCTTCAGAGGCATTGTACAGCTTTGTGCTTCCTGACAACAGCTGAGCGAGGAGCTCCCCAGGTCTCAGTCTGCTAACCTCTAAAGGTGATTTTTTCAGCAGTTATTCAGTGGGGGACCTGCTTTCAAGCAGGTGACTGCCACCACGTGTAGTTGCTGTCTTTGCTGAGGTTGGACTTAAACCTCCATAGCCACAGCGTGGCACAGAGGCAGCCTGAGAGCCCCCAGCTGCTGTGGTTGCTCATGTCCCTATGTGTAAAAGCTGGGACACATCCTCGCTCAACATGGCCTTTTTGGGTAAAGTAGGACAACTCTGAAAAATGAGAGGGAACAGAAAAAAATGGTGTAGATGAACCTTTGAGGATGTGAAGCGTCATACAGCAGGCCCTTGTGGGATTACAGGATTGAACCCTGTTCGCTCAACGCCAGCTCTGGGACATGGGGAGTTTGTTCTCTCTCATTTCCTCTCAAAACATGGCTCAATCTTGCTGTTTTCTTCTTGTCCTTCAAGCCCTCTGGGACTAGTGGCTGCAGTAAGTACCAGCAGCAGAAAACAGCCCTGATAGCAGAAGGGCTGAATCATGTCCGTCAGCTGTTGACCTCACTTCCATCCTGATCTGAGCTAGGCAAGGTCTGCCAAGGAAGCACGTGTCATGGACTTCTACTCCTGGGAAGAATTATATCAGAGTGAATTCTTCAGTTTACCTTCTAATTTCAACATAATAGGGTGCAGAAGCGCACAGACAGGTCTCAAGCACATTTAAGTCCACCCTGGACAAAACATATCTGCATTTTTTACTGAAGATCTGAAGATCCCTGAGATTTTTTGGTACAGGCCAGATGGGAGTAAAGGTATGGGATTGTGTTTACTTAAGGTTCAGTGGCTTTTTCCCCTTGATTTTCTACCTAAATTGAAATTTCACCTTCAGCAGCAAGCTCAGCTCTGCCATTCAGTAACACCATCCAAAAATACATGGTCACAGAATCACAGCGCTTCAGGCTGGAAGGACTGTACTGCGATCACCCATGGCGGGCAGCTGGTCCCACCAGCTCAGCTTTGGGTTTTTCTTTTAAGAGACTGTTTTCTTTCATGGCCAGATTTACCACCAGGCTCTGGCTGCGGGTGAAAGCAGCCAAAACATATGGTCCAGCTATTCTGGGTTTAGAACTGTTTTGCTTTGCCAAAGTGATGCAAAGTAGCTAGACAGCACACAGGCTTCCCTTCCCTATTTCACTCGTTCTCCAGATGCCTGCTATTTGCCTGAACACATCCCCTACATAATGTGAATGCACCCATACACACCACCTCCTTCTCCCTCCTTCCCTCCCTTCACATCCTCGTACATCCACCACTCTTTCCCTGTCCTCCCAGCCTACACCTCGGCTAGCTGTTGTCCAGAAGGATCAGCTCTGAAGGGGATATTTGGAATTCATGGAGGTCTCTCGCCCTCATAAGGACTTGCCTTTTCCATAATGACTTCCGTGTCCCGTTGTCCCAAGTGGGCCAGTGACTAAGCAACCATCCAGGAGGACAGGCATTTCCTGTGCTGTGAGGTGCTTGAGCTGCTGACACATACTTCAGACATCCAACGAGGCTCCCTATCCGAACCGAGGAAAAGGTCCCACTGAATGGCTGTTCACCGCATGTCAATTGAGAGCTTAATCACCGCAGAATTCAGGCGCTCTGAATAGCTTCCAAAGGCACCTGCCAACCCCCCTCCATCTTCTACTGAAGAAAAGTGCCTGGCACTGTGTAGCCTCGATAGTGCTCCAGTACTGCTGACAAGGGATAGGAAGAAGAGAGCCCCACTTTGACATGGCCGTACCACACACGTGGGCAACGGGGCAAGGGAGGGGTAAGAAAGGATTTCCCTGTGGATTTTTCTGCACTGAAGCATTTTAGTCCTCAGCCATTCAGAAACTGACGTTTACCGAAGGAGGAAAATGACACTAATCACAGAAAGATGCTACTCAAGTAGCAGACATAGGCTTCTCAAATGCTTTAACTACATGGCAAGTTGGAGACATCTGTGTTATCAGGTGCTAATCATATCAGAGGCGTGACAAGATCTGATGCTAGGTTCTATGTTTTGTCAGGGACCTGCAGCTTACACCTTGCGTACTGCTGCCTCCTAAACAGCCAGATTTCCTCGTAAATTCTTAGAAACTTCATTCTGTGCTCCAGGCTCAGTGCTTCACTATTGCAAAAGACTTTTTTTTTTTTTTAACACTATTTTCACAATAAATTGTCTGAATCAGTCTTCTAATTGAAAAACCTCAACTTATCCATAACAGCTGAGTCACTACCAACATGGTACTGTAATATTTTTATTATTTTCTGTATCCCTCTATGAAAGCAATCTGACAGCGTGTTGGGATTTTTTTTCCTCACCACTGTACACTAACCAGATGGTTTTCACTCCATTGTCCACAGATACACCCACATCTTTTTCTGCCTTCGTGCTTCCAGTTAATTTAGAAATCACTAGTGAGGAGCTGAAGCTGTTCCTTCCAATATGCTTTACATTCTCCTTGTCCACACTTAAATCCTTCTCCCATCACGCTGCCCAATTAATTAGTTTGGCTGATCCCTCTGAAGATCATCTTTCATCTCTAGATTTCACTAATCTGACCATTTTAAGAGCTGCAAACATAACTTTAACCTGTTCAGTGCTCCCCCAGTCATGATAAATAGGTACTTCAAATCCTTCCACTTACTCTTCTGGCACAAGGTGTGCTGAGTGCCTCTGATGAGTGGTTCCTGCCACTCTGGTGTACTCTGGTCGCACTGATGCAGCCGCCCAAGCAGAAACGTCCAGTTATCTTGAGTGTGATTTGTTTCCCTTTCATTGTGTCTCCACTCTCTGTTTCTGTTTCTTTGAGGATGCTCTGCAACTGAGTCCTCACCTTCCTGGAGGCCTTCCAGTTATTGGGAGTTTTAATAATTTCTGTCCCTTTCTGGCACAAAATCTTTCATCTCAGCTCTCTGTTTGTGACTGTTTGGCACAAGTTAATGCTTCCAGTCTTGAGTGATCTGGGATTTTTTTGGCTGTCAATAAAGTAGTGTTACCAATTTTGTCATGGCATATTTATCTGTTGCTACATCTGCAGTTAGATGAAGCGTGTGAAGCTCAGGACATATTGGCAGGGAGGTTTTTAATGTTTGAGAGAACACAACCAAAAACAAACCCCCACCTTTCCATGCAAGGTAGTCCTGAAACACAAGTATAGCCTTTTCCTTGTGTATTTTATGTTTATGGCAAAATTTTCCTAATTATTTTTTAAGACGGGCATCATTTAGCTGGTGTAACAAGTCCATTGTGATAGCATGTCAGCTAATATTTAATGTAATGACATCTCATTTCCTTCTCCTGGATGGGCTTTTGCCAACAGTCTCCCTTGCAGCTGAGAGCCAAGGGCCATTTCAATATCCATTTTCATTCATCCCAGTGGATGCATAAATACGACAACAAGTTTCAGTGCAGAGTGGGAGGCTCTGTGCCTTTTGCTGCATTCCCTTCAGAGTCTGCCCTTTTTCCCTCTCTGGGCAGGAAAGTTTCCAAGCAGCAAGCTCATCCTCAGTGTCCCAGAGGTGGTTCATCTCTCACCGACTCTTCTTGGTCACACAGCCCTTTTGCCTTGCGTCAACTCCCAGGGACTCTGCCCCTCTCTAATCTGAACGGAATGGCTGCGGTTATAAAAGTAAAGCCCCAAACCACATCACTTAGGCTGGTTTTAACTGTTCCTCCATACGCATTAGCATGTACATATAATATCTGTGCACACATACATTTCTCTCAGAGCTGCCTGAGGTTGGAGAGACTTTGATTTCAGATGCTAATGTCACCTTATCGTTGTCAAAACAGGAGAAACAGTCCTGCATCGCATCTGCTAAGCAGTGTATCTGCAAAAGTTGGTGAGGGCTAATCCCCTGCCTTGCCGGGCAACCACAGCGCCTGCATGTTAAGCCAGCGATTTGCACGGCCCCAGTGAAAGATGGGGTGGCTGCCCTGGGCTGTGGGAAGCAGCTGGCAAGGACTGTGCAGGGGCAGCCGTGGTGCCAGTGACAGCACACATGCAGTGGCAGTGCTGCTTCCATCAGCCACCCTCCTCACCTGCCTTCTGCCAGGCACCTTGGCACTTCGGCATGATATAAAGCTGAAGCAGCTCTCAGGGCCTTGGCAAGCCATGGGTGAAGAAGCTTCATCCAGTGACCGAGTGTTTCAGGTTTCCCTATGGCACGAAGGGAAAGGATTTCAAGCCCATGCCTCACTTCCTTCTACCTCCACAGCCTCTCCAGCCTTGCCAGAAGGCTGTCTATGTGTAGTGAGACACTGTTTTTTTGCCTTTAAATTAGCACACACTGGCTGGATGGGGTTGCATGGTGCCTGAAAACTGAGGCAAACAACAGGATCAGGGAAGTGGGCAACAGGCACTAGGCTGTGCTCCAAATGACTGCATTCTCAAGGGTTCCTGAGAATGTCAGCAAGACCCTTATGAGGTCTCTCACTGGGGAAGGCAATTGCCACCAAACCTCCTTGTTCCCAGCCATGCAACAGCACTGCCTGCCCCACTCCCTCACAGGGCTGCAGCTCATCCTGCACCTACACAGGACTGGGGACTCGGTCTCTGCTTGCAAACACCCCGACGTCCTGGATGCACATGGACAGGGGAGTTCATCTGAGTTGAAATTATGGGAGAGTTGGAGGGACCACTGCAAGTCCTTGCCTCTGTCCCAAGGCAGGGTGTCGTCTGCCAAGGCCGTTCCCAGAGGATGCCTCTATCCCAGACTAGGCAGAGATGCCAAACTTCCTTTGCTGCAGGCCAAGCCTTTGTTGTCTGTCTCACTCCCAAGGGACATAGGGATGGAGTATTCCTTTATCAGACCCCTCTCAAGTTATGCTAGCTGAGTCTAGCACAGAGGGACACCTTTTCCCTGGGGATCACTCTGTCCACAGCAGCAGCTCTGCACTCCAGCTGACACCCTCGAAGACAGCCTCCTGGCAGAGGCTCTCAGACTGGACCTGGCATTATGGGCTCATGCCCTTCCCAGATCTACTGGGGGATGTGAACAGTGGGACACAAAGATTGCCCCAAGGAATGGAAAGTCGCAACCATCACTGGTTCTTCAGGGAGCACAGGCATTTTGTCCTGTCATTAGACCATGTAATCCAGTCCCTTTGGTTTTGAAAAGGATCTCACTGCTGCTAATGGAAAGATGCACACCTGTCTAGGACCTGAAGCAGAGGGACGGCTGCCCTGCCATTTTCTCTCCTAGCCAGAGTTCCATCCCCCCTGGGAATGGGACCTTGGGATTCCTGTGCTGTGGCACGTAACTGTCACCTATCAATTCAGCCCCTAGAAGAAGCTGGAAGAGGTTAGAGACAAGCCTTTACCTCCAGAAAGGCACATTGTGGCTGAGAAGCCACAGTAAGGTCCCGAGAGGGACTTACTGTGAGCTGCAAGGGGTGACTACAGGGCAGTGTAGGTGGTGGGTACAAATAGCTGTGGGTCAGGCCTGGTTCTGTCTGGTGTGGTCAGCTCTGCCCACACCTCAGCATGTAGCCCCAGCTGTACCAGGCTTCAGACACATGTGTATCTGCCTGCAGTTCTTCTGGTGCCAGGTGCTCCTAAGCTGGGGAGGGAGCCAATGAGGGGGCAGTTGGGAAGGTTAGGAGCAAGTAGGGAGACAGTGCAAGGTTCAGGGAGTTGCAGGAGCGTAGAGAGCAGCAGGGGCTCCCCAGGGCATTAGCGGGGACTGTGGAGTGTGTGCAGCAGGATGGACTGTGAGGCCTGTGGTGTTGACTCCCACTGTGCTGGTGCAAATCCACTAACCGGAGTGATGCCCAATACGAGTGTGAGGCAGACATCCCACCGGGCTCCTTACAGAGCAGGGCAGAAAAAAACATGGCTGAGCCAACAAGTGAGCTGCCTGCCCCTGTGTTGCAGCCCCCAGTCTGGGCTGCCTGACCATTCTGCCTCTAGCAGCGAGAAATCTAATTTATCCCTTTTCAGAGGGCTGGAGAACCTCTGTTACAAGGACAGGCTGAGAGAGTTGGGGTTGTTCATCCTGGAGGGGAGAAGGCTCCAGGGAGACCTCGTACTGGTCTTCCAGTACCTGAAGGGGCTACAGGAAAGCTGAGGAGGGACATTTTACAAGGGCAAGTAGTGATAGGACGAGGGGGAGTAGCTTTAAATTGGAAGGGGAGAGATACAGATTGGACATTAGGAAGAAATTCTTCACTCTGAGGGTGATGAGACACTGGCACAGGTTGCCCAGGGAAGTGTTCAAGGCCAGGTTAGATGGGGTCTTGGGCAGCCTGTTCTGGAGGGAGGTGTCGGTGCTCATGGCAGGGGCGTTGGAACTGGATGGGCTTTAAAGGTGCCTTCCAACCCAACCTATTCTGTGATTCTATGATTCTTTGAACTCAGCTTGCTGGTGCTGGGTGTCTCCCTTGCTAGGGGAGCGGGAAGGTCTGTGCCCTGAGCAGAAGCGAAAGGAGCGAGTCCGTGCCTCGCTACCGAAGCCGGCGGGAGCAGAGAGCCCGCCGGGCGGCTCTCGTCTCCCACTCGCGCGCGGGGCTGGCGGAGCCCCCGGCAGCGCGCACGGAGCGCGGGGTCCCTGCCCGTGAAGTGCGGGTGCGCTGCAGCTAGAGGGCTGCGCCGCCGCCTGCCCGCCTGCCGCACACCCAGCACCGGCCGGGGCTCCGCCGCCCCCGCCAGCCCTGCCGGGCCCGCCGCTGCCATGCCCGCCCCGCTGCCGCCGCTGCCACTCGGCGGGTGAGCCCTACCCCGGCACCCAGGTAGGACCCGCGCACCGCGCTCCGGGGGCGGTGTCCCCAGGCTGTCCCGGGGGGAGCCAGCCCGCCGCCGAGCTCGCGGTGGCCTTGGAGTGGGAGGGGTGGACAGAAAACGTGTGGAGGGCTGCAGAGCTGCAAGGCTGCAGCCTGGGAAAACCAGGGCAAGATTACCCGATCGGGGCTCCGGGGTGGGTGAAATAGAAGGGTTTCAGCAAAAGTTTTGAGGGTCAGAAAATGTGTCGAGGGCTGCAAAGCCGCAAGACTGCAGTCTGGGGAAACCAGGGCAAAATTACCTCATTGGTGGCTCTGGAGTGGGCGAAACGTAAGGGTTTCAGCAAAAGTTTCAGAGGTCAGATACATCAGAACGACTGCAGTGGCACCTTGCACCCAGCCAGCCACCGGGGCCCCCTGTCCAGGAGCCAGCTCAACTGCTGGCTGAAGTTTAGCGGTTGTTTTCCTCCTGCTGAGGAGCTTCAGCAGCCGGCAGGAGCCACCCTGCTGGCCGGCCACCTTGGGTGCGCATCCCTAGGATGCACCCAGGCAGGGGAATGGTCCGAGGACCTCAGTGGAGGGGGCTACTGCCAGTGCCATTCATTGTGCCAAGGAAACGACTCGCCTGAACGGCACTGTCTGCCCACAGCCCTGCAGACGCCCTCCCGACACCTGTCTGGGCGAGAGCTGCACGTTCAGGAGTTACAAAGGGAAGAGCTTTCTACCTCTGCCCGGCACCTGTTTGTCATTCCTTCTCTGAGGCTGCTGCGGGTTTCACAAAAGCCCTGCTGCTCTCCCCAAACCCACTTTGCCAGGCTGCCTGCTTTGCTTCTTAAAAAATAGATTCCCATTTCATGAACTTGGGATCTGCCACCACTAGAAATCTTTTTCCCAGGAGGAAGGCAGCGCTATGTAAATACCAGGGATAACCAGAGGAATGGGGTCTGAGCCTGCCTGCAACGCACAAGGAAAAAAGCCTTGGTCTCTGGAGGATAATAGCTGGTTACTTTGTAGACTGTCAGGAGAAGGAATTGCCCAAGCCAAAATGTAGTGGCTGCATTTCTCTGGCAAGTTTCTTGTGTCATGAAAATGGCTGGTAGTTAAAGCTTTGGGGAGCCAAATGCGCTTCACTCCAACTCCCTGAACCACCATCAGAGGCAGGTAATAAACACCATTACTAAAGAATGAGTAATTTGCTGCAGCTCTGGCAAACTGAATTTGTTTGGCAAATCCCTGCTTTTGCGTGGTACCCAACCCCTCCCTGCCCTCAGCCCAGCCTGCAGGCGTCAGCATCGCTTACGGAGAGGTAACCAAGCGGTTGACAAAAACGTGACCATTAAAATGCCCCTCTGCTACCCACAAGCCCCCAAAGGGGCTTGTCCTGCCCAGGGGCTGTAGGAAATGCCTTCTAGCATGGGCATGGGTGCTTCAGGCCCTCATGGTTTGGCTGGCCTCTTCATGGCCCCTCTACGTGGGATGGGACCTGCTCACAGCTTCCCGGGAGCATCCTTGACCTTGACAGGCAACCCAAAGCTCTGCCCTTCCTATCACCCCCCTCCCTGCTGGGTGTCCCTGATGCCAGCCTGTTTCCAGCAGCATTAGACTCCAGACACGCAGCGTAGCCCTTCCTGAATTTTCTTTTACCTCTTATTGACTCCTTTGCCCTCCCTGCCACTTAATATCTGTGCTTGGAGTTGTTTTCCAGCACCCTTGCAAGCACAGTCTCTGAATCAGGCAGATTTGGGCTCTTTTCTGCCGTGTACCTGAGCCTGGGACCACCAGGCACCACTTGCAGGATGTGGCTCCACTGCTGCTTTCAGAGAATAATATCAGGCAAGGTCTTCAGCCAGTGTTTCTCTATCTGTAGAATTAGACATGGGCAAATAATTGACTTTTTGAGTTGAAAGGCCAAGCCACAACATTAGAGAGGGGAAAAAAAGAGTTCATTATGTATTTCCTTCAGATTGTCTTCTGTGAAAAAGGCAGCAAAAGGGTCCAAATGCTTTGCTCAGCCAGGTAGGGGAGGCTCCACTGATGCCCACCGTTTTTCAGGTGCATCACTTAAACCATCTTGGTTTTGGAGTGAAACATTTCAGGTATTTTTTGAAAAGCAGAGCTGGTCAAATATTGGTCTCCAAGACTTAGGTGAGGAGGCTCAACTGTTAACATGGAAAATTGGCCTGGGGCACACGTGCACCATCTTGGGGATGTTAATGCCACATGTGGCGGCTGTGCTGATGCTGCTTCTGAGCTGGGTGGTGGTTCTCTGAAAACACTCCCAGCCTCCAAGATGGCGGGGCAGGGCAAGACAGAGGGTGCTGGGGCTTGTCCCCACACAGAAGCAACATGCTGGGATGGACGCATCATGAGCTGGATGTCTGCTCAGCCTGCATGGGACCACCAGTGCTGCTCACCTAGAGCAGAGCCACCGCTTGTGACATGCTACGACACTGGGTGCACACAAGCAGTACCCTGATCTCAGTCCTGGGAAGGACTGGGGTAAATCCTGCAGTGATGTGGGCAAGGAAAAGAAATGGGCCAGGAAGAGAGGGGAAGAATCCATACAGTGGAGACAGGAGCAGTGCAGCGTGCCCCTCAGCCAGGTGTGGTCAGGACTTGACAAGGCCGTGGAAAAAAAAATGAAACATTGTTTTGTAGTGTCTCTTTCCATACTATATAGGAGATAATTTAGCATCACCCTCTGCACTCTCCTTGCCCCCTGGGACTGTGGCGTGGACAACAGCCATGGGAAAGCCAGGAGCAGCTGTTGCCTCTCCTCTCACCATATTCCTGAAAACGACTCCCACCAGCATGAACTGCCCCTTCTTAAACACAGAGGGCGCGTCTTCACCGGAGGATTCAATTTCTTTTTCAGTAACAAATATTAAAGAGAGGCTCAACATTTGGGTTGGGTTGCACCATTTGATGCAGGTAAAAAAATTAACATCTTGAAGTTTGTTTCAGATTGCAGATATTGGTCAAGTGGAAAGAAAGCCATCCACTTACTTATTCACTGGACCAAGAGACCAGCTTATTGCTGATAACCACAGGCTCTGTTTGGAAACTTAGGATTTGGAAAAGTGAACCAGAAAGGTGTCATCTCCACAGCATAAGTTAATTTTTAAAGAGAAAGCAGATCTTTGGCAAATGAATTAAACATCTGAACTGTAGACAAGTCCCGTGAATCCCTGGGAGAATAGGCCACAGTAAGCAAAGTGGAAATAGCCCTGAGCAGAAGGCGGGCAGACAGTGGATATAATAAACAGGACGGTGGGGAGGGGAGGATGCCGGCATGCACTAGCCTCAGGCTGGTTATGAATGATTTGAGTACAAATATGTTTTAAACAGAGGCAAATGAGCAGTCCTTAACAGCCACTTTATATTGCCAGCTTCGATTGATAGCAGCGGGATTTGCAGAGAGATGTGAGGATGGAGCTGGGTGCTGCAGCTAAGCTGCTCTATCAGCAAGGCACAGCTGCGAAGGGGAGGACATCTCTCTGTCCCCCTGACACTGACTACCACCAGTATGTTTTGTCCCTGTCTTACTCTTGGCCAGTGCACGTATTTTACCTGGAAGAAAGCTTGGTCCTATTTGCCTATTTGTCACTTCTGTGCTGGGTGACAGGCTGTGGCAGGGAGAACATCCTGAGGTGCAGACTCCAGATGTGGCCCTGGGGCAGGCTGGGCTGGAGGTCTGAGGGGCACAGGGCTAGTCCCAGACAGGAACATGAGGCACAGGTCTGCTCCAGCACAGGGTATCACTACTACCCAAGAGTGATTCTCACCCTGTGCCACAGGACCAGGCAGTCCGTGGGAAGGGAGCAGTGGGGAGGATGGGATGCAGGGTCCCGAAGCAGCAGAAACCATGAAGGGGCCACGGCCTGTGTGACATCACGGGCAGAATAAGAGCCTTGAAGTGGAGATGATGGACTGGAGCAAAGGGTATGGATGAGATAGGGGAAGCTGGGAGAAGAGCTTGGAGCCATCTAGGGTACCCACCGTGTTCATTTCAGTACTGGATATAAATAGAAATGGAGAAAACCTGATGTGAAATTGAAGACTGTAACTATTAGCATAAGAAAATCAGCCATGAACAAAATTGCAGTCCGCAGGTACAATCTTCCGTGCATCTTCCAGCAGCAGTGAGAATGTCCTGGTAATAAACGTATCCTGAGGGGCCTCTGTGAGATGCTCCTGACAGGGTTGGCATCCACATGAGCACCCTGGGTAGGGAGCCTGATCTTGGTAAGGGACAGGGCTGCCCTCCTGCTAGAGGTATTTGTGCTTGCTGGAGCCCAGAGGTCAGTGAGATTGGCTCCCAGCAGTTCTTCAAGTGTGGATGTTTCTAAGTAGGCTTTCTGCACTGTGGGTAGGATGCCAGTGTTCCTCTCTCCAGACATCTTGGCATGCAGGGTGGTCCTGAGATGAGGAAGAGGAGGCTGAAGCCTGGACCCAGTCTTAGCTTATGTTTCCTCAGGCCAGTGATACGGATCCTGCAGCAGACTGGGAAATTCACTCTCCCCTATCTTGGGCTGGCATTTTATGGCTGAGATGAACAGTCAGAGTCTGACAGCCTCCCAGGCTCATCTTGCTGGCTGAAGCCTCAAACGGATGGAGACATTGAGGAACAGCCCCAGCAGACTTCCTGTGTGGGAATCATCACCCTGACTTCCACTTTCTCCTAGGAATCCTGCTGGATCTCCAAACAGAAAGGTGAAGAAGCCTCCAGTGAGACCTATCAAACAATTTCTATTGATATCATGTGCCCCTTTGAAGCCCTTCACAAAGGCTTGTTGTTGAGGGTGCTGCAGGGCTGAAGGCTGGGTGCATATCCAGGGCTGTGAAGACAACTCCAGTGTGGCTGTTGACACCTCCAGAGCTTAGCCATCCCTGATCCAATCCTGGCCTAGTTCCCTGGCACAATGCTGTCAGCCAGGTCACCTGCTCAGCTGGCCACCCCATAGCCACCCCACTGTCCCCCAGCACTGGAGCAGTCCTCAGAGCAGCCTCCCTGCATTGCTCCCTGATCCTGCACTCCTGGGAGACCCACACCCAGGGCAGCCTGCAGAAACTCCTGACAGCCACCTTATTTACTTCTTTGCATCTCCAGCTAAAAAAAAGTGAGAGAGAGTCCAAACCTGCTAATTATACACCTAGCTGACCACACAACCATGTGTTTTATTACCATCACCCTGCATGCTTCCCCCTTCCCCCCATTTGCATCTCGGTATTTCTTGCATGAGGGGCACAGAGGGGTGCACCCCAGTGGGGCGCATCTCGTGGCTGCATCCGTGCCGCTGAGCTCCGATCCCAGGCAGGCGCTGGGCTGCCAGCAGCACAGCCAGCGCCAGCCGGGGGGTGTTGGGGCGGTGTAGCCATGCCCAGCGATTTGCCCATAGAGGCCCTGGGTGCATCCGGTGGATGCACGCGCCGGCGGTGCGGTGGGATTGCTCGGCCGGTCCCGGGGCGGCCCCTGCGCTGCGTGGAGCGGCTGGGACACCTAGCGGCCACCGCTCCGAGTGCTGGCGATGGGGGACATGGTGGCAGGGCGACGCGAGCTCCCTGCCAGCCCCTGGTGTCACAGCAACCTTTTTGCAGGCACTCCCGGCTTGAGGCTGAGCGTTACAAGCGTCTCTTTCCAGTGTTGGGAGGCGATGGAGCGCACGCTGCTCCTCTGGTGATGCTCAGGGGCAGCGTGTCCAGGTGGGACCAGGGCAGTGGGGAGCCTGCAGCCCTGCAGAGTCCCTGGCACAGTTCCTCCAGAAGCAGCCCGGCTCTTCCCTGCCGGCCGCGGGAATGGATTTGCTATTTCTTAAGGTTTCAAGTAACGCCTTGGCTCTGAGCACAGCTGGGTCAAAATGCTGCTGTAGAAAAACATTTTTATCAGGGAATATAAAGACTCGATTTCCACTTGGAAATTGCCCAATTTGACTTGCGAACCTTGAAAAGCAGCCCATTGCATCCCAATTCTCAGAGCAATTTAGTCTCTGTTGGAGCTGGGAGCCCATTGCCAAGGCACTGGCTCTCTACCTGTCAGGAGATCAGAGCAAGTGCTTTGTTCACTCCTTTCCAGTTCTATCAGACTGGCTGCATCGAAGTTGTGAATTAGATGCTTATCATCACAAATGCCTCAGCTATCCTCCTGATAATCCCTGTCCATCAGCTCTGTGTCACCTTCTTCCTTCCCTCCCCACCAACTCTTTCTCTTCCAGTACCTCCACAGCCACAGCCCCTTTGTCCATCCTGCTGGCCATGGCTCAGCTCTCTGCCTGGCTCAGATGTCACTTTGCTGCTGCTGCCCTGTGCCTCTTGCCCACCGTTTCCCTTCTCACCACCGCCCCTGCTGTGCCCCTTTGTTTCTCTGGGTACCACTGCTGTCAGCCCCATTGGGGCTTTCATGCCCCACTGGGCTCCCCTGCTGCTCCCTGCCAACATTGCCTCTCCCACAGCAAGGTGCCCCTTCTACCTCCCAGCCACCTCCTCACTTGATGGCTTCTCCAAGGACAAGCGAAGGCTTTGTTACAACCTGGGGATGAACAACCCCTACTCTGTGTGCTGGTGCTGTACCCAAGGCAGGACCAGTGGTGTGGAGACAAGAACCTGCAGGAGGGCTTGTGTGTTGGCTGGAACTTGACTGCTTTCACAGCCCTGTCTGCAGGGCTGATGAAAGTGCTTCTTTCTCCCCACAAGTTGTTCTTCACCCTGCAGGGTTCACAGCTGGGATGTGACAGGTAGACACATTGCTGTGCAGGCTCCTAGTGCTGAGATAGATCTTGGTCTGCCTCTGCTAGAAACATTGTCCCTGAGCCCTGGTGGCCCTTCATCTCCATATTCCCTCTCCCACATACTGACTTCCCTCCCTGTAATGCTCTGTGTTTGCTTCTCAGCATCCTTTATGAGCTGGTTTTCTCTCAGGCAAGCCTGGACACCCAGAGACAGAGGTACCCTGACAGGACTTGGACTTCAAGTCCTGAGAACTTCTAGGGAATCCTGGGCTCTGAGAAGGGTGCTAGCCACATCTCCTGAGCTCCTGATGGAGCAGGTCCACCTCTGACCTGGGTCTATGGCAGCTGTACCTGGCCATGATGCTTCTTCCCATCACCTAGGACAGGCACATGTGTTCATGCTGTCCCCTGCCCTTATACCGGCCAGGGCTGAGCAGCACAGTTGGGCACTGCTCCCAGAGGGCACCAGCCCCAGGTGATGTCCTGAAGAAGAAAGCCTTTGACCAGAATGAGTTAACCTTCTCACTCAGGAGTCTGGGGACATGCAGCAGAGTCACAACCTGCTAATGAGCCTGGGAAGCAAGACAGAGTGTTTGCCTGACAGGGCAATTGAATGAAGATTGAATCCTGGAACAGCTGCTTAATTCATCATTAACTGGTCTTATCAGAGCCAGCATCTGTGCTGAGGGTCCTCTTGAGGGCTGTGTTGCTGCCAGTGGGGCGGCCAGGGACCTATGCACCTCTCATGTGGCAGGGGGAAACACTCAGGATGGCCCCAAAGAGGACCTGGGCTGCCCCAGGGAACATGGTGGGGAGGTAAGATTCATAAAGCTAAATTTGCTACCTCTTTATTTTCCCAGTCCACTGGGGAATGCTGCAGCTGGCCTGGGGAGCAGCTGTGCAGGGGGGAGGCAGTTCCTTAGGGAGCCAGCAGTGGTTAGTCTCTGTGGTAGGGCTGCAGGAATAGTCCAGCTCGACCACGGCACTGGAGTCTGCCGCCTACGTGCGTGCCCTCCCCCAGGCCCACACTGTGTGTATGTGCTCGTATGTGTGCATCCTGCCTGTGCACCTAACAGCACCTCACCACCGCTACCTGCTGCCAGTATTGCCCAGACCAGCCCCATGGAGGTGATGGTTATGCACATAATCCAGAAGTGCTGGTAATGAGGACGGAGAATGGCCACTTTTTGCCAATTTTTTTCTTTTACTACTTCCTTGCTTTCATCTGCTGGCTTCACTCCTCTTCCCCTAAGCCTGCTTTTTACTGAGCTTACGCTATTAAGTCTCTGTGTGGCTAAATTCACTGTAGGTTCCAGATAATCCACATGGAGTTTGGGGATGGCAGGGCTGGTTTGCTCTGTCCTTCCCTGCATATGTACACAGGACTGGTCCTCACCTTACCTGACATTCCTACCCTGTTATCACTTCCAGTGGTTTGATGGCCCTTGTCTCCACCTGCAAATGGAAACAGATGTTGTCACTATCAGTGATCTTGGTGACTAAGAAGTGGGAAGCATCTCTAACGCCTCCAGCACTGCTATTCTTCACATTAGCTATCAGAGAGGGAGGTTTCAGCCTGGCTGCTTTCCAGCAGTGGGGGGCCCGATGCCGTAGGCATGCTGTGATGATGGCCCTCAGCGTCCCTTCCCCACTGACAACAAATGCTGGGACTGGGTGCTAGGGCTGCACTTGGTGGTCCCTTTGCATATTTATGAGAAGTGCAGCAATATTTCCTTCTGCACATTTCCCCTCGTCCCTACAGCCCTCCTATTGGCCCATCCTGCTCCCAGGGAGAGCATTGTCCCCAGCTCGTGAGAGTGGAAGACAACAAGGGAAAAAGAGTCTAGTACAGGTAAATCTTTTATAATTTTGGAGTGTACAAGAGACACAGACTCTGGCCCAGGCCTGTGGACTGTGGGCTTGTGTGCCCATGCTTTGGGCACTGCAGCAGCCTCCGAGGTCCTGGTCCTGCTCCAGGGCAGTTGGAGGGACCAGAGAGGTCTGGGCTCTCAATTCTCTCCTTGGGGAAGCCTTCAGCCCTGCCTAGCCCAGATTCAGGGAGATTTTCCTGTGCTTCAGCACTATTTTCCTGCTGTTTCTTTTGCTACCAGTTCCTTTCCCTTCTTTCCTCCCCCATGCTCCAAGTGTTTCCCAGCACATGCTGCTGTGAACATATGGCTTTGCCTTACAGCTCTCCCCCTCCTCTAACCCACTGTCAAAGACCTGAAGTGAGCAGAGCAGCAACCTCCACGCAGCCAGCACTTGCTGCCCGGTGGCCAGCAGGCTGCCTGCGGCCTGTCTGCAGGTATTTCTCAGTGCTTTTGGAGTCAGCTCCCTCTGGCACCTCCCAGCAAGATCCCATCCCTCCCTACCCTAGCTTGCTGCCAGAAACATTTTTTGAGATGAGGCATGCATGTCCTACCAAAACTGCCAACTTTCTCTTGTTAGAGTAGGGCTTCTGCTCCAGCTCAAGCTGCTGCTCTCAAATGACACTTGGTGACTGATCTCTCTTTACTGTTTTTTTAAAAAGCAGGATATTTTAATGCAAGTCTAATTTGCGTGTTGAGGTAAGCAAAGAAGAGGTTCATGCTTTCCTTGCCTGAAAATCAGGATGAGGCTTTGTGCTTCTCTAGGTCTGTGCAGGAAATAAAGCCGTCTGTGCTACAAATATGCATCTCCCTTAAATATTTTGAAAATACTTAACGGCCATCTGCTGTATGAGCCATTGCAGGCTTTATTAGTAAGGTGAGAGACTGCAGAAAACAGAGAATGGTTTGGGGGAGGAAGAAGTGGAGAGCATTCACCAACATGTGCAGAGCTTCAGCAGCACAGGAGTGTTTATGAACAGCTCCGCTTTCCTGAGCAGCTTTCCAAACTGTGACAACCACTGCCAAAACAAAGCCCATCATCAGGACTATTTAAAACCAGGTATGGCACTCAAACCTGCACGGCAGTTTGGTCAAGGGGATGGGACCACTTGGGTTTTTCAGTCTGGATTATTCATCTCCAACTTCTTTATTTAGACTTTCTTCTTGGGGGTAGATTTAAAGCCAAGGTGATGTGCCTTCTATCAGAAAGCGTAGTGCACCTCAGGGAACCCTGTAGCAGGTGGAAGCATGTCTCTCCTACACAGCCTCCTGCAGAGGAGGCAGAGACAAAGGTCTCTAACGAGGACAGGAACATTTGGGGTTGCAAGGCAATGAGGTGGCATGGTTGAGGAGCTGGGAACGTGCTAGATAGCAGCTGTAAAACATGGAGCTTGGATACTAAAGAGTGCAGAGTAATTTTTTCTCTCTCCTGGGGAACACTGATATTTCACTACACATTTTCCTTGTGCCAAGGTGCGTTGGGAATCCAAAATAGCAAACGCTCTTCTGAACAAAAAGGGTTGAAATATTTAATCTCGAATATTTTAGTGAAAAAAAAAAAAAGGCAGCACAAGGTTTCAGCACTCTGAAATGGAGCAAAGGAAAGGGAGGTGGATTTTCCTGAGGAAGAAACCCATGCTGACATTTGTAGCTGAGGATCCCATTTGGGCTTGGCATTTTCTGAAGCTGGTGGCCCGGAGCCAGGGCTGTGTGGCTGCCAGCTGTATCCAGGGCTTGAGCTGGTTTAAACAGGGGTCTGATGTGATGGGTCGTTTACTTAAATTGCCCTGTGGGGCTCCCCTTTAACTTCCACATGACTCCATTCCTCTGCACATCTGGCTGAGCATCCAACACTACCCATGCCACTTCTGTGTCCTCACAGCAGCCTCCTGGCTTCCTTCCAGGGCTAGCTACTCTCACCAAGCCCCAGCTCAGTCTTGGAAGAGCCCTAGAAAACCTCCCAAGTACCTGAAAGCTGTTAGGTGCCTATGTAATGCCTGGAGGGCTGTAAATTGCTGCCGAGCCTCTGCTTTGGGAAGTCAGGAAGGCCCCTCAAGTGGCTGTCAGCATTTTATCTACTTCTGTGCTGTTATGCTTTGTCGCAGCACAAATTATGAACCAGCAGAAAAAATGCAGTAGGTCCTTTCCTGACAGGCTGCACGTGGCCATCTCAAGATGCGTTATAGATACAGCAAATCCTCATCTTAATCCAGCATGAATCAGATCATCTTGTTGCAGGCCTGCATCCTTATCTTACTACCAGCTGGGGAGAGATGAAGAGATGCTCAGTTTGCCGAGATAGCATTCAGGCTGCGGAGAACGGGGGAGGGCTCTTGTTTCCTCAGGCATTGCCAAATCTTTCTGTTCCCAGTAGCCTCATCTTGACATCATTTCTGCATGGGCGAGAGGCTTTTCTGCTCCCTTGCCTTGATGAAATAACAGCCTCCTCTCTCCCACTCTCTCCACTCTTGCAGGATTACTACCCCACTGCCACCAGCAGCATGGAGAGCATGCGTGAGCTCCAAAACCCACTCTTGGCTAAGGCCAATGAGCACCTCTGCAGCAGCTATTCTTACCACCAGCATCACAGCCAGGACTACCCCAGTCATCGCTGCCAAGGGAAACTGTATTCCTACATCTTCCAAAACACTGGTGGTGCCAGGACTCACCAGCTGCTGGATGCCAGCTCTCTGCAGCTGGCTGTTGAAGCTTTGTATGGCCCAAATTTCATTCTCGTGAAGGATGAGACCACTCTCAAGGCCAAGGACAGCAATATGGAAAGCTGTGAGACTACTTTTACTGAAAGCAAAGAGGCTTCATCCGAAGGTCCCAACAGGCATGAGGCGCAGGAGTCCTGCCTGGTAGAGAGTGACATCCACATCCAAACTGTGTCCTATGAGGTGGAGGAAGAGGACCTCCAGGAGTATGAGGTAAGCTTTACAAGGTGGGATGGCATCATACTCCTCTGGTAACTGTGGCCCCCTGCCCAAATTCTTGGTAAGTTATTCTCCCTTCTTTCCCTAGAGCTTCCCCCCTCCAGACCCTACCATATTCTGCTTCATCTTTCTTATTTCTCCTTATCATTTGTGCTCCCATTTCCTCGCTGCAGACATCAGAAGGAGGGCAGCTTGGCTCATGCCTGCTGAGAACGAGGGGGAGGTGGGGCAGTCTTTGCAGGACCTTTGGGATATGGGGACTCTTTGACAAAGGCAGGCTGCTGCCACGATGGCACTCTAATTAACGGGAAATTGCAATCTTTGTATAACAGCAACATTCACATGTCTGATGGCAGCAGCCAAGAGAAAGCATTATATGTAAAGACAAGATGAATACTGCAAAGAAAGAATGAGAGCTGCCAGAGGAGCCTCATGCTGCACAACATGCCCCACTATGACTCAAGTGGTGGTGCAGAATCTGGGAATATCATCCAGGACCTTGAGAGGTGGGAGCGGGACCCCAGAGCCCACTGGAACTGAATTCTAATGACCCAGCACCTCTCATGCTTTTGGTGCCAGTGGTGTGGCCTTTCCAGATGGCAGCAGGCATATCTCTACCTCTGCATGCCTTCACACCGAGACACATCACTTCCAGGCCAGTTTGGAGTTGGCCAAACGGTGCCCAAAGGCAGGAGGGCTGACTGGAGCCACTCTGAGCAATGCACTTGCTAAGGGGACAGGACACTTCGCCTGTGTGATGGAGGCTCCAATTCAACTGCTTTCCCTCACTTGCTAGATTAGTTTAGCAGGATATCGATTTCCTAGTCCCTAATGGGGATAAGGCACTTTGTTTAAGTTTGTTTAAGCTGACAAACAGCCAGTTCCGCCAAAGCTCAAGATATTTCAGTTTAAGACTGTCTCTCAGGGAAATCCCAGACCCCCGGCAAGTGAGATCAGCATTTGATCTGGCAGGCAGCCGAGAATCCACTCCACTCCTGAATTTGCTGAGCTACATTTTTTCTCACCAAACTGGGCTGAGCAGGCTAAAATATTTTTAAGACTCACTCCTTGAATTAGCAGGTGAGAAACATGTGAGAATATGTGATGGGGCCAGGAGAGAGCAGGAGCTGGAAATGGAGGGGCTGAGATGCAGCCTGCAGGGTGGTACAGGGAGGTGGGCATGTGCTTAATCCATCTGGTTTTGCAGAGCGACTCCTCCAGCGACAGCGAAAGCGAGGATCATTTCCTGATGCTTCCCCCCCGGGACCACCTGGGTTTGGCCCTTTTCTCCATGCTGTGCTGCTTCTGGCCCCTGGGGATTGCTGCCTTCTACTTTTCCCAAGGGGTAAGAGATGCTTTTGCTTGCCTGCATGCACTGAGCCCTGGAGCAAAGGCCATGCAAGCTACAGCAGCCCTCGGAGAGGACCAGGCACTTTTCAGTCTCTAAGGCTGTCCCTGTGCCATGCCCAGACATCTGAAGGGTTAGACAAAGCATGCTCCTGGCTCCTGGATGTCTCCGCAACTGCTGTGAGTTTGTAAGCTCTCCAGCTCTTGTGTGGGTTACTGGAAGTCAGGCTTTTCCTTTGAGTCTTTTAGGTATTATTTAGGGAACTGAGGCTCCCCTTGCCCAGGTTTTCACCCTCCAACCAGGCTCAGGAAAGTGGCATTTTCCCACCTGCCCTCTCATTCTCCAGTAGTGCAGAGGTACTACATCATGGCACAGTCCAAGGCAGTTTATGCTCTGGGAGTCAAGCTACTCTGCAAAGGAGAGCCTGGTCTCCATAGCGCACTACAGCTGCTTCATTGTTCTTGTTTCTGACACTCTTAGCTAAGCTGTGTGAGCCAACACTGGGCTGACAGAGGCTGGAGAGGGTCTTGCCCTTGGCCTGCACCAGCTCAGAGGAACTGCTGTCTTCTTCAGGGCTTAGCCTAGAGCCTGGGCTCACTTACATCACTGTTGACCCAGAATATTTAATGCAGAGCCAGGGGATTTAATCTAAGTTTGCACAGATGCTGCTGTACCAAGAATAGATGGGGAGGAGGCATTAAGAAGTTAAATCAAGATGACAGAAACAGAAATGTAGAAGTATACTATATTAGTACCAGGCACAGAGGCAGTGAGAGGCAGGGGAAGCGTTAACTGATTAGGACCCCAAGGAGTGGCTGATTTCACATTTTTCCACATGGTGCAGAGTAGCACGGTGTACTCTCCACGTGATGATGTATTTGGTGCAATTTATATTTAGCTCCATTTGCTGTAACTACCGCTTTCGTTCACTCACTGAGCAAGGACCATCTCTTTATTCAGTGTCTGTACACAGTGAGTGCCCTGATCTCCACATGGCGACTTGAACACAAATAGTAGGTAATACTAAGAGTAGTTCTGAATGCATCCTGAGTACTCAGAGAAGCTGGATTTTGCCAGCCCAGACAGCCAACACCCACATCTACCTCCATTGCTGGCTCCATCATCCCTTCTATGGACAACAGGCTTTAGCTGAAAATCCCATGCAGACAAAATCAAGTGGCAGCACAGCTGTCTGGAGTCAGCTCCCTGAGACTAGGCAGTACTCATTATATGTCTGTGCAGAGTATATTTATATCTGGTCAGTACCATACAAGCCATCAACCCTGTGCAGCAACAATTTGCCTGGGCTCACGAGGGTCCAGCCGCCTGCTCACAGCTCTGGCTGGGCACCCAGATAGCTGGGACTTGCAGAAAAATGGCCAAAGCCCACGCTTCTCTTGGAGCCAAAATCCACAAAGAAATGTGTGTAGGTGGCACTGCTGTGCTAAGCCCTCCAGGACTGATGGCCGCCTTGTTGTCCATCCCCAGACTTTGTGGGATAGAATGGCCAGGGAAGGGGTACTGACTCAGTAGAGAAATGACTGCATGCAGGCTGAAAGGCCAGATTGATACACCTATAACCAATGCGTATTTCTTCTCCTTCCAGACCAGCAAGGCTGTCTCCAAAGGAGACTTCCATCTGGCAAGTTCAGCTTCTCGCCGAGCTCTCTTCCTTGCTGCGCTCTCCATAACCATCGGCACAGGAGTGTACGTCGGGGTGGTGGTAGCGCTGATCGCTTATCTCTCCAAAGGGGGCCATGTGTAGCTGCCACGCGCACATCAGTGCTGTCCCTGGCTGCCGGCCCTCCTGGGATCGAGCTTTCCTGTGGAGCACAGGGCACCAGCGCCTGCAAGGGCTGCTTGCACAGCAGGACTCTGGCTTGGATGCCCTGCACAGGCTCTTTCCCCTCGCAGACAAACAGTAGACCTTTGTTCTCCCCAAGGTTGCAGGGTGCCACCATCCAACAGGAGGGAACTGGGCATTGTCCTGGCTTCTGGGACCTGGAGGAGCACATTTGCCTGCTGGAAGATGTGCAGGAGAGATGCTGTGTGTTGGTGCTGGGCTGGAGCCATCGCCCCTGCTCCAGGCCTTGGCTTCCCCTCCCAGCCCCACTGCCAGGAAATCCACTGTCAGTGCCCAGGCTTAACCCATGAAGGGAGCATGCGTGGAGAAGAGGGGATATGGCACTCGGAGGCTGGGGTCCTCGTGGGGTCTCCAGACTCCTGTGATGGGAATAACATTTCAGTGCCATGGGGTGGCACCTGACCCCTCAGCTGCAGCAAAGAAGGAGGACACAGCATGGACATTACCAAAGGGCATGCTCTCCACATCCCTCTGCAGACAGACCCCTGATCCAGGGCATCCCAGTCTCTGGCCCGTCCTAGGCAAGAAATATGGAGGAAGGCAGGCTGGTGGCTGCACGCTGTCACTCCTGTTTTTGGAGCAAGCTGGTAAAGACAAGGTTTTCTCAAATCTAATAATGACTGACATGATAATTGCATGTCGGAGTCCCCATAAGGTTCGTGTCCCACAGTGCCAGGCCCTGAAAAGACTTGTAATGGCAATTTCTGCCCAAGAAACTACCTGGGAGTTGTGAGGGTCTGAACGATTCCACTTTTGGCACTAGGTCAGGGCCTCACGCACAAGGAGGAATGGAAAGAAAAGGCTGTAGTGAAACACAGAGCCCAGGGTAGGAGTGCTATTGGTGAGGGAGCAAGATCCAGAGAGGGGGATGACTTGGAGGGAGCCCGAGTCACAGGGATAACCCCAACACACTTATTTCCCATGCCTCGGAGAGGGGTATCTCCACTCATCCGAAGCCTCTGCTGACAAGAAAATCCCACACATCCCCGCTTACATCTTATTTTTGCTAATTTGGATATTGTCAGTGGCACATCAAGTGCTTCAGAGGTGGGTGTTATGGCAATGACTGCCCCAAAGGGCCTGCCTTGCCCCTCTCCCCAGCATCTGCCTTGGCCATGGCTCCTCCCCTGTCTCCTTCTGCCACATTCAGAGGGCTGCGGGCAGACTCTGGGCACCCATCAGCCCCTTCCCAGGGTTTCTGGGCAGGCTGCAGCCAGCTCTGCAAGAGACACAGCATGTTCCTCCTACTGGGTGCCATTCAAATGTACATTTCATCCTAAAGAAGCATGTTAATGTTTATAATTGCTGTTGTACTTGAGCCATAAAAGAGAGAAGCACATCAGAGGCCTGTTCAGAAGCTGGTCTGAAAGTCCCATTACATTTTATAACACGGAAGAGCTAATAAAAAAAAGCAGGAAAAAAGACTGTTTATGAGGACATGGAGCTGACTAGTGAAGAGGTGAGCTTTGCAGGAGTGCTGAGCTCACATAAACCTAGAAGTATTGATGCAATTTCCAAAGGAAGTTATAATCCAGGTTGTGTCTGGGCAACTCGGAGGGAGATGTACTGTGATGTAGATCACAGAGAGCAGCTACAGTGCTGGGAGTGGGATGGTAATGTACGCTTTTGCCATGAGAGGATGTACAAGAGTTAGGGAGAGAGAGACTGGAGTATTGTGTATTTCCAGGCTCCTCAGTGTGTAGTAGAAGCATAAAAAAAATGTGCTCAAAGAAGGGCAGAAGAATACGAACATCAGGAGGATATAAGCAGGTCTTGCCTCTGATGGTGTAGAGAGAAACGGAATGTGCAGGGAACGACTGGGGATTCCAGAAGAGATGAGGTGGTTTAGAGATGAAGATGAGGGGCACTCTCACCGAGCATCTGAGGGCTGGTTTTCATTCCCCTCCTGCACATGCTGTCTTTCTGGGCATCTGTCCCTCCAAATAACTGAGCAGGACAGGAGAGAGGACATCCGTGGGTGCCTGTGCAACAGGGGCAACCAGACCCAATATCCCCCCAGCTCAGTGCTATCCCAGCTAAAGCTCTCCTCACCTCTCCCCCTCAGGTACCCCTAGATGGGGGCAGCTGTCTGCCAGTGGTAGGGTTGGGGGTCTCCCCACTGATTCCAGTTCAGGAAAAAACATCAGGTCTGCTGGACTAAAATCAGAGAAACTGCATTTGCTGCGAATTCTGCCAGCTGGTTTCATTCAGGGTCTGTCCTGGGTGGACGGCTGGCAGCCCTCATCCCACTCCCCACGGCCACCCCATCCCCCTGCACCCCAACCCACATCTTTGTCTTTTTTTAATTGAAGATGCACAGGGAAGGATTGGGCTAGAGGGCCAACAGAATTAAAGTGTTTTCCGCTAATAGCCTGAATCTCTGATGATCTTGTCAAAGCTGGGGGGAAGGAGCTGTGCCAGAGCATCCCTAAGGGGGGCATTATGCAAATGGAGAAATTAGTTGGAAACAGCCTGAAGGGAAACATGTGGAAATTGAAATCTGAGGACCAGCATGTAGACTGCTACTGAATAACTTATTATAGACTCACAGCGTCTGCTGCAGACACCTGAGCTGAAGGGAAAGAAGCAAAAAGGCAACAAGGCACAGCAGTCAGGGAAGATGCAAGCTCCAGAAGTTTGACTGAGCTTAAAAAAAAAAAAACAACAACAACAAAAAAAAACCACTTAAAGTAAACCCTACCAGTGGGTGACCTCCCTGAGGACGAGTCCCTCCCCAACTTGGAATCTCCAGCCCCATAGCAGGCCTCGGTAATGGTCCTGATCCTACAGGGGATACCCGGAAATCTGAGGTGAAGGAGGAATAACATCGAATTCTGGCCTAGCAACGTCTATCCCAGAAAGCAGAAGGGAGCACAGGGGGTGTGGGAGGTCACAGGTGTGGGAAGTGATGTGAAGGTCAGGGAATGCAGAGGCAGTCTGTGCTCATGCAGAGGGGTGGTGGTGGAGCAGGATTCTTGGTGGATGGTGAGGGAGGATTTGGGGGTCTCTGAGCTGGGAGTGGAGGGGGGTGGTGATTAAATACTGATGTCCTATAAGAGTGTAAGAGTGTACACTGCAACCTGCTCTACTTCCCCACACCCTGGACCTTTCTAAAAAAAAAAAATTAATGGAGGCACTGAATTGTCCCATGATATATCAGAACAAGTCCCTCTCCTCTATTAATAAGTAATTAATTATCCATAATTAGGACATCTATTTGCAACTGAGTTCCCTGCCAGATGGCTGCAGGTGCCTGTCCCTATGGATGCAGGTGCTGTCTGGCACACCCAGTACAGACATGGCCCTGCAGCCCCCTGGCTCCAGCAATCCTAGTCGAGCATCCTCCTGGCTCTGCTCCCCAAATGCCCCTGCTCTGGCCCTGTTGCCACACCAGCAACCCTTGTCCTAAGCTGGTGCCACCAAGAGGCAAACACAGAAAGTCACCAGAAAGCCCATCCCTTGCCTCCTCTCCCTGTGCCCATGCCCAAGTGTCCTTCTCTTGTCTTGCACACTTAATGGCTTTGGGGCTACCACCAGGCATTCCAGCTGCCTTCCTGCTGTGATGACAAGACCCTAGAGATGGAGTCAGCCCCAGTACGTGCTCCCCAAGGCTGGCCGAATGCCCTGTTCATAGCTCCCCTGCCTTGTAAATGCTTCTTGCCCAGCCAGGAGCTCAAAGCAGCACTGTGGAGCATGCTTGGCTCTGGTTTCTTTTCCCAGCAGTGAAAGATGTGTCAACTGGAGTCGACAGCTTGGGCTCCTTTAGTAACTTCTACAAAGTCATGGTGAGCACTTATCAGCAGGCATTTCTCCTCAGAAGCAGCTAAGGATGGGGTGGACAGAACCCATGACAAGGACAGGTGTGGTCTTTGAATCCTGCGTCCTTCTAGGCTGTAGCCAGGGAGAAACGTGTGCCTTTGCTGCAGATCTCAGCAACCAATGCATCTGAGCCACTGCCTGCTTCTCCTGGCTCACCCCTTGGCAAGCACTGCAGCGTGCTAAAATGAGGCTGCTGGCTGCACACCAGGGTTAGGGAGTGGTGACGAGGAGTGTGGGATTGGGGCCATACTGTACTTCACTGTTTTCACACAGGGATGAGGTGAGAGGATGGAAAAGAAGGGAAAAGTGCGCTTTGTGGGGGACACAAGGCCCCTGTGGGACCTTGTCCCCAGCTGAAGGGATCCACCAGGGCATCGGTCCTCTCGCATCCTCTCAACCAATCTGCCTTTCCTCAGGCAATGTGTAAACCACCAGATCCTTCCTGCTCTGCTCCCAGCACCTTCATCTGCCTTGGTGGATGCAGCCTCTTGCAGAGGCAAAGCTGCTGCCTGCTCTCCAAGCAGTGTCCACAACCCGTGTTGGTGGGGCAGAAATGCCTCTGTTCTCCCCATCTGTCCTTTGGAGGCTGGTAAGAGAAGACACAAAGGGAAACAAAAGTGGAGTACGTCCTTCACCTCACTTAATGGCACAGTCAGTGTTTTCCCTTCACAGCAATCCAGTAAGGAAATAGCTAATTACCCAAGGAAAAAATTCTATTCCTGCAAAAAAAAGACCAAGAAAAACATTTAGCAGTGCATCTCTTCACGTAGCTTATCCTTTCCCCTTTGCTCCCCCAAAACAGGCAACAGATGCGAGAGCACAGGGAGGCACAACCTGTGACAATGTTATCTCTCATGGGGCTGATGGGAGAGGATTTTTGCAGAGAGAAGCCAATTAAGAGCATCACTAAGGTATCAGCTGCTGTGAAATCAGGAGGCTCATTACCTCCCCCCTCCCTGTAGATGCAGACACCAGCTCCCTCTTTCACAGTCTCCAGTAGCAGGAATGCACTGGTGAGGCTGAGCTGTCCCCATGTGGGGACACCTCGCTGCGGACAAGGCAGATGCTGTCCCTGTGGCCTGCGGTGGTCCATGGGCCTTGCTGTGGTGCCACTGGAGGGGTTGGTTAGTGAAGGTGATGCGCCAGAGGGTTTTAGCATTACTCTGCACTGCACTGCTCATCTGCCCCCACTGCAGCACAGAGGGGCTGTACCTGTGTATAGCCCCCTCCCTGCTGTCCTCATCCACATCCCCATGGTGTCCAGGCACAGGGACATTTGGGACCGTGTCTGCAGATGTGCTGCTCCTCTCAGCTGACCTCATTTTTGCTGTAGTTGGTGGCTGGGCTGTGTTTTGGAGCCAAGGGCTTTGCAACAGAACCACAGCCCTGTAGAAGGTGTATCTTAAAAATGCATTTTAAATATTTACACAAGTCATACTTCGGGCGCTTTGGAGAGTCAAGACTAACAAATATCAGAAGTGTCTGACTTGTGGGCTCCTAGGCCAGACAGGGCCTGTGTCATTTTGTCCCTCCCCTCCCCAAAATGGGCAGGAGCTCCCCTTGGGCCAAGTTCCCCAAGCAGAGGAGCTGCTGCTGTCTCCCCAGCCACGCAAGGCACTGGGATGGGACTGGGACATCGGTTTGCGTGTGGCTGGTGGAAGACCCTCTTTTCTCCCCCCTGCCCCATCACACTCCACGTTGCCAGGATTTTTCCACCTCCTAGTCTGAGCAAGCAGAAGAGGCAGCTGACTGGGCCTTCAGGAAGCAGCTTACATGGATAATTTCCACTTATGTTTAAAATGTGCTGCTTAGGTCCCACATGCACAGGGCTCCTTTCTGCTGCCAGCTCTCGGCCCTGGTGCTACTAAGGTCTGCTAAGGTCACTTTCCCCACACTGTCATCTCTGCTGCCTCGAAGATGCTGAGCTCCTTGGCTCTGGCCCCATAGGGCACATCTTCCCGACTGCCACTCCTCTATAAAGATCCCCAGTTCATCTGCACTTTTCCAGATTGTTCCTGCAACAGCTGTAGTGCTGGACACAAAAAACACAACTCTCCTGCCCCCCATTTCTGCTCAGGAGCTTTTCTGGCTGCAGGGCAGTGCTCAGCTTGCTCTCATCGTTTGGAGCATTTCAGAGGCTTCCCAGCAGAAATCCCCTGCTTCACAAGGGCTCCTTCTTTACTTTTGGAGACACAGCACTTAACTGGATTTTAAGCCATTCAGTGTTTGCTGGCTTAATTTTTGAAACAATCTTTTTTGCTTAATCAAAATGTCAGGCAGGACCAAACGCAGTGTCCCGCATAAGTCAGCATGCATTACATCACTGTCATCTCTAGTGACAAAATTCTCAGCCTCAACTGTGAAGGTGGACTGGTGGCTTTGTGGTTGATAGACAAGGGGTTCTTCGCATACACCACACCTTAATGTATGCTGGTGTCAGCTTGTCGTGGTTATTCTCAAATGTCTGAGTTTGCCGGGAAGTATCCATCCCATCGCAGCTCTCCTGCCTTCCCCCAGCACTAGAGTTACTGAAGCGATGCAGGAGAGATGGTGAGAGGGGCAAAGGAAGAAGCCATGGAAGGAGAAATGAAATGCAAATAAATGCAATATCTGCCAAAATGCCATCCACAAAGTAATATATCAAAGTCTAGGCGCAGACAGTAAACTCCTGACAGTATTACACTAGAAAGATGGAATATTTTCCTTCCTGAAGTGCTTTTATATCTGAGTATTTTCTCCAAAACTCTGATGTTTTCCAGATATTGATTGTGCTAAATTAACATTATACATCAGTTCACTTGTTTTCTAGAAGAGGAACGGCAGGGAACACCTCATCTGGACCTTGGCCAAACCTCTGGGATGGTGCCACATTGACAGTTGTCAGTTGGAGGGTGAATCAAGAAAGCTAAATAGGTATTAATAGATTATTAATATTTTATGAGATCTGTTCGGCTGGAGGGCAAAATCCTTGAGGATCCATATGGGGACTGATCATATTTTCACTAGCAAGTCGGCATAGGAAGGAGGTGTGCCTTGGTGCCATTTGCTAAATTCAGGAGGGTCTGGAAATACAGAAAAGTAAAGAAACTAGGCTACCTTGAAGGCAGGAGGGGTGGAGACCAGATGAAATGCAAGGAGATGCAATGAGGGTTTGCCAGCAGGAATTGCTGCTACAGGCAGCAAGCTCCTTGGCTGGCAGGGACCGACGAAAGGCCTGAGCCATTGCTACACTGTGAAAAAGGTGGATCTCATGTGAAGATCTACGGGGCAGATTGGTTCAACAAAAATATTCGTGAAGGACAACAGCAGGGCAGCAGTGGGCCACAGCTGGTCTCTTGGGAGACAGTGTGTGTGAGATGGGTTTGAATAAGAAGGAGGCAGAGACGGTGGCAGGAGAACAGGGAACATAGGACCTGGCAGTGGCTACTGTAACTTGCTGGGACAGAGGCAGATGGTTACCCACAA
Organism: Tapera naevia; assembly: GCA_033556795.1. Taxonomy (NCBI): domain Eukaryota; kingdom Metazoa; phylum Chordata; class Aves; order Cuculiformes; family Neomorphidae; genus Tapera; species Tapera naevia. The sequence continues at coordinate 14,787,628 of JAUMJJ010000023.1, read as the reverse complement.
ATACCCTGGGCGGACAGGAGGAAAAGGACTCTCGACAGCTGCGTTGGTTCAGCAGCACTAGTTGTTTGTAGCCTGGACCTATGGAGGAAATTACACAGGGCACTGACACAAAAGATCTCTTTTTTCCTTTTTCTCCTCATCTTCTTTCCTTCCCTCCCCACATGATATTCTCGATAGTGAATTGCTTTTGTGCTTGTCAGCTCAGGAGCAGTTTTGAATGGTGGCACTGACTTCTCTGTCCTCCTACTGCTGCAACATCTCTACTCAAATGATCCTAGCAAAGCACAGGACCTGTCTTGCAAAACCCAACCCCTTCACTACCTTGAGGTGCTTTTAAGACCAAGACTATTGCTCTTTGCACCAACAAACCAGCTGCCTGTGCAAAACCTGGAGGCAAAGCAGTGCTTGAGCTAACACACACCAGCTAACTGCCCCAAAGTTTTGTTTGGGCATAATCAACTATTCCCATGTTACAGCGTCCAGGTGGGCTGCTGCACCTGCAAACCCCCTCCCACAGAGGTGTGTTAGTTGCAGGGCAGAACCCTAAATTGCAGGTGGGCAGTGGACGGCTCTCCATAGGTTCTGCAGCCCCCTAGCCTCTGCATTTCACTTATCTTCAATTTCCATTTTTGCCAGGGTCAATGCCTGCAAGGAAGTTTGGTTGGCACTCAAGCTAGACTTCACTCCACACATGCAAAAGGAGACATTCATGGGCTGGTGCGGGGAGGTACAGAGCACAGCCACTGAGGCCACCTCAAGTTCATCTTCCACTACCAGCTCAATGCTACAGCAGTGTACAAATCCAGTGCTACAGTTTCTACACTCCCTGCCCCCACCTTTGAACTCTGCTCAGCCATAAACTACATAAACAAGCACCCACCATTTAGGTGGTGCCAACTGGCAGAGACCCACCGTGACCCTGCTGCCATCAAGGTGCGGGGAGGGAAAAACTTGTAAAACTCCTCAAAAAAATGAGTGTTATTTTCCCACCATGCCGCATCCAGGCATCTAGCTAAGGGCCGAAAAAAAACATCATGCCTAGCTCTCTTCACCAGGGCTTCTCAAAAATGTCTTGCAAGGAAGTGGTGGACAACAAGGGAATGGAGTCCAAGGCCAGCAACCAGAAGAGATTCATCCTGCAATGGCACACCAGGGTAAGGCATGCAGCACTCCCAGTTCAGAGAGTCAGGTGATGGGAAGCAAGAGAAGCCATCCCTCCACCCTGCAGAGCACCTAGTAAGACCCCACAGAGGCTTCCCCAGGTTCTCCTGATGCCCACCTGCCCTCAGCAGCACCTGGCAGCCACCCATCATGCTGTGCCATGCCGATGGATGCCCTGGCTACTGCCCTGCTGGCAGGTACAGTCTGCCCCAGCCTCAGAGCCACCTGAAGAGGGCCTGTGTTATTACCCACAGCCAAAAAAAACACCCTTCCTCCTCCTTTCCTCAGCTCAGACAAGGAAGGGAATGCTCTGAGGGTCTTGCCTTCACCTTCACAGCCACTGCTGCTGTTGAAAGCGGCTATCTCCAGGCTCTGGCAGTTTGGAAACACAGGTAATAATTCCAGAGTAATTACCAGCTTACTGCCTTGGAGGAGTTCATTGGTGAGAAGTCACTGGCAACAAATTACTCCAATTACTTCCTGACACACATAACCTGTGTGCTCAGGGCTCTCTACAGCAGCACACATCACTGCTCAGCAGCTTCTGGCTCCCTGCATGCCTCCCTCCTCGGGACACTGGCTGCCCCATATACCCTTCTCTAGGATGACATGGGGTACGCTAGGGTGGGTGAATGGTGGCGAGATCCCACCAGCACCAAGTATAAGGAGATAAATGGTTTCTTAAGAGATGCTCTGCTGCCCCATTACACAGCTCAGGCCTAAAAGTGTCACAGGACAACCCTGAACACTACATTTCCTGCAGGCTGATGCCAATGAAAGCTCAGCGGGACTTCCTAACATAGGTTCCCCTCTGCCTAGGAGGCTCACGGCCAATGGACACACTACTTCAGGAGCAGGACTGTGCTGCAGCAGCCAGTAAGAAGTCTCAGACTGCTGAAGGAAAAAAACAAGTTATTCGTGAGCAAAACTGGGTAGAGAGATGGAACCACAACATCTCAGCTCTTAACAAGGTCACCAAAGCTCCTACTGCTCCTGCAAATACCTGAGGACAGGACAGAAAATACTCTGGCCTGCTGTCAGATCCAGCCTCAGGGGCTGACCTTGTAGGTGCAGGACTCAAGAGAGTCTTCCCTCACATCTGTAGGGTACTCTGAGTCCTGGCAGCTTCCTGGTAAATAAGAGCAGGTACTTCTGTTGTTACCACCCTCCTCATTGATGGCAGCCAGACCCTCTACAGCTCAGTCCTGCACAGCCATGCTGGAAGACACCACAGGTGAAGCTCACATGCTAAGGAGATGAGGCCTTTTGAGGACCTCTGGCAAAGCCTTGGCAGCCAGACTCCCCTACAGCCCTGCACCCCACAACACTGGCAGGACAAAGATACAAATGGCCAGCTTCAGCCTCATAGTATAGCACCAACACTTCAGAGCAGGGCCACCTGCTGACATCTCAGACATTGCCACTCTGCCACTACTGCACAGAACTGTGCACACTGCGTCATCCCCAGCCTTGCATCCAACCTGGGAGGCAAGTCCTGGCCTCTTGCCAGGGAGGCTACAGCTCCTGCCAGGCCTCCAGATCACCACTGAGCAGATGGTCCCCACCAGGTCCTAGGAAGCAGAAGAGGACCTTCACAGGAGCATGGATTGAGGAGTGCACAGGCTCTCCTCACCCACAAGCCATTTTAGAAAGCACACAGTGAGGGGAGAAGCCTTGCCCAGAAATCACACAAACAAAAGCGAGAAACCACACAGGACCAAGAGTGAAGGAGTTTTTATTGCTTTGGTTTCTTACAAGTGAGATATATGCATCTTAGGCTTGCTGCAAGGAGTCATCCACCTTGTGTTCAGCTTGCAACATCGCACAGAGGATGCAGGGAATGAGGCACACAAGGTCCAGTCTCCACCTTCTCCAGGCACCAGGGAAGAGAGACCTTAGGAAAGTAAGGCAGCTGTCAGCTGTGAGAGAGTAAAGGATTGTGTGAAAGGTCATTGCTACAAGACCAAAAAGGTCAGGGACAACTTTTCTGGAGCTTGCAAGACACTAGCTCCTAACTTAGTGTTCCCAGCAGACAGACTACAATGAGGACAACAAAAAAAAAATCCCCTCCTCTATCAGCTTCTGCTCCCTCTAGGGAAGATAAGGACATCCAGATGCAGGTATTAAGAATTAGAAAACCAAGATCATATTGGTGCTGATTCCAAATGAAGGTTTTGTTCTCCTCATCTTCCTTATCTGGAAAGTACCCAGATCAAAGATGCTCCTCCCATAAAGCTGAGCATCCTTCCCCCCCCCCCCCCCCCCCCCCCCCCCCCGAAAGCTCCTCCTCATTCACAGCTAAGCCAATGCTGCTCTGCTCTCCAAAGGGATGCTGGGTATCTCCACACTAGTCTTGCACATCCACATTACTCATTGAAGCAAGTACCTGGGGCAGACAGACCATCACATCTTTTGTCAAGAAGCCCAGCAGCATCCTGTGACACTTGGCACAGTACTGCCTGCCTTGCTCACCCTCCAAGCACAAAGAGAGGACAACCCCCCAGCCCCTTTCCTTTGGGGCAGCTCAGTGCCTCCTCTTGCCACTCCACCTGTCTCTGGGAATGGGCACTGTGAGGATGCTCCCATACCTGATTGAACCACTCAGAAAAGAAAGCCAGAGACTAGGAACAAAACAAAACAAAACCAAATCAGAACAAAAGTTAAAGCAGGGCCCTTGCACGGGCACCTCACTGTAAAGCCAAAGGGCATATCAGGAGAGGAGTTGCGGCCAAGCCAGCTGTCAACCAGCACTCAGGCATCCACGAGTGTCAGCCCATCATGCAGGGCACGCTTCCACATGTAATATGTGGAACGGGCCGTGAGTGGGAAGCGGGCACTGAACTCCTTGTAGGTAGGGAAGGTCTTCGACTCAAAGCGCTGCTGCAGGAACAGCTTGGCTTGTGCCTTGAACTGGGCAGTGGCGATCACATCCATCACAAACATCCTGCTGTTGGCTCTCTCTGATGTGGCATAGCCCGAAATGGTGCTGTTGTACGGCATGGTCAACACTGGCTTATCTAGGTGCTTCGTGGCTACCTCCACGTGGGACTGGGGCTTGCAGCCTGGCTCCGCTCTCGGAGGTGCCAGAGAAGCCACCCGGTTCAATGACCGCCCAGAGCCGCTCCAGGGCAGGCGACGCTGCCTGATGGCCCGGCCCCTGCCCTTCCAAAACCAGTAGGCTGTGGAGGAGAGAGATGGGTAGCGCAGGCGGTACTTGCAGAATGGCAGCTGCCATTGCTGGACTTGCCTCCTGGCCACATCTCGCAGCTGCTTTCTCCAGCACAGAGAGGGCTTGAGCTGCAGGAGACTCCCGGGTGCTGGCCGGTCTCCATTCAGCTTCTTCCTAACAGGCACGTTACTTGGCTCCAACTGCAGGAATGGCTTATCTATCGCTAGAGGTTTCTGGTTATCCAGGGGAGACTGGGGGGGTTTGAAGTTGGGATTCTCCTTGATTGCTTTTCTTCGCCAGTTGTAGTAGGTGGACCTGGAGATGCCAGGGAAGCTGCGCTTGAAGCACCTGTAAGGCACTAGAGTGTTCATGGAAATGCATTTCTCCAAGTAGGATTTGGCTCCTTGCATGAAGATTCCTGCTTGAATAGGGTCTAGGGAAGGACTTGGGGATCTTACGCTCCCTCGTGAATTTGCTGGGTCATCCATATCAACCTGTTTTGGGACATCCTTTTGAGGCTCCTGCAACCCGTTGGCCTCAGCCAGAGCAGAGGCATCACCATTGACCATGCTCTGCATCTCATGCTTCCAGGCATAGTATGTGGATCGGGAGATTTCTGGAAACATTTGTCGGAAGTGCTGGAGGGGGATTATATTTCCCTCCTGAAAGCAGGACTGGAGGAAATGTTTAGCTGCAAATCTAGCAGCTGCTTTCTGTCGGTGTTCACGAGACTGGCGCTTCCAGCGGTAGAAGGTGCTCTTTGTAATGCTGTACCGGTCACGCAGGTTGGAGTAGGTCAGCTGAGGGTCACTGTTCAGCAGCTCAAGGGTCTTCATGGGCTGGACAGGAGGCTCTGGAGAAGGCATTGTGGGTTCTAGCTCCTCCAGACCAACGACAGCCACAAAGTACTGCGCTTTGAAGACTTGCTGGGAGAGCTGCTGCCCTGACCACATGATGTGGAGCGTGGAGGTTCGTGGGCCACACTTCCTGGGGCGGATAAGCCGGTTGAAATAGGGACGGATCTTCAAGTTTCTCATGGGATAGATGGAGTAGATGTTACACTGCAATACTGAAGCAAGAGCATAGACGTGCCACATGTTGGCAAAGGTGCCAGGAAAACAGCTAGCTTTGATATCAGCATCAAAGATGGCCTCCAGGATAGCCATGGGGAGGCTGGTCATCTCTGGGGTCTCCTCAGTGCAGAGGGAGTAACGGGCAGCCTGCAGCATCACCTTGGAGTCGATCATACCATTCAAGTAGTATTGCTTGTGCAGCAGCATCTCCACCACTGTACGCACCTGCAGCTCCAGGCTGAGGCTGGTGTTGCCCCAGAGCAGCACACTGGCAGCCTCAAAGAGGCGGTTCCCCTCACCTTTGCAAAGCAGAGGCAGCATGTTACTTGGGGCATCCTCCGGATAGAGGCTCCTGGCTATGCGGTCAACCTCCAGCTCCTCTTGGAACTGCCTCCCACAATAGCCAGGCAAGGAGAAAGATGACAGTGTCCTCTCTGCCTCCAGTGCAGCACTGGTGAGGCCCTCCAAACCAAAACATTCGGTGGCTTCCTGCAGCTCTTGCAGCACAGACTGCACCAGCTGGTGCCGCTGGATCATCCTAAAACGGATGGCAAAAAGACAGAAGTCACTGGAGATGAAGACAACACATACTCCAGACTGCCAGGGCAGAGATGAAGACAACACATACTCCAGACTGCCAGGGCTCTGGCCTTCAGGTCCAGCTCTTCCCCAGAGGGGGAAAACTGTAAAGGAAAGGCCATTGTTCACCCCTCCACCCACACTCCCAAGGACAAAGGAGGAAGCCTGGGTTCCCACAGGCAGACCTGGGACAAGGACATGGGCTCAGCTTGCTCTACAGTGACCTCCTGTGGGCAGCACACGTGGCACCACAAAGCCTCCGAAACACTAATCTGGGTGAAACTGAGGAGTGACTACAACCATCGGGGTGGGAAGCCAGGTCACCTCCTATCCCGCATACCTGGCTTTGTGCCTGGCCTCACCCCTACCTCTCTCTCTCCCACTAGTAGCTCCATTCCTTTTATTTTACCACCCTACTACCGGCAATCAGAGAGAAGAGAGCCTCAAAGGCAAAATATTTGTTATCTCTGCAGGAAGGGATCTGTGACAAAGTAACACTGTCAAGATGAGGAAGGACCTAGTTTGAGGTGTCCAAGCCCAACAGAAGAAGGGGCAAGGAGCTTGCTCCCTCCCTCAGAGCAGGGCACTGCAGGCCCACCCACTGTATGCACTAAAAACTGCTGTCACAGAACTTGGGATGAAAAGAAAGAAGCCGGCGCTACCCCAACCCACGGCTGCTGCTGCCTGAGCTGACACTAGATGTCACTTACTGCTCAGCAGACACACACCACCGGCCAAGGAGAAGCCGCAAAAGGAGGGCTTCTCCTAGGAGAGCTACCAGCCAGGAGGCAACCCAGGAGTGCGGCCAGAGCACGAGCACTGGGTGGCTACTTCAGAGGCTGTATGGAACCCTCTTCCCTGCCTGAGCCCATCCCAGTCCTGTCTCCCCTCCCTTTCTCCCTCCCTCCACATGCCAGCTCCCACTCAGGCAATCCAAAGGATCAAACCTGCATCCCTCCTTTATCAGCTTTTTGACACCTACGCAGTTCTGCCCCCACCACTCCAGGAACTTTAACAACTGTGTGGTCCTCACCCCATGATTCAGCTCCAGCAGCACAACTCTCTTTGGCACTTTTTACAACCAGCCAGCCCAGTCTCTGCCTCTTGAAACAGTCTTCTCCCACAGACCACAATACTTCACACAACTTGGGATATTCATCTCCTTCATTTTCTCATAAGACGCATTCACATACCACCCCCAATATGCAGCGCATCACTTTGAAGTCTACTCAATTCACATCCCAGCCATAGTCCACCTTCTCAAAACACTGCACAGGTATCACTACACACTTGCAGCTCTGTGGGGAGATGGCGAACAGTGGAGCCAGGCAGGAAATGCAGTACTCTGTGGTAAAGCAGATGTCCTGCCTGATCTCTTCAGCCCCTCAGCAGATAAGGTGGTTATTGCTAGAGCATCTATGTCCCTGGCCATGACCAAATAGCAAACAAAATGTGGTGCCACAGAATCACACAGCCACATCCAGGCTACTTCACCACAAGGAGCCTCTGTGCTGCTGCTGACCTCAGTTTGGTGACTAGCCGTGGCCTCAATAAACTCCCTTCCCCTGCTCTAAACTCCTCCAGAGTCTCCTATATGTTGGAGTATAGGGCCCTCTTACAGCTGTTCCCACAGCTGTGGGGCATCAGGTATCAGAGACAACAAACACAGGGGAACACACACAGCTGTGAAGCAGGGGAGATAACCTTGTACTAAAATCCTGGTCTGAGCTACTATGGGGCTGTCACTTCAGATCAGGTCTCTGTTGCGGTTCTCTGGGAAGCCTGCAGAAATTTATATAAGTTTATAGATATTTTGACTAAGCCTGTGGTGAACAACAGGCTTGAGGAGCTTTGGCAAAGGCATTCCTCAGGAAAACTGCAGGGCTAGCAGAGAGCCCAAGTCCTCCTGCCCTGCAGCCTGCCAAACCATTTCAGGGCCAACCACCTCCCCCTGCAGCCCATTCGAGCACTCATCCACCAGCAGAGTCAGGAAAGGCAAGATGAGCTTTTCCCCTGAGGGGGGTGAAGAGCTGACACAGGCTAGGGAGCATGGGCAACACTCCTGGTCTTTACGGCCTGGTGGGCATTTGTCACCACCTTAAAGCTCGCAGGGAGAGCTGGAAGCACAGAACTTAATCCTTTTCTTCAACAATAACCCCACAACCTCAATGTCATTGCCAGCTCCTGCTGCCCAGCAATCCTAAGGCAAAACCCACAGCTGAGCAGCACAGATGAGTTCCTGGGGCAGGGTGGAGAGGGGCTTGGGTAAGCCAGAAGCTCAGCACCCAAGCTAACGACTTGGGTTCATTGCCAGATCAAACCTAGCAGCTCTCACAGAGGACCTCACACAAAGAGAACCTTATTCTCTGCACACCCCCAGCAAAGTGAGCTGAATATGAGAGGCAAGTGCTCCCTAAACCACCTCAGCACAAAGAGGTGACCAAGGGAGCGTTTCACTGCTGATAAAAGGAGGTTTTGCCTAACCTGGCTGCTTTTGCATTGTAACAGATAAGCCAGCACTTGCAGATCACGCTCCCTCGCCTAAACTGATGGGCTAGTGGCATCCAGTAGTGCAAGTTCCCCAAGCCAGCCCCAAAAACACTCCCCCCAGCAGGAATCCAGGAGACCTCAGCCCCTGCTGCCCGGCCGCTGAGGGCTGCCAGCAGCTTGCAGGGGTACCTACAAAACCTAGCCCAGGTGGGTCAGGTTTCTCACCTCCCAGCCCCAGCTGTGGGCTCAGGCCAAGCTAGAAGTAAAGACTCTCATTTGAAAGGAGGGGGTTTGAAACACAGAAGTTGTAACCTCAAGGAGCTGTTTAGGCTAGAAATATCACGACAGCAGAATTCCTGGGGGGGTCTGGTGGGTGAGCAGCACCGGCAACCTGGGCAGCGGCAGAAGCCTGCTCCATCTACCGACACCCACAGGTGCCCAGCGCTGGGGCAGCACTCGCCCGGACAGAGATAAAGAGCCAAAGCACTGCGGCTAAGCCTGGTCTGAGCCGCCTCACGGGGCAGGGGCACTGCCTGACAGCCGCCCCGGCCCCGGGCGCTCACCCGCCGCTCCCCTCACCGGGACAGCCCCGCGCCCCGGGCGGCCGCCCCGCTCACCTGGGCCACGAAGGGACCAACAGCCCCAGCACGGGGACGAGGGGTGCCCGGGCAGGGTCGGGGCGGTGGTGCCGGGGCGGGAGAAGCGGGGGCGCGCAGCCCCGACGGCGCCCAGCGCGGCTCCTTACTCACCTGGCTGCGCGGATCGGCGGCGCCCGGCCGCGCCCCCGGCCGCCCCGCACCTTTAAGGGCTGCGGCAGGAAGCGGCGCGAAGCCGCTGCCGCCCCGCGGGGACCGTCGCGAGCGGGCGGCCGCGTGCGGCGCCGGTGCGGTCCGGGCCGCCCCTCCCTCCCCGGCCGCCCCCTCCCCCGGCAGGAAGCGGGCCATCCCCGCGGCTCCGGCCCACATGAAAGCGGAGTGGGCCGGGGGTCACTTCCAAAGCTAAAGTGATAATGGCCATTGTCCCGCCGCCGCCGCGCTTAAAGGGGCCGCCGCCTCCCGCCGCCCTGACCTGGCGCTCCCGCCGCCCGCAGCATCCCCTTGCCCCGCGCCCCATCCGGGCGTCAGAGCCCACTGGGGCTCCAGGGTGGGAGCCGGGTCCCAGCATGGGGCACCCCTTGTGTCCCACGGGGTGCAGACAGGCCCCGAGAGCGTGTCACTGCAGCCCCGGGATGCGGGGTGGGCACAGCCCACGTCTGTGTCTGCCTTCTCTCCCTGTGGCTCCTGCCGAAGCCATGGTCCTTCCTCCGGGCTGCCCGGTAGGAGATAGTTACCCTTTCGTCTCCCTTCCCTAAGTGGCGCCCAGACTTCTCCCGGCAAGGCAACACTGGTGGCACCTCCACGGCTGACAAAGCTCAGCTGTGCTCCCCTTCAAAACCTCCCGGTTTCTCTGCAGGAGGCACCCAAATGAGGCAGCCTTTTCCCCGCCCGGTGCTCTGGGCAGCCTCCTGGACAGGCTTGCATCCACCCGCCCATCCCTGGGCCCTCGGTGGAGCCTTCCTCCCAGCTATCTCTTCTCTGCTGCTTCCCTAGCCTAATCTTGGGGCTGAGGTCCTCCTCTTTAACTCCCTGCTCACACAATGGGTTCACCCTGTCACTTGGGCCTCACGTGAAGCTGTGCAAACAGCCTGCACGCCAGGCACCTCACTCCAGCATCGCTGAGCCACCAATGCCAGCTCCACCCCACATCTTCTTCACAAACCCAGAATTGCTGGAGTTTCCTCTAGAACCTGACTCATCCCAAGCTACAGCATCCCAGGTCATCAAGGAGTCCATCTGCTCTTGCGTGTGAGGCCTGAGAGCCTTTTAATGGGGGGAGGCGCAGCTTGGACAACAGGGAAGAGCTGGGCTCTTCACCAGCTGGTCTTGGTGCTTCATGTCCCTTGGTTTGCGTAGCTCCAGTTGCAGGCAGCATCTGTTTTCCTCTCTCCAGTCTACCCTTGGGGACCAGCCCAGATCCCACCACAACCGCCTCACACACTGAGGAACCCAGAATAACTCCCAATGTCAGACATGGTAAGGGCTTCCTTCCCTGTGTGCCACAATCTGTGAGGAACTTCATGGCGGTCGCTCATTTCTGCTGCAGCCTTTGGCAATGAGAGGGCAGGAGGGCCTGTGGAGACCCCACTTATGGGATTCTTGTACAATTTGGGCCAAAAAATAAACACAGACCTTTCAAATGGGGGAAGATGTGCTCAGCTCCCTCTTCTTGTGCCCTCCCTTCTGCACATACCCCAGAGCACTTCCACACACACACACACCTTCACTTCTCTTGTCTCACTTCTTAGCCCAGGGGGAGGCCTGGCAAGGAGGGTTTGAGAGGAGGAATGAGCTTCTTGGAAGCCATGGCCTGGCTGTTTGTGAGTTCTTTCAGCCTCATCACTACCCCAGCTGACACTGAACCCCAGGCCTCAGTGCTCACAGGGGTCACTCTCATTGGACACAGGAAAGCTATAGCACAAGGAAGAGAGACCTAAACCATCCGCTGGTGAGCTTTTTCCCCTCTTGGGTAATCTTCATCTCTCCAAAGCAAACTCCACTCTCACTCTAAACCTGGCCAGTCCTGGATCTTTTCCCCCACAGCAGGCTGATGTTCATACCCACAGCTGCTGAGCTCCCCTTCTCATCCTTCATCCTTTTAACTACTTTGGTTGCAAATGCAAAGCGGTGCTCACAGAGCAGTGAGACACTGGTAAATGCCAGAGTCAGCAGGGTCAGTGATTAACATAGGAGCTGGAAAACACACAAAGAGACAGCCTGGGCAGTTCTGTTATGCAGATGACTGCACACACCAGCTTCCAGCATATAAACAAGTAGTTAGCATTTTTCTGTTCCTTGGAGGAATTAGGTGGGGTGCTCCCAGAGTGCTCCCTGATAAAGTGCAGGATCCTTCAGCATGACAGTAGGCCATGGAGACCTTTGCAGTTTAGCTCTGGCTGCCAGAATCTTTTCTGTCTGTTGGGCTTTAACCTGCCTGCTGCAGCTCATCCGCTCTCAAATGTGCCCCAGAGTAAAGGCACAGAGATGTCCAGCTGTGCACGGGTCTTAGGGCACCGTGTTTCCAGCCTCGCTGTTTTACTGTTTGGACACAGTCTTCTCCCAGATCAAAAGCAACCTCCATGTTCAGCACATAAAATTCTCATTGGTTTGAACCTGATGAGGAAGGATATCCCAAGAACTTGATACTGGGTTCTTGTATAAAATAGTGCTTCCTCTGACTCTGTCACTGGAATGCAACAGTCTTGATAACGTCACATGTGGGGATAAGATTCAAGCCATTGCCAGTGCCCCAGCTTCTGTTTTTTTTCCATCTTTCTCCCTTCAGAGAACTGCAGTCAGAATCTTCCTCTGGGAAGTTGGGGGAGCTGCAGCTGCTGAAGGTCTGGGAGGACTGAGAGCATGGGGTCTTCCAGGAGGATCCTAAATGTCTACTGTCTTGGCTAGTTTTCTCCCCTGGCCTGGCATTGCTCCATGAGGAAAGAGCGGAGCTTGCAACCTGAGATGGCAACAGAAATAAGATTTCTGCAGCTGCAGTCTGCCTAGAAGTTTTAGAGGAAAGGAAGGGCAAGTGGTTCTGGTGTAACTATGCCCAAGGACCTGGAAAACCTGGAGTCCACCCCAATTTTTGTAGTAACTTGTTCAAACTGAATGACAGAAGTCTTGTTTGGAGTTCACATTGTCTGGAACTTCTCATTCCCAGCCTTGAAACCACCTCTAAATACACTGCCTCGTGCCTGTGCTGGAGGCCTTAAAGGGATGCTCAGATAGACTGCTGGATTCGCGGAGAGGTCCTGTGAGGCACCTTCATGTCTGTGCATGATCCAGGGTGATGCTGGGTGCTAGCAGACAGACAGTTATGATTTTGTTCAGCTCTGCTCACATCACACAGAGAGGGAGAGTTACAAACTATAGGGAGTTTTCAGCCAGGTGCAATGGTGCTGGCGTGATTGAATAATAAGAGACGATGCAAGGAGAAAAATCTGTTTAGTGGTACTGAAGTGAGAACTGGCAGGCAGGAACAGTGGAGTGCATCAACCTCAGCGAGCAAGAGCATTTAAGAGGGGTGACTTCAGCTGCATGACCAAGGATGGCATAGAGGGCAGAAGAATGTATCCTGAACTTTTAAGACAGCTTGCTAGCAAGGTCCAGACAGGAATTTCATCTCCCCAAGGGAAGCAGGGAGCTGGCGTTGGCACTAGGTACCATCTTAGACATGAGACTAGAGGCCTCTAAGGCTCCACTGTACCCTGCTACCCTCTTTCTCTGCAGTGACTCAGAGCTCGAGGTCATTCTCTATCGTCGAGCATCCCTCAGTGCTACCTTTCTTCCTGTCCTGTAGAGAACACCTGGGGCCCCATTGCTGTTATCCTCTTTCTGATGTAAGAACCCTTCTTGTGGGACCAGGGGACCTCAGTGCCTTCCCCTGAGAGACACCCAAAGCACCCTGTCCCTCTCCTCTTCTGGGTGATGTTCAGGACCGACCAGTCTAATGCACCAGGAGGGCACAGAACGTGGTCTGCCTATCTTCTGCCCTGGGGTAGTGGAGCCCTGACAGTAGATCCCATCTCTAGATTCCCATTCTCCTCTTGGCTCAGGGCTGGTTTCCCTTCTGGCTTCTGTCCAGCTAGGCTCTCTCTTCCTTCACAGTCCATGAGATGGGAAGGAAGGTTTGAACTTGGTTCTAGTGATGTACCCTTGCTCCCCAAGGCTTTCTGAGGCTCCCAGGCACACAGGAGGGAATTAAGCAGTAAGCACCAAGCACTGTACCACAGCAACGGGTGAGGACTGGGAGTCTTAGCCATATCCTGGAGTCCCAGTGCCGTAGGTGGGAGGGGTGGGGGAGAGCTGGGAACTACAGGAGATTCAAAGTCAAGATCAAAGCATTTCCCTCTGAAGCCCTAACACTCTCCTTCCCTCCCGCTTGCACATAAAAGCACTCTGCCCTCAGCAGGCTCTCCACTGGGGAGGGTGGATGGAGGAGGGGGCTTCTTTCCCCCTCGCTTTTCCTGTGTTACTAAGAATTCTTCCCAAAGGTGAAATGGTGAAAATCCATCGTTCCACCACTCCTCCCCCATGCCTGCTTCTTGCCCAGATCCAAAGGGCTTGAAACCATTTCAATGACTGTAGCTTCACGGCAGACCTGGCCTGCTTTGGGGTGTTACCAGCTGCTGCCAGCACAGGGGAGATGTGGTGAGCAAAGCCTTTGAAGTGTACAGGAGAAAGACACTCTTAGAGGCAAAGCGTAAGGAAGGAGAATTGAAAAGAAATCAGAGCAGTTTGGCCCACAGGAGGGGGAAAGGCTAATTAAGGCACAGAGAGCAGAGGAGGAAAAGGCAGAATCATTAAGATATCACAGCAGGAGCTGGTGGTGGGGCTCCATGGAAGTTTAAGCCACAGCCTGGCCTCTGCTGTTTGCTCCACCTTGGTTCTCCATTCCCACCCTCCACTTTGGGGTGGCACAAGAGCGTGGGAGATTCTGTCAGTCCAGGTTGCTGATCCAACTGCAAATGAGTTGTGTTTGTTCATAACCCAAATACAGACAGAGCTGAAACTCAGGATGGGAGTCTCCATTACCCCTTCCTTACTAATGGTGAGAGAAGGCTGAAGCTTGCAGGTGGTCCCAAACTGAAGAAAGAAGCTGCAAGCTCCATTGAGAACAGGCACATACAAGGAGATGGGAGACTGGAAACCTGGGCAGGAAATGGCAGATTCAGTTTTGGAAAGCCTGGGAAGGAGATGTTCTTCTGGCAGTGCTTCATTACGCAACATCACACAAATCTAGCAGCTTTAAGAAAGACCTGGGATGGGAAGCCTTAGGGATGGAAAACTCCAGGAGAGCAAGCTGCAGAGTCCAGGCTGCAGTTCTGTGTTTCTTTTGGTTGTCAGGCATCTGATGTTTGTGTCAGAGAGCACCCAGAGCCACTTAACCCCCAAAGGCACTGAAATATGGGTTTATTCGGCTGCTCCCTCCATCCCAGCTACAGGCCAGATGGCAGACAGGGACCAGAGGGAAGTGGTAGCACAGGGGGGCATTGAGGACTACCGGGAGGCCAGGGCACTGGAGGATCTGGTCGGGGGCTTCCCCCACGGGTCCTGAGCAGGAGAAAAATGCATGGGACAGCAGGCAGGGGAGGACGGGGGATGGGACGTTTCACACCTAGCAAGCAGGAGCAGATGGGGCTGGGGTGAAACATCACAAGGAATTATCTTGCACTGCCACAAGGAGCCGGGACTTAGCAAGCCATGGCCTGCTCTACCTTCCCCTGGTCCACGGCAGACTGGTTAGTGATGGGTTAGCAATGTGGAGAGGTTTTCTCTGGGGTCTGTAGCTAGTCAGGGAGCTGAGATATGGCCCTGCAGTGTAAACAGAGCCATACAACCCTGTTCGAGATGTGATTCCCCAGTCCTTTCTCAAGCCCTGCCCCCAGGGCACACTCTGAAATGGCCATGGTGTTTGCTTGTAGGGGGGGGGAGAAACGTGAGAAGTAGAGCCAGGGTGCTGTAAAAGATGGAAATGTTTCGGTGCTGAGAGCAGCCCTGAGTGACTAGGGCACAGCCTCGGTGGGGGGATGGATAGGCATCAAGAAGGCACTTCTCTGTTGTTCTTGATCTTGGCTGTCTTAGGAGGAATCCCAGAAAAAATCGCTCATTCACTGCAGGGAGCTCACAGCATGTGCTTTCTTAGGTAGCCATCGTGGGGTGACAGGGACAGGACAAAGGACAGGGAGGAAGATGTGGGAGGAAGGGTTTGGGATAGACAGTTATGGCCATGTCATTTCTGTGTCAGATCCCCTGGCTCCCTTGGCACTGGGAAGCCATTTCATCAGCAGGGGAGGAAGGGGAGGAATATCTCCTCACCATAAGGTGAGCAGGGGAGCAAAGGAGTCAGTTCAGTCCCAGTAACCATTGACATAGAGACACACACAATTACCACAGCTGCAATTCTGCACCGTGAGAGGATGTGACTGTCTAGGAGCAATCGTCACCCAGGTCTGATGCAACAGCTGAGAAAAAAACCCGATCCTTTTAACAAAAAAATTAGTCACCGCTGAGGTCAGGTTTTCAGAGGGCTGATCTCTGCCCTCTGGAGCTTAACCTTTAGGTATGACCGATAGCATTGTGAATTCCAGAAGTAAAAGACCTGAAAGAAGGAAGATGAGGGCAAGGAGAAAGGGAGACCACTGAAGAAAGTCTGATGTTTGTTCTTTCATCCCTGAGTGTGCCTACTCAGGTTCTATATTTTGAAGTTCCTGGACTCGTGAGCAGAGCAAAGATGAGGGAGGCAAGGCTGAGAGAGAAAAAAGAGGGATGGGAGGTGGGGAACTGCTAGGACAGTGAAGCTACTTAGTGTATGGGAAGAGGGACCTATGTGATATGTGCAGAAACACAGAGATCCTGCAGAAGCAGCAGCAGAAACACGATGGTAGGTGTGAGAGGTGCTTGAGGAAGAAAACGACTCCAGCTCATGGGATCCTTCATTTCCTATCATCAGACTTGTCCAGAAATTTACTTGTACCGCAACTTTTCATAATCCAGAGTTCAGGTGACTATCCTAACCTGGAAAAAAAATATTGGTTTCTGCACTACACCTGGGATCACTGCGAAGCTGGAGAGGGTCAGTTCTTCCCCAGGGTTCAGTGCTGGGTCCAGCCCTGTTCAATATATTTATCAATGATCTGGATGAAGGGATTGAATACACCCTTAGTAATTTTGCGATGACACCAAGCTGGGTGGAAGTGTTGATCTGCTTGAAGGAAGGGAGGTGCTGCAGAGGGATCTGGACAGGCTGGATTGATCGGCTGAGACCAACGGGATGAGGTTCAACAAGACCAAGTGCTGAGTCCTGTACTTGGGACACAACAACCCCATGCAGTGTTACAGGGTTGGGGAAGAATGGCTGGAGAGCTGCCTGGAGGAGAAGGACCTGGGGGTGTTGGTTGACAGCAGCTGAACATGAGCCAGCAGTGGCCCAGGTGGCCAAGAAGGCCAATGGCATCTTGACCTGTATCAAAAACTGAGTGCTCAGCAGGACCAGGGAAGTGAGTGTGCCCCTGTACTTAGCACTGGTGAGGCTGCACCTCGAGTACTGGGTTCAGTTCTGGGCCCCTCAGTACAAGAAGGACATTGAGGTGCTGGAGCACGTCCAGAGAAGGGCAATGAGGCTGGTGAAGGGGCTGGAGAACAAGTCCTAGGAGGAACGGCTGAGGGAACTGGGGTTGTTTAGCCTAGAGGAGGCTGAGGGGAGACTGTCTACAACTGCCTGAAAGGAGGTTGTGGCAAGGAGGGTGCTGGTCTCTTCTCGCAAGTGACAGGTGATGGGACAAGAGGAAATGTCCACAAGTTGCACCGGGGGAGGTTCAGATTAGACATCAGGAAAAATTACTTCACTGGAAGTCAGGCATTGGCACAGCTGCCCAAGGAGGTGGTTGAGTCGCCATCCCTGGAGGTGTTTAAAAGGTGGGTAGATGAGTTTCATAGGGACATGGTTTAGTAAGGGAACAGGTACAGTTGGACTTGATGATCTCAGAGGTCTTTTCCAACCAGATTATTCTATGATTCTATGAATTCATGGACTCAGCCTATTGCTACTTTCTTGAAGTCCCTTGCTACCCTATTTTAACTTTGATCCACTGCCTTTCATTCAGAATATGAGCAGGGGAGTACATGGTGCCATTCCTCATCATGCTGGGGACTGGTGCCTTTTTCTGAGTTCCCTGCATGAAAGATTCATAGAATCATAGAATGGTTTGGGTTGGAAGGGACCTTAAAGCCCATCCAGTTCCACTTCCCCACCATGAGCAGGGACATCTCCCACCAAACCAGGCTGCCCAAGACCCCATCCAACCTCGCCTTGAACACCTCCAGGGAAGGGCATCCACAGCTTTCCTGGGTAACCTGAGCCAGTGTCTCACTACCCTCAACGTGAAGAATTTCTTCCTAATGTCTAATCTAAATCTCCTCCCTTACAATTTAAAGCCATTTCCCCTCATCCTGTCTCTTCCCTCACCACCTTTCCTGTAGCCCCTTCAGGTACTGGAAGGCTGTTATAAGAGCTCCCCGGAGCTTTCTCCAGGCTGAACAACCCCAACTCTCTTACCCTGTCCTTATAGCAGAGGTGCTCCAGCCTTCTGATCATCTTTGCAGACCTCCTCTGGACCCGTTCCAACAGCTCCATATCCTTCTTATGTTAGGGATTCTGGAACTGAACACATTACTCCAACTGGGGTCTCGCAGGAACAGAGTAGAGGGTGAGAATCACCTCCCTTGACTTGCTGGCCATGATTCTTTGGATGCAGCCCAGGACACGGTTGGCCTTCTGGGCTGTGAGTGCACATTGTCATCCTTTGAAGCAACCAAAACTTCATTGCCCACCCAAAACCAACCCAAACGTGGAGGAAACACATGTCGCCTGGGGCCAGGCTGACCAGGGAGGTGGCAGAGTCCCCATCCCTGGAGGTGTTTAAAAGAGGGGCAGATGAGGTGCTCAGGGATGTGGTTTAGTAATGGACAGGTACGGTTGGACTCGATGACCTCGAAGGTGTTTTCCAACGATGCGATTCCATGGTTCTAAGCGAGCACCGCTCCCAGGGACCGCCCTTAAGGCTCGGGGCTCCCCCGGGCCGCTGCGCTCCCTCCCTGCGCGCCAGGGGTCGCTGTGCCCCACGTGGCCGCCTGGGGGCGCTCCGGCCCGCGCGGGGCGGGGCCGGGGGCGGGGCCTGGGCGGTGCCACCGCTCCCGGAAGCGGCGGGCGGTGCGGGCTGATGCCGGGCGAGGGGAGGTGATGAATATTTATGTTATAGCGCCCGCGGGGGCGGGGCCTTGTCCGGCGGGTTCGGGCGCGCGCTGATGGCGAGAGGCAGTGCCGGGGCTCGGGGCGGCCGGTGAGGCGGGGCTGGGCCGGGGTCCCGCGGGCGGGGAGCGGTTTGGGGGCACGCCTGGGGGGTCGCTCACTGCCCGCCCCCGCGTCTCTCTCCGTTGTAGGCCTGGCCCCCGGCTAGATGGGGTGTTCCTGCGGCGCTTCCTGCGGCTGCTGGCCGTGCTCTTCCCCCGGTGGCCCTCTCCGAGCGCACTCATGTACCTGACGCTGCTCGGCGTCGCCTTGCTGGGTGAGCCTTGGAGGGGTGGGGGGGGCTGCACCCCGCCTCTGCTTCCCCAGTCCCCCCGACTTGTCTTCCGAGTCTCCCGTGTTCTCTCCCACTTCGTCGTACCACCACTGTCCTTCATTCCCTTCCCTTGCCTTCCTCTTTCCTCCAGAGCAGCTGGTTATTTACCAGGTTGGTGTCATCCCCAGCCGGTACTACGAGGTCCTAGGGAACAAGGACTTCTCTGGGTTCAAAACAGTTACTGCCGTTGCCCTGACTCTGATCGTAGTGAACTCCACGGTAAGACAGGCCAGAGGCTCCCGTGTCTTGGGAGGGGAGGGGAAGGCTGTCCATGGCTCCTGACATGATCCTGGTGAGGAACGATCTAGGTCTGCCCTTGCCCCGTTGGGTAGCTGTGTGTGGGACGGATCGCTGGTACAAACTGTTAGTTTTCATATCAACTGGGGTCATTTAGCTTGGAGAAAAGGAAGCTGAGGGGGGTCTTCATCACTGTCGACAACTACCTGAAGGGAGGTTGTAGTGAGGCTGGTGTTGCTTTCTTCTCCCAAGTGACAGGCGATGGGACAAGAGGAAATGGCCTCAAGTTGAGCCAGGGAAGGTTCAGATTAGACATCAGGAAAAAATTATTCACCAAAAAGGTTTTCAGGCACTGGACCGGCTGCCCAGGGAGGTGGTTGAGTCCCCATCCCTGTAGGTATTTAAAGGATGGGTAGGTGAAGTGCTCAGAGATGTGATTTAGTAGTGGACAGGTATAGTTGGACTCAATCTCAAAGGCCTTTTCCATCCAAGCAGTTCTGTGAGTTTATGATTTTGGGAAATGCTTGGTGTTTTCACTCATCTCTTCCTATATGTTTCCTTTTCCTCATTTCAGCTAAAAAGCTTCGACCAGTTTATCTGCAACATGATGTACGTGAGCTGGAGGAAATCCCTCACCGAATACCTCCACAAATGCTACTTCCAGGGCCAGGTCTACTACAGCCTGCACATACTGCGTGAGGACATCGATAACCCGTAGGCTGCCTGCGGCTTCTCTCAGCCTCTTGCTTGGCTTCTTGTGGGCTGCTCCACGCCTTTTCCTGACTTCTTTGTGTCTATTGGTAGGGTCTGGAGCCCTAGAAGCTTTTGCCATCTAGGCACAAATACCCTCATCTGCCCTGGCTGGAAGGCGGTAGCTGTTCCTAACAGCTCTCGTGACTGCTGGTCAAGGTGGTTTTAGGGGCAGGATGTTTCTGTTGTGAGGAAAGTGGAGGCCCAGCAGAACAGGGATCTAGTGCTGCTATAAAACATCCCATTTGCCAACTCAGCCTATGACACTCAATGAGACATTGCAAAGGACCTGGTTGGGGGCAGAGAGCACTGTCTCTTGTTTCCTTCATGCAGACAGCATGTTGGGACAGTCTCTGTTGTTCTGTTTGAACTTCAGCCAGCAGAGTCTCCAGCTGAACACAGTTTTGTTTAGTTTGGTTTTTAGTGGTTTTGATCACCCATGGGAACCGTGTCCAGGAAGGGCTTTGTTTTGCACTGTACAAGGGCTGCATTTTCCATTTCCTGTTCCTAGGAAGGAAGTGTAAGGAGTGACTTGAAATACGAGAGAAGGAGGAGCATTCAGTCCCTCCTTGCTTATCCCAGACCAGCCCGAGGTCCCTACCAGTTTGCTTCATACACTGTCCTGCTTGCTGCAGAACTGCTAATCTGCCCTCAGTGAAGGTTGAACACCTCCCTTCCTCACAATTACCTGCTGATCCCACCCTTCCCGCCTGTCCTTGCACACACAACACTGCTGCTGTAGTAACACACTATGAAGAGTTAATGATCCTGCATTATACATCATGTGAGGGGTGAAGGCTTTCTTCTCCTTTCTGAGTTTAAAAATGTTGTTATCAAATAGTTGCTGAAGAATGACAAAACAAGGGATAAGATTTTCCAAATGTTGTGGTCTTTGTTGTTTAGAGACCCCAAGCTTTGCTCCCTCAGAGAGGTCGCCCCTACTTTAGTTGCTGTACTCCTGCTTTGTCCCACATTGATGGCATCAGAGGAGACCAAGCCAGCTGTCCCTGTGATAAATGGTAGTCTTGCCCAATTGGTGCCAATAGTAGTGATCTAAAGGAACTGAAGCAGCCTCTGTGCTTATGCTGCCCATTGGCTGCTTCCGCTGGCCCAGTGCTAGGAGACAGCCCAGGTAGGAGCAATCAGCCATGTGCAGGGAGAGTAGCAAGCAAGCAGAGGGCTTGGGTCAAACAGTCCTACTGTCAGACTTGAAATCACAGCTTCATGATGCTGATGTACTTTCCAGCCACTGTCAGGCATACTTCTCTCCTCAAATGTTAATTTCTGATAGTGTTTTGCAGCGGTATGGAGTTACGAGGAGAGGTTAAAAAGCTATGCCTGTTGCCAAGGCATGCAGTGCTTCCCAGGCAATACAACACACTGGCTATGACCAGAAGCTCCTGCATGCCTGTCTTTTCCTTTGCCTGGGGGAAGGGGAGGACAGAGGTCCATCACCACATGACTGTCCTACTCAGGTTTATTTTTAACCAGGATTGTGTTCACATTGTGCAGTGAAATGCGTGAGATAACTGGGTCAGTCTGCTCCGCAGTGAGAATCAGCTGTCCTGAACTTAGCAACTGAATATGTCGAATTGCTAAAGAGTATTTTTCATTTCCACCTTGCTTCTGCTCAAACATAGAATTTTGTTGTTTAGTGGTTGTGGTTTGTTTTTTTTTTTTTGTGCCACTACAAAAATTCTCTTTATCTTGCAGTTCTTTGAGACTTTTTTTCCCTGCACCAGGTAGTTGGAGAATGAACTAGAGCGACAAAGTGACCTCCCACGATGCAGTGCAAACCAAACAGTGTTAGATGTGTGGTGTCATCCATCTAGGAGGAATGAAGAGTGGGCTCTGAGTGGCATACAAACACTTGCAGATCCTAACAAGGCATTTGAATTAGTTTATGTGTTATAATTACATGTTGCTTAATAGCTTGTAAAAAGCAATATCCTGCCATGAGTCTATAGCACGACTTAAATTATAACTTTATGGGAACAATTACAATCTGAGGAAAAGGAAAAATGATGACTGTAAGGCCAGTCAGGGTGAGAGCTGCCCCAAAATTAAATCCATTACTGTTCCAGGCCTGCAGAAGAGTTGAGAGATGAATGCCCTCGTGGTTGTATCTGCACTGATGGCTAAACAGGAGTCCAGCCTTGTTCTTCCTTCTGGACTCCAGCATTCACCGTCATAACCTTTGCATCTGTGCTTAGTGCATCAGACTGAAACCGTCACGCACGTGCTCTGGATAGATGAGGTGCTGAGGGAGTAAAGATGCCAAAATCCTTTCTGGTTACCCCAGGTGCAACTCCTCCTCAGCAGTGGGACAGATGGGACTTGAGAGTCTGTCACCTATGTGCCTGCTGCCAATGGGGCAAGGAGGCTTGGCGTGTTGCTGCTTGCTCTTGTGGGGTGGGGAAATTACTTTCTTCCTTGCAGCAAAGGGACCAGAGGCCGCTCTATGCAGAGCAGAGGAGCCAGTGACTGTGGAAGGCTGGCTTTGATGCAAGTGTTTGCGAATATCCAAAAGCTGACGAAGGCCTTGCCCTGGTAGCTCTAGTGCCTGTGATGGAGCACCAGTTCTGAAGGCTTGGGGGAAGAGGCAGTAATTTTTGGTAGTACAGGGTGGGTCCCGGAGACGAGTAAAGGACAAGGATGCAGAATCCTTTAGCACAGAGTTGGGCAATGTTGTTGAAAATGGACCAAGGGATTAATACAAGGAAGAGGGTGAAAGTGACAGCAGATGCCAGGAAGTACCTTGGAGTATGGACTGTGGAGTTTGTCTCCTGTGGGGGAATGGGAGTCACAGCTGGAGGTGCTTCCCAGGCAGGGTTGTTAACTGCACCCTGTCCTAAGTTCAGACAATGAAGCAGCCTGGCTTGTGCCCTATTGGAGAGCTAGTACTGGTTCTTACTTCTGGGCTTTAGCAGCGTCAATGGCTCTTTGTGTTGAGCAGGGACCAGCGCATCAGCCAGGATGTGGAGAGGTTCTGCAAGCAGCTCAGCTCCATGGCCAGCAAGGTCATCATCTCACCCTTCACAGTGGCCTACTACACATACCAGTGCTTCCACAGGTAAGGACCCATCCTGGTCCTGCTTTCATGCCTCTTTCCTATGCTCTTTTTTGGCACCTGGTTACCTGCATTACAACTCCTAGACCAGCACTTGTACATATGGGTGAGTGGTCTCTGCGCTCCAAAGGGAATTCTGCCTTGGCGATGCTGGAGCGTGCAGTGCTAGCCCCTGAATCTCTGTGAAAGCCAATAGGGGTGTCAGTTGAGGGCTCTGACTGCTACCCAAGGGTGCTGGCATGTCTTTTTGCTTGGAGAATTAGCTGACCTCTCTTTCTCCTTCTCTCTAGCACAGGCTGGTTAGGCCCAGTGAGCATCTTTGGTTATTTTGTTATTGGAACGATCGTCAACAAGGTATTGATGAGCCCAATTGTGTCTAAACTTGTGCAGCAAGAAAAACTGGAGGGGGATTTCAGGTGAGCCCCAGCAGAGCAGCATTTTCATTGCATCTTGTGAACTCTGGCAAAAGCTGCATTTTTGTCCTTGTTCAGTGCTCTGTACACAACTGCCTCTCTTGTCCGTGACTTTGCCTGCTCTCAGAGAAACCTGCCTGCACAATGCTGCCTCCAAGTCTGTCTACAGAGCTGCTGCCAGCCTTTTCACTGCCCTGTGTAGTGGCAGGCAGTGCCCTTAGTTCAGTCTCCAGGCTACTTGCCTAGTCTTTTCTGGTGCCTCTGCTAAGGCATTAGATGCACTGGAGAAAACTCCACATGGAGCTTCCTTGGCTGCAGATGCATATTCAGTGAACTGCATCTACTGACAGAAATCAGGTTTCTGCTTCACCACCACCTTCATGAAGTGCCCAAAGCAGCATAGTCTTCTGCTTTGTAACTCATCTCTCCTTCCCATGCAGGATTGACTGGGGGTGTGACAGAGGCCTTGCAGCTTTCCCTGGACCTCAGGGCATTCAGGGACAGCACCAGAAGCTGGGAGCTGGTGTAACATAGGGAGTCCAGACTAGGACAGTTGGTTGTGGTGATTCTGTATAGTGGAAATGGTGGGCTGGCAAGCAGGAGGCTGAAAGGCTGAGAAGATGTGTACAGAGAGTGAGATGACAAATAAATGTACCATTGAGCTGGTCCACAACGATGTTGCCTTGTGCTAAGCCTTGGTCTCTGGTGCCTTTTTGAGCATGTTGAGTATTTCTGTCAAGAGATGCATCAGATTGGTGCTCTGACAGATGCAAAATGAGTTTTCTCTTCAAGGATGTTGGCTATGTAATTCACTGGGCATTCATGCGCTGTCCTCATGATGGTTTTTTGGGTTGTACAGGTTCAAGCACATGCAGATTCGTGTCAATGCAGAGCCAGCTGCTTTTTACAGGTTAGTAGTGTTCATTTCTTTACATCCTCATAAGGATCCTTCCAGCTTGGAGCATCCTTATTGTGTTCAAATATCCCAGAGAAGTCCAAGTCATATTGCTGTGGTTGCAGTTTTCTGTCCCCTCTATCCCACTGCAGCATCATACAGCCCTGACACACTGTTCTTTGCACCCTACCCATCATGTGCAAAAATACTGCACAGTAGTAGCTGGGGACAAGTATTTTTTTCCACCTCCCTTCTAACAACCCCAGAGGCCTGATAAAGATTTGGTGCTGGCTTAGACACCATTGCTGATGTGTTACCAGGTCCTTATTTGGAAGATTGTTTGAGGTGTCATTGTATCTTGTCAGGATGTTCCCCTGGGGGCTTGGTGCAGGTTGCTTCATGCCCCATCATGCTGCTCCTGTTGCCTGGCCTCCTTACCTCTGCTTGCTCCTCTCGGTCAGTCTGTGCCCTGACCCTCCCAACACTGTACTGCTACTCTCAGAATTTGCTCAGTGCCATTTAACTCAGAGCTTAGAATACAGTCGGGGGCCAAGCAGCACCTCTCCGCGTAGTGATGCTCTGAAGTCTGTTGAGCTGCTGCTTGGAGCCATTACGGTATTTCCCAGAAATGGCTAGAACCCAGGAAAAGGGGCACTACTTTAGAACTGAGGCTCTGCAAAAATCTTAATTTGTACGTTTTTGTCCAGCTCCTGGCCTATCTGCTCGAACCCTAGTGACTCCCGTGCTGCGTGGGCTGTGGTAGGAGTGGGAGTGTGTGCTGGGCACAAGCGTGTGTTGGGTGGCAGGAGCAGTAGCTGCTGCCGCAGGAGGGAGTCTGGAGTGAGCAGTGGAGCGCTCCCTGCGTTTTGCCACCTGAGGGCAGCCCAGCCCTTGCAAAAGAGCAGAAGGGCTTGCTGAAGACCTGGTTTAGAGCCAAGATGTGCCTCCTTACTGCTGGTTCAGCCTGACCCAAAGTCTCACCGCTAGCTCCGGTGGTGGGCAACCCCCTGATGCCTGCAGAGTTACCCCTGGGAAAAGGGGGGGTGTGGGGCTGGGGTTACTTGCACTGAGGAGTGCACTACTCGGGAGTTGTCTGTGTCCCAGTCCTCTGGATAGGGAAAGGGAAGAGGCGGGCTGGGGCTGCTGGCCATTCAGGTGATGCTGACTTGTTGTCACCTCCTGTACTCAACTCTGCCCTCTTCTTTCTGTCTCCAGTTGTGTAGTAATGCTGTGTCTCTCTTCCAACCAGGCTCTGCTTGGAAAATGTGTGTGACCTTGGGGGTGCATTGCTCCAGGCTGGGGCCTTGCCTCACCTCCCTCTGTATGGTACAGCAGCATCCATGGGCTCTGGGAGAGATTTGTGGGGCTGCTTGTTTCAGCCAGAGTCTCTTGGTGAAGGTCTTCAGGAAGGCACTCTTGGCTGTTCAGTTCCTGCTCCACAAGGAGCTTACTGCTTGGAGGCTAAGATGACAGACCATTTCCAAGCCTCAGTCCTAAAGCCCGAGCTTTGACCTCATTGCAGTGCTCCTGGAATGGTGCAATCTTATCTTGCAGAGCCGGGCAAGTGGAGCTCATGCGCACAAATCGAAGACTGGAGAGCCTGCTGCAGACCCAGAGGGAGCTGATAGGAAAGGAACTGTGGCTGTACAGTGAGTGGGAAGTTTGGGGGTGAAATGGGGCATGTGGGAGCTCCAGTATGGTGAGTCACTGGCTTGGGAACCCTACTGCTAGAGCAGCAGTGCTGCGTTTTCCTGTCCTGCCTCTTGCTGGTGCATGAAAGCCCCGAGGGTGAACAGAGGTGCCTTTTGCAGTCCTAAGTGGGAATCCTGTGGTGAAAAAGCCTCATAGAGAGCAAAGTTGTGGAGGACCCAACTAAGTCAGAGAAGGCAGGACCCAAAAAGGAAATCTGCAGGAATCTCTGCTTTTCGATGGCCAGGAAAAGAGGGAAGGGCTTGAGGTTTGGGGAATAAGATTCTGTATATATGACTATGAGCTGTGGAACCTTGTTTCCTATAGAGCCTGTCCCTTGGGTATAGTTGTCTCCTGAAAATCTCCCTTCTCCCATTGTCACTGGGTCCAGGTTTGGGTGTTAAATGACCACTGTCAAGAGAACTCTTCCTCATCTCACTAGCATAGTGAGCTTCTGAGCAACATAAGGGAAGGAGAGCCCTGAACGCAGGTGTGTCTGCATGTTAAGCCTTTCTGCCTCTCCTGTGCTCCAAGACAGCCTTCACGGCCAGCTGTCTCGCCCCAGAGGTTCCTTTTTGTCCTCCCTCCTGTTTCTTGTGAGGCAGCGAGGCCCTTGAATAGCAGAAACAAGCAGTCAAAGTGGCTTTTTCCCCATGGTGGTTCCTGATCTGTGTGTCTGGATGATGTTTCTCTGCTCAGGCACCTGCCCCAAAGTGCTTTTTGCTTTGCAAATGGGTTTTCACCCTGCTGCTTGTGCTGTTCTGCGAAGCGGGTTCTTCTGCTCTGCTGCACTGTGACAAGATCATGGTCTTTATGGTGGTCTTCTGACAGTGCTCATGAGCTGTGCTTGGGCCTGACTGGGACAGAGGTTCCTGCTCCAACTCACTGTCTTCTCTCAATGTGCTTCCACCCAGTTGGGATCAACACCTTTGACTACCTGGGCAGCATCCTGAGCTACGTGGTCATTGCCATTCCTATCTTTTCTGGGGTCTATGGTGAACTGAGTCCAACAGAGCTCAGCGCCCTGGTCAGCAAGGTGAGCTAAGGTTGATCTCCCAGACCCCATTGTGGAGGGCAAGCAGGCAGTGAGAGTCGAGGTTTCGTGTGGGATTGGTGATATTGGGACTGGATAACCTGGACTGACCTTCAGGTTAGACTGTCCCTGCCCATGGTGGCATAGAGCTTGGAGCCAGCTGGTGTATGATTAACCTGTGGGTGAGAGCTGTCAAGGACACATCTGCGTGTTTCTGAGCTTAGACCTCTGTGTCTGAAAAAACATGAGGTCGGAAGGCCTCTGGCTTTCAGTGGTGTGGGTGGAGATAAGGTCTGTGTAGTGCTGGAGATCTGGGTTATGCCCTGGGCTGCTGCCCACAGTGAGCCTGGCTGCCTGTGAGGCTGAGCTGGCTTACTTTTGCCTGCCAGGCTTCTGGAGAAGAACCTTCCTGGCCTGTCCCATTCCCACATACTCAAAAGTGACTTGTGATAGAGAATGCAGAGCTAAAAATAGCGAAGCAAGCACTGCAGGCTGAGACACTCTGCTCTGAGCCATGTATGGTGCTGAGGCAGGGCTGCTGGCATGGATCTGCATGAGTTAGATGGGGCAAGCGTGCTGGGTCCTGGGCTGGCCAGCAGACACTCTGCACACACCATCCCTGGGTGGCGGGAGGTGTGTATCCCTGGCCAGAACTGCTGTACTGAGCAGGAAAAGCCCTGTTCCATCCGAATATGGTCATCTTCCCCTTCACTCCCACCACTCTGGGTTACTTCTCCACCCTTCATTCATCCTGCTGTCTGGACTCCTTGGCTGTCTCATTGCAGCCATGGAGGAAGGGGCAGTGCCCCATCTCAGCACTGACCCTTGCTATGGCATGTGATTTCTTCCCAGAATGCCTTTGTTTCCATCTACCTCATCAGCTGCTTCAGCCATCTCATAGATCTCTCCAGCACCTTGACTGATGTAACTGGCTACACGCACAGGTGAGCTTCTCTGTGGACAGGTCCCTGCAGGAGAGGGAGTTGTGGGGCAAGACCCTTTGCTCAGATCTGTGCTAATACATTAGAAACGGTCACTTGTGAACAAGCACGAACAAGGTTGGATGTTATGAGGAGGCTGCTGGATTTGTCCCTGGCATTCATGGAGCTTGTTATTTGTCCAGGATTGGTGAACTGCAGGAGACCCTGCTGAGCCTTGGCAGAAGGGAAAATGCGAACTACTTAGAAGCCAAAGCCAGCTGGGATTTGGATGGGTGAGTCTCTCCTCAGCAACTGGCTGGCTTGCAGCTTACATGCCAGAGTGTGGGACTATTGAGTATGGAGGTGGCCTTTGGTGTCACAGCCTGTTTCATGCTGTTAGTTGGAGCAGGCAGTACTCACTGTGCACACAGGCACAGGAGGTCTAAGGTTGCTGGTCTCACTATGATGGCTTACCCAGAGATCTTTTCTCCTTTGTCTTGGTGGTGGTGCAGCAGCCATTCTGGGGAGGACTCAGTGCCAAGGGACACAGCTTTCCTTCTGGAGCAAGTGACACTCTCAGTGCCATCCTCTGGCAAGCTGCTCATCAAGGATCTGAGCCTCAGGATCTCACAAGGAAACAGCGTCATGATTGTGGGGAACACTGGCACAGGGAAGACATCTCTCCTAAGGGTCCTGGGGGGACTCTGGGAGAGCACACAGGGTAAGGACTGCTGCTTGCTGCAGCCTTCTCTTTCTCAGCCAGGGCTGCCCTGAGTTTGGAAGGTGGCAGTGTGGGGTCGCGAGGCCAGTGCCATCTTGTGATGGTGAGTGATGGAGCCGCCCACCCAGAGATACTGCATACCCTGCTCTGGCTCTCATTGCTTTGCCCTGTTTTGGAGACCTACCTTTTCTGAATTTATTGGCTCCTTCATGGAGCAGGGACTGCACTGAGGGCAGTGGGGAGTTGCTGGCTGGTGCTGTAGGCTTGATGTCAGTGTGTCTCTGTGCAGGCAGTATCAAGATGTTGACGTGCTTTGGCCCCCGGGGAGTGGTGTTCCTACCACAGCGGCCCTTCTTCACCGACGGAAGTCTGCGTGAGCAGGTGAGCCCAGGGACTGCCTCTGCTCTGGCCCCAGCTCTGCTCCCAGTTGTGGTCATGCCTTGTGAACCTGAGTGCTGCAGAAAGGCCTGCAAAAGAGAGAGTGCCTGTGGCTGCTCCTTCCCTCATGCCCCAGTTCATGCCACCACAGTTGAGTCTCTGGTGGACTGTGTTCAGCTCCTTCTGACATGGCCCCTTGTGGTCTTTTAAACAGGTGATCTATCCCCTGAAGGAGATCTATCCAGTTTCAGGTATGTGGAAGTTCATCAGAGTAATTAGCCAATCCTGTGTTGTCAGCTCCCTGTCCTGTACCCAGTGCAGCTTCTCCCCTACCATGCCCTATCAGAAGCGCTTATCCATTTTGCTTGTGTTGCTCTTTGGTTTTCCCTGAAAGATTTACCTTACTGTAGGTTAAGGTCAGTTCTGTGTTCTCCCTTTTCGGAGGGAACATATTCTCTTGATGCAGTGAAAACAAGCTGCCCATGCTCTGCATGTTGTGCTAGATGTGTGATATATATTGAGGCACCTTGCTGTTGGGATACATCTGACCTGTGTATTACAGCCTGCCTTTGTGCAAGCCATGTTTGCCTTCATCTCACATTCCATCCACCTGCAGCTTGCACTGCTCTTTTTTTTTCTTCAACTGCTGTCCCAAGGCCTTGCATGCTGTCGAAGTTAGACTTCATGAATCCTTTCTCCTGCCCTCTTCCCAAGCCAGACCTCCATGGTCTGCTGCAGCTTGCAGATGGCCAGGTTTAAGTTTCTGCCTGAGTGAAGCAGTGTTACATGCTGCTTTCAAAGACTTGGGAGTCACAGTCCTGCAGAAAGTAACTGCAGCCATCCGCTACTATCATGACTCTTCAGCAGCCTCAGAGAGGTCCATGGTAGATGCACAGCCCTTCTGCTCAGCTTCCATCACTGCTGGCTGTACCAGCTCAAGTGTATGCTCTGCTCCACAGGTGGTTAGCCCTAAGGTTTCTCCCACACAGCATCCTCCTGCTGGCCATTACCTGAGCCCTGCTCCTATAACTTCACCACCTGCAGCATATAGTGGGCAGGCAGCCATAAGAGAGCAGCTGGCGGGCAGGGCCTTGGCACTTGAAGCTTGGATCCTTGTGTTCTGGCTGTGTTCATCTGAGACCATGGACTCAGCCAAATCTCAGGTGTATCTGAGGAGCCCAGATACCTCCTGGCATGCTTCTCACAGGCATGGTTATCATTCTTAAGGAAGGTCAGTCTTTGGGAGCTCTCTGTGCCAAAGCTCAGGACCTGATGTAGTTAAATGGTTGAGTCAGCTATGTGGGACCTCAGGAGATCCTCCAGTCCTTCCCTCCTGCCCCACCAACTCCTTGAACCTTTGGCCTCAGCACACATGGCCCCTGCTTATGCTTTATCCCCTAGGGTCTGCAGATGATGAGAGAATTGTGCGATTCCTGGAGCTGGCTGGGCTGGTAAGTCCCTAGCACTGTTGCTGCCTTCTTTCCTGGTGCTGCCAGAAGGGAGGAAAGTGATGAGGTTTTGTGGCAGCGAAGTGTGATTGTGTGCTGGACACATGTGGGAACATTGTCTGCAGCTGGGACAGGGCTGTCCATGGCACAGGCAGAGGAGTTGGGACATGGAGTAACTTCAACTCAAGTAGGAAGAGAGACAGTAACAGGAAGGGGATGGTTACACTCCAGGCTGCGGGCTGACAGGGCTGGGGGCTGTGGTCACAAGTCTGCTGTACTCTCTGCAGACTGATTTGCTGGCAAGGGCTGGAGGACTGGACAAGCAGGTGGACTGGAACTGGTAAGGAAACTCACTGCATTAATTGGGGAGATCCCTGTGGGTGGGGAACACTTCTAAGCAGATGCACATTGCTGCCGGACTTACAGACATCTGTGTCCAGCTGTTTCACGTGGGAGGTGGGCAGTGTCTGGAGGCGAAGCCTTCACGCCCCAAGTATTAGTGCCAATGATCACCAGCCATGCTGCTCTGCAGGCAGCTGACTGTGCACAGGGGTGCAAAGCCAGTCCCAGCGTGTTGAGGAGCACAGGGAGCACATGTGGAAAGTTGCTTACTGGGGTCTCCAGTGACAGTCCTTCAGTTAATGAGCACTCTTTGTTGAGGGAGGTTTTGAATCTCGACCCTGCTGCAGGTATGACATCCTATCCCCAGGGGAGATGCAGAGGCTCTCGTTTGCACGGCTCTTTTACCTCCAGCCAAAATATGCGGGTGAGTGAGTGACTGAAAGAGAAGAGGGGAGAAAAAGGCAGAGCTTTTGGTGTAAAGAAAGGCTGGTACAAAGACAGCTCATGAAATCCCTTCTTTGCTAGGAGCATGCTTCACCTGGGCCATTATTTTAGCAATGTAGTACACAGAATTCAGGATGAAAACATTTCATTATCTGTGTGGAGGGTGGTAAATCAAGAGGCTGTGTATAAGACTTCATTATCTTAGGGGACTAATGATTGATGTTGCTGGCTCAGGTCCGATGGTACCTGAAGGAGCCCTCTCTCAGCATGCTCACCAGTTACCATGTGAAGAAGTGTGCATGCCATATCTGAAACTCACGAATCTCTGTGGTGTTGTGGAAGCAATGTAGGAAATTTTGCTATAACACAACAAAGGAAACAAGGACTGGTGGGAGAAACAGTCCTGAGAGATCACAGAAGTGGCTCCCATTAGCAGATGGGGGTCATTCCTTTGCACACTTAGATTGCTAATGACTGCTGGGGTGCTGGGGGGTCTGTTGGAAGAGCTGTCATGGAGGCCTTGGTAGGTGTGGGTGCACAGAATCAGTGTCAGTCGCAAGTGTCATGTGTAAGTGTCTCTCTTCCCCTGAAGCCTGCAGCATGGCTCAATGCTGCCTGGGCAGAAGGAACCTGTGGATTACAAAATAAACTGTAGAGACGATGTAAAACAAATGGAATTTATCTGCTCCAGGTCTGTAGTATTTACCCCTGACAGGAATGTACCCCAGCTGCTCTGACTGCTTCAGGTGGGATGTGAGCTGGAGGGGTGCATAAGCTGCTGCTCATCCTGGTGCTCTGGCACATGGCCTGCCTTGGGAGGGTCACATCTTGGCTTTCACAGTGGGGGGAATGAGGCAGTGGCTGGCAGCTGTTGGGGAAGAGGAATGAGGTGAACTGCGCTCTTTGGGTGGATTGGAAGGCTTGTGGGGAAGGGTGGCTTTCCCAGATGGCTGACACCAACTGTGCCAGAGGAAATTCAGGATCCTTAGGCTTTTCCTCACATTCCTTCTGCAGATGCTTTTGGTGAGCTTTGGTTAATATGTGGAACATTATTGGCAGTTGTTGGTCTTTTGCCCAGGGCAGATGATCAGTCGGGAGGGAAGGCGATTTGTGGGGCTTATGGCTTTTCTCTCAGTGCTAGATGAAGCCAGCAGTGCCCTGACAGAAGAGGTGGAGCGTGAACTGTACCGTGTGTGCCTTCAGCTGGGCATGACACTGATCAGCGTGGGACACAGGGCCAGCCTGGAAAAGGTGAGATGGGGAGGCAGCACTGGTGAGCAGAGGGGAGTGACTGAGGCTGGAGAGCCTCACTGTGGGAGGATATGCTCTCATAGAGACATCCCTCAGTCGTGTTATTGAATTGCAGTTTCATCGCTGGATTTTGAAGCTTCACGGGGATGGAAGATGGGAGCTCATTCGATGCGAGAAGACAAAGCGGCTCCCAGTTGGGGAAGAATTCTGAAAAATATGCTGTTGTCTGGCCAGTCACAGAACCTGCACACGTATGGGAGAGCACTGAATCTGCCAAGCCAGCAGCTGTCAATGAGGGATTCATCTAGGGCAAGACCAGTTCTGGATTTTTCTGATCAATGCAGGGCCAAGCCTGAACTCATGATGTGGGGCTCTGCCAGGAGCAGATGCATCTCTGCCATACTTCTCCCAGCCCCCTGGCTGAGCTGCTAGGTTGTGTAGTGGGGCTTGTACAAGCAATGGCCAACAACCTGTGCTTATGCAGGAGGCAGTGGTGCGAGGCTAGGATGCAGACTCCTGTTCTGCCCTCTGTGCCTCACTGGGACGTCCATCTCTTTGATACACAGCTCTGCAGAATAGGCTTCTGTACCTGTGGCTCTGTTGAGGGTTGTGCTCCCCAGCAGGAGCCAAGGGATGCACTGTAAGGGGGGGAGAATGGTGGCCCAGAGAAGGTTGTATCTTTGCTCTCCTTACGACACAGGGTTACAGGTCAAAGGAATATTTTGTATTAAAACCTGGGGCCTGTTTTCCATCAATGTTTATGGAAAAGATTCACTATTTGTTAACTGGACTGCTGCATCTTTTCCTTCTGGGGTTTTCTTTGGAGGAGATGCTTGTATATTGGCAGTGATCTTGGACTCTGCTTCTGAAGAGCAGAGCAGGGGTAGGAGTAATATACCTATCTAGGGCTGGGCATGGCATCCTGTCCTGCTACTAACTCCACAGCTGCTGCAAGGCATAGGGAGCCCCACTGAGGGCTTTTGGCCCTTGGTGGCTTCTTCCTCTGAGGAGGAAGTGGAGCCCACCTCCTCTTACTGTTCTGCCTGTGGTGCATCATATTCTGTTCCCTGCTTCCTGCAGGTGTGTTGAGGCAGAGGTTTTGAGGATCTGTGTGCTGTCGAGAGGACACTTTGGGACTGCAGTGGAGATAATGGTCTCTGAGCACTTACTGGTCACTAGTTAGTTACATTTCTGGACATGGCCCCAGTTCTGCAGTGGAGGAGCAGTAAGTGGCTGCTGGCAGAGCCAAGTTAGCAGCTTTTCTGCCCCTCCACCAGACGCTTTCGTCCCTCAATGATCTGCTGCACAGCTTCATGGTCATCCAGGGTAGTTAGGTCCCCAAGCTCACTGGCCTTGTCCTCCACAATTTTCCTTAGCACCCGGCGCATAATCTTCCCTGAGCGTGTCTTGGGTAGTCGGTGTGTGACCTGTAATGGGGAGGAGCAGAGCTAAGGCTGAGGGAAGGGGGTTCACCAGGCTGCCAGAATGGATGCTGAATCAGCCTGCAGGTGTTACCTGGACATTCTCTGGAGCTGCGTACTTAGCGATCTTCTTTGAGATCAGCTCCTGTAGCTCAGCAGCAAGAGTCTCCTGTGTGTAGCCACTGTCCTTCTTCAGCACAACAAACACATAGGCTCCTGTCAGAAGGACCATTGAGTTACTGAGCACAATGTGCAGTGAGTTCCTGAGAGGGCTGCCTGGACCTAGTGCCAGGAGAGATGCCTCTGCTGGTATCCCCAGGGGATGCTCTGCAGCCTGAGCTGTAAGAGCTTTTTGCCACAGCGCTGTGACCTCATGCAAAGCGCAGCTGGCGATGGCTGTGCCTAGGTCCCCACTAACATTGCTACCAGTAGTGGGTGTGACAGTGCCACTTCCCACTACAGTAGCCCCAGGAGAGACATTTCAAGGGCAGGAAAGCAAGCATCTCACCTTCTCCCTTGATCTCATGTGGGTAGCCAATGACAGCAGATTCTGCCACTGCTTCGTGGTGATTCTGGAAGAGAACAGGGCAGGCTTTCGGCAGGCTGGCTGCCACCCAGGAGCTGCCCTGACCTGGCTTGACTGCCACAGTTCACAGTAATGCAGAGAGATAAGGAGGAGCCTCAGATGCCCTCTACCCTTCTTCTTGCCTCAGCAGGTCTGTCTGCAAACATGATCTTCCCCCTCTGCCTCTGGCCACTTTAGGCTTGCACCTTCTAGGCTCTGTTCTGTGCCTCCAGGTTGTTCCACCAGGTCCCACAACCTTTATCTGCCCACAGATGCTTTGGGATCCACCCACTGACAGCATCAACCTTATTGGGCTTTGTCCCTCTCCTGCTGCGGAGAGTGAGAAGGGAGGGGAGAGGGTGGGAAGCTGTTCCTGCAGGCACGCCATGAGCCCGACAAGGCACCCTGCTGCTACAGCAGTAATGTGTTTCTGTCTGTGTATTTCAAAGAGGCTTCCCTGAGTACCACCAGTGCACCTTTGCTGCCCCATTGGACAGCTTTGCCTCCCACCCACACCTCTTACCACAACATCCTCCACCTCTGCAGTGCCCAGCCGGTGCCCGCTGATGTTAATGATATCATCCAGCCGTCCTGTCAGCTGGTAGTAGCCCTCGCTGGTACGATACACACCATCCCCGGTGAAGAAGAGCCCTGCAGTGGCCAGAATGATGCCATGGTCACTTGCTGCAGTGAGTGTGAGCTGCTTGCCAGCCACATTCTCACCTCACCCCCTTCTTTCCATTAGTACCAAGGTACTTCTGCTCTTTCCTCTCAGCTGCTCTGGGTGAAGGTGCCTGCTTTCCATGTTAGTCGTCTGCTTCTGCTGGTACCTGTTTGATCACTGGGCTCCTTTCCTCATTCTGCACTCTGCTGACTAATGCCCGTCATGCCTTGTCTCCACAAGCCAGAAACACTTTGCCCCAGTGCAGGTGCCCGTGGTCCTGCTGCATCACCCCTTTGCTATACATTGAGACACACAATTGGGCTTGCTCATTGCCTCTGGGTGAGCAGCAGGAGCCAACAGGGTTTGCAAAGAGATGCATCGAGGCCTCTCTATGCTCAAGGGAGTTGGGGGCAGAAGGAAAAATCCAGTGCCCTAAAACCACATGTGATCCAGTGGAGAAGGTGGGTGACAAAGAGACCCATTGCCATGGCAGTGATGAGGCCTTAGGCAGAGGGAGATGAAGGGCCTCAACACTGCAGAGAGTCTAAAAGAATGAAGCAGCAGTGCCAGCTCTCCTGAGTCATGCCCCTCAGGCAGGCAGGCCCAACCAAACTCCTCTGCAGTAACCTGCCACATGTTTTCCTTACCTGGATAAGGAGTCAGGTAGGTTTCCAGGAATCTCTTGTGGTCATTGTAAATGGTTCGTGCCATACCTGGCCAGGCTTGTGAGATGCAAAGGGCTCCAGAGATGTTGTTTTCCAGAAGGACATTTCCCTGTAAAGTACCTTTTAGTTACCATGGCTGAGGGTATTTGGGATGTTTAGTCATTGCCTATTTTTACCACTGTGCCAAGTAACAACCCTGTGATGGCAATGCCAAGGAAGGCAGTGGGGCGAGCCCTGTGCCCACAGCTCCAAGCAGACAGGCCAGTCTCTTCCAGCAGATGCCTACTGTGGTGAGATCCAGGGCTCCTCCAGGGAGCTAACTGTTCCTGCCCAGCTACCTCACATTGGAAAGGCTGGGAGGAAGTGCAAACATAGCCTGTTTTGTCAGGACAGAGCAAGCTAGAAAACAACTTGACTTCTGCACCAGTTGGAAGAACAGCTTCACTGTTAGTCCCTTTCTAGTAGAGAGTGACTGTGTAGCAGAGATGAGCAGAAAAGGTGTTTGCAGATCTCCACTCCATCTGCAAGCACCTGGGGGAAAGCAGACTGAGCCAGTGTTTGGGCTGCAGGTTATAAATGTACCTTGTCATCCAGGAGGGAGGGACTGATCCCAAAAAAGGGTCTCATAGCCATGCCTGGAAGGATTTCAGCTCCAGGATTAGAAGGACGGGGTGAGATACAGATGCCTCCTGTTTCTAAAGCAAAAGAAACTGTAATGCTCATCAAAGTCGGGGACAAGGAAAGCTAGGTAGCACTGCTTGGCCAGCAGACTTTGCCCTGGTTCTCACTCCACCCTGCTGGAACACAGCCTGGGACTGGGTTTTCCAGAGGACTGGGGAAGGCTCTTTACAGTAGGATGATCCTGCTCATTTCATTCAGTAGAGGTCAGCTCCCTACCGTCAACTCCCCTGTGTTTCTTTGGGTTAGCTTTAAAGGCCATTTCTTTTTGATGTTTTGTGCCCATGGCCTTTATCAGATTTCTCATGCAAAAATATGTTTAACAACCATTCCCACTTAGCCAACAAGGCTGCAGGTCACTCCTAAAGCCTGGGAGAGCAGAAGCTGGAACAAGCAACCGTACACATCTCACCAGTTTGCCACCACGTGTCTACTACAGGACACCGTGTCTCACCAACCACACGGAAGTACCACTCCCATGCCTCCTTGTTGATGGGTTCCCCCACTGCAAGGGAAAAGACAGAAGGACAGAGCTGAAAGATCAGCTCAAAGACACAGCTTCCCAGGGCCTGCTCACAGAGCCACCCCCCAGAGAGCACAGTCTCACAGCTTTCCACTTTCACGTGCTGCTACTCTTGGCATTTGTGGGAAGAGGCACAACCTGATGCCCAAGAATTTGCTGCTCCAGCCCATGCCACCAGCAGTTACCTGAGCCGAGCACTTTGAGAGAAGACCGGTCATACTTCTTCACCCATTCATCGCCGTATCTGAGGAGCAGGCGGATGGCAGTGGGTGCCCCATAGAAATGGTTAATTTTTAACCTCTCCACTGTTTCCCAGTAGCGGCCTGGAATGGAAACAGGGCCATCCATAATGGGATAAACAGCTTCACTCTTGCAGAAGCAACAGTGGCTTCCTAACCAGAGGAAAAGGCTCTTCCCCTCACAGCTCTCCACTGGGAAATCTTGTGGTCTGCTCCTCTGGAAGCAGAACCATTGTTGCCTGTGTCCTGGCATCAAGCTGCCAGCTCCCCGCCTCCTGCAGGTCTCACAAGGTGGCTATGGCATGTCCCAGTTTCCCTGAGACACCTTCTCACTCACCAGGGTTAGGATGGACAGGAGTGCTCTCAAAAAGGACTGTGGTGCCGCCATTGCAGAGGGGGCCATAGACCACATAGGTGTGCCCTGTGATCCAACCGATGTCTGCCATGCAGCCAAAGATGTCCCTGTCCTGGTAGTCGAAAACGTACTGTGCAAGAGAGGAGAGGCAGTGAGGGGTACAACCTAGGCCTGCCCTCCCAGCAAGGGAGACAACCAGGAGCAGTGTACCCTCTCTCAGCCCTAACGTTATTGCATCCTTCCATCTTCCCACTACCCCTGCAGGGACACCATCTTTCCACAGAGAGTTCTTTTAAAATGCTATCAGAAAAAATAAAATGTCAAGTGTTTTATGAAGGTGCAGGAGAGAGAAAACAAAAACAACAAAGAGAAACCAGGCAAATTTGTTTTCCAATGGAGAGACCTACAGCCTTCCCTTCCTCCTGCTGTTGTCCAGATAAGGCTGATCCAAGTATCCTGTAGCATCAAAACGGGAGACTTTCAGGGTGAGGATGGTCCCTCTGCACCTACATGATCATGTGGAAGGAGAGGAGTTGTAGGCAAGGGCAAAGTGGTGGAAAGACTCCATGACCCACCCTCAGGCATTGCTGGGCTCCAAATGCGCAGTACACTCAGGAAAACCTTGAACTCAGCAAGGAGCCCAGTGTAGGAGCACTGAGGCAGCAAGCACTGAGGGACTATGAGGTGCCTCCGCTCAGAGCCACCCCAGCTTGACTGCAGAAGTTGGCCCCTCTCTCTCACAGCTGGGTGAGCACAGCCCTGTGCCCACAGGCAGGCAGAAAGCAGAACAAGCTCTTCTTATCAATGCCTCATTTATTCCTCAGGAGACCCTTGGCTGCAAGGCTGGAGCATGAGGGAATGAATGATGCCTGCCCTGTGCATGGCAGAACTGAGAGCCATCAGACTGGCAGCAACACCTCCAGCTTCCTCAAACTCTTTCCTTTACTCAGCACCAGGAAGGCTTTCCAGGGTTTAGTGTCCCACTAGCCCGTCACTTCTCGCCTTCTGCTCTGCTATCTGCTGTTTTGGACCTTCCTGTCTCTTCCTGCAGCTCCCTGTCTGCAGGCTGCCAGCTGGGGACTCCAGAGTGCTCCAGAGTGCTCGTAATGGAAACTTCCCGTGTTTGCTCTGTCTCTTTTTAACTGAGCAGTGAATTATGGTGGCAGTGGTCTGCCCCGTCCAACTGAGAGATGAGTGTGCCAGCCCTGTGTTGTGATTTCTAGCACTCCTGAGTGCTAACATGGCCACATTGCTGCTCGCTCCCTGCATTGCCATTCTGGGATGGCAGTCCTGGCTCTTGCAAACCAGATCCGATGGTCCTAAGAGAGTCACATGTCATGCTTGGCGCAGCTGTACAGACAGCTTAGCTCACAGGGAAACCAAGGGCTTCCACGCACATCCTGCCCACACTCCTGGAAGTCTGGCCTTGAGCACTCATGGATGACAGAGAAGACCCAGGCCATCCCTGAGCTTGTTGTCTCATAGGGCACATGATCTGAAGCACTACGGGAACTTCAGTCATTCACAGGGAATAATAGACCTAAAGGTAAGGGACTGTTCACAGAAAAACTCCCTTAACAGGGGTGTCAGACTCACAGCTCCTGCCATTGTCCTGCTCCCACAGCATAACCTGCGTCATACACTCTGCGCATGTGACCAGCCCTGGCAGGAGCGTGAGGGCAAGGAGCTCGGTGCTGCCGGGTAGAAACAAGGTGCCGGGCCAGATAACACAAGGTGAAGGGCCGAATTTGGCCTGCAGGCCTTGAGTTTGACACCCCCGCTTTGTAAGGTCTTGGGAAATGTTTCTTGCAACCATTCCTGCAGCCAAATGCTGCTCCATGCTGCTCTCGGTGCCCTTTTATCCAGCTTGAGGGCATTCACCAGCTTTTACAGAAATCCTCCAGTGCATCCCTCCCAGAATCACCGCCTTTAACCTCCCACCTGAGAGGTAGTTACATGTAGAGAAAGCAAGCTAGAGGTTTAAGGAGTAAACTGGCCTCTTTCGCCTCACCTAGTAACGTAAAATTACCCTTGCAAGGCTGATCATTCCATCCAATGATTCAGTCTAGAATGGGGCACTGAAAGAAAAAAGAAATCCAAGAAGATAGCTCAAAGAAGTAGGCGTTTGGGAGGCCATGCTCTGGAGCATGTGTTGCTCTTCCCCACTACCTGCAGGCAGATGTGCTCTACTGGGCTGATGCCCTAGGACAGGGGTGTCAGACTCACAGCTCCCGCCATTCTCCTGCTCCTGCAGCGTAACGCCTGTCACACACTGCACACGTGGCCAGCGCTGGCAGGAGCGTGGGGGCAAGGAGCTCAGCACTGCCACCGAGTAGAAACAAGGTGCCAGGCTGGATAAAACAAGATGGAGGGCCGGATTTGTCCCACAGGCCAAGAGTTTGACACCCCTGCCCTAGGAGGACTTCCCAGAGACTTTGCTCCAGATAAAGATGAGCTCATGGTGCAACAAGGCAGTACATCTATTCCCTGCACTGCCTACAAACAACTGCTCTCTCATGAGCTCTCTGTGGCTGGGACCCATTACCTTGTGTGTGAGAGCAGCAAACAGCAAGTAACCAGCTTGGGAATGAACCAGACCCTTGGGTTTGCCGGTACTGCCTGATGTGTAGAGAAGGAACAACATGTCTTCACTGTCCATGGCAGCAGGCTCACAGCACACGTCCTCCTTCATCATCTCCTGCAGGAGAGAGCACAACAGTTCTCTTCTGAGGTCTCACAGGCTTCCTTGTGTTGCCCCTACATCCACTTGTCCATTTCTCCCTCAAGCCTCACTCCAAGTACCTGCACCATCCTGCTCCTGCCATACCATCCTGCTCCCACCTCTCCTCCCCTTGCTGTCCAGCCTGAACTCTCTTTTGCCTTCCTGAGCTGGTAAACAGTGTCCTCAGCCAGAGCAGACCTGCTGAGTAAAAGGCAGCTATTTTTATGCTGCCACTGCTCTGACCAGCACAGAAGTCTTCCAGGAAGCCTTCTAGCACTATGCTTGCAGACGGGATAAACAGAGGCAGGGAGAGCTAGGTGCACTCCAGGGAGCTGAGAGAAATGCACAGCAGGGAATCACCTCTTTAGAAACAGGGCTCCATGCTGGCAGCCTGGTCGTCCAGCATGCCACAAATAATGGACACAGGAGTGACATCACTGCCTGCTTTCTTGGACACCAGCTGCCAGTGGCACTCTCAGAGGGTGCCTGGTCTGCCATAGAGCAGTGTGTGACAGTGCAGTAGTGGTCCAAGGCTGGGCTCATAGCATGTCAGTCCATGTCTAGGGTGTTTCTAGCCTCTGGTCCATCATGCTATGAGCTATCGTTTGCACTGGGCTGGTGCTGTGGGACAAGCCACCAGTTATCCATCCTGGTGGCTCCTGGGACTGTCCTCAGCTTGTGTGCAGCTCCAGGTGCTGCTGCTGCAGGGCAACGTACCCATATCCTGCCAACACCAGCAAAACTGTCAAGGCCAGCCAGGACCCTCTCTCCACCCACTGTCCCTTCTCCCAGCATGGACACAGTGCCGAGGGGAAGCAGCAGTAAGGCCGGCAGCCTCTCACCTCCTCCAACGGTACATCCAGGGCTGTCATAGGGACATTGCTATCAGTCCTCATGGAAACCAGAACTCGTTTCACTGCTGGGCACTGCTTCACAGCCTGATCCACTGTCTTCTTCAGCTCAATAACCTTGCCACCTCTCAGCCCCTGGTTCACTGTGATCACTGTCTCCGACTGGGCTGCAGAAGGCAAAAGAGTCACAATAAGCAGATCTGTCCCACTCCATCAGTCACACACACAGCTGTCAAGCTCTACTGAAACACTGCACTTCTCCTGCTGTCTCCCAGCCCCCATTAGTCATGTCCTCCATTTAACAAAACCAGCAGCTTTTTTTCCTACCTGGGTTGCATCCTCACAGAGGAGACGCTGTATCCCAGTCCCTTGGATGAAGGAGACAACTAGTCCATCCCATGGGCTGAAAGATATTTAGTGAGCCCATGCCATTTCCTAGGGTGTCAACCCCTGCTTCATGGCCACATATCAAGACAGGACACCCTCATATAGCACAGCTTTGCCATCAGTACAACCCTGAGCCCCCCAGATGCTGAACCAACAAGCTCAGCACTGTCCCCAAAGGGGAACACTGAACATGTCCCTGTTACCCGCTGGCTCTTACCATCCCGGATCCTGTCTGCCAGGGATTCTGCACTGAACCCGGCGAAGACCACGGCGTGCACAGCCCCGATGCGGGCACAAGCCAGCATGCTGGCCACCGCCAGCGGGCACGGAGGCATGTAGATGGTTACCCTGTCGCCACGCTTCACCCCTTGCCGTTTCAAAGTGTTTCCCAGGCGGCACGTCAGCTCCAGCAGCTCCCTGCCCAAAGGAACAATGGCACAGTTAGTCTTTCTTGCAGATCTTACCTGCGTGCATGGAGAAGGGGGGACTCAGTGTCACGGGTGCACGGCTTCCACCCCAAGCTGGAAGTCCATGAGAGAGGCAGAAAGTGTCAGTGGGAAGGAAAGGAGGAGACAGTCGTGGGCCATTATTTATGGAAAAGAATAGCCTCTGTACAGAGCCTCACCATCCAGCACGAGGAGCAGGCCATAGGGCCAGCAATGGCCACTGGCCACTGTGTCACAGCACGCCCACACTACCTCAGCTGGCCTCCCAATGACAACCTGCATTTTCTGATGAGTAACACTCTACCCTGCAATGCTGGTGGCTCTGCATGACAAGTTAGGTACCTTCCCCCATGAAAGTAAGGCTAAAGGGGGGAAGGTCTGGAGCTTGTGCCCACCACCGAGAACAGCTGTAGGAAAGCAGTGAGCAAAACAATGCCTCCCCTGAAAAGCACACCCCGACCCCAAAAAAAAGGCTTGGCTGTCAGTGACCCATTTCATGGAAGGGCTCTCCATACAGGGAGATTGGCAGAGGCAGGATGGTCATGTTTGTCACATGAGCCCTGGAGCTAGAGAAGCCAGAGGGCTCATTCTGTGTGCAGAGAAATTTACATGCACACTGCAGCAGAGATTCAGAGACAAGGCAAATTGAGCTGTGAGGTGAGGGTCCCCAGACCAACTGAGCAGGGCTGGACAGGCAGTCGTCCCAGAGAGCCAAACCCAGCAGCATTGCTGACACGTGGATGAGCACAGGACTTTCCAACACACATGCAGCTGTGAATCTGGCCTCTCTTGCAGAGCATTTACCTGCAAGTTTAGACACCAGGAACCCTCCTGGGAAGGGACTTGTGTGACTTTCCCATGGGATCTTGCTTAGAAACATTGCAGTGCTGTCACAGGGAGCTTGTTTCTGCCTCCCCATCTGCGTAAGGACTCCTTGGGGCCAGAGTGTTAATCAGGTGGTAGGCTGAAGTCTCAGACCAGCCCAGGCAAGCCAACAGACACCATACTGTTGAACTATCTATTCAAAGGGACGTTACATCCCCTCATGTAATGCACATCAGCCGATCAGCTCTGTGCAGTGTTCATGCATGCTGCAATACATCTCTTGTATACGCTCAGAGGTAAATACTGACCTGTATGTGACTTGCACCTCCTCTCCTGGCTCATCCTTCTCCCAGATTAAGGCCACTTTGTCTGGGGCTGCATGGACATGTCGGTCTAGACAATTCACTGGAAAAGACGACCTGGTCTCATTGACAGAGCAACTCTCAGTAACTCTTAGCTCTCAAAAAGGCAACACTGGCAGCCCAGTTTTCAAATCAGAGTCAGGGCTGTGTGTGAGTCTCAGCATTAGCCTTGTACTATAACAACCTTTGTGGATACCAGCTGGCAGACCAAAAGCACCATCCCAAGCCTTTCACATTCCTTACAACTCCAAAACCTACTGATCCCCACTGTCAGCTTCCCCCTTAACTGCAGCCTAATACAGCAGAAATTGCCTGAAGTCCCTTTGGAGGTCACATCCTCAATGCACTTTGTGAGCCTGGCAAACATTAACTCAGCCATCCCTGCAGCCAGCACTGCCTTTCAACTGCTTCTGAGGTGGACTGGTGAAGTTTTTTAGTGGCAGTGCTCCTAAACAGCAAATCTAGGACAAACTGAAGCTCTGTGCAGGAAGGCTGCAGGGTGTATTTGTCCAAGATGGAAGAGAGCCAGGGCCAGAAGTGCGCAGCCCCTGGCTTTCCAGGGACATGGTAGGCTGAGGCTTTGGCTGTAAGTCTGAGAAAAGCTTCCCGTGTTGCTGGCAGCTGTAGTTTCCTTGGAAAATTTGTTCCACTCTGTGTTTTTCTTAAACCTGCTACTGAGGTCATGGGATGATGCAGCAGCCCTAGTTTACATAGAAAAATACGTTTTTCTCCCGACCATTTGTAGTTTTCCAGGAGAAAAAAAAAAAAACCTACAAAAAAAACCCCAAAATATGAAAGGAGGAAGAGTGAGATCTCAGATCCCAAAGGTGAATAACTCCTGCTCTGCTGTCCAAATGGACTATATAAAACCTGATTTCTTAAAGGTATGTCTGGTAATTTGGACTCTGTGACCAACAGCGCTCTCAGCAGGATATAGTGTCACCCACCCTTCCGTCCTCCCCTGGTAGCTCCTCTAAGGCAGTAGCCCTATCCCATGGAAGAGCAGCCTCCTGCATCTGTGAGGGCTTCCAATACTGCTCATTGCTTCCATGTTTTGCTCTCTGCAGGTATCATACTGTCTTCACTGGGCAGGGATAGCCTAGTGCAACGCTGCCTGCTAAACAAGCGGGGCCTGGTGCTGTTGCCTGTGGTCCTGCAGAACAGAGTGTCTGGGCTGCTACAGGATCCACGGAGGCTGAGGCAGAGCCACCAGGCTCCACACACCCCCCGATCCAGTTGCAGCCCCTCCAGTGAGACTCAGCTGGTCCCTTAGGACCATCCACATCCTTACATTACAGCCACTGCAGGACCAACCAGACCTTTCAGGGGTTCCCCTCACTCCAACCCTTTAGCTCTGTGCTACTCCAATCTGCTCCTGAGGCTGAAGCCCTTCACAGAGAAGCATCTGCAGGCACCTGGGCTTCCATGTCTATCTTGCCCCTTACCTGCCACGTTCAGCTGCCCACCCAGGAACCAGGAGATCCTGCCCTCGTGCAGGTCGCAGTCCTGGACCGAGTTGAAGGG
This sequence comes from Tapera naevia, assembly GCA_033556795.1. Lineage (NCBI taxonomy): Eukaryota > Metazoa > Chordata > Aves > Cuculiformes > Neomorphidae > Tapera > Tapera naevia. The sequence continues at coordinate 14,743,119 of JAUMJJ010000023.1, read as the reverse complement.
GGTGCTCCAGGTAAGTCGGCTTCTCCCCAGTGCTCCCCAGAAGGCATCTCCCTGCTCCACCGACATTTTGTACAAGCCCTGGTGGTCCTTGGGTCCAGGGAAGGCAACGGCTTCAGGCATGTAGGCAGTGAGAGGCCCATGGCTCCAGGCTCGGGTAGCTGCCCATCCAGCAGGGCATCTGGGAGCCTGACGAAGAACTTTGGGACAGCAAGCCCTGGCCAGCAGCCTGGCCAGCATCGCAGGGTGCCTGCCTCTCACTGAGGAAATTGGTGCCTGGAGCCCTCGTAGCCACTTGGGTCACCTGTTCTGGGGCAAGATGTGCCCCTGTGGGAGATAGGACTACGTTACCCTGGGCCAAGTGGACATAAAACTCCCCTGCACTCCGAGCTGGGGCACCCCTTCTCCTTTGCCTCACTCTTCTCCTTCTCTCTCCCAGAGCACTACAGGGAAAAGAAATCCAATCCCTTTAAGGGAAGGGAAAGGGGTGGGCTGTAGAAATATTTGACTGAAAATAACCTTCATGCTAATCTGAGTCCTGATGGCTGCTCTTGAACTGGAGCCAGGTTTAGCGGGTGTCTGGAATCCCTGCAGAGACCGAGGTGCCCAAGCCAGGCTTTACCAGCCTGTTCCTGTTCCCACTCACCCAGGCTGCGCTGCGTCCCTGGATTCTGCTGCTTCACGCTTCTGCTTGCCTCTTTCCACTCACCCCCATCCCCTCACTGCATCTCCCCAGTTCTCCACTGGCCCTGAGGGCAGCCTGGGGTGGCTCACCTGTGAAAGTCAGGGTCACCTCTGTGCTAGCCTTAGGTGATGGGACCTTCCCCTTCTCAGAATTAAGGCCCATTCCTTGCAAGGCCAAGGTTGGCCAAGGAAGGCTTTTCTCCTGCAGCTGTCAGCTGCAAGAGGGGAATATTACATCCCATCCCACCTGACTGCTGCGTAGCTGTCAGGGCTGTCCCTTCTAACAGCCTGGGCTAGGGTCTCTGCCTCCTCCAAAACACTTCAGGCTACTCTGTACCACAGGGTAGACTGAGAGCACCGAACAAAGCCCTAGTGGAGCAGGATATAGTGGCTTACCATAAAACTCTCCCTTTGTTGAGAGAGCTGTAGCAGAGCTAAGCTTCCTCCCTGCCTCTGAACAGCTTCTTTTTCTGCCTTCCTTTTCTTCAGGCCCTACATAGATAGTGGTTTTTAGGGCAGAGCTTGCAAATTTCCTTGATTTTATTGATCAACTTCTCCTCTCTTTCCAAAGAACACAAGACAAGAGCAGAGTAAGGCTCCCCCTGCAAGCAGGGCTGTTCTCAGCCAGGCACACCAACGGGATCAATGGCAGGAGAGGGTTGGTAGATCTTCTTCTCACAGAATGACCCTGCTTGTGGTCTGCAGGTCTAACATGTTTGCCGAACAGTTGGACATGGGAGATGGGCTATTTGGTGGCAGGTGTGCTCATCCCAAACTACACACTTGTGTTTGTGTCAGAGCTGTCCCCAGAGCTAGGTAAGGGCTCTATCTCCCCAGGAAAACACGGTCCTGTGGGCTTACGTCTCTTCGACAAAGCAGCCTCATCATTCAACTAGTGAAGTTTCTTGCATCTTACTCCTGCATGCTCTGCCTTAGCCTTTTTCCCCTGTATGACACCAGTTTTTTCCATCAGACCATCCACAGAGGACATTAGCAGGGCACACAAATCTCAGCTCCTCCTCCGACATCTCAATATGGGACCCCGCTGTTCCCAAAACAGAGCTCACCTTGCTGGAAATCCCTGTCAGTGCTCTTCCCTTTCAACAAGCTTTCTCCACTTCTCAGGTCAACTGAGCCCTACAGCCTGCTCCTGGGAGAGAGCCTTAACCTGCCTGAAGGTCTGCCCAGCTCTCTAACTCTAGGACACCTGCCATGTGGGATGACCCAAAGCACCAGGGCTGTTCTGGATGCTTAAGTGACTTGTTCCCTGACCCATTTCATGCCATGACATATAACTTGTGCCCCAGGTACAAGTGCACCTCCTTCAGCTTTGTCTTTCACCATGAAAGGAGAGTAGAACCCAAGTCTCATCTTCTCCATGCGTGGGTGGGGAGGAAAATGAAGGTATCTCCGTGTTGCTTTGGAGATCCCATCTGTCTCTGGCTATAGCCTGACATCTAAATCCATCTCAGTTTTGGCTGAATTCACCTTCCTTGAACATGGGTGGCCAGATTCATACACAGTATTCCTGTTTAGTTTTATTCGTGTTCGTATCTTTACAGAAAATGGCACATAAATCACAGATGCTGGATGACTAGAAGTTGTTACAGCTCCATATCTCAAACACCTCAATACTGAATTCTTTTCCCACTGTATATACATTATTTACACACCATGGGCTATCATCTAACACGTCAAACAACCAGGGGACAAAGACAAACAGGGGCTGGATGGAGGGGCTTAACCTTTGACGGAAGAAAAACAGTAGCTCTGGGGAAAAGGTGCTCACAGCTGAAAGCAGGACAGAAGGGGTTGCCTGGAAGTCACTGTCCTACCAGGATGGGAAGGTGATGGTACCATGGAGCAGGTTTGGCTGCGTGGGTCGTGTGGGGCCAGCTGGGAGGTGTATATACACGTTATGCGATGTATTGGGGTAGATCTGCATGGCTGTCATTCCCTTTAACACTTAGAGGGTGAGCTGGACAAACTGAATTCAATAAATACACTGGGTGGATGTTGGTTTTTTCTCGCCTGGAATAATGTATTCAGTAGATAAATTCACTGTTCAGCCCCTCTGCAGGGGTGCAGGAGGCTCCAAGGGCTTTGGTATTTGGGGCAGTCCAATTCGGCTGTGGTTGCCAGCATGGGCTGGGGTCACCTCGAGGCGCCAGGTGGGCTAAATCTGCCTTTCACTGCTGAACTGAGGCAAAACTAAACCACCCCAAAGCTGCAGCCCCTTCCTGGTAGACCTCAGTACCAGGAGGGGAAAGGTGGGCGGAAGGTGCAAACTGCCCTGGACAAATGCTGCCGTGGGCTTGTCTCACCGCAGCCTGGGCCAGAGGTGGAGGTGATGGCTGGGAGAGGCCAGCAGGTCTGCCTGAGGCATGACAGGATAGGGCACCAAGGGAAGGGGCCAGGGATGCATTGGGGGGAGACCAAGGAGGGACATGGCAGCAGGGGACAGACTGTCTCCAAGATAGCAGATGGGGTCTGGGGCTGGAGCAGGAGGAGAGAGCCCCAGAGCTGGTTTTGATGCTAGAGGGACCCAGAGCCTTGGTGTCCTCTTGGGTGGCGATGATGACAGAATGCTCCTGGTCCCCCAAAAGCAAGGGGTGGGGGCTGAGGAAGGCCCAGAGGGGCAAAGGAGTGAGGGGCAGGGGTAGACTCGAGGGAAGCAGGTGGGGGGCACCCTGCCAAGCAGCCCCAAATGCAGACACCAGGGCCCTGCTCCCTGGGCAAGGGTGGCCAGGGGGGGCCTGGCGATTCGAGGGGGGCTGCAGACCCCTTAGGACACAGTGTCTGTCGGGGCTGGCTTCTGCCGCCTCTTCTCCCCCTAGATTAGCTTCTCCTCCTTCTGCGACGAGTTTGATTTCTCAATCTGTCTCTCATCCTCCACCGCTGCCACCTCCTCCCCTGCCTCCATCTTCCTGCCTGGGGCTGGGGTGTCCCCGGTGATGGTCCCCAGGACTTTGGTGCTGTGCTCCTGAGCTTTAGCCCTGAGGGCGGCAATGCTGTTTTCTCTCAGTTCCTCCTGGGAAATGGTGGTTTTGGGATCCGGGCCCCTCTCTTCCTTGTCACCTTTGTCAAGCTTGGGCAGGGCCTGGCGCTCCACTTCTGTCTTCCTTCCCGCCTCAGCCGCTGCCTCCAGAGACTTTTTGTGCATCCCTAAAAAGAATTGTTGGTATTCGGGTTTAGAAAAGCGCCTGGGCATGGGAAAGCCATCTTGAACTGAAAACAGCAAAGATAAAGAGAGGCCAGAATTAAGGAAAAGCAGAAACCCTCACTTCATGCAGCAGTCACAGCGAGCTGCTTGCTCTGGCCCCCATGCAAAGGGAGCCCAGTCAAGTCAGCTGCCTGCTGGGGTAGCCCAGCCCTGGCATTTCTGGCCCTGGGGCTGCCCCAAAACCTCTATATTTACTCTCCCCTTTCCTTTCTCTCTGAGAACCTAAAGCTAACTTCTCCCTGCAGGATGGGGCAAGGGTTTCAGACAGCAGCACAGTTGCCTGAGCTTCACTGAGGCTGTGCAGGGTAGTCCCCGTTGCTTATTCCTGTATTGATCTGCTCCTCACACAGCCCATCCCTCTGCCTCTCTTGGTTTCGCACAGATAGAAGGACAGAAAAGCTTGTCATCAAGATGCTAGACACTAGTTTGGGGGCAGAATGAGCTTGAAAGGTCAGAAAGCAGGAAGCAAAGAGCAGGCGCATGGTAGGGTAGCTGCTCCCTGTCTGCATAGACAAACCAAATAAACCAGGCAGAAATGCAGCTCCCTCCAGTGCTGAGAGGAGGAGGATGCAGCATGTTGCCTGGCACTGTTTGCAAGGAAAGTACATTTGAGGGTCCCAGCACCCCACACAGTATCACAGGGCTGAGGGAGTCAGACCAGGATGACCTCCTACCTTGGAGAAGGGTTGGAGTCCCTGTTCTAGGGCTGAGTATGAGTTATATTTGTGCCATGGGAGTCGAAGGGTAACACCTGCCTGAGTATTCCTGCCCTGGCCATATCCTGCAGGTCAGGATCTAAGGACCAGCAGGGATTTGGGATGAGCAGTCAGACCCTATTGACAAGGGCCACTGGGGGAAAGAGGGTGGCAGGGCTGGGGTGACAATCGTCTGGCCACCCTCCACCTGTGTGTTTGACTTGGCTCCGGTTTCTTCCTCGCAAGCCCCTGCTTCATCTCAACCCCTTCACCATCCCCCATGAAGGCAGCTGCTCTCTTACCCAGGAGCCAAGGGGCGCAGGACTCCATGATGCCATCCTTGGCAGACTTGAGAATGGACTCAGGCAGCGGGATGGAGTGACGCACCATGGCACCGTAGAGCCCATACTCAGCCATCACGCTGCTCCTGCCCCAGCACTTCTCCCTTTTCCGCCATTTGGCCCGGCGGTTCTGGAACCAAACCTGGGGCAGACGACAAGGAGGTACATGGGTTTTTGGAGGGAAGAAGGTGTGTCAGTCCCCTTCCTCCATGGGAACACCGATGTGCTTGTGCAGTGAGATGAAGGCAGACATGTATGCTCATCCTGAAAGCACTGCGGTGCCTTCCCCCATGCAGCAGCCACTGGGTATCTCTCCCTCCCTTCCCTGCAGGAGCAGTGAGGGCCAAGTGTGAGAGCATGTCCCATCCCTCTCTGCAGGATGTAATTAATTTGCTAGCACGGCATTTTTTTCTAGTGGCTTTTGGCTCTCGTGCCTGGGATTTTCTTTCATTATTTACTGGGTGTCTGAGCTACAGCACATGGCTGCGTGTAGAGGTGCCTGCAGGGAGGGCTGGGATGGGGGCGGATGCTCAGGAGGTGGGAGAAGTGGGAAGATGATCCGTGCGCTTTGCCCTGAATTCCCATTTTGAAAAGCCCCTCAATTCTCAGAAAATTGGCAGAATAATCTCTGAGCTGTGACCTGGGGGCCAGTGAGCAGAGAGGCGGGTAGCGATGGTGGTGGGGAATGCTCACAGAAATCTATTAGCACTCTCTCTCCGATTTCCATTCCTCTTGTCTCCCTCACCCTCCTCCCTCCCTGGTTCCCCTCCCTTCCCGACAAGCAGAGGCATCAGCTTTAGATGAAAAATTGCTTGAGGTCTATTCAGAAGGAGGCAAAGGAAGAGTCAGCCCCAGGGGCAACCCAGACCTGATTGAAAAATAAGTTAATTTCAGTTTGAATCGATGGGCCTCAGGCACTGAAATATCACGGGAAATTAAAGCAGCTGGTCCCCAGGGAACCACGCCATTGACCTGCGCTAATTAATGCCATGGAGTTACCAGGCCTCTCTCGGAGAGGCAGCCCCTCCCTCCCCACAGACACCCCAAACAACTCCTCATTTAACTAATTAGACTCACAGAAAATTGGGTGTTAATTTGTTTGGGATTTTTTTCTTTTCTATTTTTTCCCTCCTTTTCCCAGAAAGTACACAGCAGAATGGAAATGAATGGTGGGGTCTCGCTGGCAGATGGATGCTCGGGGTCACTCCGCAATCTTCTCCGACTTGATTGCTTGATTAGGTCGTTAGCACATTAAAAAAAAAAATTGCTTGCCGTCTGGCGCTGGCCTGATGAGTGGGATGAGGCGGGAATCGCCTGGGTAATTTATCTTTTTATACTGCAAAGAATTTGATTTCAATCTGCAGATATATGGAGGTGCCTTTGACACCTGTTTAACATTACAGAGCTGACAGCTTAACCCACTCTTGTCCCCACCATCCTTAGCTGGAGGGGGACTAAGGCTGCAGTGGGGAGCTCTGAGGGGCTTGGGCAGAGCCTGGGACCCCCAGTTCTGCCATGAGGACTATGAAACTGATGTCGCATAGTGATGTCCTGCTCTCAGCTCACAAGGCAAGCTTGCCTCTACACCTGTGCAGAGGAGAACTCCTCAGAGCCGAAGCATTATGAGGCCAAAGCTACAGGGTAGGCATGTGGCTTGCTAGCACTGGTGATAGCCAGCCTTGGCAATTCCTGGGAGCCCAACCAGCCTGGCACCACAGGGAGCCTTGCAGGGTGGGTGAGGTGGTTGTCCCAGCAGCTGTGATCCCAGTTTCTCCTAGCAGAAGACACTCTGTGCATGTCAGAGGGGATTTTACAGCCACACTGCTTCCACAGGTCACCCCCCCCTGCATGATAAACAGCCTGATCTACACTTTTGTTCTCCTGACATGTAACCCCTGGACCATGGAAGGCTGTGAATCCCCTGGGGCCTGAGTGAGGAATGCTCAGCTTCCCCTCTCCACTTGCTCCTTCAGCTGGCTGAGCGCCACATGCCTGTGTGACATTGCTTGCTCCTGCGGTCAGCAGGGTCTCATGTGTCCTCATCCAGGACACATGCTGCTCCTGCTCCTGGAGCCCCAAGGGAAAAGCCGAAGGGAACTGGTCCATTCCTTCTCCAGCCTTGGCACAAACCTCTGCAGTTCCTTCTCATGTGCCAGACCACTGTGGCTGCCCAGCCAGTCCCAACACCTCTGTGCTGTGAGAGAGCAGTTCGGCCCACAGGGGCCAGAATCCTGCCTGTTCTGCCCTGGGTAAACCAAGTACATTTTAGATCCCTTGCCACCTGTCTCCTGCCTGTCTCCCTTGGCTTCAGGGAGAAATTCCTGCACAACTCAAGGGACGATGTCTGCACATCTGCCTTGGTTTGTGGCTACAGTGACAACTTTCCATGTACCCAAAGCAGCCTTCAGGGCTCCGGTCTGCACTACTGTATTTGTCACCAGTTGCCACACCTGGGATCTCAGTCAGGAGCACATTTTTCCATCAAGTATCAAGAGGACAAGTTTTTAAATTCTCCTCAATCCTCTCTTACCCAGATGCCTCCTTGCTGATGCTTTTACCACCCTTCCCTTTTCCCTCCCTTCTGCCTTGATGCCCCAAACATCTTCCCCCATGCCACATGCTCCCCTACCCTCCTCTCAGGTCTCAGCCTGCCCCAGCACTGCCCACTGCCATTTGACACACTGCCCCAGAGCATCCCCTTTCCCATGGCAAGGCCACACAAATGCTGGAGCCAGCAGAAGCTTTGCCAGTTGGCAATCCAATTTTGACCAAAGCCAGTGGAAAATTTTCAATCAAAAAAACGCTGATTTAATCACACAGGAAAAACTGCATGAAGCCAGTGGAAGTGTAATCAAAATTATCTATGTCTTTCTTCTGAATGTTGTATTTTAATCTTGGCTGCCTAAGACACGTGAAATCTATGTCTAAAGCCAAATGGGAAAACAAATGACATCAACACCTTAGTAAGATCATTATGAGATTTCCCAAAACATTTTTTGTCCTTTGATGGGAATTTCCTCTTGGTTTTGACTTGGAAAAAGGAAACTTTGAAATCCCATAATTTCTAGCATGACAGAAACTAGGAAGATTGGCCATCCTGCTTTATACCAGGAGTCATACCTTTATCTCAGGAATGAAGTGAACCTAGTGATGCTTAACAGTGAATGTTACTAGGATCAGAACACAGCCCAGCACCTCTGCCACAAGCCTATTCTGAGGAGCAGAGTGGGAAGAACTCCAGCTCAACACTGGCAGTCCCCACACTATTTTAGATCAGAAGAATTATTCTCTGTGGCTCTTCTTGGGATTTTACCCTCATTCAGATGGCTCCATCAGTGGGACTTTCTTCTGAGAGAAGATCTCATTGTCCTCTTCAAATTTATTGTCGTGTTATCAAAATTTTTATGTGCTTTGATTCTGAGCTGAATTATACACCGGTTTTAGTAATTCTGAGGTATTTTTGGCTGTGGATACATCAGCCACAACTCCTGAATAGACAGTTATTTATTGTTGTCACCTCATTTTTTCCCCCTTGATTGAAGAGAGTTTCACACTTACACTTCCATTTACTCGTGGGTTTGGTATTTGCTGTCTTCTTTGGCTTGGAGATACCTACTCTATAACTTCCTCTGGTTCTGTAAAATTCGTCTGTTTCAAGCAATGTTTGATTTTGTCCATGTTTGGTCTTGCCCCTTCCCATCTTCATCAACTTTGTGAAATGCTTTATTGATGTGGCTGTGTGCCATGTTCCTTCCTTCTCACTGTCGTCTGGTTCACTGTTGCACAGCCCATGGTATGGAGAAAAGACTGAGCTTGTGCTTCCACATTTTATAGCCAGTAGTGAAACCCCCTGATTAGTTCTAGACTGAAGCATATCAGATGTTTGTGCAAAGCTATGTGCAGGACAGTCTTTTGGACAAATCAAGCACATCTTAAAATAATTTACAGCTTTTTATTATCACACAGGCACCCTCTGTGAAACATGAGGAGCTTCAGGAAACTTATCCTCCAAAAACAGACAACAGAATAAAGAGGACAGCTGTGTCTTGCTATCTACTGCATACGTTAAGATCTGTGTTCAGCCCACGCATGCACATTTTCTGTTTAGCAGCCCCAAGTCCTCTCCTGGGCCGCTCATGAGGTCTCACAGGTGTCATCTTTGTCACACCAAGGGCTGGATCTGGGGTGGTGACTGTCACAGCTGAGGGCAGAAGACAAACATGTCTTTGACAAGTCTGCCTGACACCCTCCTTGCATCAGCAGCAGGGTAAGACGATGCTTATTTGCATTTTGCACGCTGCAAGTTGGCTGTGTCTGTGCACCATGCAGAAACTGCAGGCTCTTCCATATTCCTGGGTTTTGGTTCTCTAGGCATAAAACAGCTGCAAAAGCAAAACCCACCACCTTGCAAAACCTGCTCTCAATATGAAACAGACAACTAGAGGATAGTAACAACGCATCACTCAGAGAGTATGTGCCCATCAACTTGATCCCTGCCGAGCATTACATGCTTGCTAACCCTGCTGGGCACATCACACTGACACTGTCTCCTCCAAGAGCAGCCACAGCCTACAAATCAAGACAGCAGCTAATGCCAGCACCTTCATATGGACGCTTGTTCCATATGCCTGTCCTTCTGAGGCCTCCTTCCCCAAACCAGAAGTACTGCAGAGCCTTATAAATGGAGATGTTCCTAATCATCATCTAATTCCCACCCTCAGTGCCCAAAGCAGTAAAAGCAGAGTTATCCTGCACTGTACTGCAGGGTTGCAGTGTTTCAGAGTCAAGACTGGCAAGGTTATTCTTACTGCTTTCCTCCTCTGAATCAGAAATTATGACTGACGCTTCTTCAGATTATTGATGATGCAGAAGAGCAAATTGTAGTAGGAGGAATCTCTCATTTTGCAAAGGGACATGAGACTCAATGCGTCCTTGTTATCCACATTCATTATATTAGTTTGTTTACCTAATCAGCTCCTGAAACATTGTCTACTAAAGAGAGAAATCTCCCTCAGATTAGTCATGAGTCAGGAATCTCAATTAGAAAAGTGATATTTTAAGGCATCTAGGGTGTTACTATGTACTGTTTCTGTATTTTTTCAACCTAAAACTTTCACTGGTTACACTCATTTTCTTGGCTCCTACTTCCCAAGCTGGAGCACCAAGACAGGAGAATTTGCAGTGGCTAATTTTGTCTGTCTAATAAAATAATGCTATACTGCCTGCCTAAGCATACCTCATCCCTTAAATGAATCGTCCAGGCTAGATAATGGGGAATTTTTGCTTCACTGAAGCTCACCGACTGCTCTTGACACAGCACTTCAACAGGGGTCTTTCAAGAAACAGGGTTTACTGAGTGCAAGATGGTCCCAGCCTCAAGCAGTATGCTCTGACGTGTCCACTAGATGGCCACAAGCAAAGGCAGGTCCACACATGCACAGACACACAGAGACAGACACACACCACCATTCGCCCCACCAGACCAAGCCTTTGCCCGGCTGCGGGGAGCAGCCGCACACGGCTGTTTGCAAACCGACTAAGGCAAGGGACAAACCCTGAAGCTCCCCAAGCAGCACTACCAAGCCCATCTGCCCCACACATGGACTAACAGGTATTTTACCCTATCTTCTTTGCTCTCTGAACAATTCCCCTGGCGCAAAGCTTCCCCTTAGGGGAGCGTATTGACCTTTATGATACCTGCAAAGATGGCATTTCTGATACTGAGGTCTTCAAGTGAGGACACAGCAGAGAAACCCTGTCCTAGGACAGGCAGCCTGGGGACTTTCTGGACTTCTGTGATATTGCTTTGGGTTGTAATCTGCTGTCATGGTCCCACCTGACACAATGACGCTGCTGGCTTTCTGACCGAACACACTCATATACATCCAGTACCATACTCTTCTTCCAGGGATTCAGTCATCTCAGGCTGAACCATGCAGAAGCTGAACTTCTCATTCATCCACCAGATTTCTTCCCTGTGTACCATTACTACCATGGAAAACATACAGACATCTACACCAGTACAACGTAGTTCCTGATGTCCCTTTCCCCACCATGCTCCGATCCTGTCACCTCACTGTATGCACAGCGAAACATTGGCACAGAGCAGCTCTGTTTCTCACTGCAAGTTCTTCACACTTCTACCCGTGTACTGTTTTCCGTTCTCCTGGACTAGAAAAACTTGGTCAGCCACACTGTCCCCTTCACAGCAAATTGCATCTCCTAAAATCATGCCCAATGACATACCTATCACTTCCCCACTTGAAGCCCTTTGGTGAGTCCAGCTGCAGACCAGAGAACACTCACAGCTCACCTCCACATCCGAGCCCTGTTGCCATCTCAGTACTCAGTTCTTCCTGTCAAATACACATCTCCCTCTATACCTTTTTCCTTTCCAACCCAGGACTCCACAATGAGAACAGGCAAAATGAAAACCTCCTCCGAAAAAAACAGGCACGTCCTCACCCTCACACTGGCCAGGGCTGGTGGCCCTGGCCGAGTTCAACCTGAGGATGTGAGCAGTGCAAAGAACGGCCTCATATCTTCCTCAGACCACCTCCCTGTTGGTACTCGCAGGCCCTGGGACTTTATAATGAAGTGCCACCGTGTAAGGTCTAACTGGTCATGGGGCTTCCTCGAATCCCTCCCCTGTACCTATCACCCCAGGAATGTTTCCTGTCCCCAGAATAACTGGTTGAAACTGTATCGTTTGTGTGAGCCTGGAAATGGTTTATTGTTGTCTTTTCAAATGTAATGTCAAAATTATTGGCACTGTTTATGGTGACATCACATCCTATGGCTGGTGTAAAGTGAGTATGACGTTAAATGAGAGCAGTAAATGTTGCACATGGGCTGCATGGCTGATCATGGGACTCATCATTCCTCCTCTAACTGAGAAAGCCTTCTGAGCTCACATTAGAAAGAGCAATTCCCGTACACAGCGTGGGAAGAGTCCTTCTTGCTAATAGCTGGAGTCGTGTCCGACCCACCCAGCTAACAGGTGCAACCAGATGTACTGAGATGAGCTGTGAGATGTCCTCATCCCTGTCAAGCAAAAACATGATGGTTCATCCAAGATTTGGTCTCCTCTAATACAAACTAGCGCAGGGCACACATTGAACACAGGCAAAAAGTACATGCTGTTACAATGCCACAGGTCCTGCAGGCCAGGCCTGCTGCTGAATCCTGATCTTAAAAGGACTGCATGAGCCAAATATAGCTAATATAGCAAATATAGCTTGTTACAATCTTACGCAGCCAAACCTGTCAAAATCCTTCCTGGCCAGGGAACATGTCTTAAACTGTGCCCACTTAGCAAATCTGGGGTTTTCACCTGGCCTTGCCACCTCATGTGGCAACACGTTTTCTCACTTGCTGGCATGTAACCTTCAAAAAGTGAAGAACTTCATCAGGTGCACAGCTTCCATCTCCCCAAAGAGAAACAAACGTGCACATGATGTGCTAGGCAGGTATACTGAAATCAGTGGTTCTGCACAGGGCCACTCTGCATGGCACATCTGCACAGCAAATGCATCCCTGAGACATTGACTTGTGGTCAGACCATGATGGTAGCTGACAAGCAGCTTAGCCAGAGCTCTGGCTCCATACAGGCTGTCAGATGCTGGGACATGGCAGATAAACACTCAAATTCCTCTTTTCCTAACATGCTGATGGAAAACCAGGAAAAACACCAGGGTCATGGATGTATGATAGACACGAGAAAGCTAGCAAGGGTGCAACCATCATTCTAGTCCACAAAAACCCAGGCAGACATCTGTCATCAACACAAAGCGTGGTACAGCATAGAACATCCATCCTCTGGATGCTCACAACGCCTGTCTCTGTTAACCAAGCGGCTATCCTGCTGGTGTAATTTCTTTTGCTTCATCTGCCACTGCTAAAACTGCTCTGCAGCTCCTGTGGCACACACAAAACCTATGGGTCTTCACAATCACCATGTGCAGTGCACTCTGTGAACATGCAGGGACACACAATATTTTCAACCTTCATGTTAGAGCAAGGCGAGTCAGGGCGGTTGGAGGAGAAATGGCACATCTTCCTCCATGATGCCTTTCAATGGGCATATCAGAGCATTCCTCAGCAGCTGTGAAGCATTCTCTGGGGCTGCTCTTTGCAGTGAGAAGGAGATGCATGTTGCCCTTTCCTTTACCAGTACACACGGAGTAAAGGGCAAGGATGTGCTCTCATCTTCTCCAGAAAAAAAGTAGAACTTCAAGGCAGGGCATCAGCAGTTGATGGTGCCTGCAACAGTACTTGGTGAGCATCATTTCCCAAGATAATGCTCAAGCTCATCCCTGCATGCATGGGGATAGCCCACAAAGTACCCGCTCAAGGGCTACAGCACAGGCTCTTCAACACACAGGAACTCTTGGCACATTAAAGAATTACCTGGAAGATATTTACTGAAACATGTTATATATTGTAAAATATTGTAACATGCTGTAATAAGTTTCTATGCAGGTGCTTGGACTCAGCCCCAAAAGGAAAAAGTTGCAGTCTTTTACAATCTTCCCTTAGGAAGACACATGGTAAAGATGATGTTTGCAATTCCTTGACTCATGCATTAAGATATCTAATAATCCTGCCTCAGGAAGTCCTTCACCAGGCTCTCTTGAATCTGAAGAAGGAGAACCACCAGAGCCAAAGCGCAGGCCAGAACAGCAGTCTGTCCCCTGACCACCACCCAGGTCAGCACAGGCTATTATGTTGGCTGCACTGGGGTGGCCCTTCAGAGCTCTATTCCTATGACAGATCTGCTCTTGGCTCTACTTGTTCCTCAGTTCTGTGTGCCCCGCACCTTCTTCATGTAACTCATACTCCAGGAGTTTTCAGATGACACCTTACAGTTGCAGAGGACTCATATACTGGGCATTCACTGCTGCTGTGCCACTGACACCTGTCTGCTTGGGCTACTGCACAGTACAGTTAATAGTGTGACTCACAGAGCTGGCAACACGCAACCCACTCGTGGATGCTGCTCACACCAGGGCAGCACATCTAAGCTCACCAGGACGTTCCCAGGTATCCCCCATGCTTAGTCCACTGAAGCTAAGATGTCCCAGGCAGAGATCTTCTCTGTTTTCACCTAGGCACCAAAGCCTTGATCTCAGTTATAGTCACCATAAGATCAATAAGCTGATCCAATGAATTAACAAATGGCTGGACACAGGGTACTGAGCTGGAAAAATTGCAGTGAAGCCAAAGATCCAAAGGGATTTAGACACCACTGGCACATCTGGCTAAGAGGAGTGATGGGCACAGGTACTCATCATGAATGTTTATGCAGATGGTTTGGCTAGATACATCCAAGGGGTTATTTCTCAACCATGCTCACAGTTCAGCTTCCCTCTGGGTGAACCAAGCAGTGCCCTTGGAGAGAAAAGGGTAGCACAGATGAGAAGGCATTCCCCTAGCAGCATACCCTGCAGACCCTACGGCAATAGGCGATGCAGAGCTTCCTGGCAGCATGGGCAGGCGGCCTGGCTGTAAAACGTGGGTACAGGCTTACACAGACTTGAGAAGTGCTGCTGCTTACCCAAATTGTAGCAGGTCAGCTCCAAGAGCCAGGCAGGAGTCAGTCAGTAGGTCACTGCTAGACCATGGAGGTGACACAACCCCCATGTTTATGCATGCGCAACACACATGCCATGATCACTTATATTAGTCACAGGAAGGTGATCAGAGACAATCCATGCTTCACTTGTGTTCCCTTGCTATGATTTTGGAGAGAAAGCTGCAGATGAAAGCTCTTACATAAACACCAGTGAAAGTTTCAGCCCTGTCTTTGCTTAGACAGTTGGGAACCTAACAGAAACCCACTGAAACAGAAAGTAGGGAGCAAACTGTGCTTCTCATACCAAACAGGTCCTAAACTGAACATCTATATGCCACCCAGAGCAGGCAGAAGAACAAAATGTTTTCTCACAGCCTCTGATGAAGGTGGTCTCCAGAAGCCCTTTGCTGTAGGATATTGTAGCAAGTTTATTCTGCAACTGGGTTCCTCTTCTTTCCCCCACAGAAGGACCTGTCTCATGCACGTGGAGATAAGAGTCATCTGTATGTCTGTTGAGGACTGACTACTCAACACTGCATAGGTCTATGCAAAACCTGGCTTGCAGAACACCCACAAAGAAGGGCATTGAAAAGACAGACAAGTTTTGTGCTGCCAGAGAAGAATTAGAAGACCTTGTTGAGATCTATCAGGGTAAATGATAAACACTATAGAGAAAAATAGATCCATTAAGAAATAAAGGGGAGAGTAAATTAACTATGTCTCTAAAGTGCCCGTGTTATTGAACTGTTAAAAAAATCTCTATTCAAAGTCAGGAAAGGAGGAAAACTTTATTATAAAGGGTCATTAAAGGAAAATCTGAATGCACAACCATCAGCTGATCCCTCTGCCAGGCATCCTGAGGCTGGAGGGGAATTAACTATTGAGTTTGCTGGGTGGCCCGATTATTTAAAAAAATAAAAAGTTGTGAAAAATTGCAGCTGTATTAGAAGAGAGAAAAGAAAATTTGTCATTGAAAGGAGGAGTGAATGCAAGTTTTCCCAGCACAGAGACTTAGGACAGCATTTCCAGAGGAGCTTAAGTGATCGAGGAACCACAGTGCCTTAGCTAACTTGGAGGAGTGTTACCCTTAATCTACTGTTGTTAAGAAAACAGGGGGCTAAATATGGGGAAGAGTTGTCACAGCATGGCATTAAGACAGCAGAGCTACTCCTCATTCTCCTGGTTGTGACGGGCAAAGTCTTTGCCAATGCTCTCCATGGCAATGGGCTACGGCATATTTTGTTGGCTGCCTGTGTCTCCTCTCACAGTGAGCGGAACTGCCCCAGCAATGGTGTCTCCAAACCATACAGAGAACAAGGAAGAAGCTCTCACTGCAAAGCCTCATTTCCCTCCTTTCCAGTGTGGAGGAGCACACCAAAACCACACTGTCCCTTAAGCTGTGACAGCCTTAAACATCTTGCAAGGACAGAGTAGAAGGCAAGGACAGGCAAGTTTGGTTTGATTTGTTTTTCTGTCTCGTTTAGAAAATTGGTCAGTGGCTGAAGTAACTCAGGGACTGAACAAAGAGGGATAAAACAGTACCTGTGTATACAAAATACTCATACGCCTATACCTCCACCTCTGCACTAAAACCCACCTTTTAAACTGCACCTGTAGTCCTAGCTGTACCAGGGGAAATCCCATGAGCTGGACAGGTAACCTGCATGGCCTATTGACAGGCAGGACAGTCCCCACCTCACAGTAAACCGAAGACGATATTCCCAGCCCTCCATTTTCCTTCCCATCTCCTACCACATTTTCTGCCTCTGTCCAAAAGCATGCAGTCTAAGGCTTTTCAGTCAGTAATCCCTTCGGGGCAGCTCATCAGGGTCCCCTGCACTCGCCCATCATCCAGCCCCTCTGTTTGCAGCTATGGTAATTAACTTGTAAACAAAGTTCTAGCACATGGACTGAAAATGGGCCATAGATAAAGGGTAATGAAAACACTCTATTACAGAAAGGGCCAAATTAAACAACTCTTAATTGAAAAATGGAAATTAATATGAATTTAGATCAAATAAACAAGCCTGTTATTGAAGAGGCAGCAAAGTGGATGAACTCCTCACATACTAATTAAAGACATGGAGGCAGAGATGCACTGTATACCATGAGAAACACTCATAATAATATTCTCACCAAGCCAGAAAGTTTGATTAGTTTTATTACTCTCACTTGTACACTTCCTACATTTCTAAAAGCATAGGGGAAGTTAACGGCACTTATCTGGTACCACACTGTGGCTTGCCCCAGTACTCAGGAATTATTGGCAAAGGTAGCCAGCACTAGCTGTTCAGCTCTGTTTCATGATTAAATTCTTGCAGGGTTCTTTAAAAAAAAAAAAAAAGACATTGAAATGGTTGGCTCACATAGCCTCAACACTTTCACCTCCTCCATCGCCTCAGTAATCTAACCCCAACCACCCTAACTGCCCTGGTAATTTCCCTCCAGTAATCTCCATGACTGTGCCATATAGGTAGGAACCTGCTGGCACTGTATCTTTTGCCAGCCTCTCTCTCTTCCGAGAGTCACCCAGAGTTTTAGCAAGAATAGTCAGGTCCTCACTTATCAAGAGTACTAATGACAGGCATAAGCTTAGAAAGACCAACATTATTGCTTTCTGCAGTATTAAGAAATCTCTTGGCAGCCATTCCAGGAAAGGTCAGCAACTGCGTGGAACAATCATCCCCATCGCACACTTACACTGTGGGATTAGGACTACAATTCAACGCTCCGCAGCAAGCAGGAAAAGCAGGTAGGAGGGGACAAAGCCAGGGCTGCTAAAGTTGCATAAAGCAAATTTTTACTTCACATTTTCTGTCGTGTTTCTTTAGGGGACTCTGTGGATTCATTCCTGACCTCCTGCTCAGTGCAGTACAGATTCCTCAGGCCTTCCCAAATTATGTTCACCTCTAACTACAGAACACTTATGCAAAAGCAAGGTAAGCCTCTTGTTCTGGAACATATTATTGGTACAAACACTTCCCTCCAGATGACCACTCCTCCTGCTTCCTCCACCCCATTCAAATCCTCAAGGACTACACAATGATACTGAAATATCTTAATCAGACAACACCTAAAAAAATACATTTCAATTAGATTTTTAGGTGTTTTGGGCCTGTTTTTAGCCATAATTTACCTCTTAGTGGATACATTACCAATCCTCACTCCTCGTGCATGGCATCAGCATCTCCCCATGGTTCCTTTTGCTTATGTGAGGAATTTTATTTGTCCCAAAATACTCCATCCACATAAATACTCTACAATCATTTAAAAACAAGAACTGACAATTTTCAGCACTTCTATTCTCTCTTCTGATTGATTATTCCCTTAAAAGGTGAATCTAGCGTCCCCACATAGTAGTCAGGATCTTATTTTTTTGGAAATACTGAACTGATAAATCGATTTGTTTAATCAGGAGGAGATATACTGTAATGACAAACATACACAGTCATTTAAATAATCTCAAATCAAACTGCTACTGAACTTTCACACTGTAGATACTGGTGTTTAAAGTTTGGAAGTGTCACATATTAATAAATTAAATTAGGAAAACTTTTCTAAAATCTACACAATACACTTAAGAGTATCTGCTACAAGAAAGACCCTAATTTAAGTCAGATGTCAGAATACTTGTTAGCTTGAGGCTATTTTGAATACTTCAAGTTGACTATTAAGCACATAATTCCTCGCAGGAATCTCCTTACCTCACCTGTACTTTACAGAATGGTCTGGGCTTTTTCTAATAGCAGCACTTCAACTCTTCTGAATATTGTCTCAAATACATTGATTAATGTAGTCTTTTTTAAGCATCTTGCAAAACAGCCATAGTGTATCATTGAGAAAATTAAATTCTATTCCCATGTTGCCCAATGTAATGATGCTCACGTTCCTTCTAGGAGCAGCCAGCTCAATACAGGAGGAAGATGCATACAATGTGAAAGAGTGCTGCCTTGAGAAAAAATACATGTTCATCTTCTCTTTAAATGGAGGACTTGAATATTTTCCCCAAATTCAACGTTCTCTCAAACCAATAACTTTCTTGGCCTCTGATGGCTATTTGTAGTGTTCTGCTGAAAGTTTTACATGTCAGCAGTTCCTATATATCACTCTCTCAACTGCAGTCTTTGAATTTCACTTTCATATTGAATTTCATAGATGATTTACTTTGACTACTACCTCCTGAGAAATAATTCCATGAATGAAAATAAGGGTCAGATATTGCTCTTAGGTGTGGATCCAGTGGGAACCCACCTGAAATGCTGTGAAAGCCCACAGCACGCGATGTTCACAATCTTAGCAAACACTTTCATTAATGATCTACAAGAGGGAAAGAACAATGTTGAAAGATGGGAGGAACTGCAAGCTGCAATGAAAACACAAAAATAGAAGCTCCCTCAAGCAGTCAGAAGGTCACGCAAGTGAAAAAAATTGGATTATATGAGATTATAAATATTATGAAGAAGGGAATAAAGAGTCATTGCCAGTTGTCTCTTCCAAGGGGCATTAAATGATGCCAATAGATTCAAAGCAAGATTTACTTCACTCATGCAGTTCTGCTGTGAAACTCCTTGCTGTGGGAGGTTAAGATATTTACACGTGTTCAAAATCCCAGGAGGCTTTAAGAATCACTTGATAGCTGCCCTATTCTCATACTCTTCTCTCACCTCTTGTCTGTATCTGAGATGAAAGGGCCATTATTGTGCTTGTTACCAAAAGTTAATAAAATGCTATTTGAATCACAGAAGGCTGAAGGGAAAAGCCTGAGAATAAAAATTATAAAAAAAACTATAAAAAAAAAAAGAATAAGAAAGGACAGAAGAAATAAATACAAAGAAATAAACATGGAAGTATGTAGAACAGTGCTAATCCAAGGCTGTCTCAGAAGCCCAACCAAAATGGTGTGAAACAGTGTACAGCTGTAGGCATGTAGTCTCTTATCTCCAGGCAGACTGACAGGCAGGATAGGCTTCCCCATGATTAAGAGACTAGTGTGTGATTTATGAAGAATGATTTAAGAAAAGATCTTCACAGCTTGCTTAAGTGATGATGAAAACCAAAAGTGACAGCCAGGAGAATAAAACAGGTGAATCGTTCAGATTTATTTAGAGATTGTGAATGTCATAACAAGGGAGAAAGAATTAGGCTCATACAAAAGGGGCTAAAGTTGAAAAGGAACGTGAGGTGAAACATCAAGAATCATGACCAAGGCCAGGAATCACCTTGTTGCTTGTGACACACACAAAAAAAAGCATGGGCAAGAAAACTTCATACATTTTGCAGTAAGGGACAATTGAGTGCTGACCCCTTGGAAAGATCAGAGGGAACTAACACTTCACCCCCCTCAGTGATGCTTGGGACTCTGTCACTCACCCTGGTACAGTGCTCATGTTCTCACACAACACATGCCACAGATATTCTGCTATATCTCATGATTTCCCCTTTCACGATGAGCAAATGTGTTTGTTCCTCACAAGCATTTTCTCCTGGAATACATGTGCCATTAGCAACATCTGATGTTCAGAACAGACTCACCACAGGGTGCTTCTGCTGCCAAAGACTAACCACATCTCTGGGGCAGTGGTATCACAGTAAAGAGCACTCCTAAAAAAAAACCAACTCTGCAGTACAGGAAAAGTTGGCAGTTGTTTAGTAGGCAGCTGCAGAATGACATGCTTACAAGCAAGAGAGCTGAAGTAAGTTACCACTACTGCACTTCCAGATCAGATAAAACACTGAGTCTCAGAACTACAAAAAAGCTCCAGGTGCTGAAGCAGTACATGCAGTGCCTGGCTCTGCACTGTCTACCATAATATCTCCCTCTGCCTCACCCATAGTGAGGGCCCTCCTCCTGTTGCGAGAGCTAAGTGGTGCCTCCACAGCTCAAAATATACTGTGCCACTAGATAAACCTCTTCCTTGAAAATGACCTTTATGAGAAATCAAAGGACCTTCTTGCCAGTCAAGCATCAAATGGTAGCTGCAGGAAACACTAAACTCCCAACAGGTGACTTACAAGGTCACACTTAGAGAAATGACCCTCCATCCAGCTAGCTCTGCCTAGAGGCAAAACATTAGGGTCTGTTGCTCAGTGCAAAATCCTGATGTGCCATTCTTTCTGAAGACCATTGGAAATCCTGTCAGCACACAGGTTACCTACAAGCTGTTAGATCAGCATGAGTCCTTCCAGCATAACAGGATAAGAAGCACAACGTGCTTTTACAAAAAATGTCGCTCTTGTTTGAGCGCAAAAATGAGGGCAGTTGAGGGGGGCTCAGGACTGAGGGGAAAAAGGGCTGCACTTTTGTTTGGGAGGATCTCCCTGTGCCTGAGCTGGGTCATGCCTCAGCAGCTTCCAGCATCAGCGTTATCTTGCTTAGTGCCCTGTGGAGCAGCCTCCTAGGCGATCTCTTCCGAAAAGAGAGCGCACAGGCTGAAAGTGCTTGGCATGCATGAGGAACAACTGAGCAGAAGGAGGGAACAGGGAAACCAGGACCCTCCCAACACCACGTGGCACCTAGACCAATGTCTCTTGTAGAAAATACTACCTACCAGCCACAGAGGCAGCTGCAGTCACTGTGCAGGGAACCAGGTCAGTTCAACCCCCAGCCAGCCAAGCAACAAAAGCTTGCACCAGCAAAAATGGGTTCAGGACTTGGCCATTACATCCCTGTGCCTTGTGCAAGCGACCTGGCAGGGGCAGAGAATGGGGAGAAAGGAGGAAGCAGAAGCTACTGCTGTAACACCCTTATGAACTTTATCCTTGGTCTGTCCAAGCTCGTTGTGCCTCTCACGCTGTACACAGCATGTGTAATTCTTATCCAGCTTTTTGGACTGTAATGATTGCTTGCCTACTGGCTGCCACGCACACTGGAGACTGGTGCTGACACAACCCTGCAACTCAGCCTGCTCCTTACTGCCAGAGGTTTCACCACACAGCAGCAATACTCCTCACAGCCTCATTCCACCTCCTCACAATGTCACAACAGGACTGGCATGCAATTAAACTCCAAATGTTAAAAATAATTATTAAAAAACCATATCCCCAGAAATTTCAGGGAAGCTTCACTTGAGGAGGCAAATACAGTGAATGTGCAGAGGTGGTGCAAACACCTCCCTGGACTCACTTGTCATTCCTACACTCTGGTCCTAGCTGCCTGCAACATCCCTGCGCCTTCTCCTGCACCCAAAGGAGCAGAGATGAGTTCTTTCCTTCCCACACTGCCCACCCAGAGACCTTGAAACATTGCAGTCTTTCCCTGCACAGCAGTTCCTCTTCAGTGGTTTAGGATTACCTCTGTTACACCCTCTCAAGTCACTGGTACAACACACCACATATAGCACATGTCAACAAACACACACCATATAGAAAGCTGCTAAGAACAGCTGACCTTGCTGCCTATCCATCGAGAGCAAGGGAGTGGACAGCCTGGGGACGTTTATTCAGAGCAATGTCAGCCTTCTTATGCCGCTACCTTTTCTTCAAGGAGGGATGAACATGGCTGAGAGGGGCAGGATAAGGGGTCCAAGAGAGATGATTACCTGTATTCTGTCTTCTGGCAACTCTGTTTTCATGGCCAACATCTCTCTAGCATATACATCAGGATAGTGGGCCTCATTGAAGGCCTTTTCCAGCTCCTCCAGTTGGTAGGATGTGAAGATTGTCCTGAGGGGAGTAAAACTCTTTGATCAAACAAACACAGGAAGAAGCAAAGATGATGAAGAGTCAGAGAAATGGATACAGAAGCTACAGAAACCTGGGCAACCTGCTAACGCATAGCCTTCCCTCCCCATCTCCTGTGTTTCTGTGCACAAAAGGTCAGGAGCCAGGGTGAAAGGAGAACCAGAAAAATGCCAGAAGATAGCAATTTAAATGGTTACAAATCACCTTCCATTTCAGGGACTTCCCTCTAGAGTCGGTCCCAGCCCAGCAGCAAGCATGCACAACCAGCAGCGATGGCAGCTGCTTTTACATCTCAGACTCCAGTTGGCTCTTATGAGGATCCTGGGGGTGTCCCTCTGCCTCATCCCCACCAGGACAGGACAGGGAACCCAGCCCTGGCCTGGCTGAAAACCATTCCCCTCCTCCTCTTGCATCCAGAGGTTTCTTAACCCTTTAACTGTTACGCTGAGATACAGCAGCATCCCCTCAGCATCCCAGCTGGGGAGGTGCTGAGCCCTTCCCCAGTTGCTGGTCCTTAGCCTCTTCAATCTCCACCAGCAAACAAACCTTTCCTGAAGCCACTGTCTTCTGCTGAATCCTGCAAATGTTTTCTCCACTCCGCTCCCCATTGCTTTTAACAAGTCTGTCCCCGTTATGGTGCCCCTAAGAAAGCCAGTGCCAGCTCTCTTCCTCTGCCTTTACCCTGGCTGCTTCCACTCCCGGTATCCCACTAGCTGCTCTCTGCCAGCTTGCATTACCCCTTTATCTCCTGGAAATCCTCCTGGACCGCCCTGGGCGGGCAGCAGCCCAGCTTGCCTCTCTGCAGCCAGTTCTCAGCTTGGGACAACCAGATTGAAAATCAGCAGCTGGAAAGCCGAGACAGATGAAAGCCCTTCTCCAGGGGATGGATGAGAGGTCTCAGATCACTTCCACTCCTCCAAGGGTTAAAGCTCCCACCTTCCAAACCATCCAGGACGCAAAACACAATTTTTTATAAAACCCACCATTTTTAATAAAAACTATAAACTCTCCAATGTCAAAAAACTCCAACCAACAATGAGTTGTAGCCTTTTTTCTCAGTTTGATAATACATTTATACCTTTAGTTTGAACAATGTAGTTCCCAGAAGGGGGAAGGAAAGACGGAAAAAAGTCTCTTTATAAAACACATCTGAATTTTGGAAAAGCCCTTCAATTCCAGAGAGCATAAACAGAAAAGCTCAGAAATATCCTCTACTATTCAGAATCGAAATGATTCCACCAGATCGATAACATAGCTAACAAAAGCAGCATGCAAGTGTAAGGGACATGCTTGCAACTAGATCCTCCTTTAATTCATTCCTAAATTAATTCTCATTTCAAACAGTTTTCTTTCTGCCACCGACAGATCTGCACATTCTAGGGAGAGCAGAAGAACATCATCTCACACATTTTCTCTTTCTGGGAAAAATTATTCCGATTTTGATCCAGTTTAAATTTCAAGCATTCCACCCTCCTCTGACCAGATCACCAAAGCCCAGGGAGGCTCACCGGTGGGAGGGTTTTGCCTGACATTCAGCCGAAGTTTTCTGCTTTTACCTCTCATTCCTGGGTAGCCCTTGTCCCTTTTGCAATACACAATACGCTATCCCTTGTGACGTTTCTACCGTGCAGCTATTTGCAGACTATTAGCCTGCTATCTCCTAGCTCTTTCTTGGTACAAGAAGAGGTCTTAATCATTTAGCACAGAATGCGTGTATACACCTACAACTAAATGTTGTTTCTGTCCAAAAGCGACAATAAAACAAATCGCAATTCCCTTCTAGCCGTGACCTGTATACCAGCCCCTGCTGTGTTTTCACCAGCCCTGTCTGGTCCACAACGAAACCGAACTCCTATTTACTCCAGAGCACCCAAACGGGGAGCATTTGCGGGGGGAAAGACTCCGAGTTTGGGATGAGCCCTTCAGACCAAGCTCCGTGCTGCACGCCTAGCAGGACGTCTCCTGGGACAGTCGGTCCCCTTCCACCCCACATCCTGCTAAGCTTTCACTGGGGCATCCTTTAATCCACCGTTCCTGCCTCATGGCAGGATTGATTTAATTATTCCTAAATCACCCACGGTGGATCGTGTCTGGCCTTCCTTTGTCCTGACTCTTCAGCCACAGCAATGCCAAAAACCACTCCGGGATTTTTCGTTTGTTTTTAAGGTGCAGATAATCCAACTCCATTTTAACTGGGGGAGAAGTCTGGCAAAGTCTATCGCCCTGACCGTTCCAGAGGGGAAAACAAATCCCCTCTGGATGTCCCAAAGTGGATATTCGTTTCCTTCAGCATTTCTCCAGCCTTCTTCAGCTTCTCTGCAGGCTGTGTCCGATTCCCAACTGTTTAATCTATTGGCAAAACATTTATCTATAACCAATAAAATAATTAAATCATTGACAGAAATTCTCCCTCGCTGATAGCCAATAGATTGCTTTATGTGGAGCAAGGGACAGTTTCATTATTTAATTGCTTCAGGTTTGGATAGATTGATTTTTTTTTCCGGGGACTTGCATCCCGCCCAGATGCTCGCGGGTGCTCGGGTTTGCGGCTCGGGATACCCGCATCCGCAGCCAGAAAAAACGAAATACAACGAAACCGGTGGCCGATCCCCCGATTCCCTAAAGGCACATCGCAGATTCTATTTATTTTGGACGGGGAGAAAAAAAAAAAAAAGGGAGAGAAGCCCCCGGGGCTCTGGTGCGGGAGGGATGCCGGGGATACCAAGCGGGGCTCGGCGCTGCCGGTGCCCGGGCAGGGGGGGCTCGCTTACCTGTGTCTCCTCTTCTTTCGTTTCTTGCTCTGGTTTAGGGAGGATTTGGACATTTTCCGGTCGCTGGAGGAGACATCCTCGGAATCTGCGGAGAGACAGGCAGTGGCCGTGGGCTAGGGCTCCCTCCCTGCCGAGGACCCCCGAGGAGCGCCGGGCCCAGCGGCTCCGGCAGAAGGTTTCGTTGCGATCGCGGCGCAACCTCCCGCCCGGCCCCAGCACTGCTCTCGGCCCCGGTCCGAGAGGCTCGGGGCGAGCCGTCCCCCCCCAGAGAAGGCTCCGGGCCGGGGTCAGGCTCTGGCTCTCCCCTCTCCATCCCGGATTCGTTGGCTTGAGCTGCGGTTCTCTCTCTGCTCAAATAAGGAGCCCGGCGAGCTCAACAAATCCGCAGGAAAACGGGGAAGCTGCAGCTCCCGCGCTGCGCCCGTGTGTCCCCCACTTCCCCGCACAAACACCGCAGCGGGGAGGAGAAACTGAGGTTTATGGAGGAAAAAAGAATAAAATCCCGGGAAGAGCTGGCGTCTGTCCGGCACCCCCACTCCCCAGGGGTGCCCGGGTGGGGTGGGGGGTTCAGGGCACGGCGCTGCCGCCTTCGCCCCGCAGGAGCTGCCGGGAGACGGAGTCGGGACCCACATTTCGATGTGCTCCGCGCTCCGGCCTGGTCCCTGCCCGCACCCTCGGCCCCGCCCGGCTCCGGCGCCTCCTGCTGCGGGCAGGACCAGGCACCGCGTAGGTGGGGAGGGAGCTGGGGGTGCCCCCGGGCCGGGACCCGGCGCTGCCGCCTGCGCTGCCCCGGGAGCCCGGCAGCAGGGCCTGCGGGCAGCGCTGCGACTGCCGTCTAGGAAAGGGATGCCGAGCGGCCCCCCGATTCCTCGGCAACGAGTTGGGGCCCAGGGGACCGGCGAGAGCTGCCCCGGCGGGGCCACGCGCATCCCCGGGCCGGGCGGCCCTGGCCGCACCACCCCCGAGCGGCGGGGATGCGGTCCCACCCGCCGGTCGTTCTCCTCTCTTCCTCGGGATGGAAACGAAATCGCCTTCCCTGCGGCGGGCACGGGGCGCCGGGGTGTCCCCGGGGACGCGCCTACCTGAGCTGGCCGTCTGGCTGCTGTCGAGCTGCCCGGGGGCTCGGGCCAGTGGCTGCAGGTGCACGCTCTGCGGATCGGAGAGCACCTCCAGGAAGGTGGGCTGCGCGTAGAAGCCGGGGATGCCGCCGGCGCCCAGCAGCCCCATGCCCACCCCGCCCACCCCGGCGGGGCTGAGCACGGAGCGGGCGGCCAGCAGGTGCCCGGCGGGCAGCGAGTCCAGCGCGGCCCGAGGGTGCGGCGGCGGCTCCTTGTTCAAGCCCAGGATCTCCTGGATGCCGAAGCCAGTGCAGCGCGGAGGGGTGGGCCCGCAGCCGGGCTTGGCCCCCACGGCGGGGGGCGGCGGCGGGGGCGGCGGGGCGGCGGCGGGGGGAGCGGCGGCCGCGCCGTCGGGCTTGGGTTTCCCGTGCAGGCTGGGGGCCGGCGCCGCGCCCGCCTTGCCCGTCATGCTGCGGTCCCCGGTG
Source organism: Tapera naevia (assembly GCA_033556795.1). Classification (NCBI taxonomy): domain Eukaryota; kingdom Metazoa; phylum Chordata; class Aves; order Cuculiformes; family Neomorphidae; genus Tapera; species Tapera naevia. The sequence continues at coordinate 14,716,611 of JAUMJJ010000023.1, read as the reverse complement.
CCCGCTCCGGGAGTGCCGGGGAGCCCCCGGCTCCGGCCCCTTTTATCCGCCCAGCCGGGAGCCCGAGCGGGGTCAGAGCGGCGCAGCCAATCACAGGGGCAGCCGCGATTAGGGAGCCAAAAAGCCGGCACCGGCGGCGGCGGGGCCGCGACTCGGCGCGATGGGGCCGCTGCCCGCCCAGGGGCCGGAGAAGGGCAGGAATACGGGGCACCAGCCCCGGAGGAGGCGCGGGCAAAGCCGGTGTAGGGGAACGCGGGCGGCCCCAGATTTCCCACTCGGCCCAGGTTCTGAGGTGGTGAGACAGAGGCACAGGTTGCCCGGGGAAGCTGTGAGTGTCCTCTCCCTGAAGTGTTCAAGGCCAGGCTGGATGGGGCATGAGCAGCCTGCTCTGGTGGGAGGTGTCCCTGCCCACGGCAGGCATTTGGAACTGATTGGGCATTAAGGTCCCTTCCAAACCATTCTAAGATTCTATGATACATATATGGTCAGAAGGGTGCGTGGAGGTAACCTAAGGATTAAAGCTGAGCTGTGTTCCTTTAAGCAGAGTAGAGCTGGGAATGTTGTGTGCTGAAGAAACATCCAGCTTCATGCCATCAGAGGTGGTGGAGAGTAGGTTAGACTCTCCAGCAGCCCTTTCCATGAGCACTGTTTCTGAGCCACACAGTTCCTCAGGAACTGAGAACACTTTTTACTACCTACGGGCAAGATACCACACCTCATCCCTGCCACTCTTACGGCAACAAAAGCCATTAAATTAAGAGAAAGCCTAAAGTATACCATGTTTTACTCAAACTGAGGCAAAATCTCAACCACAGCATGTACCTTCACAGTGGTAAATAGTCTAAAACGTGGCTCCTGAAGTCTGCTCATGGGGGCTGGACAGTCAGTGGGACACCAAGCGGGTGCTGGGACTGCAGGTCCAGATCCACAAAAGAAGTCTGTCTTCCACCTCAGCTTTGACAGGAAGGAAATCCTGGTTCCTCCTCTTCTTGGCTTTACAGGCCTCTGAGGTGGTCAATTTGGCCAAACCAGCTCCTGCCTTCCTTTGAAGGGGAGGCTCTCTTGATCTCTAGAGGAGGCTCTGCAGTGCCCAGCGTATGATGTCACAGCGAGGGCTGGCAACTGCCTCCAAAATTGGTGGGATCTGTCCAGGGTAGCCACAGGTTTTTTTGGACTGCACAGCCTATGTCCTGTTGGGAATGCTGTTGGGTCTTGGTCCACCAAAGGATTGAGACTGCTGTAGATAGTGAATATCACACCTTCCCTGAGTAAACTGAGGGCATCTCCAACTCGATGACAGTATTGCCGAGGCTGTCTCCTGTCAGAGCTGCGAGGGAGACATGTACCAACTTGGTGTTTCAGATATTCCCAGCAGTGATTGTAAAGCAACTTTTGTCTCCACAGTCAAGGAAATGGCTCATAAGAGTTCAATGAAGATTGACAGGGCATTGTGGAGGTCAGCTGCTCCCTAAGGATGGGGAGCTGGGAGCCAAGCTTGATAACAGTCCAGGGCAAGATGCCCCCAGCCTGTCCTACTATGCATGGTCAAGGCCAGCAGAGCAGTTTGCAGGCAGTAGCCAGTATCAGCCACCAGTCCAGATCACCAGACAAGTTGACAGGGATGAGGCAGATCCTGGTTTGAATTGGGAAGTCAGATACCCGGGTGGGGGTCCAGATGAGCTTAAAAGCAGCTGCCAAGCAAAGGAGAGGTGAACCCCTGCTGAGGGTCCTGGGAGCACCCCCTAACTACAGCCTGTATCAGTGACCTGACCTGAAGCAGCCAGCTTCACTCCTACAAGATGGGGAGGCTGCGCTACAGGCCCTGGCAGGGTCACCACAAGTCATCTTACCACCTCAGATCTTGGTTGTGTCTTGTCTGTGTTAGCTAATGCATGGTTTGCCCTCTGTACCACTCCACTGTGTCTTCCTTCCTCAACATTCAGCCTTGAGTTATACAAACCCAGCCTCAGTGTGACTGGGTCTGTTGAGGTAAAAAGTAACGCTATCAGGTTGCCAATAAATTATTCAGAACTTTATTCTGATTGTTCTTTTAATTCTCAAGTTCTCCAGGAACTGATCAAAATTTCTCTAGAAACAGCTCCTCTGCAGGTCTCGATTCAGCTCTGTATTATCTGGGTTATGTGGCTCCAAGCTCCAGTCTGCTGCAGAACTGAGACCACCAGGTTTGAAGCCCTCTGAAATATTGCCACAACTTCTGTTTGGTACCAGCATTGGTGTGAGGAGGTGCGCTGCCTAACTAATCCCCAGGGCTCACTCAGGGTGTAGAGATGCACAGGAGCTGCTTTTCAACTCAGGCCCATGTTCTCATCGCTCTTTTTGCATGACCCTTCCCCCCCTTTTTCCTTAAGACCTAGCTCTGCATCCCTACCAAGGACAGGTATGGGGGTAGAGGTCATTTGGGCATGACTTTTTCTAGCTCAAGCAGTACTGCCACAGAGCCCAACCCAACAGGCCCATCAGAGCTTATCAGCCTGAGGCGCACTCTACAGCATGTGTCACTTCTTATCATTTTGTGCTTCCTTGGTTGGTGATTTGAAGAAAGCACTGTAGTTCATACAAAGTTATTGTATGAACTGTGCACTGCCAGGCTGTAGAAGTATAGACATAGGGCCTTGCTATGTACTGGAGTTTCTTGGCATTTTCATTGCTTTGCTCCAAACATTTCATCACCTGCTCACTGGGGTGTCTTGATGGCTTTGCCATTTGTCATCCAATGGTACCCTGCATGTTCTCGCTCCCCTATTTCTTTTGGCTTCTCCAGCACTGGAGGCCCTTCCATTCTCCTGACCATGCTTCCAAAGCTATAAGGAGAGCTCTATCCCCCTCTGTCAGGTTTTTCTCCCTGTCTCTGGTTGCTGAGCTGCAAAATTCAGTGCTTGGCTGTCTGCTTTTCACTACACCTCCTCTCATTCCTGTTTGCCTCTCTGCAAGCTTTTGTGATTAGGAAACTGAACTTATATTTCAATACCTCCGTGACTATTCTCTGGCAAAATTTTCAGCTTGTCTTGATCAGAATAAAGTTCTGGCTTTATCTGAGCTTTCCTCAGCCAGATGGCTCAGATGCTGTCCTAGGGAGAGGCACTCTGAAGCCTCAGAGCCATCTCACATTTTCCTGATCCAGCTCATCCTTTGCCTTCTTCCATCGTTCTGATGCATTATCCTTCATGCTGAACTTTTTCGCCTCTCCCATTTCTGTTTGCAAATTTGTTTTACATCCCAGGGCGTACATATTGGGCTGACTTGGTTCTTCATTCAGTCTTGATTTTCTCCCAGCCTCCTTCTGTGCTCACAGACATCCACATCCTGAATCCCAGTCAAAACGCTGTTTGTCATCACACTCTCAGGCTGCAAAAAAGTCCCTTGTCTTCCATTTCTATCATATAAGTGTGCTGTGTGTAATTTCTGTCATTACTTGGTCCAAAGCTGCCTTGTACTTTGTCTAGACAAACGTCAGTGGCTAACAGCTTTTGGGTCCTTCCAGCACTGCCTCACCTGTCTTGGCCTCCTCCTCCTGCCTATGTCCATGCAACACCTTTCTGTCTTCTTTCAAATCCCATATGGGCAAAAAAGCTTTGAATAGAAGTCTCTCCCAGTATGTTTTTATTTTAGCTGTATTCTTTAAGTTTGGGGAGCACTGGCAATCTACTGAGGTCACAGGCACCAGGCATTTTCACATTATCCTTCCACCATATGTTGCACTGTAGATGGGTATAGAACATGATAATGCTAATATGACAGGAACAAACACTTGCTGTATTAATAAAAACTGCTGAGACACAAAGAGTGACTAGAGCTACCTACCCGCAGTTGTTGTAGATTCTGTCTGTCACATAAAGTCTTCAAATCAAGGCTGAGTGTCTTTTTAAGAGGTGATCTATAACTCATCCAGAAGCTATTGGCCTGATGCAGAAATTATTTGGTGAAGTTTTGTAGCGTATTTTGTGTTGAAGTTCAGGCTAGAACGTTATAATGCTCCCTTCAGACCCTAAAATCTTGGACTCCACGCAGTTCACATTGTCTGTTAAATATGTTCTTTCTAAAAGAAAAGCCTTCACATACAAGAAGCTCCTGATGTCTACTCCACTATACCGTTGAACATATATTTTTCTTTACATGTCAGTGTATTGATTTATAAATAACCACTGAAGATACAAAATACACAATGACAAGGAGATTATGGCACCTCTCATGCCCATTGCTAAATGCTCTCAGCTGGCAGCTGCTGGCTGAGGTACTGCAGCCCTCAGCTAACCTCTCCATATCAGTCTGCTCTGAATTATCCTGGTAGTTACGAGCTGCACCTCTTAACCTCTGGGTAAAATCCTTGTCCTACTCAAGTCAGCAGCAGTCAGTGCCTCCATTCATGCCATGTGGAGAATCCAGGTGTTAGGACTCAGCCACAGAACACCGGAAGCCATTACGCTGTCCTGCAGTTTTTCTGTGTCAAGGGCAGAGCGACTCATGACATGTTTCCTCTGGCACATTTTTGCTTGAGACATCAAGCAGCTCTACCCTGCTCAGGACAAGGGGTTAGACAACATCTTTTCTGCATGGGGCTGCTGAGGGCTAAGGGCTTGGCAGTATGGCTCTCTGTTATCTGGTTATGTTGGCTACTCCCAGTTACCTGTAAATCAAAGGGAAAATTTTAAATCTTTGGGCAAATCTGGGTGAGTACTGCATGTCAGTGCCCTATCACATCTGATTCCACCTCCTCTCTCTGATAGTGGTGCAGTTCTGGATGGCGCAACACTGGATGTTCTTTGCCACTCTTTCCCACCCTCTAAAATACAAGAGAATAATATGCAAAGAATTAAGTGTTCCTACCTCCTTTTGAAAAAAAGATTACTAAAGGCGATTTTTATACCAAGCTAGACATATAGTTTAGACATGCTTTTAACTGTTTGGGAGCAACCAAGCTTTACTTTTATTCAACCAGTTTCAAGAGCTTCTGGTGTTGACTCATTAGAAAATAGCAAGGTGACCAGATATGGGCTATATCAGGGTACAAGTAAGTGAATCTGTTCAGCAGAGATAATTTTAAAGACAGGAATGTAGTGATGGTTGACCTGGACATTCTAAACAAAACTGTCATGAATGTTTATAAAAATTGTCTTGCTCTACTGTGACTATTGGCAACTTCATTAGCCATTTAATTCCAGTAAGTTTTTTTGGATAAGGATGTCCTGCTTGACCCTGAATAATGTTGTGGAGAGTTGCCTGAGACACTAGGTGAGTGACCATACTGTGGCCAGTATAAAAGACAAAGGCAAGTATCTAAAGCAACTTTCTAGCTAGTCCATGGCCTGAGTTGCACCCTGCTCTACCCATTCTGGGTACTGAGCTTTGGAATAGACCTGGACTAGTTGGTGGAGAACTGAAGAAAAATAATGAGATGTCCAGAAAGCATAGATTTCTTTGGTCTAGAGAGAACATGACTGAAGTGAAATATCATCAAGTCTTCAAATACATTTAAAGAAATGTAGCAGTGGTGAGCTTACAAAATTGCCCATCATATCTGCTGAGGATAGTAGATACAGTGGACAACTATGGGAATGTCTTCCCATTACAGTAAGGGATTGCCTCACTGTAGCAAGGCAGTAGGAGAGACAGTAAGGAGAGTGATAGGACAGGATAGGCATTAGGATAGATGCCTATCTGGGAGAAACTTCATTGGGTAGGTTTAAAGTCAGGCTACACAAACATCTCAACTGATTGATTTGTATATAGTGGATCCCACTTAGAGCTGGGGGAAGGACTAGAAGGCCTGCTGAGGTCCTTATGAGCTGTAATCGCTATGTTTCTATGAATAAGAAGTCAAGAGGACAAGAACGTTGCTTATTCCACCGCCATTCAGAAGACAGAATCCTTTTACAAAGGCTGAAGTCTGACAAAAATTTGGGATGACGAGGCTTTTTTCCCTAGAGGAAGCAGTCTGATTTTCCAGACCCTAAGCATTAACTAAAGAAAAAAATATCTTGCCTGTAAAATTGAATAAAAAAATCTTAAAATTACTAACTGATAAAATGATGCTGAGAAATGTAGGCAGCCCGAAAATCCAGTACTGCAGAGAACTGGTCTTATTCATGTAGCGCAAATTTCTCTTTCACTTTCTCACTTTGGATATAAGTTTGTGTTTCTTACTGGAAGGAGAAGTCTAAGCGTGTAAAGCAGGGGTGTCAAACTCACAGCCCTCGGGCTGAATCCAGCCCTCCACCTCGTTTTATCCATCCCGGGACCTTGCCTCTACCCAGTGGGAGCACCGAGCTCCTTGCCCTTATGCTCCTGCCAGCACCAGCCACGTGTGAAGGAGCAGGAGACTGGCAGGAGCCATGAGTTTGACACCCCTTATCTAAAGTCTTGTTCTTATGGGTTTGCCAGATATCTTTCATGAATTTGGTTGTAAGGGAATTCAGCATTTTCCCAGCTTTGGCAAATGTGCTGGACAAACCCACTGCAAACAGCACCTTGCCTGGAGTGTCCCACTGGGTTGGATTTAACTTGTGGCAGTAGCTTTGGGAAGAGGTAACATTGGTGGGACTTGTCCTCCAGTGCACTCACAAAGAGGTTGCGGTTTCCAAAGCTGGGGCACGTAAACAATCTCAAAATGATCTATCAAAGTGGTGGAACCGGCTGCATCCTTCCTCACTGCAGCTAGTGCCTCAGGGAAGCATGTGTGAGGAGGCAGGGTACTGTTGCAACCCCCACTACAGCAGCCACCAGTGGCTGTGGTGCTGCCCTTGCCCACACCCATGCCCCTCCCATGGGGTCCTGCCCCCTTCTGCAGGTCCAGAGCACGGGTCATGTATGGAATCTGCTTCCCCATGTGCAGGTTGTGAAGCTGTGGGCAGGGGCACCCAGTATGCAGCAACCAGGTCCCAGGGGTGACTTTACCCATAGAGATGAGCTGGGTGACTTCCTTGGGGACTGTCCTCCTCAACAGGGTTCTCACATAGACAGACCATTCAGGTCCCAAACTGGGCACCTTGCCACGCCACAGCATGAGCTCAGGGTGACACTAGGAGCTGCCACGACATGTTACCAGTCCTGGAGAACGGGGGAATTGGGCATCCCAACTGAAGATTGTGGGTAGACTAGAGACATCCCAGACCCATAGCATCAGCTGGGGCAGGAGCACTGAGACTAGAGGCAATTATTTGGAATATGTGGACTGGCATGACCTCAGATGTGCATGGGTTTGGAGATGCAGGGCATGGCTGTCTTAGGACATGGGTAATGAGTGCCTCTGGAAGGTGAAATCAGTAGCAAAACTTTCCTGCAGCTACTCAACATCATATCCTGCCTTCTCCTGTATCCAGAGAAGCTGCATAAACCCCTGTGTACCAAGAATGACCAAGACCATCCAGTGGCCTCCTTACTCAGAACCCTTTTAGGAGGGATTTTAATTTGTGTAAATGAGTGTTTTTAATTTGTTATACTGGCCTTTATCTCTATTACCATCTCATTTGCTTTTAAACCTAGTTTTGCCATCCTGACTGAATTCCATTTGATGCGTTAGGAATAATTCTCTTCCCAAAGGGTTAGACATTTTCTCTCCACATAAAAGTCGCTTATTTTGGATAAAGAGACGATTAGATTTATCTTTAATATTTTAATGGCAGCCAGGATTATTGGGTGGGCAGCCCCGGTTCTAGTTGTTGTTGAGGGATTAGACTCTAATAAACTCTTCAGATTGAGATTTTTTTTCTGTTTTGCACAAAGTACTTGTATTTATTTAAAAAAATTCACTTCTTTTTGAGTCATAAATTCCATTTGCTGTTTCCTATTAGTATTAAATCAGGTTGATTAAATTCGTAGTGACTATTTGCACATATATCTTTTTAATTTTAACATCCACAACATAAAATCTTTAATGGTGCAATTTGAAATACCTGCAACGTACATTGCTTCTGCTGTTTAAACAGATAGAAATGAGGATCCAGAGGGAGAGGAAGAGAGAAAGAGGAGGGCAGAGAGAGATGGACGGACGGACAGACGTTTAAAAAGAGGTGAACTGGCTTTCTCCATCGCATATTGTGTTAAAATTTGGGTTTTTTTAAGGAGACAATCTGGGAAGAGCTCCTTTCCTTCCCTCAAAACCACCAGCAGCTCTGGTGAGCAAAAGGAGCTCGCAGCCCTCCCAGGGCTGCAAGCCGACCTCGCCTCACAGCTCTTCCAGCGGCGGGAGCCAGGCAGCCCCTGGAAAGCGGCATTTGCTCAGAGCTGATGCTTGCAGGGCTGGGAGGTTGCAAACTCGAAAAGCAGGTGCTCCTTGCCCCCTGGGGCTCCGCACCCTGCCTTGGCTGTCATGGATCCTAGTTTAGGCTAATCGTAAACTTGGTAATAGAATAAAATGTCAGCAAAGTAGAAATCAATAAGTGTTAATGCTCCTGGACTTTCACTGCTGGGCTCTCCTCTCGGGGTGCCCCCTCCCGCACCATCCTGTCCCTTTGATTTCAGTCCCTTCTCTAATCCCCACCTCATCAGCTCCGGGAAGGGCTGATCTGCAGCAGAAAATCCCTCATTCGGGGCAAAATCAGCTTAATTTGCAGCAATTTGTAGCAGGTCTTTGCTGGGATTTGAGTCTCAAAATTATCCCGCGGGTGGGGGCCGCAGCCCCTTGCAATATGGGCAGAGATTTCCCCGCTCCTCTTGTTTGCAGAGATTTGTCTGGGGAGTAATTACAGCCCGGTTCCCCCCCTGCGCCCAGCCCCCTGCTCCGCAGCACCCCCCGCCCGCGGGGCTGGCACCGGGCGAGCGGCCGAACACGCAGCCGCCCGGATTAGCAGCATTAGCAGCCAGCGCCGAGCCGCAATTAATCATTTGCTGGTAAATGGAAGCGGGAGCCTCCCCCAGCTGCAGGGGAGGAAGGAGAGGAGCGGTTGCCCTGGCGTGCAATAGAGCAGTGAGGAAAGGGAAGGGATGGAAGCACCGAGGGATGCAGGCACACGGGGACCTTGTGGCCTCAGGACGGGAGATCAGAGCAGGCAACTTTCCTTCCGCTAATGCCGCTAATTACAGGCGGCAGCCCCGGCCTCGGCTGCGGAGGGATCTCAGGCACAGGGACCCCCAGTTGGCCCGGGGCAGGGAGCCCCTGCGCCCCCGCGCGAGCTCCGGTGGGGCCGGACCAGCTCCGGGCTGCGGCGGTGCCGCTTCACGCGGCGGGGGGCAGGTGAGGGTGCCCAAGTGCACAGTGCCAACAATCCCGGGGGATGGGAGCCCAAAGGGGAAAAATGGAAATGCGATCTCCTTATCAGTGGCTGTTGAGTTGTTATCATCATCGTGCTGAGAGGTAGACTCTTCTATCTCTTTTGGAAGAGGCAGTCCAGGGCTGCCAGTGCCAAGTGAAGATGTAGAGGGCTGATGGTGTGGCACTATGGAATCCAACACGGTACCGTTTAAATGGCTCCAATGGAGAGAGAGCCTTGTTCACGCATCTGAGAAGTTCAATGCAGATCGACTTGTGGATGATTCTACCTAAATTAATTCGTGCTGATGCAGGCGTCCCATCAACCGCTACAGTAACTTTATTTGCATAATCATAGTGGTAGTTTACTGGAATCTCTTCTCATTTCTATCTATGCATTCATCTTAACTTCTATTGGAATACCCCTGTAACTATCCTGGTACAATGTTTTTTACCGGTTCTGTCACTTTGCTAATGATTCCCTACTTGCACTCAAAAGAGTGCAACTGTTTTCCCAGGAGAGGGAGAAGTAAAGCTGTTGTCACAGTGTATTTAGGTGTTGGGCCAACACTTTGCTTGTCACCCTGTGACCTTCTTGGTAAAAAAAAATTAGCTTGAAGCAAAATCAGAATTACACACATTAAATTAATTAAAAGCTGAATAATTACAGGTTCTCAAAGATTCAGTGGGGAATCATCCACTAGTGAAGAAGTTTTGAAGATGGATTACCTGGAGATCAGTTCCTGGTCCATACTGTGTAATATCTTTGTGCAACTTGGAAGAAAATATGGAATCAATGCTTATAATGTTTTCTACTTGACACAAAAATTAGTGGAGTAATAAATAATGATGGGAGCAGGTCAGTTACACCGAGCAATCTGGATCACTTGGCAGGCTCTGCTCATTTGAACAATATGTGATTTTAATATTGCCAAATGCAAGATCATATATCTCAGAACAGAAAATGAAGGTCACAGGGTGTTGTCATGGGAAGCAGTGGCTATGAGAGGAGATGTAACAGATAATAAAAACTCAATGTGAATGTTTGGTGTAATCTCTTCTATTTGAGCTACGCCATTTTTTGATGTATCGGCAAGCAAATATTACCTAGCAGGATGATGATGGTCTTGGCATCCTAAGACCATAACAGAGTCATATTCTGTCCACTTCTGGTGTCTGCATTTCCAAAAATAACACCGAAGAACTGGAAACTATTCAGACAAGAGCTCCAGGAACAATCCATGAGCAGAAAAACCTGCCACACTGTGAAAATTAAGAAGGTCAATCTATTCAGCTTGTTAGGGAGAAAATTAAGAGGTGGCTTGGTCACCCTTTGTAAGTAGTTAGGAGAGACGCTTTCAGAGGGTGGAAGGTTCTTTAATTTATTAGACAAAGGCATAACAGGATTCAGCACTGGAAGGTCAAGCTAACTAATTCATAATTAAATTAATTAAATTAAATATAAGTATTAATATAAGGCCTGGATTTTTCACAGTGAGGATAATTAGTACAGTAGGCAAGACATTTTTAAAAGAGCTTCTTGTTGGAAAAAAAAAGCTGTTTTGATGGAGATGTTTGGGGTTTTGACAGAAAAATAGATAGTTGCTTACAGAAATTCCTACAGCAATATATTTTGAAAGAGTTTGTTTTGTAAAATTGTTCTGAAATGTATTTTCGCATGTTAATTTATGCATTTTCATTTTATAATATTGTACTATTATCATATTATATCATGAAAAATTGAAATCTATTTTCATTTTAATATTCAAACTGTTAAGTACACACTATGTAGTACTGAGTGAATACCAAATTGATGGAAAATTCTTTTATTATAACACAGCAGAGAATCTTCACACTGCCAAAAGTGAGAAATATTTTATGTGCCATGAAGTTTCTGATGACCTTAATGATTTTAAAATACAAAATAGGAATCGCTGTCTCCATTGTCAGTCACGGCATGCTGCCAGCTGTAGGTGTGTGTAATACTGCAGGCAGTATTTGCTGTCAACTGTTGCTGGTGCCCTGTAAGACTAGTAGGAAAGAAATGAAACAAAGTTACCAAACACCATTTTAAAATTACAACATTAATTCTCTATGGAAAGAAAATGCTTTAAAATGTTAGTTTTTCCCACAGTATAAGACAACCTGATTTACAGCTACCTCTAATATTCCAGTGTTAAAACTGTTTACCTGAGGAATTGTTTTTCCCACTTAGACCTTCTAAAATATGTGCTCCAGCATAGACAAAAGTTACAACCTTGGTATGGGTTGCACTCAGTGGCTAATGAGTCTGTCTACACTGACCATGGCTTTTGGATCCAGAGTGCAGCCCAGACATGAAGGTCTCAATTGCCTCTATTGCTGCACTTTGTGTTGTGCAGGGGTTGCAGGAGAAGCAGTCTGCTGTCCTTGTGGGTGAAATGTGACGCGAAATCGATGTGGTATGAATCTCTCTTCCCAGCATCCTCCAGCTACCAATGGGTCTTCAGTTCATGGCACCAGAGAAGAGCTAATCCAAAGAAACCACCCCAAACAGCTACAGAGGAGCTGCCAAGTCTTCAGCACTGACATTAATGCCTCCCCTGATGAATTAATGCAGGGCAGACAGAGCCACAAGACGTCTAACCAAAGCCACAGAGCCAGCAAAGAACTGGTCATGGGGAATCACAGTGGAGGAGTGAAGTCAGAAGGTCCCTCATCTGGGCATCCCCAGGAGGGTGTGAACAGCTGATGTTTGAACCAAGGCTACATTGAGACTCACTGTGACTCCACGGTACGCTTGCTCCTAGGGCAGGGAGGAAGGGTGCTCTCCAGCTGCCCACCCATCTAGCTTTAAGTGTCACAACACTTTGTTTTGGATCACTGGAGTCCCATCAGCCCTCTGCTTCCCCCACGGTGACCCAAAGGACTGAGATGGCAAAATGAGCCCAGGGTGGCCTTTTCTTTCTTCAGGCTGTTATCTCATGGCTATTCCAACTTTGGCTGGCTTGGGATATGTCCATAGTTTATAAACACTCCCAGGTTTCTATCTGATCTTACATTCTCACATATTATCTTCCAATATGCATCCCATTTTATTGGAAAACCTGTCCTCTTCTGTTGGAAAATAGCTTTTATTTAGCAGTACATCTCTGTCTTCATCCTTGTGTGGGGCTGAGCAGCCCACCTTCAGTTCAGTATGGATTTCTGAAAATGCTACAGTTTCACTCCCCAGGCTGTTTACAACCCAACCTAGAAGACTTAAAAGAGCGTTTAAACAGTCTGAGAGGAAGGAGGCCTCTGTCAGGGCTGCTGCTCTGGTGAGGTGGCACACAGGCAAAGCTGGCTCACAGCCACCTCCCAGAGATTAGGTTTGAGAGGCAGAGGTAGAGCAACACAGGCATGCTTTAGATGGGAATTGGATAAAGAAACAAGGAAGTACTTTGAACTGAACAAGAGTATTTGGAGGCCCAGGAAGGAAAGTGGTGTTTGGTCCTCAGGGCAGAGGCTGGGTGAAACCAATGGCATAGGTTGGTGCCACCACCTCTCCTGCGCAGCATGCAGGAGTATCGGTCCTGCACATGGGGCAACCTGGAGGAGTCACCTGGCTTCAGAGTGCTGAAAGCTGCTGTCTTCTGATAGAGTTAGGACAGGAATGGGCTGTAGTGCCCCTGGTCCCTCTACTCATGTCATGGCACTGCCCTTCATCTTCAGACTTGTAACATAACGTAAACTGAAAAATAAACATTGCTCAGGGCATTACAATATGTTCTTAGATTTGTTGTAAATCAACATCCTTTTCCCAAAAACCTCCTCAAAAACCATCAACAAAACCAGCTGCAAACTGAGGTTCCTCCAGAGAGTAACAACAGTTAGAAAAGCAGATACCAAAACCCTGATGGAAACAATAAGAAAAAAAAAGGAGAATGTAAAAGTAATGTGAGTTAAAGGTTTGATTTTGCTTCCAGTTCACACATCTCCTAACATAAATCTAAACCTGGGAAAATTAACAGTAGAGAAACATTTCAGTAATCCCTTTAACTTTGAATCTCTGCAACAGAAAGACCAAGGTCTTTCTGCTTTCATGTGGGCTGCAGGGATGGATTTATAAAACAGAACAAAACGCTTTTTTCAAAACATAAAGCATTAATATACCTTCAGTAACTACGGATTGTCTTGCATTGACCTAAGGGGCACATTTACTACATCTCCTCATACTGTCATATTGAATAATACTCGCAAAGCCAATGAAACCACTTGTGAGTAAAACATTACTCAAAAAAAGTAAGACTATCAAAGCCAAATCATATGTAAATAATATCCTTCAAAGTCTGCCGAACACTTCTTCCAGCCACAGAGCGCTAACATTTTAATTATCAAAACACAAAAATGCTCACTGTATAAGCCTAAGAGTCCAAAGTTTTTGAATTAAGTCCATACAAAATAAACTATTTAGGTTGGAAATTATGGAAGTCTAAATAATGTATTGGGTTTTTTTTGTTTTGAACATTAGAATGGCTTCAGTTGGTGTTGTCAAACCATTTGCAGGAGTGGTGGTGGAGACACATTAATAAAAGCTGAAATTTTATTCTAATCTCTTGATTCTTTAAGGACTTTGTGAAAACCACAAATACAGTGAGATGCAAGGTAATATCATAAAATTTGGCAACAAGATAGAAATTGTAATTAGTGAATTACTTTGCTTGCAGTGACCTGTAAAGGAGATACATTGCCTTAACAAGATCTTGATCAGCTTCCTTTGGAACTGACAGTCCATCCTGGAGTTTACTGACTAAAGAGAGAATAAATATGAACCCTGTGCTTTCAGTACTTACAAAGACAAGCTCACCAAAATAAACCTTCATAAATTTTTTTTGAAGGGCGGGTGGGCTTTCTACAGGAAAAGCAAATGGTTGGTGCAGACTGCATGTTACTGGAATGACAATTATGGTTTACATTTGTGCTAATCAAAAGTTTACACATTTTTAGTAATTAATTTCTATTAGTTTTTAAATGGCTGTGGTTTATTGATGCTAACATTCCTGAAACCTATTTTGTGAAACTTTTGTTAGTTGTTGGTGCAGCTGTAGCATTAACTAAAAATCTAACACTAAATTCCTTTATATCTAGAAATACCCTTCTATTTTAAAGGAATAAAAGGTGCATTAAAGAGTAAAACAACCACCACCAGCCTTCACAACATCATCAGTGACCTCAGCAAAATGGCTACATTATATAATGCAGCCCATTATATCATATATTAAGTATTCTCTCTAGGCTCTACGGCCTTTGATCTCTCTGATCTCTGCTCCTTCTTGGTAGAGCCAACCTGGGTTACGCTCTCCAGCTGCGCAGAACCAGGCTGGATACCTCAAAATGCAGCAGCTCCTGTAAAGCTGGCAGCACAGTCTTTATCTATGCTGAGGAAGTCTGTAATAATGAAAAAGGCAGAGAACTTTGCTGTATCACTAAAAGAAGGTCCTCCTTAAAGTTTTCTTTGACTAAGCAGTGTAGAAGATAACAAAAGCACCAACATACAGAGTGTTATTTATATCAAATGATTTGTACTGAATTACATTCATAGGATGCTCAGATGCCATGGTCATGAGCACAGCATAAAAGTCTAGATTAGGCACTTCAAACGGGTGTTTGTGAATAGTGTTATATGCAAATGTTTCCATGCACAACACTGCTGCACCTGAAACTTTTGGAGCCTGAGCTGTGCTTGGTCCTTCTTCCCTCTCTGTTAACTCAGACCTCTTTGCAGCAAAGACAAGATTTCTGTATCCAGTTTCTGTGCAAGTGCGGAGCCTGATCTGATCTCACCAATGCCAATGACACAGGATAGATCTCAGTACAGGTGCAGCTTGGGCACGTGGATTTAACTTGGTGCTGGAGGAACACAGGAGCTGGTTCCATTGTCCAAACACTGCAGTTGTCCCTGAGAGACGGAGCAGCCCGTTATGGAGTAGTCTGGGCAAGCGACATGGACCGCTGATGTCTTTAGAGATTAGAAGTAGGAAAGGTGAACCTGCTGCTGCGGACAGTGCTCTTGAGGGTGATGTCTTAAAGCAGAGTTTTTAACTCAGAAAGTGGATGTCAGGGAAGACAGAATTCACAAGAAAGCGAAGACTTTAAGACTTTAAATATCTGATACTTTAGCACAGGTAGATGACTTTATGAGAGTGAATACATTTGTGTTTTCAACTTCATTTTTCTTGCAAAAGAGTGTTTCTCTAAGCCACATCCCTAATTGTCACTGCCCATATCTGAGAAGCTCCGTGTTGAACTAGGGGGCAAATTTGACTTAGGTTGTTAACTGATAGTTTCCAAATCATGTTATGAAATTACATGAAATAAACAGTCCACTCCAGCTCAGCAGTGAACATCAGCAAATTACTTTTTTTCCCCCTTGTTCTAATTTACATGAGGAATGAAAATAAACTAATAGTAGTTTTCAGTTATTCAGCTTCATGCCATGGAAAATCACAGCACGTGATGGAGGTTTGCAGCCAGAGTCCCAGGTGACGTAGGTGGGTGGCAGTTAGGAGGGAGGAAGCTCTGTTAGATAAGGTGGGGAACCGCCACAGAGCATTCAGGTAACAAGGTGCCGTATTTTCTCTCCAATTTTTTCTGCCTCCAGTACCTAGACAAGCGCTGCACTCTCTTTCAGCCTGACTCTGGGATATTGTGGCTGTATGCTTGGCAGAAGAGAAAATATCACTGAAAAAAAATAAATCCATGACAAGTTTCCTGGAAAAGTCTGGGTATGCTTCTCCAGGCAGAGACATTGCAGAGTCTCAGGGACGTGGTGCTCCTTCTTCCTGGTGCAGGAGGAGGAGCCACAACCTCTGTGCTGCTTATGATTTTATTACATCTAGTGCAATGTAGAAATCGCTCTGCATGCCTGTGAAAGATACAGAGAGGAAAATCTGAAAAGGGTCTGGCTTAGGAACCCAGGGAAAAGGCAGCAATTCCAGAAATGTTTAACAGAAAAGTGAGAGTACGAAGACACCATCTTTAACATGGCTTGAAAGACAGGCTGTTAATGCAGCCAAAAGCTCTTGCTGGTTGGACCTGCCAGGACATCCCTGGCTACACGGGTGTATCAGCAGCCGGAGGGGCTTTGACTCTGTTGATGTAGGTGAGTATAATCAGGAGGAGAAAGTGGAGAGAAGGCATAGGAGAGACAAAGAAATAAAAAAGCAAGAAAAGAGAGGAGAGAAAGAGAGAGGAAAGAAAGGAGAGAGAGAAAAGGGAAAAGGAGAAAGAGAGAAAATGGAGGGGGAGAAGAGAAATGGGGAAGACGAGCACGCAAGACTATTTCTATAATTACTGTGGATTGGCTCGGATTAAGGGCAACTAGCTATCTCTTGGTTTTTCCTTTTTATATAACAACTAATCTCCTTCTAATCAGTTATTATTAAATTATATTCCATTTTTAATTCATTCACAGATCATTGGTGGCACAATTTGGACATCTGGACAGATAATTGAATAGAGATAATTTATGTAAATGAGGAACAGTTGTGTACAGAGGTGGGGGAGGGGAGATTTCGGCTCCTGAGGCCAGTGACCTAATGAGGAGTCTCCAAAAGCTGCCCTTGCTCTCTGGGAGGACTCAGGTGTGAAGGGGGATGCTGACGATGTTTGGCTATTGTGTGCCAGATATTAACACATATACAAGAGGGCAACAAGCCTGGGCTGTCTCACTTGACCCAAGGGACCAACCTGCATTGAGCATCACTTCTCCCAAAGCTGAAGACATTGGCCAAATCAGCATCTGAAGATGCCCCTTGCCTCCCAGGAAGAGGTTGTTTCTAACCCAGACCCTTTTATCATCCTTACTTACAGCGTGATGCCCCATCACTGCACTGACCCATCCTTGGGACTGGGGCAGCAATATAGGAGCTACCCAATCTCAGTTATGTCAGGGGGAGCCAAAAAGCCCAGGGAAGGGCCCTGGGCAATGGTTTCCCCTGGAGAGTGAGCACCCAGCTCAGCCTGCTTGGGGTGGGTGTGTGGAGATGGGTGTCCTGAGCCAGGGTCAAAGGACTGAGCAAGGTTGGCTCAGTCACGGGCATGCCTCAGTCACGGGCACATCAGGTTTCACAAGTGACTATTATTTCCCTGTGAAGAGGGGCTGCTATCTTGCAAAATTAAAATCTCTCAACAGCCACCCACCCGCCACCAGCACTGCTAGGTCAGTGAATGCCAGCCAGGTGAAGGCACAATCTTAACCCCAGGTACTATCTCTTACTCCTCAAGAATACCTCTGGGATCTTTGATAGACACGGTCTAATCCCTCATTGCTTGTCCCTAACCCTGAATGTGTGATTCGGGACAAACTCAATGTAGATAGCCTTCAGAGAGAGCTTTCATGATCGAAGGCAGTAGCTGGGCATCACAGATGTTCTGGATTCTGGACTAAAGCACTGTGTCAGTAGTTATAAGAAAAAACTTTCCCAAATTTCCTGCCTATTGTCATCTATATGGGAACTATCAGAATGAGTAAATGGACATCTGGAGTCAAATAATGCCTAGAGAGAGAATGCAACACAACAATGAGATTCGTCAGACCCAGCGTGAACCTCTACATTGTAGGGAGTCTACACTGAGCACATTCCTATTGTAGCCAGAGTGCTCTGGTCAATAGGCTCAATCGAGCCTAGGGCACAGTTCATTTTGTCTTGAAATAGTTGTCCACACTGGATTAGAGAAATTGCATTTCCATTGGCTTTATTGACAAGAATCATATTGACTACAAAAGTAGCCCAGGTGTGGACATCTAAAGTAAGGCAAGATGGATTCCACTTTAAGGGAGACAAGGTATTGCTCTGCTTTTGCAGTAAAGGAACACTACAAATGTATATTCCTCTGCCTCAGAACAAGGGGGAAGATTAAAAAGAAGTTCTTGTTCTGGGCTGTGGTTGTATTATTTTTCTACATTTGGATGTGCAGAGCTAGGTGCTGAAGAAAGAAGCATGATAGATAAATTTATCTTCCAAAGGGGGAAAGAATACTAGACTCAATTGCTATGGCAAAAATCTAATTTCGCTCACTCTATCATAACAAGAGGGATTTTTCTGTGCATACAGAATTGTCTTAGCACTGTGGAACCGTTAGAGGAAGGGAGAACCACAGATGCATTCAATGTGTGAAAAAACTACTCACAAGATTTGTTTGTCAAAATAAATTCAGGTTGAATTTCCAAGGACACAATCCAAATGAAATTAAACTGCTTCAAGCCACCTTCTTGCCCAGCGTCAGAAATACACTGGGCTTTGTTCAGCTTAGTGGTTCATTTTGTTGATTAAAAAAATTCCCTTTTCAGGTTTGTTCTTGAAGTTCTAATTAGCAAAATTCAAAATTGCCCCTGTGAAAATAATTGTGAATTTTCAGATAGAAGATATCAATGAGAATGAGAATACAGCCAGATGACTGTAAATAATGGGCTCTGAGGCTGAGATGGAAGCTCTCTAGCAAGGAGAGTTTAAATCTGCTCTTCTTTAAATCTTCATAAACGATCAAGAAATCAGACCAAGCTGAGTATTAATGCCATTTTCAGGTGACACTGAGTTGGGAGAATTGGTGCCCCATAGGGGAGAGAGTCAGAATGCTGCAGTGAAGAGAACATAGGTGGGAGCCAACTCAACAAACTGTCCTGGGGAAAATCTCAGAGCCCAAAATATGCCTGTGAGACAGACAGTGAAAATGCTAAAAATAATACCTTGGCATGATCACAATGCACATTTGCACTATGACAAAACTCTAGAAAGGAAGACGACAGCTCCATGTTCAGAAGCATAGCATTGTGGAGTAGCCCATTAATGCCCTATTGCTCTAATGTTAAGACTCAAATCCTCTGTGGATTCGTTTTTAAAGGAAATATTGACAAGGTGAATAGAACCAAGAGAAGAGGAAAGAAAATGACTGGGAACTTGTGATTTTTGTCTGTGAGCTATGTCTAATTTGGTAAGTGATAACTAAAGGGAGGGGAGAACTAACCTCTCAGCTACCAGAAAGGTAAAAAATCTGATGAGGAAGACTAAAGATCTGAGCTAGTCACTAAATGAAATGCAGATCACAGATCACTTACACACAGGGTAAAGGTGAGCGCTGACAGGGGATGGATAACATTAGATTGCAAACATTTCCCTAGAGTAACTGGTAGGACTGAGTGAGATCTGTCACGGGGAACATGTAATGGATAAGATGTTTTCGCACTCACACACTTGTCCTCTTACTGGTGGTAGCCAGTGCAACTCTGCTGACCCCTTGCATCCCACACATTTGGCTCATACAGGTCCTGGTGAAGGCATTTACATTGCAGGAAACCCCCTACACCAGGTACCATATCCTCTCCCAACCCTCCTCACCCCCCTTCCCAACCTTTTTGACATATTTTCCTGCAATCTTCTGTACACTCTGTCTTTCCTGATACTGCTCTTCTATAGGCATAATGAGAGCTGCTGAATGTCTTAGCATCTCAAACCATTTTTCCTTGCAGCCATTAGACTATTTTGATAACTGCCAACATAGACTGTTAAGAAGGGACTAGTGTTGTATGTTTTTGATTGTTTTAATGATACTTTATAATATAAGCCCTCTTCTCTGTTATAGTGGAAAATCTTTGTAAGAAAGGGAGCATTACTATGTGTCTTAAATGTATTCAGTTTGGAGTAGTGTATTTTCTCTACAAGCGTATGCAGTAGCCAAACCTCCTTGACATTTATCGCCGTTTCATCTCCAGTTTCCCTCACTTTATCAAGGACTTAGTCAACTGCATTTTCCCGAAGGAGGAGGTGGGCTGTGATGAAAATGCAGACTCAGACATAATTGACTCTGAGAGAGCTTTGAAGACCAGGACTAATATCTTGGCCTGGCAGACAATGCAAGCTAAGAATCAGCACAACTGCTGGAATGTAGCAGTGGGCTGCTCATAGTGGCTCAAAAAAGATGGAGTTTTGGAATGTGTCCACCTTTAATGCATCTTTAGTAGTGAATTTAAGTTCAAGGCCCATCTGGCCAAGGGACCATTGTTGCCTCATAAGAAAGTACAAAAAGATTTGTTCTCCTCAGACAGACAAGACTGTGGAACGTCAAGTGTGATATAAGAATACTGGTTTGTATTAGAAATAGTGTGGCCAGCAGGAGTAGGGAAGGGATCTCCCTCGTACTGAGTGCTAGTGAAGTCACACCTCAAATATTGTGTTCAGTTTGGGGCCCGTCACTACAAGTCAGACATTGAGTTGCTGGAGCGTGTCCAAAGAAAGGCAATGAAGCTGGCGAAGGGTCTGGAGCACAAGTCCTGTGAGGAGAGGCTGAGGGAACTGCGGGTGTTTAGTCTGGAGAAGAGGAGGCTGAGGGGGGACCTTATTGCTGTCTACAACTACCTGAAAAGATGTTGTAGCGAGCTGGGTGCTGGTCTCTTCTCCCAAGTAACAAGCATTTAGACAAGAGGAAATGACCTGAAATTGTGCTGGGGAAGTTTGGATTGGATATTCAGAAAATTTCTTAATCAAAAGGGTGGTCAAGCATTGGAACAGTCTGCCCAGGGAAGTGGTTTAGTCAGTACCGCTAGAGGTATTTAATAGACATGTAGATGCGGTGTTCAGGCACATAGTTTAGTGGGACTTGGCAGTGTTGCGTTTACGTTTGGACTTGATGATCTTAAAGGTCTTTTCCAACCTAAATGATTCTGTGATTCTATTCTATGAACTTGAATGCATGGGGCTAAGAAAAGAAGGTGACAGAGGTTGAACATGCAGACTGAAAATAGCTGGGAATAGAGAGAAAGGGGCAAGGGGAAAGTTTCCAGCCTTTATTTGTAATTCCATTACTTGAGGTGGATACTCATTCCAGCCTGATAGATTTCCGACCTCCCAAGATTTCCCCAAGGAAATGTTGCAGAAATATATACTTCTATTAAGGTATATAGATAGTTTATAGTAAATTCTCAAGTCATTGCTTGATTTAGGTTTCCTAGCAGGGAGGAGCAGTGCCAGCAGTAGGGTTGTTTTTTGGTGGTGGTTAGGGAGGCAGATGTTCACACCACTGTTTTAACTCTAGCAGCAGTGCTCAGTCAGTCATGAAACAGCATGGCAGTGATCTGGGTGGCATGCCCCTACCCTTTTCTTTTAGCCAGATCCCAGAAGATGGTAGGGCCCAACACTTTGTCCATCTCAAGAGTCCATTCACCTCTTAGTTCTCGGTCATCTCTTAGGTCTCCATCCTGTCATCATTCCTGGTCAGTAAGCATACTCTGGGGCGTGAGTGAGGAGAGCAGTGATGGATGTGTTCAGTGAACCAGTGGTGCTTGCTTATGTCTCTTCCCTCTTTGTGTACTTTCAATTCAATATTGCTGAAGGTGAGATGGTGGCTGTCAAAAATGATGTACCTCTAGATGTACCTCTAGAAAACTAGGACAGGAAAGGACCCAGAGAAGCCATCTCTTCCTCCTCTGCCTTACAGCATGGCCAGCTATACCTGCCTCATTCTTTACAGATGGACAAGCACCTAAGTAATGTCTTCCAGTGTCTCCCTTGCAGTGTTTCTCTCCTCCCGTCTCCTTTTTCTTAATTTTGCTCCTAATGTCTAACATAGACCTTCCTTGCTATAATTACCTGTGGACTTAACTGCCTACCATGGGCACAGAGGACAATTATTTTCCCCTTTCCCTTTACAACTTTCACGCCTGGAAATTTTCTTTTATCCCCTCTCAGCCTTCCCTCTTCAAGTTACACAGCACCCCTTATTTCAGTTGATCCTTGAGGGACATGTCGCAAAGATAAGATCCTTCTCATTGCCCTACTTTAGACAGTCTCCAATGAGTCCCCATTGAAAGGCAATGCCAATACTGGGCTCAAAACACCAAATAAAGTCTCATCTATGCTGATTAAAAGGAAAGATCATTTTCAGAGATCTTGAGAGCTGTGGTCTTATTTATTCTAAGGAAGTGGGAAGTTTGTTCTTTTGAAACAGCATGCTCTTTCTGATGGGGATTCTAACCCCTAGTGTTTATTTAGAGTAATTGCCACCTAACAAGTTGCTTTCCAACCCCTGTTTATGCATTTCATTTTTTTTCTGCATCACCGACATTCTTTGCGTGGTTTCTTTCTGACCTTCATCTCTGTTTTTTCAACCACTTTCCCAATTTGCCAAGATGATTATGAATGCTAAGCCTGTCCTCCAGTGCACTTAAAGTGCCTTCTAGGTTTGTGTCTTCCTGATGTACCCACTCTTTCTTTTGTCATCCACATTGTTAACTAAATCAGTGAGGAGAACTAGACCCAGAATGGATCTTTTTGGAGCTATTCTCAATACATTTTTTATTTTTATTTTAAGCAACCAAGGACTATTTGCTGAGCACAGTTTTTCAACTAAATTTTATCTATCTAACAGTAGTTTCTGCTAATTTATATTCCCAAGTTTACTCAAAAGGATAGGTTTTGAAACAGAGCCCAAACAGCTTATTGAAGTAAAGATATACAACATCATCCATTCCTTCTATATCTACAAGACCTGTTGCCTTGCAAGAGCAAGAAATTAGAGTGATTGGAAGGGACTGATCCACACCCAAAGTAATTGATTGCCTCCTTTTGCTTTTGATATTTAGAGATAACTTGGTGATAAAAATGGGAATTAAGTTGATTGGTCCATAACTACCCGTCACACTTTCCTTCACTTTTTAAAGAGCGATACCCATGGTTTTCCTGGACTTCACCACATGTCTACTGGTTCTGGAATACAGCCACTACTGACTCTGAGACTGCTGTAGCCAAACCTCTAAGTACCTACAATGAAGCTCGTCATACCAAATAAATCCGAGTGCATCTAACTCACTAACATTACTTCTACCATATTCTTTCCTTATTCTACACCAAGATCTTACTTCTTTATCACTGTTATTAGTCTGTCTAATATCCTCTGTCAATAATTTTCACTCTCTATTGAGCAGTGATCCAATATTTTGTTTGGTCTTCCTCTTGCTGCTAATGAATTTACAGAATGATTTTTTGTTCCCTTTGATTATCCTGCTACTTGCAAACTTATTTTATGTGTGGCCTTTTTGATTACGTTCCTGCATGACTTAGCCATTCTACTATACTCAGCTTTTGTGCTCTAAACTACTGCTTATCTTCTGCATCCTTCCTTCACAGGTGTGAGGTCAATGGGGAATTTGTGAACTAAACAGCTTGTTCTTTAGATGTTTTTCCTATTTTACCAGGAGGTTGCCTCTCCTGGAGCAGAAGGAGATGAGCTGGATCAGATAAAAATATTGGTGCTGCATGACCTTGCTCTTCTCCCACCTCATTGCAGTGGAAGAAAAAGGTTAAGGGGCAGGTTGGCAATTGGATTAGGAGATGCCAGAGGCAGGGGGATTCAGGAGAGCTCTTTTTTTCCCACAGTTGTGTTTGTTGTGAAAGGACCTATTTTGAACATTGTTAAAGATCATGACCATAGCTCTAACAACGTCTGTTTGAAGGCAGCATAGGCTGCATCTTTGGACTATGTAGACTGTGGCGTTAGCCTCCTACTCCAACCTGGGTGAAACTGGATGGTCTGATCCTCAGTCCACTAGCAGGGCAAGGAATAGGTGAGTTGAAGAGGGATGGGAGACCATGGTGCTGTGCGGCAAGGAAGCCCTGCACTGCAGGGTACCCAGGGAGAAGGCCAGACCCTCAAAATGCCCCTGCAGTGTGTCCATGTCACCTCTTGCTATGCCACCACCAAGCTTGCCTGTTTACTACCAAGCCCTCCTCCAGCATTCCACCTCCACAAAGTTTGGGGCTGAGAGCATGGGCAGAGGGACTAGAGGGATGGCAGGGTGAGGTCTTCCTCAGCACCCGATTACGCTGCCATGCCAATGCTCCCCCACGTCCATGTCTTCTCCAGCATCCCAGTGCCAGTGTCCTTGCTCCTTTACACCCTCCCTTTTGCCCTGACAACAGGTCATCCTTTTCCTCCTCCTCCTGGTACACTGGGGGTCTAATGCAAACAGCTCTCCTCCCTGCACTCCTCATTAACACCCCTACAAATCGGCAGGCACAGACACCACCAGCAGCTCTTTTCCCCTCCAATCCCCTCCCCTTCCCTTCCATAATCTATCTACATATTAAAATGAGTTTGTCCCTGATTTACATGCGTAAGAAGGGATGTAATAATGAGGACGTAGATTAGAAGATTTAGCACAATCGTTTGTGTAGATTGTGTCCCATCAAAGGGCAGCTCTGACGAGCCCAGATTAAGGAGCAAACAGCTGCCGCTGGAATTCAGTCCATTTGTTTGTTTGCTGTTTTCTCTCTTGACTCCAGCAAACAGTCTCATTAACATGCAAGTGATTTGCCCCTTAAGCCTTTTCCTGTTTATTATTGGGGGAGTTGCTGAGGAGGGCTTTGTAGAGTCCCTGGCCCAGTTCTGAGAGATCGACGTGCAAATCAAGATTAAAATGGGAAGTAATTAAAAACAAAGAAGGGGCCACGACACCTTGGTCCCCTCTTTCCTTTGAGGGGTCTTAGTCAAGGCAGCAAGAGAAGGTGCAGGCTAAGAGGAAAGACATACCATGTCCGTGTGCCCTAGCAGGTCCCTCTCAGCTGCAGCCAGCGTCAGGCTTTCCCTTTCTCCTGCTCTCCTTCACTCCCCCCCTTGCCTCCCCCTCCTCAAAATATCTGTCTGTCTGCTAAACTCATTTGCAGCCTTTGCTTCAACAGCCTCGTTTGGCGGCACCTTCCATATGGTCCCTACTTGCTCCCCGCCATGGGCTCTGGACACCAGGCAGCACACCCAGCCCCGGCTGCTGCCTTCCAGAACACGGCCTCTAGCCCAGGGCTGCTCGTGCCCTCTGTCCCCTTAGTACTGGTTCCCATCCAGCAACATGATCCCACAAACAGATCCTGCAGCCTTCAACACCCATGGTGGGTGAGGGGTTGGGACACACAGCGATTATGCTGCAGCCGTGCTCATGGGCACAGAAAATGATGCACCAAGGCCTCCTCATGCACGAGTCTCCTGGAGCTGTCACAGTTGTGAAGGATAGCTCAGGTCAGTGGCACAACACTGAGAACAAACCGGCACAGTGTCTGTCTTTCAGTAGAACTCAGATTCTGCTGAGTTACTCTGCTGTGGCCATGGGTGAATGCCACTGGTGCCCTCAGCGCCTTCAAGGTAGTGCAGCAACAACCACCACTGTTCCCTGGGCTCTTCTGCCTTTTAGCTGCGCAGGGCCAGTCAGATCCTGCTTGGAGGCAGGCTTGTGCCGACCTGCTGCCGGTGGGAGTGCAGGGACAGCGATGGTGCCCTCATCCGCCAGCTCCCCGGGTCTGGTGCAGCCTAGTCGCAGCTGGCTAGGGATGCCAACTGTGAGGAGTGGCACAAAGGATTTCCTGGGCTGAGAGAGAGAGACTACCACATAAATCCCCTGCAAAGTAAGCTGCTCTTCATTTATCAGAGCGCCTGCTGTACCCCCTGCAAGACAAGTAAAATTATAACGAAGCCTAGAAACTTGCACTGGGAAGCAGTAACGGTTACTAAATGTGTGTCTTCCAGACAAGCAGGGACAGATGCAGGTTTGCTCTAGCTGGCATCCAGCTCCAGACTGGCATTGTGGAGCATCTCCACACCCAATCTTGTGTCTTGGTCACCCTCAAATCTCCTGGCTTGTCCAGCTGCTCCTGGACCCAAGGTGGCTTCAGCCCAGGAACACAGCACGCTTGCATCTGGCTGAGCAGACTTGCATGGGCTCATGTGCATATACCCTCAGTGGCAGAATGAGGCTGTTCACCAGGTGCTACCACACCGTACTGAATGGTTATGAAATTTGTGACCTTCTTTCATGGTTTTCTTAGGCAGCTGATATTGACAGGCTGCTGTGCACATTTCCAAGGGGCCCAGGGCCAGCAAAAGCTCAGGACAGGCAGCCACCTCTAGGCTAGCCCAAAGCCCCTGGCCTGGGAGGGGCTGGGCATTGTTTTTGGTGAAGTTACCTAGTTATCCCTAAAGTTAGTTTCATGCACGACTGGGGAGAGACAGCAGCACTGCAGAGATGTGATTGCAGGTTGCACTGTAGTTAACAGGCACAGGAGAATGAAGATGTGCGTTGTAGACACTTTCTAACCTGAGTGCTTTATTTTTATAAACTTGGGGTAGAACTGCACAGAGCATTGGTCAGGAAGGGTTCACTCTCCACTTAGCTGTCAAGCCCAGAGAAGCTCAGCACTTATGTAGGATCAACCGTTCAAAGCAGCAGTGCCTTCCCCTCAAACCACGTCTGCTACTTGCCAGGGCAACGCAGCAAGGAACAACCAAACCAAAATGTGGCTGGGCTCAATTTTACGGCATTGTGCGAAGTAAATGAGGTGGTGGTCATGATCCTTAAAAAACCCAGTATTGCATACAGACAGAACAACAGGAGGGTTGTTTTGAATTCACTACTGTTGTTTCTAACTCATTGACCAAAACAATTAATTAAATAGTTGTAGCTTTTGCTTTTTCAAACTCAGAAAATGGCACAGCTTCACTTGCTCATCCGGCTTTTTGTGTGTGTTTGTTAATGCAGTGCCAAGAGGGAGAAAAGCATTTTCCCAGCTTGGGCACTACCTGCAGCACAGCAGAGTCTTGGTACAGCTGGAGTGGCCAGTAAGGTTCAAACAGGAATAGGATTAAATCTCTTTCTTTCTGTCTCATACTTGAATAGCTTCTGGATTCCTCTGATCGACTCTAGCACTGCCCCGTACTCTTCCTCCTCCTCTCCAGAAGGTACCTCCCCATTCAGCAGCCAGGCTTCAGGGGTGCTCCCCAGAGAGGTGGCCATGTACAGTCCCAGCCAGGCCTTTGACTTCTGCAGTGAGGCAATGCTCAGCCACAGAGTACAGAACCTTGCTCACTCTCTCGCCGTACAGCCTCATCACCAGGGAGGTCTCCAGGAAGCAGCAGCACCCCAAAACCAATAACACTGCCTTTCTCAGCACAGTTTTTCAACTTGTAACAACTCGGCCCTGTTGCAATTCATTTTCAGGGGATCATTGAAAGCTGCTTCATAAGTCTAGACCTAACAGATTTCTACTGCCTGCTTCTCTGTTGTTTGGTTGTGGGTTTTTTCAGTTCCACAAAGATAGAATTTTGGTTTATTATAGGATAAAGGTTCTGTGGCTTGACTGCTTACCCTCATAAACACCTGAGCCATTTTTGCTCAAACACAGCAGTCAAAGCCACCAAAGTTTCCTTGGATAGAGATCAGATTTGGAGAACTTTAGACCAGAAGAGTTGTAAGTGATTAAGAAGGCGGCTGATAATAGAAATGCTTAGTCAACCTTGATGTGAGTAATTTGAGTGCTCCAGTTCTAAATGGGAATGAGCTGGTGAAATCAATGTGCATCTGCAGCATGCCCATAAACAGAGCTGCAGGGTCCATGTCACCATCCACAGCACCATCACATAGCACATCCCTCCCAAGCTCGTCCTCAGGAACGTGCTGATGGACCTCAAGGAGCAGTGCCAGTGCTCCAGCCGGAGGAAGACACACAATGGAGGGATGATCTGGAAGAAGAACACTCATAAATTGAGGAATGTGAGGATACTGGTGTGGTTCCTGATTTCCCCCCAAAAAGAGCTGTCTCCCCAGGAGGGTCTAGAAAATCACCGTGAGATGGCAGATGCAGAGGAAGCTCTGGAAAGTGGTGGCTTTGCCAAGGGGACAGAGGGAATACTGAGTCCCCCAGTATCTCATGGGCTCCTGCATTATGTGTGCAGAGAGGTCCCTGCCCAAACCTCCAGCTGGGGTAGCAAGCACTTGCCTGAGAACAGGGCAAGCAAAATAAATAAATGGGCCTCATAGGCCTGGTTGTGCCACTGTGTGAGCCAGGAAGCTGAGGGGATCTCTAATCCCCCAGGGCTAGGCCAGCTGCCAGGACCCAGCTCATTTCCCAGCACAGCAGCACCACAGCCCCTCACACCCTCATTTCTCGGCACCTGATGACACCCTTTGCAGGGCAATGGCTCCCTGCAGCCCACAGTCTCGGGGCTTATGCTCCAAATAGCTGTGGGAACAGAAGTGCCAGGTTTGATGTGTGTCTTCTCTTGAGAGGTCCAGGGAGCTTTTGGGAACCTATCAGAGTCAAGGGGGCATCTTGCATCTCCCAATTTGCCCCTCTAGTTGCCAGTTGTTACATGCACCAATTTTGCCAGATTTGTTCTTGGCTGTTGCTTTTCCCTTCTGCCCAGAATAAAGCATAAAATCATACTTCTGGACACAACAGAGGGATTTTTCATCAAAGTCACTCCGATGTAGACAGTCTGTCTTCAGAGCTGAGAGGTTCAACTCACCCTCTGCTGCATCCTTCTTCCATCGAATATGATTATTGTTGCATTACTATTGCTATTATGTCATAAATTGACGTCTTGTGTTCCTGTTTGTTATCCAGGGATTCTGCTCTAATCTTGACGATCGTTAATGCAGTGTAAATCCAGCACGCTGGGTGATAATCTGGCTACATAAAAAAAAAAAAGAAGGACTTTCTAGGCATAATCAAAACCTTTCACTTTAATATTATGCTCAATACTTTTACTGTGAAATTTCATTTCCATCAGTACTTCTTCTCTGAAGCTCAGGAAGACACTGTGCTCTGTTTGTGTTCCGACAAGGGTGTGGTGTGCAGCGCGCAGGATGTGGCCCCAGCAGCTTCACCCTGTGCTCGGGTGCCATCTGAAAGCTGGCAGGAACCCTGCTCCCGGCAGGGAACAGGTCCCTTCTGCCAAACAAAGCTCCAGAGGGTGTTTTTTTCCTTGAGTTGTGTTAATTCCACACATAAATTAGTGCAATGTGACTCATTTTTATAGGCAGTAGTAATTAATGCTCATTGAAACTCCATTTCCCATCTGCAAGCATCTTCGTGCCATTAAGGTGTGTTCAGAAACCGAGGTGTAGGTGATCGGAGGGGAGGAAATGGTCTCAGAATGCACCAGGGCAGGTTCAGATTAGGCATCAGGAAAAATTTCTTCACCGAAAGGGTTGTCAGGCACTGGAACGGCTGCCCAGGGAGGTGGCTGAGTCACCATCCCTGGAGGTGTTTAAAAAACAGGTAGAAGAGGTGCTCAGGGATGTGGTTTAGTAGTGGACGGGTACTGTTGGACTCGATGATCTCAAGGGTCTTTTCCAACTGAGCAATTCTATGATTGTATGAAATCGGGGGAGTCGCATTTTGGTCCCCCTTCTGGGGGAGATTAAACACACAGCAGTGCGAGAGAACAGGGAGGGGAGACACAAACACTAAACAGAAATACACCCCACCGCAAACCCACGCCACGGCTGGGCCCCCCAAGCAGCGCCCAGGGATGTCCCAAGCTGCTGGGGGCAGAAAAGCCCCCCACCCCCGGCCAGACCAGAGGGACCGGGCGCCTGGGTGTCGGTGGCGCGGCGTCCCGGGAATGCGCCGCTGATCCTAACCAAGTTTGCCAGCCCTGCTTTTCTCATGGCTCCCGCACAATGGCCCGTTTTCTGCCCACCTGCCGGTGATGCTTAATTAGGCGAGGAGTTGATTAATTTGAGGTAATTGACAGCTAATTATGGGCCTGAGGGCTCATTAACTTG
The DNA here is from genome assembly GCA_033556795.1 of Tapera naevia. NCBI lineage: Eukaryota > Metazoa > Chordata > Aves > Cuculiformes > Neomorphidae > Tapera > Tapera naevia. Next base: position 14,686,840 of record JAUMJJ010000023.1, on the reverse strand, counting down.
ACGTCCCGTCTGAGGGACTCGGCTGGAGGGGGTCAGGTGACGTGCAGCCCCCCATCCCCCCCCGCCCGCTCACCTGGGCGGCCCAGGGCAAGCGGTGCTGCCCGGTGGGAACCAGGGTGCTGTGGGGCTGCGGGCATCTAGGGAGGAGCAGCACCCCCGGAGGGCACTGAGCTCGGTGGGGCAGTTGTCACACCAGAAGAATGGGATGTCATCCAGAGCGGCCTCGACAAGCTGGAGAAGTGGGCCTGTGTGAACATCATGGGGTTCAACAAGATCAAGTGCAAGGTCCTACACCTCAGTTGGGGCAACCCCTGGTATCAATACATGACTGAGAGCAGTCCCATGGAGAAGGATTTGGGGTGCTGAGTGATGAGAAGCTCAGCATGAGCCGGTAATGTGCACTCGCAGCCCAGAAAGCCAACCACATCCTAGGCTGCATGAGAAAAAGTGTGGCCAGCAGGGCAAGAAGGTGATTCTCGCTCTCTGCTCCACTCTTGTGAGACCTCACCTGGAGTGCTGTGTCCAGTTCTGGAATCCTCAACACAAGAAGGATGTGGAACTGTTGGAATTGGTCCAGAAGAAGTCTATGAAGATGACTAGAGGGCTTGAGCACCTCTGCTATGAGGCCAGGCTGAGAGAGTTGGTTATTCAGCCTGGAGAAGGCTCCAGGGAGACCTCGTAGTGGCCTTCCAGCACCTGAAGGGGCTACAAGAAACCTGGGGAGGGACATTTTACGAGGGCAAGTAGTGATAGGATGAAAGGGAATAGCTTTAAATTGGAAGGGGGAAGATTTAGATTAGACATTAGGAAGAAATTCTTCACACTGAGGGTGGCGAAGCACTGGCACAGGTTGCCCAGGGAAGTTGTGGATGTCCCCTCTCTGGAAGTGTTCAAGGCCAGGTTGGATGTGGTCTTGAGCGGCCTGGTCTGGTGGGAGGTGTCCCTGCCCATGGCAGGGGGGTGAAACTGGTTGATCTTTAAGGTCCCTTCCAACCCAAACCATTCTATGGTTCTATGATGCTGCAGGGTGAGAATGCTCTCCATGGTGATAAAGCTGACTCTGGGTGGGGAGGGGTTTTGGAGGCTGGTGACAGGGGTGGGAGGAGTGGAGAGCTCAGAGAGAAAACAGCCAAGCATACAAGTAGGAGGGGAGGAGGATGGGGATGTAGATAGGGTGAGGGTCCCAAGGCTGTGGCTGCCTGATGTCTTCTCTCTGGTGACCAGCAATACGACTTGAGGAAATGGCAGGAAGATGTGGCAGGGGGTTCAGTTGGATATTAGAAAAAAGGGTCTTCACTCAGAGGGTGGTGGAGCACTGGAACAGCTTCCCAGGGAAGCAGTCATGGTGCCAAGCCTGACTATATTCAAGAAGCATTGGGACAATGCCCTCAGGCACATGGTGTGAATGTTGGGGTTGTCCTGTGCTGCAACAGGAGCTGGTTTGATGATCCTTCCAACTCAGGTGATTTTGTGATTCCCTGTAGGCTCCACCAGTGGTGCCCACTATGCCCAAGGCCCCAGAGTGGGTCTGTGGCAGCAGAGGGAGATCCACAGGTCTGTCATCCCAACAGGAATGGCTGCTAGCAGGCTGCAAACACCCCCTGCTCAGTGCAAAGCAGGCCCCCCTCCCAGGCATGGGTCACTGCAAGGCATTGTTAGTTGCTTCACGTTTATATCAAAGAGCACAACTACTGTCTGAAAACAGAGAGTGTTTTTTGATAAGACTTTTCTAAGTTGCTCTTTACTGCATGAAAATCACAATACAGCAAGAGAGGGCTGCCTACCTAATATCCTGTGTGATCTCCCCCACTGGAAAACTTGGGCATATTTTCTGAATTTACAAATTTATCTTTATCTCACTGAGTCCAAGCACGCTTGGATCCCTGCACAAAGAGAGGCTAAATGATGTAAACAAGATCACACTGAAAATCTAAGAACTGTACCCAGGTTTTCAAGCCCTAAACTCAGGGCCCTGAGCATAAACCCAGCTTTGTCATATTCCCCAAGCACAAGGCAGGTGACTATCCGGGGAATGTGGCAGTAATTAGGTTTAATTACTTGGTGGTACATGCTCTGAAATCATGGTGAAAGACAGCACTGAAGGGGCAAACAGTAGTCTCCGCTTTTTTTGCATGGTTTCCTATGTGGTGCTCACTGACAGAGGTCTTGCTGCCTTCCTGGGGTGTTGAGGATCATGACTGACACCTGCCAGAGGGCTGGCTTTGTGGCCACTCTTCCTCTGGAGGAACAGTGCAGCACTGACAGATCTGGGATTTTCCTTGTAATACTGAGGACAGGGGAGGCCTTTTTAAATTATATGTCTTGCTACTGCCTAATTGCAGGCAGGATGTGGCTGAAGAAGCCATAGAACTGTAGAATATCTCGAGTTGGAAGAGACTCATAAGGATCATCAAGTTCAACTCCATGTATTTGAAAGATCACAAAGGGATGGCCAAGGTTTGTGATGGCTTCTTGTTGCTGTGGGAATGTTCACTACCCTTAGACTCCATCTCGTCTTTTGGAAGTCTTGCCCCAGATGTGGTACATCCTGGATGTAACAACTGGTCATTAAGCTTGATTCAGGATTCAGTGGTAATCCAGTACAGAAAGCAGCAGAAAGGATGAGTTCAAAGTAAGCCATGCCTGTGAGCAGATTGACTACAGCACACGGTAATAGCTGAACTTTCCCAGCAGCCACAGGCTCCACATCAAGATACTTTGCACTGCTGCTAGAAATGAAGGCTTGGATAACTGAAGGAATTAGATCTCCTGGCAAAATTGCAGACAGCTCTTCCCAGGTGCCCACATGGAAGTCTGGTGAAGAATCCCCAAAATCATCTTAAACCACAGACTGACCTGACCACTGAAGCTCTTCAGCCAAAGGAAGCTGCATTGCAACTGCAGCCTCCTCAGATGATCCTCTTCACCCATTGGCATCATCCCTCTGCTTTATTTGGCCTTTTTTGGCCTTATTTGGCCTTATTCTGCCTGTGGCTCCTATGAAAGTACTGTGCCATCTTGAGCCATCTTCACATTCTTGATGTGATCCAAAGGGATGAAAAATAGTTAGATGTATCTCATGTGGATATTGCTGACAGTGGATTTTAGAAACCTGACTAAATAACTTGCTTCAATATTCTGCTACTGCATTCCACATCTAACTTATACACTGCCCTTTATCCCTTTGAAACGTGCTGCTGTTTCATTTTCTAAGCTCTCTTGTTTAAATTTCATGGAGTTGGGTAAAGCTGAGCGGTGTCTATGGCAATCATTATTTAAGACCTTCCTCCCATATGTTGTTCCTTCTTTCTACCCTAACTACACCCAGACTCAGTGATGATTCATGGTATGGAGGCCAAATGGACCCATGTGATGAATAAATTTTGCTCACCTGCTCAGAACCTCTCCCATATCTGCCTCTTTTAGGAGCAGGTGTCCATAATTCAAATTGTATTTGAGAGGAGAACACCCCAGCAACTTTTATGATGGCATTTATCACTTAGAACCTGGGAGAGGAGCTATCTGGAGGAACCCAGACAGGTAGTTTTCTCTATTTCTCTCTAGATCCATTGTTGAAATTGGCTAAACCGTGGCCATTTCTCATCTTGACTATTACAAGGCTGTTGCCTTCTAGCATAAATACAAAGACTGTACATTGGTGCAATGATATTAACCATTAGGTACCACTGGACTACCTAATAGCGAACTTCCTCTTTTCTGTGTTGATACAGATTCCATCAATAGTGCATGAGAGTCTTGTAAACAGGGATCCATTTAACCACATACATTTTCGATATCACTTAATGTTCTCTTCAATTTTCACACAGTTTGCCCCTGTTTAACAGGATGCTTAAGGTAGATCCAGATAGGAAAAGAACATTCTCTGTGTTTTATCTCACAGAATCTTTAGAGCTCTCCCTTGCTAAAGAAAGCCTCCCCCACCAAGCATCACACGGTGATGCTGAGTGCCTTTCTGAAGAAGGAATGTTTTGACGACTCTTCCAAGGCCTAAGCTTTAAAAAAAACTTCCTTTTTGATATTTTTAACCTAAATTCCCAAGCCATCACTAGAAGCCAGAAGCCTCACTCAACTGACTCAAGAGCTCCTGTCTATAACGAAATTGATGAGTTCAGGCTTAGGGGGTTAGTTCTAGTAGCATGACATTTTACACAACTGTAACGTTCTGGGTAGGCAGCAACAGGTATGATCCTTGGGGAAATGGTTAAGTAGCCTCACTAGGATTGTCACAGCAGATTGATGGATCAGGATAGTATAGAATCTTTCATTTGAGAGGTGGTCCTTCAGAGTAATCCACCGCATAGCAGTGTATTTTTTACTTCAACTGATGTCACTTCAGCTGGAGAGACCGGTTACTGGTACATGTTCATGACAACTTACTGGTATTTGAATACAGGTCTCTTGGACATCCAGAATTTCATTAAATTTAGGGCATCTCCTTTCTGTACTAACTCTGTGGATGCTGGAAGAAAAAAAATTGGAGAAGTCACCAATACTCGGAGAGACGTATGTAATACCAGTGGTCTGTTTTACAGTAGTAGAAGTGTAAGTATTCCCTACTCAAAATACAGGCAAGCTGGAGGTTCATGAGGTTCAACAAAGCCAAGTGCAAGGTCCTACACCTGGGTTGGGGCAATCTGTGGTTTTAATATAGGACGGGGGATGACGCGATTGAGAGCAGCCCTGCAGAGAAGGACTTGGGGTGCTGAGTGATGAGAATCTCGACATGAGCTGGAGATGTGCATTCACAGCCCAGAAGGCCAACTGCATTCTAGGCTGCATTGTCCCCCTCTACTCCACTCTTGCGAGACTCCACCTGGAGTGCTATGTCCAGTTCTGGAATCCCCAACACAAGAAGGATATGGAACTGTTGGAATGGATCCAGAGGAGAGCTACAAATACAATCAGAGGGCTGGAGCACCTCTGCTATGAGGACAGGTTGAGAGAGTTGAGGTTGTTCAGCCTGGAGAAGATACAGGTTACTGTTGATCTCTAGGCATCCCTGGAGCATGTATGCAGCCACGGATGCTTGCCCTGTATTTGCAGCTGAAGCTGTGCCTGAACCTATTCACAAGATGGTCTGTAATCAGTGTAAAAAGCAACCTACTGATTCTCCAGTGTCATCATTTTATGTGGGTACCTCTGTGGTGTGAGAGAATACAACATGCCAAGAAGACTGCTCTGAGCCCAAGGAGTATGAACGGCTGGAGGGAGGGTTTCTTACAGGTGGGTTTTCTGAAATACTTCTAGCTCTTTTTCTTACCTAACTTCTTCTGTAACGTATGGAGGGAGTGGGCGCCAAAAATAAGCTCTTGCTCTTGAGTCTGGCTCCAGAAGTAATTTTTTTTTAACAGGATCTATATGAACAAACACAAGGCTGTGATGCCAACAATAGCAGCTTGATGAAATGTTGCTTTAAAATCCAGTCATAACTACTGTATATGTACATATGCCTATGTTTGTGCATGTGTGTGTTGGCATTTGCTCTGCAGAGGCTGGAATGACAGCTCTCCCAGATCTATGAAAAGGCTAGTAGAGGCATCACTGAATTTTAGGTCAGGATTCTGGTAAACAGCTTCAAAAACTGCCACAAATATCCTTAGCCTATGGTTACACTGATTAGTTCAGCCTCCCAGTTCTGAAGTTCAAAGAAAGATATTTTTCCAGTGCTGCCTGTGTAATTGACATAGTTCCCAAACACCAGCAAGCCAGCCTGTATTTTCAGCTTAAATGAGACCTTAGGATTAAAATTCTACACTTCCAACCCAAATACAGTGCATGATGCACCAATTACTGATAAACATGCTTCACTTAATGTGCCTGAGAAGCCAGTTAGCAGTAGAGCATACACAGGTGCAGACTTTTTATATAATTTTGAACATATTTCATCTTGAAGATGTTTTAAGTAACTATTCTCTATCAATGTCTGGGTTTCAGAAGAGCAGCTGCCTGATCAATTACCTTGCCCAGGAGTAAGAGGGTTACTGTAATTATCTTGTTTTCCTGAAAAATAAGAACATTTATTTCATTTTAGGTTAGCAGAAGAAATAGCAATTGTGAAATTCATCATTAGCCCAAATGTGTTTTTATTTTGCTGCATAATAACTGTTGAATGACTGACCTTTGTGCTACTATTTTTCCCATTATTTCTGTAGGAGTTTTATATGACATTTTCCATACAGTGCTGGAATTTTTCAAGACATTTGACCCAAATAAGGACAAACCACCTGATTCTTATGTGTCCTGCATTTAAACATTTTGAGGGAGAGATGAACTGAAAACCGTCAGGTTCCATGCTGTAGAAAATAAAGAATGGTTCTGAACACTTGGCTTACGTGAGACTGTTTATACGTTCATGCACAGCAGTGCTGACCTGTTGCAAACTGGTTTGAATTTAAGCAAAGGGTCCCAAGGAGGACCTCATATCTGATTTGTCTGAAGGTGCTGCAAGACAGTGTGAATCATAAGAATCAAAGAGAAGGAAATCTTTCTTTTTAGATCAGCAAGTCACCAGGAGGACTAGTCTGGTTACCTTGGAAAGAATAAGCCCCCAAGAAAGTTTCTCCTTTGTAGGATCCACCTCTGTGTACATCCCAGTAAGGAGAGCAAGTTCAGGCTGAAGGGGGCAGTTTGGTAAGTGCAGGGCAGGCATGCAGGTGTCAAAGGATCTGCCATCCAACAGCAGCAGTCAGGTGCAAGCAGTGAAAGGTTTGCCTGTGCATCATCCTTTGACTAATGAATGCACTGACAGCACCTCCTGCAAATCTGGAGAAGTGAGTCTGAGGCAGCTGGTTCAGAGCAGATATCTGCACCTTCTCCAGAGTAACAGTATTTTGAAGTTGTGTAGGGGCTAGACATTAAAAGACATCAGATACTCTCCCCTTCAAAGTACAGATTCTGTTTACTTCGGTATAGCTCCGAGCTGGGATTTATAGCCAATTGAGCAGGACAGCTTCCCAGAATTTATAGAGGTTGATTACTTTGGCATTAGTTTGTTGACTGATCTCCAATCCAATGCTGAGACTAAACTCATTTTCTGATCTGATAAGATAGTGTTATTTTTGTTAGCTTCCCTCAATACTACTTACAGCTTACTTATATATGTATGTGGCTTATTTGGATGCTCATTTTATTCCATTTTTAGTTTAAGACTTTTATGAACGTTATAATAAAGACAGGTACAAATACCCTCCTTACACTTCTTCAATAGGCAATAACAATTACCTAGAATGGACGTTACCAGGCAAAATTCTAACTGGGTTCACTAAAGAAGTTAATGATTTCCACGTGTTTGTTTCACTGACAGCACATTTGTCTCATTGAATATATAACATTCTGTCTGTACATTCAAGTTTTCAGGATTGGGGCTTATGATGAAGAGACATCTTGCCACCCACTACAAATAAAATGACAAACTCACTTTTTTTTACCACAGACAATAATTTTGATAAGTTACAAAATCTAGGAAGCTGCTGGAGATCAAAGGAATTAAGCCATTGATCATCAAGAAGGAAAAAGGAAAATCCCAAGTACTCAGGAGTATCTACTGCCAGTAAAATAACAGCACAAAAAAATGGACGGGAAAAACATCACTAACCACCTAGGGATAAGGAGAAGAAAACAATTGTCAGCACTAGGGATTTATAAAGAACAAATTGTTCTGGAGAAAACTGATTACTTTTTTTAATAGAATTATAAAATTAGTGGATGAAGGGAACACGATGGATTTGATACATTTGGATTTTAGTAAAGATTTGATACATAAAATTAATTCAAATTGGCTTGGCTACACCACCACATCGAATGAAAAAATGGCTGGAGACCAACAAATAAAGGATAATGATGCATAAAAAAAGTATTGTGTTGGAAGGAGAGGTCTCCCTCCCAGAGATCAACAGTTAGCTCTGTCCTATTTAATACCTGTTGACGTGACACCTTCTGCCTGGAAATAACTCAAGAGAGTGAACATGAGAGATACACCAGCTGAAAAATAAATTGGGATCCCAGGATAAATTCAAGTATTATCCTAACCACAGTATCCAATTATGAGGAGGTCCCTAGAAAACAGCAGAGGAGAATCACTGCAGCAGAAACCAATGAGATGGGAATCTACAGTGAAGAACAGCAGAAAAATAACTGGAGCATTTGAGTAGAACTGCAATTCATCCCATTACAGAAGGACCACAAGGCTTCTGCAGTATCTGTGTCCCACATACACTGTCAACAAGGTCCCAGGCAGGTTTTGGTGGTATAGCTGGCAGAGCACCTCCTGGAGTCTCCTCTATTGCATGTTGGAGACAACACTGCAGTAAGAGATCTTTCTCCCCAGGAACAACCAGTGCAGACACTCACATTGAAGTTAGCCTGACTTGGAAGCAGGGCTTTAAATAGAACCTCATTAATTTTATTAAATGTAACACCAGGAAAGAAAATGGCAGTAAAGCCAATTAAATGCATTAATAGCAGACATGAATCCCTGTTTTCCTAATGTTTTCCCTTTCTCTATCTCTCACAATCCATTTCCAATTTCAGATAATCATAACTTTATCTTACCACCCATCCACAGGTGTATGTGGGTGTCCCAATAGCTTTGGAACACGTGGGCCAATTTCAGACAACTTTGCAAAGGGCAGATAATGCATTTCTGTATGTTTTGTTACATTAAGGGTCTGACAAAAGAAAGAAATCCAATGACCGCCCTCATTGAGGTGTGAGCACACCCTCTGTTAGGCTACAGAGAATCCACAGATAATGCTATCTTGAGAGACATCCACAAGGAAAACCACGTTTCCCTGGCTTGTTCCTCTGCTCATGAAACTTCTCCTTTTCTCTGACCTTTTTCTTCATGAAAATCACTGCCTAATGCTTCTGTTCCCCTTCTGTTTTGCCTTTTTCTCTATTCTACATCAGTGGAGATGTTATAATTAGCATTAGGATCTCTGTAATGCTCATAGCTCTCCTAAATGCATGTGCACACCGTGCACACTGTGGCAGTTAATAGCATTGTGAGAAACCTTCATTTGTAGTGTTCTGGTTTTAAATTCTCAATCTTTAACACTGCATTAAAGTACTTTAAAAAAATTAATTCTATGAATAGTTCTTACAGGTCTTTTAAAAAAAGATTAAAATGTCTGGTACTGCACTGTAATTTATTATTATTTAAATTACTAATGCCTGTCAGTTGCTTAGGCACTTGCATTTTTATTTATTTTTTTAAAGCCACATGTATTTAATGAAACAAGGCAGATGGCAAGCAGTGGAAGGGCCACTGGACTGTGGCTAAGAAGTCACAGGGTTTGAGCTGTGGTTCCTGTAAAACCTCTAAAAATGTTTTTATGTCTTGGTGTCTCCTTTTCTTCTCCTACACTTTTATTGCTTCATTTGCTCAGGAGCTCTTGAGGACAGAGACCTTCACCTAATTGTGTGTTTCTATGAGTCAGAGAAGAACAAAGTTTTGATACTTGCTGAGGTCACCATGCCTTAAATGACCACTGTTAACACAACTGATAACTCAAACTGCTGAAGAGATGTGCTCCAAATACCACTGCAGCCCACAGAACACAGAATTGTACCATACAATTAGTAAGCAGTACATTAATGCCAGAAGGTCTTAGTGAAGGACAAGAAGCCAAGTCACCCTTTCCCTCCATCTGCATGTTTTTCATGTCTTCACAAAATTCTCAAGTGCTGCTGATCTGTATGAAGGATGTTCCTCACCAGAACGTTCTCTTCAAAAGGACACAATACCACTACTTTTTATACTCAGCCAATGCTTATCTGCATTTGGAAGTCAGAAATTTAGCATGATATTATTTACACAGCAAGATGACAGTGCATAAAATAGAGGTGTACAAACAAGGACACTAACACTTCCTTGGACAAAGAAACTGAGATAAAGTGGCCAGCATGCCTTCTTGGAGACCTCTCCTGGTGTCTGCCACTGAGGTCTCTCAAGGGAGGTTTGACATGGAAAGCGTTACCAGGGAGCTCACTCAACTCTTGATCTTCCAGAGCATAAAAATGGAGGTGGTTATGCTGGTCTTTATTTTTCTACCACTGATCTGGGACTCCTCCTTAGACCAAGACTGAAGCATCTGGAAGGCAAGGTAAGCGGCCACCCAGTGTAACAGGCAGTAACAACAGTAGTTCTTCTTCTTCAGCGAAGTGCTACAGATCTGTTCTGCTGCGACACTTGAAAGCAGTGGTGATGTGATCTGATCATCCACTGGAGAGCCTCAGGTCATGTGGAGTAAGTGCATTCAGATGTTTCTGTTTCTTTCTGCTTGTGAGGCAGCACAAAAGCTGCCAGCTCACTGGGGTAAGGCAGGAGCAACACAGCTTTTTGTCTTTCCTCTCTGGGTTTCAGTAAGAGGATTACATATCTCCTCCTTCTAGGATAAACCTCTTTTCAGGGAAGATACTTCTCCAGCCCTCTTTGGAGATCAGTCCCTGCATCAAGACTCCTAAGATTCAAGCCATCACAGTGGCCAGTAGGAAACGGACCCCAGTTAAGATGGAGAGACTTTTATAGCTCTGCAGGACTAGGACATAATATATGTGCTGCACAGGGAAAGGGTCCTTGCTGGGTTCACAGATATCAGACAGAAAAATAAGGAGGCACAAGCACAGAGCAGAGTTCAAACTCCATCCAGGATGATGAGACTGTTGTTGGAGCCTTGGAAAGACACAGCTAACCCTCTTGCTGGAACAGCTTCACCACCAGGAAAAAATAACCCAAGAAAGAAAAGAGCAGACCTCTTGTAACTTTAACATTTGATCAAATATGACTGAGAACAGTATCCAAGCATGCATGAGTACATGCAACGCGTACATTGTTAAAACAGAGAAAGTAAATTGAAAGTTTTAAGACATACATGTTTTACTACATATAGCCCAAAGACACTGATTAACTAAGGACCTTTAGAAGGACTGTAACATCCAAATCATGCCTGATCAGTCATACATTCCCATAACTTTGGAAACACCAACCAGCAACTACTTCTTCAAGTTACTACATTACTTTACAGAAACATCTGTACATTAAACTGAAAGTCTGTGTGACATGTAAATAAAACTTTTCACTTCCATTGACCCTCCTCAGCACACACCGCTCCCTTCTGCTGAGGTTATCTCAGCCTCTGTGGCACCGTGGAACTGCTCTGGCTCCTGTTATGTCTTCCACTTCTCAACTCTAACTGTAGCAGGTTTAGGCTAATGGCATGGAAGTGAATGTATTTTCTTTAGCGTTTCCTGTGGCTTCTTTGGTCATGATCCTCACTTGCCTTAGCCCATGTGAATCATTCCAATTTTGCCTAGCTGCCTGTCCATGGCAAAAGAAATATCCTGATACGTACGTACATCTTGCTTCTAACCTCAGACCTTAAGAATCCCACAATCAGCGGAGAGACAGCTAGACTGATGCATGTCCATGGCAGCTCTCACCTTTTCATCTTTCCCATTCCTGGCTACACCAAGAGCTACGATGATCACAACAACTCACAGGAGATATACTCCTTGGAGGCCCTGGTAGCTTCTCAGGTCTCTCCCTGCTACCCACTTCCCACCTTCACAGGGTAGAGTATGACATTTTGCACTCTATGTTAAAGTGCACTAGGGAGAAGGGGTTGCTGGAGCCGGACCTGCTGCTGCTGCAGTGCTATAAACCTTTCCCTCTCTATGCTGACCATTGTAATGGTTCTTGCGCACTTTTGGATGGCTGATGGATGCATCATGCGCAAACCCCCTTCCCCTCACGCACACAGCGTTTGCCTGGCTTGCCCAGCAAGATGGTTGGGTTTTGGAAGCACCAGGTGCAGCTGCTGGGACCGCTGGTTGGAGAAACATTTGCCTCCTGAGCCCGTTAATTAGCACAGTAACGGTAACTGTGCTCCATTAGCCAACCCATGTGGTTGAGTCCCCTCCCTGTCCACCAACCTTGCCCTTAATGAGAGCTGGAAGGGGGACACTCACAAAACACTGCCTCAGAATAATATTCGGCTTTGTCCATGCCGGTAACAAGAGCTGACAGGATCACTACGTCCATTTCTCTTCTAATTAGCACACTTCCAGCTCGGCCTGAGCCAGCAGCCAGAGAAAAGCGATCGGACAACCGTACCGAATCACAAACACAAAGAGGCCCATTCCCCATAATTAGGTGAGACAATCCCTCAGTCTTTTCTCGGCTGGAGCTTGCCGGTAAGACTCTCGCTGTTTTGGTAAGTCCCAGCAACACAAGTTACACGTCTCCCCAGGACACTAATAAGCCCCTAATTGTCTTCCGCTTCACACGGCTCGTACCATAGGTCTGACTTGGGGGAATTCTTCTAACGAGCGGCACTCAGCGCTCCCTACGCCACAGACGGATGGGGAGCCGCCTCTCGGGCACCAGGAGGAGAAGAGGGACACGGAGAAACAGCCAGAAAAGCAGCCTAGGCACTGGGTCCCAGTTACGTGGCACGGAGGTGGTGGCTGGGCAGAAGCCACACGTTGCTGAGAACGCAGACCCTCTCTACTATCCCTCCATCACCACTGTCCATTGGGATGGTGGAAAGCCAAGTTCAGCTTTCTGGCCTGCCTTCTCCTTTCTCATCTCCAGCAGTACTCAAGTATCCACACTTTCACACAGCAATGCTCCATCAAAACCAAACATCTGATTGCAAAGATTTGCCTTCAGTCTCTGCTAAGGCTCACTGAGGGCTGTCCTTAGAGAGATACAGCACCTGGCATGTGCTTTTCTCCAGTGAGGGCATGCCATGGTTCTGCCTCAGAGTTCAGGCTGAGATGAAGCATGGGAGTAAACAAGCCCCTGTCAGCTCCCACGCAAGGGAACACGTGCTGGGTCTCACAGGACAGGTTTCTAAAGACACCCACAGAATGATTAAAAACATGAGAACTTCCAGAAGTGGTGAGGTGGGTAGAAGACCCCAGCTCAAACTTCCTGATCAAAATAAGGCAAAGTATGACACATACTCCTTCTAACTTTCAATCCAACGCTTTCTTGAGAAACCATCTTCAGACAAATGTTTTTCAGCAAAACATTTTCTCTAATTTTTGGCAGGCTCATTTTGAGCAAAATCTCTCAGCTGATCCTGTTAAGGATACTCAGGGCCTGCATATCCCTTTGCCTCCTGTGCAGCTGATTACAAACCAATCCCTCCTGTAAATCAGGCCAATGGGCCTCACCAGAAATGCTTCATCCCCCAGTTTTACATGTGCTATTCAGCTTCAGTGTGCTAAGCAGGGGAAGAAACCCAAAACAGGGTGACAAACTGATCCATGCAGAGTACCAGAGAAAGACAGGTGGCAGTGATTACCTTGAAAGGCAATTTAGGGTAACCAATATACATATATAAAAACAAATGGATTTAAAATAGCTACAACTAGTAAGTTACTTTAATACAGGGAGCATAAAACAAAACAACGGCCACAGAAGCAGGCAGCCTGAGTATCCATGCCCACTTGGGTCACTGTTGGTCTCTTACCCCTCATTTTCCTGTATCTGATGAGCCCTTTTCCTACCTTTTTGTACATAACCTGCTGTGGCTTGGCTATTGTAGGAAGCGGAAGACGGCAAATGGCAAATTTCTGATACTTCAGAATTAGCTTTGAAACTCTGTGATTATAAGGAAAGTTGTCAGATGTGCCTGGTATTTTTGGGAGGGAAATATTCCCTAGCATCCAAGTGTCTGCAAGCACAAAATATAATTACCCTATATTATCACGCCTACTCATCAGCCATTGGCCACAGAGCCAGCCTTTCAAGTGATACAGAACCAAGTCAAGTACTTTGTCCCCTCAGAGATCTGGTCAATAAATAAGGTGCAAGGTCATTCTTATTACCCATTTTTTCTACTAGCAATTAAGTAAGGGCTTTCAAGCTCAGCCCTCTTCCTCTTCTCTCTTCCTTACTGAGGTGTCTATAACAGAGACAGGCAAGTAGTGTTCTGGCTTCACTGGTCACTGATCTGTATTATAGGAAACAGCAGGCAAGCTAGAGGTCAACCACACAAACGCAACAAGAAAACGCCTATTCCATACACGCATCAGCTGCCTGGAGTCAGTCATCCTCCTCGAAGGGGCATGACAAAAAAGGTCAAGTCTAAAAACTGGCAATTTCAGCGGATGATGAAGTAAAAATGTGAAGAGATCCAGCCATCCTGAAAATCTAGCACAACCTAAATTAACTGGCACTACTGCACATGTTGTAGGCAGAATGTGAATTACACTCTTCAGAAACTACAACAACCCGTACTCCTCTGGCACTTGAATATCTTTATGTGGACTTAAAATGATTTGCCTCAACTGATTTCAGGGTTTTGTATTTCACATCCTTCTGAATGACACTCAAAGAACGGATGAAGGACTGGCCTGCAGAGATAACATGTCTCTAGAATAGCTTTGATTCCAAGAATCACAGTATCACATGAAAACAACAGGATCCAATCTTTTCCTTTTACCTTGTCTTCCTTTTACCCTCTTTTTTTCTCTTTTTAAAAATACCAAGGTTCATCTCTTACCAGGGCATTGAATATTTGGATGTATGTTGGAATGTGCACATAGGAAGTATGGGTTCTGATATTTCTGTGGTGAGACATTTTTACTATAGTGATTACAGAAATGTATTTACAACATTTACATTTGTTGATTCAGTTCAGTTTGTTGGTCCATGGGAAGTTTCTGTCCAACTGTGATTTTGCTGAAGATAAAGAGAGGATCTTCTGGGAAATTTTCTTTCAATGAAGTATCTTCTTCTTCTTCTGCAGACAGTTTATTTAATTACTTTAAAAAGTATCAATATGGAATAGTATATCAAAACGGGGGTTGAACATTAAGGAGTAAGGATTATTTTCATGTTAAATTAACTTTGCATGTCACATTCAGATAGCTCACTCAAAAATTTCATGTGTTTACCTGCCAGGAGTCACCTTTTTCTTTTAATTGTGTATGTCTGAAAATTGACATTAGCTAAGAAGCATTGCAGAAATGTTTATCCAGTGTTACTGAATTTGTGGTAGGAGTCCAGGATTTCAGACCATATTACAAAAAGTAATTTATCTTTTTTACATACTGCGCAGGTTGATGACGAAATGGCCCACCATCACTTCCTCAATATGAAGTGGTCAGCATAACATGGATTTAGCCCATGATGATGTGGGAGAAAACAGCAGAGGAACAAAATATAAGCTGTAAATAGGACTTACACGCCTCCACAGTATGCTCACACTCTCAATACTCAGACAGGCTGTAACAGAAGACAGACAATTGAACACTGCGAACACAAAGAAGGTGAACATAACCATGGAACCAAAAACACACCAGGAGCTGAAAAATTATGAGTAGTGCACAGAAGAAAAAACCCTAAACAGCAGTTTCTGACAATAAAAGAAAAGAAAGGTTCAAACGAAAATTATGAGGTAAGCGGGTTTAAAACAAAAATGTCTTCCTCCCTGTTTTTTTTTAAAAAACTTCTATTTGTATAACTGAATTATGAAACTTGCTGTCCAGGGGCATTTTAGAGGATAGAATTACAGACAAACTAGGACCAAGAAAAGATTATGGAAGGCAGGGTCTACTGCAGACCAGAGTCAACGAAAACAAATTACTGGATGCTGGGTAACTTACCCTAAAGCAAAACCACTCTAAGCCTTTTGTTTATATCCTTCCCTATGAGTTTACAACTGTTTATAATCAAAGAGAAGATTACAGATAAGATGGGCCTGTGATTTGTCTTGTAATAGCACCTGACATTTTTATGTAACCTAAACATCAGAAAGATAAACCAGAATACGTTCAAACATTACCTCCAAGTTGGATTACTTTTCACTAATCTGTTATTTCTAGGAGACTTGTTGGTAGAAATAGGAAGCAAAGTTGAGAACTGTGGTTATAGAATTGTCCCAAAATTGTTAATTTTGTAATGGCAAAACACTGAGTTAAATGGAATATTAGTCTCTTCAATTGGCAGCACAACTAGACTTTTATTTTTATAATGATTAAGGACAGCCTATTTCCAAGTTATTTCTCCTCTCACATGGGAATGCAGCCTGGGAAATTACAAGTTTCGAAAAGCCTTTATGCTAAAAATAACATTTCTAAATGGAGAAAAAACCTTGCTCTGCATCCTAAGTTTCAATATTATGTTTCTAACCTAGAAAGGACATACTTACTGATGCTTAAAATGTTTTCTAGGAAAAGGAAAGAGGATAAAACGGAAAAAATATTCTCTTAAATAAAATAAAAAGTCTGAACATGTTCCTTACCTCTTCTCAGGAGTGAACATGCAGAATGCAGAAGCGCAATAACAGAAGGAAAAGACTACTGTAAGATGAGTAAAGCCCAAAACTGTGTGCTGAAAGAGACGAGGTCACAAAAAATTCTGTCTAAAAAGGCAAATATATGCTGAAGTTGTTTTTTTTTAACTAATTACAGATACCACAAAATTTTATTTTCAGGAGTGTTAGGATTCTATATAAACACACCATCCTTGCAATGTGGCTAACAACTCTGTCATCCCTTATTGAGTTCTCACTGAAAAATATTACCACCTTTCAACTTTCTAACTTTCTTTGGTTTTCAGCTCTGTAAGAAGCAGAGAATTGCAGCAGACAGACAAAGCTGCTTCTCTGTCTCCTGTCCAAAGTTTCTGTAGAGGTATTTTCCTTCAAGATACAATAATACCTCTTATTCTTTGTGGTCAGTAGGTCTCAATTTCACTAGAGAACTGTTTAGTGGTGAGAGGAGCTCCTGGTACACCGAAGGTCTGGAGCTCTTCTTTGGAGTACCAGATATGCTTCTCTGAAGGGAGTAACTGGAATCTAATGAACAGGCCTAGACTCAGTGTCTGCACTAGAAGCATATGCTCCCAGTGAGCCAGTGCCATCGGTCAATCCACACCCCAAAGCTGCTCAAATCATTTGGCATAGAAGTGACACATAGGAAATCAATGCATCTAAGACAAAAGACAAACAAAAGGCTCAATGCCTCATCATGTGCACTGGCCAGCATCATAAAGATCTGCTGTGTAACTCAAAGAGGTGCTGCCACTCAGAGAAATAAGGACACTATGGCTGTTCACTCCAAATAGCTGATTAAAACAGGTAACTTTGCCACAGCATGCCTGGGCCGAGTCCTCCCACTGGACAACTTATGGTCAGATGAAGTCCAAATTCCAACACAACCAACTGCAGTTCTTGTGACCTGTGTATGCAGTACGTCTGCCCCACAAAGAGATGAGCTGTGGAAGTAAAAAGAGATGTTTGCTTCTGAGGGTCTAGAGCAAGAGCTTTGTACTTCTTAGAAATTCCAGGGTTCATCTGGATCCGCAGAATGTAAAACAATTTAGCTGGGGTATCTTTGTCCAAGCTCCAGATGTGGCAGCTACTTTTTGGGTTTCTCTAGGATGTTTAGGAATTTCCCTCGAGTCATTTCTCTAGCTGAAAGCACAAGGGAGGAAAAAGAGATTAATATTTTTTAAAAAGACAAGAAACCCAAACAATTGTATAATTGACAGATTTTAACCATAGGGTTTATTTATTTATTTATATGAAGTGGAAAATCATTAAAATTGCATTCCAGCTTGAATTCCTGACATCCTAGATATGCAGGCAGGGCCTGGAATCTTCTAAACTCAGCAATAATTCCCACAAGCTGTCTCATTACATATAATCTATGCTTTCTATTCCTCCTGCATTATGATCTCACAGCATCTTCTTTCCTCTGTACTATCCATCTACGAATGGTGTAATCCAGATCTCCATCACTCTATCTCAGAGCAATTGTTCCTGGATGTTATAATCCATCAGAGATTACAGAACTCTCTCTTTCTCCATTTCAGGATTATTGGTCCCTGGATGCTATGATCTTCAACAGAAATTAGACAGCATTTTCTCTCTCTCAGCACTGTTAGTCCCTGGATGCTGTAATATAATGGGGTTTATATTCCTTCAATGTAGTTCATCTATGGAAGGTGTAATAAAGTAAAGTTTATAGAGCTTTGGTCTTCTCTCTCTCTCTGCATTGTCAGTCCTTCGATGTTTAATACAGCAAGGCAAGGTTTATATGTCTCTTTCTCACTCTTGGCACCATCAATCTCTGGTAGTTGTATTACAGCAGGGTTTACACAGCCACTTTTCTGCATGAGACATTTCTGACTTGTGAGTCCATAAGCTCACATGCTGGCAAAGCAGCTCTTATACTATCTTTGTCTTGCAATAACAATGCAATGCATTAAAGACAACATAATAAGCAACCGAGTCCTGCAGAAAGACAATCTTCTGGCCAGTGCTTCCCTTCATTTCTTTTAAGTAAAATTGTGAGCTTTGTGCTGGACTGATAGGTATCAAAACATGGAGGTTTTTATTCACAGGACTGATGAAAGCATGCATGTTTCCCACACTTGTCCTAAAGAGACTCTGGAAGGAGATGGGAATTCATTTTTATCCATTCAATTCCTGACCTCTCTACTGAAAAGAACAACAGAAATGATAATCAGCATAAAAACTGAAGGTGAGTTTGTTGCTGATGTTGGGTTTTCTTTTGACATTACTGGTTATCTCTTAGGGCAGAATTAAAATGTAATACAAACATTCAGCTTAAAATACTCAGTATGCACCCTCAGGTAAAGACATCTTGTTATCCTTTACCTAAAGGTTAGAATTTGTGCCTTAAAGCCTCCTCTTTAAATTATTACATTCTAATTTGTCTACCAAAAATTGTACCACAAGGTATTGCCACAAGGTATTCTTTTTGAAAAGATCCCTGTAAAACAATTAGTGGCATTATGAACTGTCTCGTACATATTGATATGCATAGGCTGCCAAGTCCACTGCCTTGAGTGGAACATGCTTCAGACTGACTGCAGACTCAAGCAGATCACTGCATTATTCACTTGGTTCCTGCCTCCAGCTGTGAATTATATCATCTGGGATCCATTCCCAACTCTGCTTCTGATTCACAGCATGAACTACTACAAAAGTCCTCATTTGTACCTCTACTTCCCCATCCGTAAGACAGCTTGTATCTTTCAAGTGCTGCTGGAATGACACAGGTGCTGCAGGAGGGCAGTGTGGATTGTTATTTTGTCAGGAACTGAGTCTTTATGCACAAAGAACATGATTAAATACAAGTTTTTAAACATTTCAGCTACAAATAGATTTTCAGCTTTCATTCTTTGACACCTCCCTGCCTTGCACCACCAACACTGCATGGTTTTAAAACACTCTTAATGGAGCTAGCACAAAGCCGAACTGTAGCTGATAGAGTGGAAAGTTTTCCAGAGTGCAAGTCCCATATAGGAGATATACGAATGCATGACAATTCTGTTCCCCCAAAGAAGGCTGCACCCTATAAATCAGGTGGAGAGCATAGACTCCTTCTGTGCGCTGAGTGAAATTACTGTGGGTTGGGGGTTGCTCCAGAGCACGTGCCCTCCTGTTCACTTGTCATCGGAGATGTTAACATTTTTGATTAATTCACAGACCTCTCATTTTATTCTTCATTCCTTTATCCTTGCTATCCTGTTCTGCTGCAGCTTAAAGATTCTTACCGACCTGCTACAATAATCACCGCCCGCTTCCCCCCCCAACCTGGTGAAATTGTTTAGTGATGCCAACCGCGCTTTTAATTTGCAAGACATCAGACACAGAGGTAATTTATACCAACATCTGTTCATTTCTGACTTCTGAAACAAACTCGCACATGCTGCTACAAAATCCCATTAGGAGCAGGAGACAGCCTTCTGCTACTCTGTATTCCTCTTCTCCTCACATACTCAGGTTTGCATGGGGGCTTTATTTTTAAAGATATGGTGCCAAACTGTAAGAAGGGACCTTACATCTTTGTATATGTATGAAAATGGCCAAGAAATAACATCCTCACATCACAAAAAATCGCAGCCAAACTAAGGGCAAGTTTCCACAAACATTAACAATCTTGCTCTCCCAGCCTCAGCTGCTTCTCTTGTCTGCCCAAGAACTACAAATCAATGTATTTGTGGTAAACACAGGCCAAATACATATTGCATGGTACTGTGTTCAAACGTCTTGGCCGTTCCTTCCCCTTTGCTCCTCTTTAATCTGTTCTGGAGTATGATTTGAGCTTGGGTTTTGCACAGAAAATCCTCTAATATTAAACTGACACCTCTGCTCAGTATTGCTTCTGATAAATGGGAATACCATTTCCAATGAGGCTTTTTGGAGCTTGCTGGAGTGAGGGAAGAGCTTGTGAGTGAAGAAACCATCACCCACATTCTAAATACAATTGCAGTCTAAAAGAGATGGTAAAACCTGCCTTAAGCAACTACCCAAGGGATCAGCAGAAGTCACCTGCGCAGTAGATAGAGGTGGGTTTTTTAATTAAAAGGTTGGATAAAACTGTAGTGAAAGCTTAGAGATTCTTTTCTTTAAAATGGTTGCTTAAACCACGGGCTTGAATGCAGGTTTTCATTGTACCAGCAAATAGACACTACAGAGGCTGTGCAGCATGAAACAGAAACATGAATCTCCATGTCAAGCCACGATTTACAACCTTGCCTATGCTGTGCATCTACTACAATAGAAAAATCAACAATTGATAAGATCGCAATAGCTTGGATACAAATTACTCTCACCTAGAAGGGAGGAGGAAGAGGATACTGAAGACCATAATAAAAAACACCTTGAGATGTTATCAGCACTAGTTACAAGGGAAGATGAGTGCTTCAATAGACCCTTTCAGAGAAATGTATTGAAAAATGGTATCAGGCTATTATAATTAACAGAGCATGCTGTACTGTACGAATTAAGCTTGCTGCCTGGCACAATCTGCCAAGCAGATCTCAAGAACAGGTATTGGGTAGGAAAGGTCAGGGTTGAAAGGAGAAGGGGAGATTTCTTCTTGATAGAGGAACAGAATAAGGTTTAATATAATCTCCTCTTTAGAACTTCAATCCCTCAATCCTGCATTTAGCCTTGTTGCCTGGGGCTCCCTTTCTTCTACAATTGTCCCCAAGCTGCCTCTCTGCAGTAAATTTTGTGGTTGCTGGTTGAAAAGATTCAGTAGTACAGATTGATTTCCTACAAGTGAGGAGATGAGGGATTACCAAAAGCAGTCCTGGTTAACAAGATTGGGTGCAGAATCTCCTGCTAGAGCAGCCTACTCTGCCAGTGGTTTGCATCCTTTCACTATGACATATGGGTTTCATTACACAAAGATTTTCCTGATTTTAACTTGGAGGCGATTACATTGGAAACTCAGAGCTATCTTTACATCTGTAGTAATTTAAAGGTTAAGTAACTTTTAATCAAATGACAAAGACTCATAATGTTTTTTTCCCAGATTGAAAATGAAAACTGCTGTTCCAGATATTCCTTCCAGTGACAATTTAATTAGAAAAAAACACTGCACTGGAGATTGGGGTCCAGCCTGATCGCTCCCCGTAAAAAGCCTTCTCACACATACGACAGCACAGGACATACGATGTCATAAGGTCTGGACAGCCAGGAAATAATGGAAGGATTTACTGCTATAAAATCAGCAATGAAAACAGTAATTTACACTTATATAAGCAACTTTCATCCAGGAGAATCCCTAAGCAACACATATATGTACACAGTTATCAAACATAGTATTCACTTAAATGCAGAAGTGCAACACACTTGGTGATATAGTTTATGTAAAAGATATATGTGACAAACTATTTATCACACATTTATTATGATCATTATATCTTCTGCTGCTTGCTACTTCTGGGCTCATCTAAAAGTCTCAAAGCCTGTGAGCATCTTCAAATCAGATATTTTAAAATTATGTCATCTGCTAAAGAAGCACTTCTCTGCCTCTCCTCCAGATGTACAACTTATAGGACAAATTTAACTGTGCTCCTCCTCTGACCTGAAAATGTAATGTAGTTGTATTGAAATCTAAAGGCCTTCAAAAGAACTTGAAGTACAATTAATGCTCTATGAACAGAACATGTTTAGAGCCCTGAAATGTCCTATAGTATCACACTTTGAATGCCACATTCTTGACTACAAAAAGGTTATTTCAGGCACTGTCATACTTCATTAGCTTATCAGTTATTCTTCCCATTCAGTGTTATTTAATGTAACTAAGGTACTAGCTTCTCAACATGGAAGGATTCCTTTAAAGTACTAATCACACACTCTCAAACTACTGCTGTGTTTTAGGACTATAGAGAGAACAAAGTTAAAAAGATTTATTTCTGAAGAACTATCAGTGGAAGCAACCAGGTCAGCGCAAAGAACACGGATTGCAGAGAGATGGCAGAACCCTACTCTGGTTTTTAACCCGTCTATCAAAAGTGCCTTATTGCATCAGAAACTATCTCTTTTGTCCTGGGACACAATGTTATGATAAGAAGACAAAACCATTCTTTTTCCTCATTGGCAGGACAATGAAAAATGCCTAGTGGAATCTGCCAGTGAGTAACTGTGGGAATCTTGCTTGACAGGATTTGCAAAAGCCACATCTTTTGGCTGGGCTCAACCAGTACTGGATTTAGAAGGGAAATTAAAAAAATCAGTTGGCAGGGTAATGAAAGCAAAATGGCAATCTAAGCCCATCAAAAATATTTAAGATTGACATTATTGCTAAACAGCCCTCAAATTAAAAAAAAAAAAAGAGGCTTATTTCAGACAAGACCAACAGAATATTACTATATAGCCAACATAATCTGAACTTCAATCAGAGAAAGAGATCTGTACGGACCACTTTCTACCTTGAGATCAGACCTCCAGAAACCTACCACCACCCGTATGCCTGCTACCAGACCCCCAAAATCCTACCAACACCCTTACTCCGCTAACTGTGTGCTTACTTAACGTAATTGTCAAATGAACTGCTGCTTGATGGCTGTGGGTCTTCGACAAATACTTGTCAGTGAATGCTATACCAAGCCCACTTTCATAAAGAGCTGGAACTGCGGTCTCAGGAGAGCAGTAGTTAGCAAAAACAATGTCAGTCGCCTTTACTGAAGGTAGAACTGGGACACGCAGATACTCAGACCTGTGCTTCAGGAACAGTTACATTTACACTGAAGACCTGTGTAATCATCTAGCACTCCCCAAAACACATTTTTCAGGTAAGACAACAGAATCAGCATAAACCTCTAAGTGGAATAAGCTTGCATTAACATGGCATCTTTCAATAATCAATATCAAAGCACTTGCAAAGTTTATCAAGCTTCACAATATTCTTGAGACATACAGTGATTTAATTCCTATCTTATAGATGAGGTCACAGCCTCAGTAAGGAGTGATGTACAGATGTATACTAAAGGAGTCAGCAACCGTGCTAGAATCCAGGCTCTAAAAGATGAGATCTGTCAAGTCTTGCTGCAGCATTTTAAAATATTAACACCACCCTTTGCACAAAACATCACCGTCCTCCCCTTGGTGAATGAGACAGCAAAATCTGCCCTTACTTCAGCTGCAGTTCACTGTGTGGCAACCTTGTTTTGAAATGCCAAATAAGGTGGGGTCTTGCACAAATCCAGGCTGTGAACTTGAGCAGGTGAGGCACCTGGACCATTCCTCCCAGTGTGCTATGAAATCAATCATCTCTGACAGAGAAGTGGCAAAAAGATGAGACTGATCAAGTTTTAAACAGCTGAAACAGTTTAGTGAGTGTTAGCTAGAGCCTTAAGAACTGGAATCAAATACCTAATGCTTTCCTGAATCATGAAATCCTTACGTAACCTCTCTTCACCTTGTTTATCCCCACCCACAGCAGTGGTGTTTTATCATATACCTGATAAGAGATCTCAGAGATCATTCAGGATTATCCAGAATGGTGATAACAGATCTGCTGCAGATTAAAATATCCTCAGAAATGTTATTACTGCTATCAATAAATACTAAAATTTTATCAGCTCTACTCTTAATCTGATTTCCCTGCCTTGCAAGGCAGCACTATTCTGTTGCACTCAGCTGCAATGATGTTCACAGAACCCCGAATGCAAAAACTACAAACAGTATTCATTCACACAAAGATGAGCAAAGCCAGTCAATGAAAACACTCGAAGCAAGGGGCAATGACATCTCTGCCAATGCCCAGGCAGCTACTAAACTTGTGTTGTAGGTCATGGATATTAAGATGTACAGATATTTTGCCCTGAGAGACCCCCATATTAAAGGAAACCCTTCAAGTACTTCCCATTTCTACAAGCAGCCTGCAGCCAACAGCCTGTGGGGCCAAAGACCTGATCCCTTTGACCCCTAAATCAGGGAAAGAGTTACATCTCCTCTCTGCGAAGCCAATGAAAACCTCTCTTGATTATAATTTAGATAAGAGCCACTGGATTGAATAATAATGTCTGAAACTCCCCTGGCTGTTTCACCTTGAGACGTCCATCACTGGGTTAAACATGATGCTAATTGCATTTGGATTGATTAATTTCTCTCACTCCTGTCTATTCGAATAATGCTTAACAAAATAATCACAGCACTCAGAGCCAAATCTTCTCCGTCAAAGGAATGAAGCCATCAGAACCAGCAGAGATGAAAGAAATGAAGATGACCCGTAATTACTGCTACGGTGATATCATTACCATATTATAGAAAATGAGTGTACGTGGGGGGAGTGAGGGCTGCGATTATTATTTATTTTTTAATGGAACCTCACATCACAAGAATACAGATCTGACACAGTGGGGCATACAGAAATATCGAATTTACAAAGTATTGTGCATTAAATTGCAAAATACAGCGAACACTGGACTCTAGATGCAGAGTGTCTTGTACTGTTAGCTGCTGTTTATCCACTCCACTATTTTTTCATTGCAATAATACTGTGTATATGACTAGCATAGAGATAAGATGCCTACCTTCCCAGAAAGATGCTCAAGTATCTGCAACAGAAGTCACCCATAAACCTGATGCTAAAGCCATTCTCTGTTAATATCATTATATCTTACTTTGAACACTAGCATTTAGATTTTTAAAACACAAGACCTAAATTGATGCTCAAAGTAAAGCTAGCATGCAAGAAATTTTTATTCTTTAATGCTGATTCCTATCCAAAGGCAGCTATAAATTCCACCACCAGCTGCAGTAGATTACTTTCAACTACTTATTATGCTGCTTCTGTAAAGATATCAAATGTATTAAGTCTGGAAGAATTTAAACTAGGATTCAAAAAAAAAAACCCAAAATAACAAACCAAAACAAAACCACAACCCTAACATCCAAAAGGAAGGCCTTCTGCTCCCTTTATTCTCCAAAATACACTCCCAAAGCCCCTCTCATTTGAGAAACAAATAGCTTGGCAATTGTGTAAGATCTTCAGACACCTGTGCACTGCAATTCTAATTGTGGTTTATACAGTTCACTTCTCTCAGTGCTGCTTATGTCTGCCCCCTAGTCTCAGACCAAAGACAAAAAAAATACACAGAACCAGCAGCTTAAAATATTTATTCTGGAATAAAGCCAAGGTCAAATACACAAAAAAATAAATTTCTCACACCAAAAATGTCAAGACCTAAGACCAGGCACAGACTCATGAAGCTAATTAAGCATAGAAAAATGATGCTCAAGTATTTTAGAAGGCTTAATGAAAGAAATTTAAGTCATGCTCCTAATATTAAAAGCAGTATGAAATGCATTTTTATATCAAAGTTGAGGATATCTTCAAGTAAAACTGAAAGGGACTTTACTAGTCTAAATTACCACTGGAACACCTACAGCTTGGGAGAACTCTGACCACCAAGTCCCACAGGCGTTGGAAGCAAATAGTGGGACAGAAATTTGGCACATTTTAACAAGAAGTATTCTAAAGGGTAGGTTTTTATCTGTTTGTACCTAAAGGAAAATAATCTCTTCCTGCCTTCTCAACCCCTACAGAGGACCAAGAGTTCTTGATGGTTTAGGTGTTCTCACCACAAAGAGGAATCTTCTTTATTGAGCAATATGGAGAAATGAGATCAAAACAGTTTGCTCAAGAAGTCTTGAGAGTAAAACACACGAAGAAGCTAGATGAGGAGGTCTGCACTGGACACACGCATACAGCCAGCTACAAAAGGTTTCTGGAGGTGACCTGACCCTTCTCAGAAGGCACACAGGCAGAAGCGCTGCCCAAGCTCCCAGAAAACACCAAGACATGGTGTCCCTGCCTGCACTAGGGAGCAGCTATTTACCAGTTGGGGGCAAAGTAACAGTTGAAAGTAACAGTTTTTTCAAGTCTTATCAGTGGCCAGGGCATGCAGGCCACAGCAAAATCTGAGCCCAGGAGCCAATAGGAATAAAGGGATTAAGAGTTATTAGGAGTAGAGAGAATTACATATTTACAGCACACTTACTGAAAAATAATCATGTAATGATTATGTAAGTCCCTATACTCCTTTTGGCTAATAATGTTGGGATACAAGCTGTATAGTTATGCAAGCCAAGGCACACAAATCCAATCAGAAGACATCAATGTTTATGAGGAGGCTTGCAGCTCTGGTTCAAGAATGGCAACCGCTTCAATGACCTCCAAAAGGCAGGAACAAGCCCGTCGGTAGATTAGCTAATGGTGTGAGCTGTGAAGCAGAAGTGAATTTTTAAATTTAACGTCTGTCAACAAGCTTCATGGGAAGAGATATCTGAATGAAACTATGGTAGTCTGTATGTATTTGTCCAGAGGTATGCCTTTACTTTAAAAAGTAGACTAAATTTTTAAAATGTTTTCTAATCCCACAATTCCTTATTGAAATATCTTTTTCATGTAAACAACTGCAGCCCTTGACAGAGCAATGAGTTATCAATACTGAAATTCTCTATGAAAAAGATTGTTTTTTATGACTGAACAATATTATTTGATTTACAGATCAGGTAAACCAACATTCCTTTTGCCATTAGTACATCAACAGAACACATGGAATCACACAGAGGACTTCCATAATTTCCAAAAATCCAAGTAAAAAGTCTGTATGAGCAAATACAAGTAAATGATTGAAATGTCAGTGTTCCAAGGCCAAAGCCTCACTCTTAATTAAACCAGAATTATGAAAGACAAGTAATGTGCAGTTTGTGGGATGCAGAAGAAAACCACACCATTTAATTCTTTCCTCCACATTAATCAAAGGCACTTTCTTCAATGAATACCCTTATCTTTATCCTCATGCTCCCCAGTATATTCACTGCCTGCTTTACTCCAGCTCCTTTTCAGTTATTCTACTGACCAGTTGTATACTCTCTGCCCACCGTGATCCTCTTCCTCTGGTAATAATACCCTGAGCCAAGGAACATGTGAAAGTTTGAACGCAGGGAATTCAAAATCATCTTTACCAACTCCAAGCTGGCTACAAGACATCTAAGGATAGACACCCATTTAGAAATGTTACAGGTTTTACAGCAACCAAATGCTGCTAGAATCAATTTCAAATTAATAGAGAAAAAAGTACATTTCGTTATTCAGAGAAACTATCATTAGTTTCAAACTGATATATTTGACAAAGTTGTAATACCACTCAGGGCTGTATGGATGATGATAAAATATAAACTATGCTACAATTATTAAAATTTAGTCATTAATGAGCTCAAAGGCAACTAGGCAAGGCCCAGCTATAAAAAGAGATGTAAAAGATGCACCCAAAAATAAACCTTCCCAGACCCATGAAGAAAGAGAAGAACATTCTTTATGAACATCCTATTTCTAGTTCCCATGGGTTTTGAAGAAAAGCTTAAAGACATTATGCAAATACAAGAAACATAGATGTATCAGAGACTGCAGCTATCTCCTGAGAGCAGCAGTCAGAAGAAACTCCTGTTTCTTGAAATCCAGAAATAAAACATACTAGTCAGCTGTCATTTCTTCTGAAAGCTGAATACAGTGCCATTGCTATTTTTTAATGAGCAGACTAGTGTTCTTCATGCATTACTGAAAACCAAGAACACAGGCACCTTGGCAAAGCAGAAGAAAAATCACCTACATGACAGCTCAGAAATAAAGCAGAAGGTGGCAACTGCCATGAGGAATCTCCATAGATTTAATGGCCAGTGAGATTGCCCTGAGAGTTGAAGGGCAGTGAAGAAATTTTAGAAGCCACAAGAACCCAGAAGGACTGCATGACCCAGTGACAATGGGACTATAAGATATAACTGGAAGTAGAATGGCACAGCAGTGTAGAAGAGGCATAAGGAAAAAGAAGTTATAAGGAAAAAGTGGTAAGAGTAGAAAAAAATTAATCTATGAGAACAGATCAAATCATAATATATACAGTACAACATCATATGAGGAAAATTGTACAGAATCAAAGAATCATTCAGGTTTGAAAGAACCTGAGGCAGGTCTCTAATCAGCCTTCTGTTCAGAACAGAAAGGCTGCTCAGGCCTTTAGCCAACGAAATCTTAAAAACCTCCATGAATGGGGACTGAACAACATCTCTCTCAGTAATCCTTCCAATACATGACCGCTCTGCACTAAAAAAGTTTTCTCTTGAATCCAGTCAGAAATCTTCTTCCTTAAGATTTATGACTGTTGTGTCTTGTCGTCCCACCAAGCAGCTCTGTGCAGAGCCTGACTTCAGTTTCTCCATAATCTCCTTGTAGGTACTAGTAGGCAGCTATCAGATCCCTGTGAAGTCATCTCTTCTCCTTGCTCAACAAGCTCCATTCCCTCAGCCTCTGCTCACAACCTAAGTTCCCTGATCACCCCAATTTACCAATGTGTTCCTCATGCTGGGGCATGGAGGACACCACTGAATGTGGCACAACAGATGCAGTCAAATGACTGCTGAGTAGAGATGGACAATCACCTCCCTTGATCTATGATTCTATCATGATTCTATCAGCACCAAATACTATCTCTCTGCTATATTGTTGTTCAACAATTTCCTAGCTTCTAGCCACTGCTTTGCTTCTTGTTCCAGGAAACCTGAGCACTTTAATCAACTGTCAGTGCACTTTCTGCCTTGAGGCAGAGGAGAAGCTGTTCTCTCTCCAAGTTTTATGTGCATACATTAGCAAACAAATTGTAAGCATATTTCTTAAATTAATATACTTTCTGTTTTCAGGTAAGCCAAGTACACGTGAAAATCTCGAGGCAACCCAGGCAACCCAACTATCTGTTGAAAACTGAATGACAGCTTGGTCTGCTACTGAGAAACATTCATCACCCAGCCCTTTTCTGTTGGGATTTGTGTTGAATGACGTTTTCTGCAGATTAACAATTAGTTTTTAGCATAAGAGTCCTGTGTCATCATCGTCATCTCCCCAGGAGAGAGAAACAGGCTGAGTGATTTTTAGATTATATGCTCTGATAAGACACAGGCTCCTGACTCCCTGTGTGCTTGTGCCATGCAGGCCACCTGCTCTGTGGAGCTGCCACTGGGGACAATCTCAAAAAGGTTTAATAATAAGGTTCTCTCCAGAGATGTAACTCAGATCATGCTCTGAATTCACATCCTATATCTGTGACTAAAACCTTGTATATAAAATCCTATCAGATGGGATCTAAGACTAGTTGCTAAAAATGAGTAATACAGTACATTGCAGAGATGTTATTTCCTATTAAGCAAGAATCTGTCAGGTCTGCAGTCATAAAAACCATAAATGAACACAGGGATTGATAAAGCAGGGCAGATCAGTGATCTACCCAATCAGGTATCCTGTCTGACTGCATCCAGTACCAGAAAAAAAAAAAAAGCAAGGAACCCCTTTATGAAAACATATGGAATAATCGTCTCTGAATGATTCCTCCTCTTCTTAAGTGCTTGTTTTATATCCTGAAGCAGTTGATATTTTCTACTTAATTTTATATTTTATTCTGCTATAACTAGAAACGTTTTCATCATTCATTTAATTGCCTGATTCCTTTTCAATAGCTGCTAAGCATTCGGACTGGAGGAAAAAAAACCAATACGCAGCGTGGCAGAAAGTTCCGCATCAAATCATTCATTGTGTAAAAGGCATGCCTTTTGCTACTTTTAATCTGACTGGCTTCCATTACTTTTTTCTGAATTGCCCCCCTCTTATTCTTTTCTTATTCTTTTCAGGGTTGGAAGTCAATAGGAATTTTCAATTTATCGTCTCAACTGTAGAGATGTAAAATAACAACTGTGCTACCTTTCAAAATCAGAGATTTTTTTTTTCACATTCTCATGGAGAAATCTCTTGATTTATAAGCAGCTCTCTGACAATGAATTTCTTGCTCTCTTAAAAATATTCCTCCTAAAAGACTACCTGAAGTGACAAGAGTATCTGAAGTTACAAAAGGTAGAATGAGACTTCCCTTCCTGGGAAAAGATTATGAAACCTTATGCAGAACGATGGTTTGTAAAGCGCAGAACATTATTAAAGTCAAGCAGAACAGGTGGGAAACAGCACAATAGTTCGCCGTGTCTTGGAGCTTCACTCAAGCTTGAAGACATTATGGTAGAGCAATCCACTCAACTTTGTCATGCTGGGGACTGCATTTCCACCCAGCTGTTCTGGACCACCTCAAGAACTCAGTAGGCTTGAGGGGTACATGTGAAACACGGTTAAACACTGTTACACTCATCAACTGCACACAGATTCCAATTACTTTGTGTAAATAAGTTCTCCAGCAAGTTCAGATAGATTTACCATGAGAATTCTGCTGAAGAGCAAGTTTCTAGTTTAGAAAAATCCTAAAATAAAACAAAATACATATCAGAACAACTTAGAATATCTATTCTTATCAGTCCAAGTATAAAGAGCTATCAAGTGAAGTTGGCTCAAACAAAGATGCTTGTCACCACCTTCTATCCAACTCAACTTATGCCAATTATTTTGAAACCTATTCTTTAGAAACCTACCAAAACAACAAAACTTTGTTAAAGAAAAGACTACATCAGTATAGGTTAACTAAAACTTTGATTACGAGTGCACACGCAGATCATAATTTGTTCACACTTACCTACTCAGAAGTAACAGCAAATTACTTCACAGCTTCTTGAAAAAAGATTCTGCTATTTACGCCCAAGATATAAAACATTTAAAGATATTGCGTCCCCCCAAGCAGCCTGCAATTTATACAGAAAGTGCAGGTCCAGAGAAGAGATTTTACTGTACTCTATCCATTCTGGTATTCTATAATACAAGAAAAAACAAGGCTGTGACTAATCACTGTCAAGTTTGAATTTCAAGTATGTCCGCTTCTGTTTCTGATAATAGGTCTGAATGATATTATTTTGGTGTCAGAAAACATTATCTGAAATACAAGAGCTGTGCAACTTACAGGTAAAGTTTTATTTGATGGATGCAATTATTGGCTGAGAATGACAGCATGCCCCACCAGACAGCACTTTAGCCTGCAAACTGAAACCTGGTTTCCATTCCTGACACAAGGCACTCCTGCTACGTGACTTCTCCGTCCCTCAGGTTCCTCTACACACAAGCTGGTATATACCTTTCTCTGTCAAGTTCCAAAAATCGAGGGAATAGAATTATTATGAAACAAGAATATTCTCTTTTAGTCTCATGAACAGTGTTTCAGATCCAAGGTTTAGATGTATGACAACTAAATTAAAGTTCCTCACTGAGGTGCCTAAATTGAAAACCTCATATACACCTACAGAAAGATACAAACATCTCCAAAACATCAGTTTAGCCTACTTAAGATCTGACTGCACGTACATCTTAGAGTGATTGCATTTCTGATTTGGAGAGTCCAGGTAGGTTCCAAAAGGTAACAGCCATAGAAAGTGGTCCTGAACATCAGGTGTATCTTTTAGTGGCATTTCCTACAGCTGCTTCTCAAGCAGTTGGTCAAGAGATACTTGAACACTCCTGCAGAAGAATGTTCTTATGTTATCAAAGCCCTTCAAGGACTATTCCAGAGTTTATTCCATACATATCTGCTGTTAGGCCATGTAATGGCAAAGCAGAGGAAGCCATCACATTCAACAAAGTGTGAACAAAAAGAAAAGAGCAGAGCTAGGGTGCTAGCTTCACAAATACCTTTCAACAAATACAGCCAGCTAGCAATGTTGAGGTACATCTTGGATAATTATTTTCATACGTGGAAATTCTTGTGGTTGATAAAGTACCCGTTCTGTTATGAGGGGTACAGACACAGGACAAGTTATTTCTGTCCTCAGTGACACAGCAATGGCTTGTAGTAATTGGCATTCTTGACAGACTGGAAGTATCTGTTCTCTTTCTGTTCCTGGATGCAGTATATATCAGATAAAGCACAAAAGTGAAGAGAAAAAAGTAATTTGATACAATACTGAGGTGTATTGAGAAATAAATGGAGATCTTCATTACATGAAAATGCTGAGACAATTTTTGCAAGTGGAACAAGATCTGTTAAGACTAAAGGATTCTGGAAAAAGCAGAAGATGATAAGAGCATGCATAAGAGCTATATGGATACACTGGAAAGGTTTTATTCCATAGGTGTTTTATGTAACAGGAAAATGGAAGAAGGTTTAGATTATAGCTTGGATGCCTGGACTTACTGGAGAGTCAAGCGTTATACTTGGTCACAAGGCTAAATGAGGGACAGAAAAGCAGCGCTGTTAACAGTCATCGTAAGAGGGATCACAGAATTTGTATTTTGTGTACATAAATTTTATTTCTTTCAAATTATTTGGCTGTCCAGGAGCGATAAAACACTTTACCTTGCATATGAGTACAGTAATGCTTGTACAGAAATGGCATTAAACAGCATATTTACTAAAAAGGAAAAGTAAAGATAAAAGAATATAGAAAAGACAGGAAACAAATTACTATAGAACTGAAGTTCTCTTCACGCATAGTAAAGATTTTTCACTTCTCAGCTTTGTTGCTACAGCCAATTACTATTTGAATCATTACACTACATCTAAATCCCACTGTCCTCATGATTTAATTAGAAGCTAGGTGACATCCACTCTAAATATTATCAACATCCACAATCTCTCCTCTTCCCAGTGACTCCCTTGTAGAGGACCTACAAACTCCTACTGTCACCAGCCTACAAGATGCCCTTCACCGGGACAGACAATGCAAAACTGTGCCCTTTCTGGGAATCCAGCAGCAGGTCTGAGCTAGTGAGTACCATGGGACTACTCAAAAGGATGAGTGCTAAACACCGCCTTTGGTGCTGAGCTTATTGAAAGATCACTGCTTATTTGCCCACATGATACAAATAGCATGATGACTGGCAGACAAGCAGATGAAAGGACAAATGATGCAAGTCAGGAAAAAGAAGACTATTAATAGGGTTTTTCCAAAATGGTGAAGGTTTAAAGGAATACTCTGAGATCCTGAAAATCGATTTTGTTGCAGGGTACAGCACACCAGCCTTAAATTCTTTTCTCAGTCCATGGATGTGTTAGCTTTTGTTTTACCCACTAGGCAGAGCACGCTCAAAATCCTCATTAGGAAGTGACCTGCAGCTATGTACCAGAAAACAGGGAAGAGCGCAGCCACTAGCATTGAAGATTCCAGTTTAGGCACTGCTTAGCAAGAAGAGAACAGCAAGTATATTTTCAATGCCATCTGCTGGATAAGCGGGCAACTCTAATAAACTGTTTTCCATTCATCATCAACATACACTATGAGTTCCCTCCTCTTCATACTTCACCTAAACAGACATCAAAGTGAAGTTTTCTTATTAAGCATGTCTTACTCCCCACACTCTGCCAATGCAAACATGAAAGCAAATAAGCCAACAGTTATGAAAACTGTATGGAAGCATAAAAATGACTGCATGTTACTCCTGCAGAGAATTCAGGGGCTTTTGACAATGGAAGATTAGATTTGATGAGAAGAACTCAAAGCCTAGGTTGCAAAATACATTCTGCACTGGGCCTTTCTCATTTCCCATCCAAGAACAGCTGATACTTCTTTCTGAAGATAGCAAAGAAAATATCACAAGACAGGAAGATTTTTTTCCTCTTACCTAGAGTATTTTTCCCATTGTAAAGACCAACAGCTGGCAGTGTTTGCTCAGATCATTACTGTAAAGAGACAGGCAACTTCTATGGCTAAAGAAGTCCAACACAGAAAATATCCTAGAATTTGAGGACAGGTATTTAATAAAACAGAGTTAATAAAAAATCAGCTTAATCTTGAAGATGAGGAACAACTTTCTGAATTTTGTGAATTATAACTTACATTCTGGTTGTTCAAACTGCAAAGCTTCATTCAATGTGTCTCAGCTGTTTGCAGAAACCATTGATGATACAGAATACTTTAATTTCTAATAAATGACATCTGGACACGTTCCTCTTGCGACAGCATAACCAAAGAACTTCTGGAGACTCTGATGGAATGACCCTCTTGGCCTATCATGCTATTTAGACAGCCTCTTGGATCACATAGATTCAGTAAAAAAAGAGGGATACACATGAAATATGGTCTGGCATGAGGTTGATAAAATTTGTATAAGAGATGCAGCAACAGATTGCGAGATTGTGTTCCCAGGTCCTCAAATACGAAAATCATACTTGCTGACGTGAAAAAAACAACAATTGTTAATAAACAGATATTCTGCTCCTCAACACTCCATATGGCAGTCTGATGGATTAAACACCAGCAGAGTGTTGATCACTCTAAAAGCTCATATTGAGATGATCTGGAAAATCTGTCTATCTACAATTTACGAATTCTGGTTAATTTAATTAAAATGCTGCATCACTAAGTGCCTTAATATTTGGAAAGCTATAAGCTTGTGACGCTCCTGACACATGCCTGCTTTCAGAAGCTACAGAACAAACTAGTAGGAGTCCTCTTTTTAATTTGGGATACACAAAGCAAGACTCCTGAGCTACAAGATCAGTCTAAGTTTACATGCACGGAGAAGAGAACAGAAATATCTCCAAAACAGGCAGAGGGATAGGTGTTGTGTTAAGGCTAAGGATGCCAGTAGCATCAGTGAAACAAGCACATATGTGACTTCTCTGAAAGGGGTTAGCCAAGGCTGAAGGAAAACAGATGGGTTATAAATAGTTAGCAGACTGAAAAATGGAGAGAGGGAAAGAGGGATAAAGTTCAGGAGAGGAACTGTCCCCTTCAAGGGGAAAAAGGCCAGAAAGTCCCAAGAGAGAAGGAGTCCATGATCAACATGCCTTGGCACAGGTAAATCCAATGCTGAAAAATCCAGTGCCGTAATCTACCTTTACCAAAGGAGGCTTGAGATCTGACTGTTTTATGAGACAGGCTACAGCACATGCTCAATCAATTACTGCAATTTAGCAAAGGGGTGGTACCTGTTCATTTTCAATTTGGTGCTAACACCATGAGAGAGAATCCTTGAGGCTGAGCCAGCTAAGACAATTTTTTGCTTGCTAGTAGCGCGGCTGAATGAAATAATACAGATATTCCCAGCCCAAAAATCCTCTGATAAAAGACAAGCGAGTTAACTGCTGGGATGTGGAAGCAGATGATAGTCCGATGGAAAATGTTCCATGCCTGCAGCAGCTCTGAGTTAAAGGAAGCCAAGGCATTCCCAGTATGCTCATTATTGTCTCTGGAATGTACTTTTCTAACACTCAGTAACAACTACTTTTGTTCTTGCTACACCAAAGATGACAATGCTGGTCCAGTTCTTAGCAGATGAAGCTAAGGATGTAGCATCAGGGTTTTTACAGGCACGATCGCTGACATTTGAGAGGATTCTGAAAAGAGGAAAGTGATGTTATCAGGGAGATGTCAGGGATGTACAGATCGAAGTCCCCATGTTACTAGTGTCTCAGTTCACTATAATTCAGCAAAGTATAATTCCTTTTTTTCTCTATGCATTCTTAAAACTATCTTAAGAGAAAAGAAGGAAGGAACAACAATTTTCCCCAGTAACACATTAGTTTAGGCTCATTTCTTGTTAAGAAACATCAAACAAACAATTTTGGATTTTGTTCTGCAGAATGATCATCTTATTTGGAAAAAGAGGAGCAGACTCTCTAGCACGGTAACTGGTCCCCTACTTGTACAGGCACATGCGGTTCTGTCTGCCAAACTCAGGAGGATCTGCTGACTTTCTGCAGTAGAGAACAGGGCACGCAAAGTTGTGAAGAAGGCCTAATTGCCTTCTACATCTAGCATAGTATAATAGAAGATGACTGTCACCCACTAAAGGCCACTGGAGCTGTGTTTCATGACAAGAAAGAACACTGACATTTACAATGCACCCCTATACTAATCTTTTTGATAATAGCAGAATTCAGAAAAATTGACCCGGAGTATATAAAAAACAAAGCTATATACTTATAGAGAATACAGCCTATTTTAAAAAAGCCCAACCACATTTACAGTTCGTTCTCTAATATCATCTCTATGCTTCCTTTAGACTATTTCCAACAACTACTTTGCAGCACATGTGACTGAGCATGCTGGAGTCAAAGTTTACACCCATATTCAAATGCAAGAGTACTGATTTCTATACCACAACAAGCATAAAAACCAAGAAAAAGTGCCTAAGACAGAAAGCAAGGTAGGAAAAAAAAAAACCCTTTCCTTCCCCTACGTCTTCTCTGCTTCAGAGAGACCAAACAGGCTGGTTTCAAAACAAGAGCAAGTGATATCACCAAACAAAAGCCGTTCTGAAAGGTGAGCAAACCCCACAAGCCACACAGTCATTATTACTGTGTCGACAGCACACTTGTTAAAAATGTATATTTTAATTTTCTGTATTGCTAAAGGTCCCAATTTGCCCAGGGATCTAGCTAAGCTGCCATTTTCTACCACGACAGAGTCTAATCTTTATTTAATGGATTTAGCATCTATCTTCACTAGAGTGGTCTCTAAGGGAAAGGGGAGGGGAGTATGAAGGGGCATGAAGAGATGATCAGAGCCCCCCTCTCCTTCATCCATCCGGCGCTCATGTTTGTGTTCAAAATTCAATTACCTCCTTATTGATACTTCACAGAGATATTTAAGCTGCAAACATGAAGCCCTGATTTCCCAGGGGGCCATGCCCCTCTCTATTTCACTGCTCTGCTTCCCCCAGGGTGAATTCCTGAGGCGTCCATATTAATAGGTAATCAGTCACAATTCATTTATTAAACAGCTAGCAAGGTTTATCAGCCAGCCCTGATTAGCTGGAAGAAGCCACTGAATTCTTAATTTATTCATGGAAATGTAAGTGTCTTTTTGAATTCCATTCATGAAAGACAGGGGTGCCGTGGGCCTGGCAAGCTGAATTCTAACATGGAAGCAGCAGGCAACCCAGAGACTGGGGACTTTGCAACTTCAGCCCAGGAAATGCACTACAGCGACCCTAGCACGATCAATAGATTTAGTGCCAGAACCTCATGCAAGCATTCACAAGCCAGCTCTTTAGAGAGTTGGCATTGCTACCCATTGCAATGAGAGAATCACCATCCTGATGGCTTAGGGTGTGGACTGACTGAAAAAAGTTCCCTAAACAGACCAGGTGATGTGGTGAAACTGGATCAAAATAATAATTAAAAAAAAATACAGAAGCATTTTTACAAGCTCCAATAAAGCATTCAGGTAACACTAATATACACATTTAGATGATGGTTGGTGTTAGTGTTGGGTTATAGGTTGGACTTGATGATCTCAGAGGTCCTTTCCAACCTCATGACACTGTGATACTGTGATTTACATATAAAATTCAGCTTTTGGAAAACTGCAGACTGTTACAACCTTTGAATTAGTTTTGCTATAATAATTTCACCTGAACTGGTTTTCAAAATGCAACAAATGCTGCCACTGTACTTTCAAACTAAGGCACAGAAGATTTGAACTCAGTGATGCTGCTGGATTACTAGAAAGTGAAAATGGCTAACAAGATCAAAAAAGTCACTTCTTTATTGTTTTAAACAGAGCAATGGGTTAAAAACAGACCTTGAAGTGAGAAGACTTACACATGTACTTAATACGTCTTAAGGCAATTAGGATACAGTTTCAGATAACATAAAGCTTTATATACAGGCCTCTGAAAGTTCAAGGCCACCACTGGTGAAAAACACTTTCTTTTTATTCCTTTCAGCAGTGTAGTGATCTCTGAAACACATATTCACCGGAATTTTACCCACCATAATTATTTAATCATAAAAACAAGTAGGAAGAGAAGACTATAGAAAATTATTTCCTTTTTCTCCTCCATAAAAATGTGTGCCAAGTAACTTTCACTGTCTCCCCCTCTGCATTAGTGACTTCTCTGAACAGATCAACTGGAAAGTAAGCATAGGGATTTTATTTTTAAGTCCTCTGAATAAGAAGGATGTCCTTCAGGCAGGATGCAACAGTCAAAAGGTATATTTTATTTTTTTTTCCTAAATTATTTAGATCTCAAAACTGACTGAGTTTAGCAATGTACAGTGTTGTACGGAATACTGAAATAAGCATGTTTAAACATATTACTAATATTTCTGTAACACAAATTGTGTCACTGTTATCAGATATTTTGCCCAGTGACTTCAGTGCTCTGATGTGATTATTAAATGACTAGGGAAGTATTCAAAACTAACACTTCGAAGTTTAAATAATGGAGGATGCACATGCCACCCCACAATATTGTATCTCACAGGAATTATTCAGTGCAATAACTTGAAAATATATTTCAAAGAGCATTCCAAAACCCTATGCAGTTTAAAATTGGCTACACCTATGTTTACCCTTTGAATCTACAAGCACAAGCTTGATCGTTGCAAACGGGGTTTTAATTTGCTTAAGATCACATAACAGAAAAAATGGTGTATTAAAACAGATATAAAATCCTCCCTGCAACTAATCTAGTACAACCCATACCCTTAAATAAAAAAAGTATGATTTCCTCTCAAAATTCAGTGGTCAGACATGAAAAGATGTAGTACATGCAATAAATAAATTGAAAATGCTAGAAGGAATTGAGCGTTTGGATTCATCTACGACCAGAACTTGTGTGTTGCAGGTGTATGAAGTCAGGGACGGCACAGGAAAACAAATCCTGGAAGAAGCATCTTTTCACTGCTTGAAAAAGTAATCAATAGCTTAATTGTTATTAGTTTGTGTTCTTTGCAGACAAGGGTAATTCAGCATATTTTTCCTACTAAAAAAGTAGCTCCTAGAGGAAGGGAAAAAACAGATTTTACAGGAAAGATTTCTCAATACCTTTCTTCCACTGTATAAGGAGGATTTTCACACTTGCCAGAACTGGCTGACATCACAGGATTTTACAACAGGCCCAAACATCTAATCACGATGTGGCTCTCCACGGCCAGTTTTGCCAGCCCTCACTGCCTGGGGAACTGCAAATGCTACCACTGAAAATAAAACAACCTATTCCCTTCCTGAATCTAGCCATACTTCACCTTTCCCCCCATCAGCAGTAAATTCTCAATGGTGATTTCAGGCGAGGTCTTTGCAGAGTACACAGGACCACAGGGCAGGTAAAGCAGAACACTTGCACATGTTCTTACTGGGGAGCTCCCTTTATACCTAACCTCCTTATCATACAGAAAACTGCAGCACCATTCATAATGGAGGTCCAACCCATGCTGCCCAAACATATAAGCTATAATCACAGTGCCATCATTTCTAGTCTTATGGTTTTCTCAGACATTATTTCCAGTTATTTCTAGTCTTCATAGCTTTCAAAACACAACTGAGTGAAAGCACTGGAGCGCTGGCTTTCTGAAACCAAAGACAATTGCTCTAGGAGATACAAACTGTTGTTATTTGTGTCAGCAGAAGTTTCTTCCTCATCTATGTTTAAAACACCAGCATTAGTACCGAAATTACTACACATCACTGCTTATGTTAGCGCATACACCCAACGAAAGGGCTTACCTACCCAACTGCCTTGCATTTTTACCTGCATGTCAACCCTCCCAAATGTCACCAGTCAGCTGCCCCAGCCATCAGCTTTCCCTATGCAATACACTGTTAGCACAAAAACATGTATATGGAAAAATCAAACCTACAAAACTATAAGAGAACAGAGCTTAGGAGTACAACAGAGAACACAGCATTATTCTTTAACTGCTTGACTCATTTTTAAACCATTTTAAAATTCATTTGAACATAACCAAGTCTGATTTAGAACACCTAGTTGAACCCAGCATGATTCATGTCCCTGTGTTAACAACCCAAAGGAAGGGTTTGGAAATAGAACCAAAAGATACTACATAGGTATCCCTTCCTTTCTAAATGCCACTTGATACAACTTGATGAAAATTGCCTACTACTCTGCTGAAAACTACTGTTCATACTTTCATCCTGTCTCATCCAGTCATCCGTCTTATACATTTATTTCTGTTGCTCTTGTAACAATGCTCAGGTACTTCAAGGTTACTACAGTAATGAAGCGCACTGTTACAATAAAGGCTGGGATAATCATTTCCTGTCTTCCTTGCACATACAGTCAGCGCTGATTGTGACTTAAACAAGGAACTCTGCAAACCACATAAACAAAAGTTACCTCCTACATTACTTAAATGCTGTAAGTTAAGTAAGAGCCATTCATACACACAGCAGAACACAGTTCAGAATAAAAATGAGAATCTCTAATTAGCACAGGAGAAAATTATATTCTAATTGCATATGTTGTATTTGGCTGATGACTACGAGGTGAGCATTTGAAAAAAAAAAGTGTTATGAGTTCTTTAATGACCAACAGGTTATTAAAATCTTTGTCATATAACTAATTGGAAATGCAACATTTCCAACAGCAGAGAGCTCTCTAGAGCTACCACAAGATAACAGTTCAGCAACTCACGGAGAGAAGGGCAGCAACGCTGCTTATAGCAACACCTGGGCTTTTCACGATTCCCCTCCAGCTGCTGGCCAAATGTGATTTTACCTGGTTCAGCAGAACAGAGATTAAACCTTAGAGTAAGAAAACAGAACTCACAGTTTGAAGAAAATGGGAGTTAATATTTGTTGAATTGCCACTGACCCTAGAAAGCCTTAAAACATTTCAGAGATGTCATGCAAGGATTTAAAAAGAGACTTACTCATTTATAATACATGTTTGTAGAACATCATCAAATATGTGGAAATCCAAATTTTATATGACAGTATATACTGACACCAAAATACTTGGCACTTTGTGCAGTTTAGGCAATATGTTATGCCTTGTAGCACAGAAAGCACTCCATATGGAAGTGCCCTATCGATGCTAAATAATTTCTACATAGAAAATATATTCTGCTGAACTTTATTATAATACACTTCACCAGCCAGCTTTCACTAAAACAGGGCTAAAAACAAAATACACGAAAAATCTACTTAATTGGTTATTAGATGCCTTTGAATTATAATACCTCACTCTTGTGCTTCTGCTGTACCCATCAGTAAAAATATCTCCTCAAATTTAAATTCTGAGCTGAAAATCTCCACTTATACAGCATGGAGTTTCCTATTCCCATCTCCTCGATTACAGTAAAAAGTTGTAAGATAAATCACATGAAAATAATTGAACTATATCCTTTAGCTTTACTGTCCAGACTTAGAAATGTGAAAAGCAGTAAATGCAACTTTAGTCTCTCCTCATTGAGACTAAAAATTTCTGTCAGAATAAAATTTCTGAAAGAATAAATGCAACCATTTTCTCAGAACCAAAATCTATTAAGACATTACATTTTACAAGTGACAACTGAAGGACAGCATGGCAACTACAGGTTTGGTTATGCATTTTAAGAACCTAGGTTAACCACTGAAAGTTATGAGCTTAACATTCTGTGTGTTAATTCATGAGGCTTAATTATGATATGAGTTTGCAGTGCACTCGGGGAACAACAATCTCTTGGACACTTTAAAGAATCCACAAACAGCCTTCAAACATGCTTTCATGGGCAAGTATAAAGTAATGTTTTACTACCAAAATAAATC
This sequence comes from Tapera naevia, assembly GCA_033556795.1. NCBI lineage: Eukaryota > Metazoa > Chordata > Aves > Cuculiformes > Neomorphidae > Tapera > Tapera naevia. The sequence goes on along the minus strand of JAUMJJ010000023.1, from coordinate 14,645,120 downwards.
TCTAAGAGCCAGCACTTCACTGGAGCGGGGAGGTGAAGAACAAACTTGCAAAGAATATGATGAGAGAAGGTAGTATGTTTACTATGCTGCAAATGGCATTAAGTACCCTTTTTTGATCTCCAACTAGAACTCAAAAAGCCACAGCAAACCTCCCCTGTACTGACAGAAACAATTCAAAATGTCTCAGCACCCAGACAAATTCACATTCAGATCAAGAGTTGGATTTTTAATAGAGGAGTAACCCAATAGGTATGTAGCAAATTCTCCATCACTATGAATTTGTTTTAGTGAGACAGGAATTTTTTTTCCCCTAAAAACACAGTTTTTAAACAAGCAAATTCAGGAAAGAATTTAATTCAAAGCCGCCTAGCCACATGATCAAAGTTTTTCTTGTCACGTTCTAAACAGTACCTTTTTCCCTCTGCACAGGCTGGGTCTCATTTCCAAGCTCCATTTGCTAGAGAGGATTTTTAGGATGCTCTGAAAGAGCTGGATAGAAGTGCTCTCTTTAAATTCTCAGAAGGTTGTCCTCAGGCCTGAAACCAGACAGACCTATACTTACAGAGTAGCATATGAGTAAGACCAACAAAACACTGGTTTCAACACTTGAATCCATAAAGTCACTGGAACTAATCAGTATGACCTATTTTAACTCATTCTGAGTTTAGTAAGATACTTCACACTGACTTCAGAGTGGGATGAACTAAGCCACCTAAAACAGAGATTAAAAAAAAAGATTTTCTACCAAAAAAAATTAGGTTCATTCCCTTCCCCTCCCTAGACACTTCTGTCTTATCATCTGACCCTGCACAGCTGTTCCATAGTCTCATGATTGATGTAGTATTAAAAACCTCTACCTTCAGCCAGTCTATCCTTTTATCTCTCAGTATTATGCAGTTGGATGGTATCTGGTGAATATACACTTCCAAGCGCCCTCAACAACTAGGACAAAGAGAATGTTTTCCATTTAGCAAGGTCTGCCCTTTCCTCTCTCTTTTCCAAGCTCCTCCTCTTGGTCACTCAGCTTTGTGAATAAATCTGTTCTCTCCTAATAGCTTCCTCAATTAGTAGCAACATGAATTTCATTCCTCCTCTGTTCAAGTCAGCACTTCAGCAGAGAAGACCTGTTTTTTTCCCTCTACAGACTCTCAGAAAAGACTGGCCTAAGTAGCAAAGCAAGCCACAAGAGCTCTGTTCTGGTTCTGCCTGGAAAAGGGTTGATTTCCTGATTTTGGTGGGAAAGGATTTAATTGTGGGGTTAAAACCATGAGAAGCTCTTGGTTCAGTAAAACAATATCACACCAGACAATTAATTCATACATGAGAAGTCCTTTTTTAGCCATTAAAGTTAGATTTATTTAATGAAAACAATCTGTATAGAAATTAATAAAAAAAACCCCAGAGGAACAATAATGAAATCTGTCTAAAAAAATTATAAGAGGACATAAAAGCAAATGAAAATTTGCATGAGGATAGTCTTACATTATTAAACTAATGGATACAGCTGGGGGGGAATGTAAACTTTCCTACATTCATTAGCTCTTTATTTAAAAATTACATAACATTATACTGTTTAAATTTAACAAGATCCTGAAGAAAGAGTACATACAAATGTAGGAATAGATGAATTTTCAATATTTTAAGCTACAGAAGTTTCACATTTGAAGGAATACGCTGCTGTTGGGTAGGGCTGGCAAGCAACCTCCCTTTGCCTGCTGCTCCGTAATTGAGCAGAATGCTGAGCAGCTCTTCACACTGACACAGCTGGGGGCAAGGCACTGAAAGTGTATTGGTTTGAGTATGGCAACTCTCACGGTCCTCCTAGAAGTTCTTTCCTGATTTGACATAATGTTGTGATCTATGCTATTTCTGGCAGAAAACAATTTAACCTAACGAGCACCACCTGCCAATCCCAACATGGTACTTAAAAAAACAAAACAGAACACCAAAAAAAAAACAAACCCAAAACCCAGAAAAAAACCCACTCCACGTACAAAAAGTCTTTCTGAGAAGTCAGAATTACAGTTCCCTATTCCAGCTACTCTTATCTCAAGTCACTGGTATATTCAATAATGCATTTCTAAAGGAGAACATTATCAAAAAAAGTCACTTTGTTTTACATAGATTGCTAAAAACTAATGGCCATGAACTCCAGTCCTGTTGGGACACATAGATATGCCATGTTTTTTACAAGATTTTTATTCTATCTCACATCCAGTTTTCAATGCTTGACAAAATACAAATAGCTGTCATTACTTCCACACTATCAATACCAGCGATCCTTTGATATTCTGAAATAAAGTCATTGTGTACCCTTATAAACAAGTACATTCTCTACGCACTGAGGATAGGCATCACAGAAGACAGGGCTTAGACAAACAAAAAAAAGGTATGTTCAGGTGACATCACTGGGGCAGAGCCACTGAGCAGATCCACACCAAGATTTGAGGGGAGCAAGAACACACAGCCACCCTCATTAGAAACACGTCAAGGCAGTAAACTAGATGTGTAAACCGAGGGTCACAGCAGCGTCCTCAGCTTCTTTTCCCTTCCCCCATAAAAAATGTCTGTTTCTGCAGGAGATATATGGGAACTAGTTATGAAAGTCAAGCAATTAAAAAGCATTTCTGAGGTATTCATGGGACTGTACCAGCCACAAGTGCCTGACAGCTCTACGCTTGTGCAAGTCCCTGGAGAGCCATCACACTTCAATTACTATCACTAACATTAGTCATTATCAGGCTGGCTTCAGTCCCTGGGGAAGGCAGCTTGTGATGACAATATCCAGCCTCTCCTTGTAAAACAATTCATTAGGCAAAGCGGAACAGCTGGGGCAGCCACGTGGAGGTCTGCAGAGTGGCCGCCCCACCGGGACCTCCAGCCCCCCCTTCTCCTTTTAGAGAGGGGCAGCCACCACCCCCATGACAGCTGTAAAAGCCTCTGGGGATGCTTCAGGTTTAATCAGTGCTGCTTATACTCGGGGGAAGCATTAGATTGCAAACTTAAACTAATGGCACTCAGAAGGTTACAACAATCATCAGATAAGAGGTTTTAGGGCATTTTTATCTTGTTCTAATGCTCACGAGTTAATGAGGCGGTAAGAGAGAGATACTATCAGACTTGGTGTGACAACATTGGGATGTTCAGGGTTGCATTCACTGGAGATGCAAGAGGTAAGGTGGCAAGTACATTATTGATCTTACAGAAGACTTCATGCTCAGAACAACTGAAACCACTCAATAAAGTGACAAAATGCAAGTTTTCCACATAGCCTTGTATACACTATCACCTGATCCAAAATAGAGAAAACTGAAAAGGAATATAGCAATATCTCACCAACTATTTCAGCCTATTTGACAAATACAATATATTTCCTTTCACAAAGCACAAATGCCAGCTGAACAAAACAGTGAGACTGATCCTTATGTACTGAGTAACTCCACTGCCTCTGAGCTAGCAAGGCAAATGTGCCATCAAACAGGTAAATAATCCCCAGTATTGGTACGGATATGTACTAACGGGTTTTTAGCTGTCATGCTGCTTTGAAGTAGAAATTTTGGTATATATCAGGGTAGAAACAAGGTGCTGTACCAGATAAAACAAGGAGGAGGGCTGGATTCAGCCCACAGGCTGCGAGTTTGACACCCCTGGTACATATAATGTCTGTAAACAACTAAGAATAATGCAGCTTTTATTAGTCACCTTGCTTGGGGCCCAGGCTGAAAAACACATTACATTAGGATTTTTGTTTTATCACCACATACTCATTTTACTTCTAGTGCCGACATACACAATTCTAACAATGCTTTCCAATGGCATACAATAGGAGCAAGCAGGGTACAACAACAGCATACAGGATAGGTTACTGTGGCAAGGTTTTGGCAGCAGGGAGCTATAGGGGTGGCTCCTGTGAGACACTGCTAGAATCTTCCAACAGAGCCAGTGCCAGCTGGCTCCAAGACAGGCCCACCAAGATGGACCCACCACTGGCCAAGGCCGAGCCCATCAGCAACAGTTGTAGCGCCTCTGGGATAACACATCTAAGAAGAAAAAAAAAAAACACTGGGTAACAGAAACAGCAAGAGAAAAGTGAGAATATGTGAGAGCAACAATGCTGCAGTCACCAAAGTGAGCAAAGAAAGAGGGGGAGGAGGTGCTCCAGGCACCAGAGCAGAGACTCCTCTGCAGCCCATCGTGAAGACCACAGTAAGGCAGGCCTGTGACCCTGCAGCCTATGGAGGTTAACAGTGGAGCAGACTTGTAGCCCATGGAGGACCCCATGTTGGAGCAGGTGGATGCTCTCAAAGAAGGCTGTGACCCTGTGGGAAGCCTGCACTGGAGCAGGCTCCTGGCAAGACCAGTGGATCTGTGGAGAGAGGAGCCCACAATGGAGCAGCTTTGCTGGCAGGACTTGTGACCTTGTGGGGGACCCAAACTGGAGCAGTTTATGAAGAACCGCGGCCCATGGGAAGAACCCACATTGGAGAAGTTTATGAAGGACTGCCTCCTGTGGCAGGGACCCCATGCCGGAGCAGGGGCAGACTGTGGGGAGTCCTCTCCCTGAGGAGAAAAGAATGGCAGAGACTGTGATGAACTGACTGGAACTCGCGTTCCCCCCTCCACTGCACTGCTCAGGGGCAGGGAGGAGGTAGAGATAATTGGGAGCAAAGTTGGGCCTGGGAAGAATGGAAGGTAGGTGGAAATGTGTTTTAATATTTTGTTTTTACTTCTCATTACCCTACTCCTGACTTCTAATTGGCAATAAATGAATTTCCCTGAGTCACATATGTTTTGCCCATGTTGGTAAATGCTGAGTGATTTTCCTGTCCTTATCTCAATCCACAAGCCTCTTGTTATATTTCTCTTCCCTGACCAGCCTAGGAGGGGTAGTGACAGACCACCTCTGGAGGGTACCTGGCATCTAGCCAGGGTTCACCCACCACAGATAATTATAATGCATTTATAGGCTGTTTTTTTAAAATCTGTGATTTTTCCAATATCTTGGAAAAGAATGTTAACACGAACTCCACCTTACAGTTGGGGAAGCACAGACACATAGAAAGGCAAATAAACTGATCAAGCAGAACAGTGGTACTGCCAGAAACTGAACCAAGGTCTACAGAGTCCCATTCTAGTGCGACTTTTCAGTAGGATCAGCTGTTGCTCTACAAACAGGTCCAGCTACCCCTACTGCAGAAGAAAATTCTCCATTCCTGACAAAGCTAAAATTTACAGGAAAACATTTCAGAGGTGATACAGGGATAAACTTTCCAATATTTGTAAATACAGAGGAAGAAGTAGTAAACAAAGAAGAAGTAAGAAAAGTTTTAATTGAATCCGAGGTATAGACAGCAGAAGAACTTTAAATAATAAATACTGACCAGTTGCAAAGGCTTGAGAGTCCCTACCAGAGCATCTCCTAAGATTCGTCTGGCATTTTTGGAGTTTTAAGCCCTAATGGAAAAATGCACAAAACCTTATGCTAGATCAAACTTTTCCCTATCCTCAATTCCTCCACTGACAGTAGTCTGCAAGTTATCCTGTCAGAATGAGAATAGCAAAAAATAGGCTTCTGACAGTATAATGTAAGAACATTTTGTTTGTAGTCATGTTTCTTTCTGTGCCAAGCACGTGGTAGGTAGAAATGCTTTAATGCGACAGCCCATTCCTTTACTTTTGTGGCTAAAAGCTCCTCAGTCAAGCCCCGTTGACCCCCTGCTTGTCTAGACAGATAACAGGGCTTTCATTGTTCATTTGAGCAGAGACACGCATGAACCTCTGCATATGTTGAGGACCATTCTCTTCTTGTCCTTAAAGAACAGTAATGAATCAATCTCCCTATGCAGAAGATAGGTTCCCAAGCCCAAGTTGTATAGATCCATAATCAGCTCTGTGCATGGAAGTACTCTCAAGTCTATTCATCATCCTCCAAAAGCACAGAAGCCATCACTGAGACACATGAATCCTTAGGTTTCTTATTCCTAATCACACTGTTCACATGGAGGAGGCAGACCATGGAGTTGCATCTAAGATCTTCTTAAAACTCATAAGCTGAACCAACTATTCGGTGCTGTGTTCTGTTGAGACTGAGGAATGCAGGCTTTGAACTTACTCTAAAAAGGATCTTGGATAACAGAATCATTGAAACACTGGATGATCTGGCTCACAAGGGCTCAGGAGTCTCCTACTCAAAGTAAGGTTGATTATGGGGTCAGATCATGTTGCTTAAGGCTTTGTTCAGTCAGGTCTGGAAAGTCTCCAAGAACAGACTGCACAACCACCCTGGTGGCCGCACAACATGTTCCACTGCTTGACTGACAAATGCTGGTATTCCAGATGTCCACACAAAGCATAAATTACTGCTCTGAGAAGCATACCAAAAATCATGCAAAAGCTAGTGGTGATGGATCAGAGGGATGATTTCAGTCTTCAAAGCAGTTTGGTCAGTTGGTGTCCAGATTAATCAGATCTCTTCCTCTTCTTCCCATTAACACTGAAAAAACTGCTTTCTCTTAACCACAGGAAGATCAGCCATCACTCTATCAACATAAACTCAACAATTCTTTTCCAGAAAGGATCAAACTATTGCAGCATTTCTTCCTGCTATCAAACAACCTATAGGAGCCAAAGCAGACTTTTCAGAAGAGGCATTTTTAGAAAGGAATATCAGGGTACAATGCAAATGTTTTGTGGGTTTTTTTTTTTGTTGTTGGTGGTTTTTTTTGTTTGGTTTTGGTTTTTTGTTGTTTTGTTTTGTTTTACTAAAGCAAGTAATACATCCTTTTTGAAGTAGCTTTCAGAGATGACCTTTGTTTTAACAAAATCCACAAACTAAGTACGGGGATGCAGAGGAGGAGAGCAAAGGAGGAGAAGAGAGACATTTCAATAAAAATCAGGTAAAAAGCATCTCATAATAACTCAGCTTTTACTTAGAACATTGCTGTTGCATTGAGCACCGCTCATGAGGATCAACAGCAGTTTTAAGAGCACAGTTATCTGCCAGCTATTGAGCCACTTCAAATGTGGCGCTTATATGTAACTTTCAAAACTCAGTTACTCAAGCTAGACGGACACGCTCCAACACTCAAAAAGCTCCCCTTTTGTATTTACAAAATCAGGCTCCAGAATTGACAACCATGCAACAGCAAACAACATCTTAGCATTTCTAACACTCCTACATCTGTGCACAATTAAAAACTATCTATGCAGTCACAGTTTACATTGTTTATGATAATCTCCCTTCTGTAAAAGATGTCCAGCAGACAGATTCTATCAGTTGCATCTGGGTGTCTCAATGCACAGCTGACTTTATGGACATTTGTTTTTTACAGTCATTTTGAATATCTAAAAATAACTCTGAGAAAATAATTACCTTCTTACTGTGACAAAAAAATTGTAATTCACAGAAAAAGTCCAACCCTAACTATACCATCTAACAAAAGGAGATTCCACATATACAAATGTCAACAACAGATATGAAAGAGAAAATAAAAAGAAAAATTGCAAAAATTTGAACTTTTGACACATTTAGATTTTAGACATGTTTCCCCTTTTCTCTAACTCCAACAGCATACACCTCCTTCTGCAGCAAGCAGAGCCATCAATGCCTGGAGACTAGAATGCTGTATTAGTACTCGCGATCAAAATCCACAATAGCGCTTTCCCCTCTGAGTAAGGGAGGGGGGAGAAGGAAAAGATGCAGACATTTCTTGACACGTAGAGAAATATTTATTCTACTTCACCAGCAGACAGCAAACACCCTAAGGATCCGTGCAGTATTTTTTCCATATATGACAGTTACCTAGATACAGCATTTGTTTTATGGTAAGAATGCTGAATTTATGCATATGGGTAGTATCACATTTGATATCATCAGTAGACTGATTTTGTATTTAAGAACAGCCTGGACCTGCTTTTTTTTTTTGGCACATAGAGGACAACTCAACCACACACCCACTTACTTAAAAAAAACAATAGCAACCAAGGTCCAGACTCAATTTCCATCCTCAACACCGCAACCTAATCTCCTGGCAAGTTAATGCAAATCATAGTGAACACTTCTCTGACACTGGTAGCAAAGCATGTTCCTCTCCCAAGAGAGACCTGTAAAACAGGACAGTCACTGACAGCAGTACAATTACTGACACAGATACAGACTTTATGGACATGTTTATCTCTGCTGTAAATCCACACTCTCTCTCCACTCCGATTCATGAGTCATAAAGAAATTGCAGATAATGAAAAAGTTGGAGAAATTTACAGCGTGTCGGAAACCTCAGACAGCCAGAAGAAATTAAAGAGCTGACTGCGGATAAATCACACAGGTGCAATTAAAACTTCCTATACCTTCTTCACTTCCAAACTGGGGCACAAGCCAATGGAGATGATGAAAAGTTGAGGTCATGACTCCTCTGACTGTAATAATTTCTTAACTACCTACATATCAAAATTAGCCAATTCACAGATCACGTATGAATGGCAATTTCAAGCTGGCATTCTGATGTCTCACGTTTTCAACCAGAGCTGCCCCAGAAGAATCCTGCCTGTAAATAAGCCACCCAGTGAGCAGTATAAGGAAAGGCGATTTCCTCGCCCCTCTGCACATGCAGAGTATCTCTTGCCATAGCACTGTGCATTAAAATGAAGAAGCAGATCTACAGCTTGAGAGGAAGGTATAAAGAGAATCAGGAGAAAAGCCAAGGTTTCACGCGGAAATCATAGCAGCTTGGATATCATGGTGACATCTTAACAGACAACATAAACGTTCTTTTCATCTCTCTGAAATGATCAAATACAGATCAAGAATTATTATCTATGTAAACTGAAAACAGATTCCTATTTTTTTTCCTACTAAGGAAAACAAATCCAACCATTTCAACTGATTGCGTAGCTCATGAAAAACTCCGATCATCTCCCAATCCAAAACATGAGACATTTTCTGGAAGAAGTCTACTAACTCAGCCAAGTAAATCCTTAAGCTAACTGCATATTACAGAAACCCCGTGTCCAAAGTGCATTATTCTGTTGTCCAGCTATAAAACTCTGCCTTCAAGCTTTGAAGCATATGAAGTATACCATTTCACATAAAGTCCTTGCCAAATACAGTACTAAATAACAAAATAAGGGAGAAATATGCTTTTAGGCAGAGCTGAAACACAATGAAGATTCATTCAGCAAGGCAGGGAATGTAGAAACCATCCAAGAAAAAAAGAGTTGCTACAAAGAAAATTCTAAGCAGAGCAGAAATAACCAAAGTACACACACCTCAAACTGCTTCCTCCCATGCAGGATAGCTCACCTTGCAAGAGTAAATAAACTGTGTATTTTAAGTTTAAGGACATAATGAGCATTAGACTTGACATACAATGCTTTCTTCTGAATCTAACATACCTAGTACAACATAGGCTATTCAAAACAGACTTTCTTCCTTCTTGTTTCAGAGTAATACCGACACACTACTGCTAGAAGCACTACAGTTCTAGAGGTGCCAGCTTTTAACAAAGAAAAAGTGAGCATACTCCTTACTCTTGTCAGCTGTCAAGAACACTGCTGCACTTCTATAATAACTGCCATGGAGATCCCTGCTGTAGGATCTAGATTTGGATCCACATCACATGACCCTCTCCTTCCTTCTTTCTTCTCCAAAACTCAGTCATCTTCTCCAACTCCACCACAATACTTTAGGTAGTCTGTTTCTCCAAGGAAATAACGAAAGATTTCATGTTCAGGAAAGAGTCTGCTCTTCTACATAAGATTCCTAAACCTCATTTTGGCCCACAAGAAACTGTAAGAATCCAGTCAAGTTTTTCATGTAATTTCCCACACTGCAGAAAGTGGACAAACAGCTTTTGCTAGAATGGACCAATGACAGATTCCAGAAGATTTCATGAGACAGTGTCAATGGGCTGTCAAATATTAAAACACTCTTTACTAACACATACCTGTTGATATGTTGACTTCCTACAAATGTAACAACCCGTAACATTTTGTTACAAACAAGTGTACACACAGACCAGAAAAGGCACTGGGCACCTAGAAAACCCACTACGCAACAGTATGGTAGGAAGTTGAGCATGTTCACAAAAGTGAAGTAAGGCTTCTGAGCTTAAAATCCCTCTGTGTTGATTGACTAGGACTAGAGAAAAAAGTGGATACGGTCAGGAAATATTTTTAACTGATCAATTGCATCATTGATATAAGCCTTTTTGGGTACAAAATGCAGGTGTTTTGCATGGAACCTGAAGGCTGCGTGTTGGTTCTATACGTAGACACTCCCAGAAAATATAACCCATTACGGAAAAGGAAAAAGACGTTTCAATAAAAGGATACATTGCCCTCCCTCCTTTCCTTACTTCAATTCTAATTCAACAACTTACATGAAGTTCAAGTTTAATAACTGTCATGGCCTGTTTTCTTAGCTTAATAGTTAACATAAGTTCAGAAAACCAAAGATGGTCCCCTGGTCTAAACACATCCCACCTACGATCAGCAGCAGAAAAGGGAGAAAAAAACCCCAAATCCTCAACAACTCAAAACCTGACCTCAATGACTGAATTCACATTCAATCACGTAGGGGCAGAACTATTCTAGTTCTGAAAATATCTGTCAGAGCAGCCTGCAAGGATCACAGGCAGAACTAATAATGTATGTTTCAAAATATGCTACAGTTAAACCCTGCTGAAGGAGAAACATGGAACTGCTCTAGCCCTGCAAAAAAGGCTGAACTTGCAGGCAAGAGATCACAACAGACAGCATTTATCTGAAAGAAATTAAAACCCAAAGACTACCGATCTGAGAAAGAGTGGCACTCTAAATAGCTTGGAGTTCAGAAGGACACCTTTATGATTTCCCAGAAATTTCAGAGGCTGCTGAGGCTGCAGTGGACTACAATTCACAACCAAGGACAGCTTAACTTGGGAGCAACGTAGCTGTTCCTCATTCATGCGCCCATCCATCTCTTGCTGCTGCCTCTGGAAGGGTCTCTGCATTACATGGACATCTCTATGATTTCTGGTAGAGGTTGCTTAACCACCACGCAGTGTAGTCTATCAGTAAAAAACATAAACAAAACCTCCCACTATCAAACAAAAGGTCCTTCCAATCCACCACCCTGGCTCAATGGAGTTATCTTCCAATGATTTGTCTCATTTATTGAGCAAGATAAACTCCATGCTGACAACCTCCAGCAGCAATGAGTTCTGACTTTAGTACACAGCGCAAGACCTCCTCATGTCTGTCCTCACACACTGTTTTATTCTCTTTGGCTCTTGTACTATGAGAAACAGTGAAGAGTCATTCCCTATTCACACTCTCTCTGCATTAATCAGTTTTACAGATCTTTTCCAAGTACTGCAACAGTCGTCTCTCTCCAGGCTAAAAACTTCTAGTCATTTACTCATTCTCATATCAAGGAAGACTATCAGTGACTGACTAAACCCTGGCTGACTTTTCCTTTATCAGTCAGTGGTGCTACAAGGCAGCCAACTTTTTGCTGTTTACCTGACATTTCTCAGGCCATCCAGGTCCAATTCTTGGGCCCTTGATAGCTAGCTTCAAATAACTCCTTCACTGTACCCTTGGTATTTAATTTCCTTGAACATATATGGAAAATAAAACAGCGTTACAAAGAAAATGGAAGCAAAGTTGCTTGGGTCCGGTGAAAGCCAGGGCACACAAAACCACAGGGGACTACAAATGGGGAGACTTGGCTGACCACATTCAGTAACTGTCTCATTGCTCTTTAAAGAGTGTGAGGATTTGATGCTGGATGACATAGTCATTCTTACATTCCTGATTTTTGAGGAGGAAAAGCATAAAACAGCTCCAACTCCAAAAAGAAATTGAATGTAATGTAAGAAAACAGGCTAGCAAAAGTCACTGGTAGGGAAATCAAAAATTGCATTCACATCTGTGGGGTCAGTTGTCCCACATTTTCTAGTATTTAAGGCAGATACTTCACAAAAGCACCATTACCTCCACAGACATACTAAGGCTTAAAAAGCATAGGCTTTTCAGGAAGTCTTGCACTAGCAGAATCACCAAAGCTATACTGTGACAGCATAGCAGTCAGAACCTCTCTCTGGCATCCATGAGATTTTATAAACACAGCTGTGATACCAGGTATATATATATGCACATTTTAGGACTTCTGAACCCGTATAGCAAGTGTTATCTGAAAAATATCAGAGGTTCACAGGGAAGCAGTAGCAGGGCCTTCAGAAAGATCCTGGACAACCATATTTCTTCAGTGACACACTGCTTTTCCATCCTATATGAGTCACCACCCCTGGAGGCATTTAAAAAATGGGTAGATGAGTTTTTGAAGAACGTGGTTTAGCAGAAGATGGGTGCAGTTGGACTCTATCTCAAAGGTCTTTTCCAACCAGAGCATTCTATGATTCTGTTAGACACAGGTTTGTTCCAAAGTTTGGGGAAAAAAAAAAAATCTTTATTTTACTTTTTTCTTTTTGTTTAGAAAAATATTCTTCCTCCTCTGTGTATGTAGTTCTCAGGTACAACTCTCCATATGCATATATTCAAAAGGATGACAGGACATAGCTTTAAAAATAACTGCAACCAAGGATAATAAAAAAATTTTTAACACCAAGTTGCCTATGAACAATGTATGCACCTCCCAGAGCTGTGAGCTCATGAAACCAAGGTGTTAAAAATCTGATAAAGTCAACTTTGACTCAGTTGGTCTGAAGCTGCAATAGGTTCATACAGTAGAAAAACATAGCTAGGTATTTAAATTTGCAGTTATTTAAACAAACTGTTCTGAAACTTGCTGCTTTGTGGGCCACAAACATTTGAGTCAGGATCTCTGACTGGATTCCCAGACAACAACTACTTCCCTCTTGCTTGCTACATCAGCTGTGGCTCCTCATCCTGTGGTGCTCACTACCCTACTCCAAGCAAAGCTGGAGGGACATGGGGAAGAAAAAAGCCCATAACAAGGCAATATGCCTACACCTTTTTTTTCCTCCAACTTCTGTCAACAGCAGAGACTCGCTGACTGCCTGCAGCTCACATTCATCAGTGATACTATGCCTCCCAAAGTCACCATAACTGCATGAACAATTAAAAGTAGATGTGCTTATTGAGCCTGGTTCCTCCTCCCACCCTTACAACACCCATATTAACAAGCACAGAAAGATTCACACAAAGAACAATTTTTAATACTAAAAATGGCTTTGGTGTATTCTAACCAATAAAATAACTCTTTAACAGAAGGAAAGTATAAGTTCTAATGAGAGAACTGAAGCAAAAAGAAAAATTCTAACAAGGAAGAAGACAAGGTAGAATTGTACATAGCTTAAAAAGCAGGCAAGGAAACACAAGCTGATACCTCAGAAGAGTTGATGAAAAATAATTTATTCTTACAAGATTTTACTATTATTCACAGCAGGTCCTGAGCCTGGAAGCTTCTGGAGAACTCCAGAACCACTTTGTAGCAAAGAATAAAAAAAAACCACAACAAAACATTTCAAAGACTTAAAGACAGCCTATTCTTTAAGAGGACTAAAAATTAAAAAAAAAATTAAAAAATCATCCATTCATGCTACAAAAAATCCTGCTGCACTCAAGGAAAGCTATCCTTCAGATGAAGTCTGTGTTAAGGAAGGGAAGAACATTCTGCAAGTAACAGACCTCAGTGAGTAACAACACACCTACTAGCAAGCTAGGAGGAAAGCTGAAGAAAAGTTTCCCCATTATCTCCTTGGACATCCTTTCTGATCTACAAGAAAGGTCTTCAATTTAAGTCATCAGCAAATTAAAGAATGCAAGTAAGACATTCTGATTTATGGAAGATGGCTGAACTTTTATTGGCAGTTTAATAGTCCACATCTTAGTAAACAGCAAATGAAAGTATAGGAGATCATGCAGTCAGCATTCAGAAATACATTTTGTAAAAACAAAGGTGCTCACTTACTGCTTTGATTAAAAAAAAAATTACAAAAGTTGCAAAATATCTGCCAAACAGGAGTCTTTTTGAACTCCAAAGGTAAAAAAACCCACCAAAAATAGGAAACCTACATTGTCTGAGTAGGAACTAAATGTATTAGATACTACTGAAGTTAGAAGAATCGGACGCATTGCTGAACTGATTAACAATTATCTTATTCAAAAAGTAATAACTGAACCTTTAGTCAAGCAGGGGGGAACCAGCATTATCAAAAATAGCATTAACAATTTCAGTTGTCAGACATCTCCTTTGACACTATCCTCCCACACACTCAGAGACTGATGTGATAAAGCTACTTCACTTTAAACAGGTACTTGCTATACCACACAGAAAACAGAGTAAGAGAGTAAGAAGCCTGACCCCTAAGATGTCCACATAAAATAGCAGAGGACGCCTTTAGCACTATTCCAGCCTGAATGACATTCACTGTATCTCAGACCTCTGAAGGTAAAAGTAGCCTCTGAAGTTTCTAGTCAAGTGTTCCTTCAACTCACTGTTACAACCCAAGCAGGGCAAGTCTATTCAGTTTCATCTGATAAAGAAAAAGTTTGCTGAACTCTGGACTAAGATATAATAATTTAAATCACATAAGAATAGATCGTTTAAAGCTCAGTCTAGTAAACTAGCAGTCAGCGTAAAACTGGCTACTTCTAAAAGTAGAGCACAACCGTAAATGAAACCAGATATCATACAAATTGGAAAGAAAAGTTGTTATACATTAATTTGATTCACAGAAGCCATGAAACATTCAACAAAATAGCCTGGGTTACAGAAAGTAAAAGTAGCCCTAGGGGAAAAAGAGGGGGGAAAGTTAGTTGTAAAGAACATAAACCTGTGAGAATCAAGCAACCAAACAAGGAACTGAGAAATCCATGGCCAAAAAGTTAGGGAAAGCAGGAATTATACATAAGAATGTGGAACCCAGATAATAGTGTTCAACTGTTTCTAGATGAAAGCAGTGAAGACACTGTATTCAAATGTATTCAATACATTTGTGCCAAATTTTTTCAAGAAAATCTGCTTATATACACAGAATAGTAAAATAGCTCATATGAATTTAAGAAAAATGCACGTAAATCAGTAATTATTAATTTATCAAAGTATATAATGACAAATCAATTGCTGAGATTTCAATTTTAGTGTTGCATTAGTATCTTAATAAATATATTTTTCAAAAGGTACCCAGTTCCATGACACTTTGCCTAAGGGATTCTAATGCAAAATTAACATGAAGTGTGCTGTGAATTTTTCCAATAACATTTCACAACGTAACTACAAATTCACTCATTAGATACCTTTGTCATGAAGTGCTGCAGGAATCACTCTGATCCTGCACAGCATTTTATCAATAACTTAGACAAAAACATAAATATTTGAAAATACAAAGGATTTGATAGGAGAGTTGTAAGGAAAAGTAAGTTGCTAACGCAAGCACAATGGTTTTTCAGGTTCAATACAGTTAAAACATTTGGAAATACTGTAAAAAAAAGGCAGTGCACATGCAGAACGGGAAATGTGTCACAAAAAAAAACCAAGCTTGGGAAGAACAACTTCATATCATGACTGACAGGGTACAGTTTTAGTAAAAAAAAAAACAAACCAAAAAACAGCACTTCCACGGGAAGTCTCCTGCTGCCATCTAGAGGAGACCGTTTTAATCCTGAGTTTGACGGCCAGTCTCATAACAGCCGGGTCAAAAGGGGACTACTAAATTTCAATACACAAAGATATAATCAAATCCAATACCTCTGGCTCAAACCACAAGTCTCTTAACTTTAATAAACAGATATTTTTGAGTTTTCTTCTTGTTCTTTCACTTACCCAAGTCTGTAAGAGAAAAGAATTTACAGACAGTATTGGGAAAAACAGTCCCAAGAAGCCTTGTTCAAACTCTGCATTTAGTTTTCTGCAAAAAATTTCCAAAGACAAAAATATATGATGACACACAAAGCATTCAATGTGTTACAGCCTAAAGAAAAACAGATGTCAGTGACCAGAAGTCACAAACATGGAGAGTTTGTTGTTGGCTCACTTTGTCTTCTTTCTGCATTTATTTGTTCTCAGTAAAAATAAATGGAGATTCACACAACAAATATTGCTAAGGAAACAACAATCTTGTTTGCTTCAATGTAACTCAGGCTCTGCTAAATGGCTAGAGTCCATTTAGCAGGACAAAGCTGTCTGACATTTAAGGCTACAGCTTAACTGGGAAAGCCAATCATCAGCCACTCTTTGTATGCGACTCAGATTTTCGTCATTATACTCCAACTTCTGTTCCACTAAATGATTTACAGGGTCTTAACAGATGCTACCACTGAAAGTAAAATAAACTTGCAGGGGGTGTGTTAAAATAGGCTTAACAAACTGCTAATGAGAAAGCATTAAAATATCCTAGGTTTGCAGTCAGGAAGACTCTAGAGAGTCTATTACTGCTTTTCCTTTTCCACTGAAAGGAAGGTGTGAGACCTGCAAGTTTTAAAACTTTTGGTGCTTTGTGTAGTCTGAGAGCAACTGCAACTACGGGCTATACAAAAGTAAAATTAAGGAAGAAAACTAAAAGTGTCAATATGTACAGCTAGCATTTTAAAGAAACACAGTTCTCTTGAAATTCACAAAGCTGAATCAACCTGTTAACAACAGTCTTAAACATGATGATGAAAGTAGCTCCTTCTTCAAAAAATGATAAAAATTAGCTGTTTATAAGTGGAAGGCCAACTTTAGTACTCCATTGACGTCACCTCTTGATGCAACCGAGTGTGGAAATAACAGCTACAGAAGCAGAAAATAGTATGAACACTAAGTGATTGAAGAATCCCACACATAAGTGAAATGTTCTATGTGGAGGCAGCACACAAAGTTTGACAGAAGTTCTACCACAAGCATTCTGAGAAACAGCTCCAGTATCTGAGTGGAAATTAAGCAAAGGGACCCAACTTAAGATAAGTCAGAAATAGAAACCTATGTGCCACTAGACAACACCAAATTGATATATAACCTCTTGTTATTTCTTCCAGGATGTTTCCCCCATGCAGGCAGGCTGTAAAGTGAAGATGCAAGCACTCACACTCTCTCATCTTGTTTTGCAAGGTCACTAAATGTGACTGCCAATCACTTGTCAAATCTGGCAAAACCACTCTTCCAAATGTAACATAAGCGCACGTTTTAGTGGGAAGATTTGCAATGCAGTCAGCCATAGCCGCATACAAGCACTTACATTCATCCAGTCCCAGCTGATACGCCAGGTTCTGCAGGCCACGAACCTTCTCCATCAGGTTAGCAGTAGTGAGGCTCCCCAACTCTAAGAGAGAAAAGTGAATTTTAACACTAGCTATAGCCCTCTACTGACAGTTTACTTGTTTACTACATCATAGAGTACTTTCAAGTCACACTTCTGACAACACCTATTTCCACTGAACAGAGTATTCTAGGTGATGCCACCCCTGTTTTTAACATATTGAGAAAAGACCAGCTTTCTCTATTGAAAAAGACAGCCATGGATCTGGTTCACACTGCAATCTGTGACCACTGCAATTAGCAATTTGCCCCTTATTTTGGAAGCTCACATTAAACGTGAATAAGTTACAAAAGAGTATGCAATGGAATAGACTTAGACACTAATAACGTGTGTTTAAACACATTTTTACAGCAAATAATTGTCCCACTTTCACTTTGAAAGAGTTTATCTGGCATTCACCTGAGAGACAGAGCACGCTAAGGATGTTTACTGCAAGCTAAAAGTTGTAACATGCAGCAAATCTACACGCTAGATAGCCCTTCTGTAACTTGCTCATGCAGCCTTACCAATTGATTAGAAATCTTGGGTCTATGAGTGAAGACACATGCACAGTCAATCTCGGAACAAGCCAATCAACAAGCCTAAGCTGCTCACCGAGGCTGATCAGCTGAGGCCCACCAAATAATTCCTGCCACTTCTCAGCCCTCAGGAAACACTCACTAGACACATGCAGTGAAGGGAAGGTAAGCAAGGTAACTGAAATCTATTTGTAAAATCACACTGCTTCAACTAGCTCTTGTATGATTACATGCTTGTTTTGAAAAACCAGCCTTCCACTGACATGTGGATATTTTCTTTGAAACAACTGAATTAATGAAAAATGTGTATCATTAACAAGACAAAGAGACA
Source organism: Tapera naevia (assembly GCA_033556795.1). NCBI lineage: Eukaryota > Metazoa > Chordata > Aves > Cuculiformes > Neomorphidae > Tapera > Tapera naevia. The sequence continues at coordinate 14,627,010 of JAUMJJ010000023.1, read as the reverse complement.
CCTGAGGTGGAGATTCTGCAAATGTGACAGCTAAAGATCCGAGGCCATAGGGCTCACTAAAGGAAGCCTCCTGCCTTCAGAAGTGAGGCAAATTAACAGCATAACACAGAAAAACCAAATCAAAACAAACACAACCAAAAAACCCAGAAAACACACACACAAAAAAGACAACAAAAAAACCCCACAGACAGGCATTTGGGTGCTCAGGACAAAAATCTCTGAAATAAGTGTTGAGCAATATAAAATGACTACTCCCCATTCCTTCACCTTCAGAACATTTAAACAAGTGTTTTAAGCCTCTTAAATAAGCACTGAATTCTCATCTACTTTGGCAACCTTACTTCCTTCCCACAATGGCCATACTCACCCTTTAACATATCAATATCGTCATTTTCTAATTCAGCCATCCACTTGGGAGGAGAGCTTGTAATGGGCTGTTTTGAGAAGAATAAAAGTTCATACTCAAACAAGTGCATTTTTAGAAAAAAAGTTTGATCTCATGTTTAAAACTAGTTACACTAATAGCAAAATATGAGAGTCTCAGGTGCTCTGTAGAGATATTTTTATGTTTAGTCTGTTTTTCTTGGACTTTTTTTTAAAGTTAAAACTGGGACATGACCACCCAAAAGGCAGTAGGAAAGGTGAGATCTCCTAAAGTTCAAAGCCTTTTATTTCTTCCAAGCTGTAGTTCTCATTCACGGCAAGTTGCATCAGGTATAAATATGACAGATATTGAAAACAAAAGGATTCTCTAACAGCCACCGCAGCTACCACCGAGACACGCCGGGCAGACAAGAGAGACAAAGCCCGTGGACGAACGGCGGATCCACCACCACCGAGAGGGCCGACGCGGAAGGTAAAGGGGCGCTCACTCACGCTTTTGAAGGAGGCGGCGAACTCGGCAACCCCGGGCACTGGGGAGAAAAAATGAAGGGCGGGGGGTGAGCCCTGAGGAGGCAGCACCTGCCCCGACACCGCCCAGCCCGGACAGGGCGAGCCCGCCACGACAGACGGTCGCGGAGCCGCCGCACTCACGCTGTTCGGGCCACAAGTCCGGCGAGGCGCGGTCCAGCTTCTCGAAGCTCAGCAGCGAGGCCTCCAGGTCGGCGCCTGCAACAAAGAGGGAGGTGAGGCCCTGCCAGCGGCGCAGGGAGCTGAGCGGCGCCGTACCGACCCTCGCGCCCTACCGTCCGCAGGAGCCGCCATGTTGCCCGCCTCACGTGACCCCGCCCTGACGGCCGCACCCGGAACGGAGAGGGAAAACAAACCAGCCCCCGTCCCCCACGTGTCTATCTCGGCGCCACCGACAGGGGGCGGTGCCGCGGGGGCGGTGCTCGGCCAATCCGCGCGCTGACAGCTTGGGCGCTCGCGGCCAATCCGCAGCCCGGCACAGGGGGCGGTGAGGGCTGGGGCGGGGCCGACGGGATAGCTGGCGGCGATTGGCTACCGACTGCCAGGGCCCCGCCGGCGAGGGAGAAGGGGGCGAGGCCGGAGCGTGGGAGGCCAATGAGGGGGCGGGGGCGGTGCCTGGGCGGGCGGGGCGGGGAGCGCCGTCGGAGCCTGCGGTGCAGCGACCCTCGGCCGGGATGGCGGCAGCGGCGGTCGCGCGCGGCGCCTGGGGAGGGCGGCGGCGCTTGGCGCTCAGAGTGAGCGCGTGGAGCTCGGGGCGGCGGAATGTGGGGCGGAGGGAGGGTGGTCGGAGCCCGCCTGGGGGAGGGGGGGAACGGAGGGGTGGCTGCCAGCCGCGCCCGCGGCGGGGGGGGCGGGCGGTACCGGGCTGGGGGCGGTTGCGTTCGGAAACCCTGCAGAACCGGGCCGGTCTGTGCTTCTCCTCCCGCGCAGTTGCCGCGCAGAGCCGGTGCCCCCTGGATCGCCTCAGCCGCCGCCGCCTTCTCCTCCTCGTCAGTGGTGAGTGCCAGCGCGGGGGCTCCCGGCGGCGTGCGGCTGCGGGGCCGCTGTGCCGGCCCGGCCCGGCCCGGCTCCGGGCTGGTATTTTTGCATCAGACGTTCGGGGTTGCCTGTGCTTGGAGCGGTCCCGTGGTGAGCACGGGGGAAGGAAGTTCAGCGCCGGATTTGTTTGCCTTCGGAGAGGGGGCGCGTTGCCTCCTCCCACCCACCTCCTCCCACCCCTTTCCTGCTCGTAGCGAGCACTGCAGGTGCCCCTGAGGCCGTACCTTAGTCCAAGGGATCGCGTCCTTTGTTGCCTCCGTGCTCCATAAGTAGCGCACACTGTGCTAAGCATGCATCAGCCTTTTTTTTCCCCATATTTAGATTTCTTATACCACGTGTAATACCTCTTCAATAAGATCAGCAAAACTGAATATAGAATGTATAACTAAGGATAACTTGTGAAAAAAAGGGTTGTTTCAAGCTGTGTGGGCCACGCTTGTACCATCTGTTTATGGCAGAGAGCAGATCTGATTTCTTCTGGGCAGTATCAAACATCTTTAACTGTTACTATGCCCTTTTTCTTCCAGTATCCATGGCTGCATTCCCTCCAAGTTCTGAACATGTAAATCACGATTCCCCACAGTCTGCTTTACTAAAGTTTTTATTCTCACAGCTGGCTCATTCTCTATAGAAAAAAGTGATCTTATGGAAAAAGTGTAGTTAATCTTAATTCAGCCTTTCCTGGCTGGCTTAAAATATTTTTCTTCGTGTGTGTGATTTTTCTAGAGATCCCTTTTAAGCAAACTGAAAAAAACCCATATATTCCATATGGGCCATAAAGCGCTGGAGCTTGTAGGTCCACAGCACTTGGGCTAACGGAGTGTTTGATTGCAGCAGGAGTTTGTCTTTCTTTAGACTAGCACTAGAAGACTTTTTCTGACAGCCAAGAAAGTAGGGACTCAGATTTCCTGTGCTTCCTTCCATGTTCTGGAGGGTATTGTATTTTTGTAGGCATAGACTTCTGCCTCTCTTTCCCAGGTGTAATTCTGTTTTGTTTTTTTTTTTCTGATCCACTCACGGTGTTACCTCCCAAATAGGTCTTGCTTATGCTTTGACACTTCCCATCATAGTCCTTTCTCAGTTTGTCCCAACTCTCATTGCTATTCACTTTTTCACTGTCATTGTTTGTCCAGTCTTCCCCATTTGTTTTCCTTATCATTCCTCTGATCTCTCCCCTTCATTACACCTTGGATGGCATTTCAATCATTATCTCCTGCTCATAATTCCCCATTCTGATTTCTTCATGCTGTTCTCTGATACCTTTGTTTTTATATTCCAGTTCTTTTGATATGTTGTGTCCCATTTCTGTTCTTCACACAGCAGATCCATTTCCTCTTAATCTGTTCTCCCTGAGCCACGGTTTCGTGACATGATTAACTACTTCTTGCTTTCTCCTAATTCTCTCCTTACCTCCCAATATCAACTCCTAATTTCCAGTCTCTTTAAACATCTAAATCTGTTCTCCTGCGTTGCTTATCCAGTGCTAGTGACAGATTCTACCCTTGCTCTTCCTTTGGCCCTGCGTTTACCTCCTTATTCAAACTTTACTTTTTTCTCCTCTGCATCTGAGCTGGAAAGTTCTGTTCTCCACACTGTCTGCCAGGACAGTCACTTCCTTGCTCTTAATAGCAGGGAATGGGGAAAGCTCAATCTTACTCCTGCAGCTATGAGCTGGAGAGATGAACCTGCTTAGTGGCTTGATGGGAAGAAAACACATAGTACAGTGTGTGCTGGGTAAATGGAATTCCCACAAGGTAAAATCATTAACTAATTCTTTTGAACATTTTTGAATTGTAGTTTTCTAGTTTTCTAACTTAGTACACGTTGGATGATCAGATTGAAATAGTTCTGAGCATAAGCATAGCAATGTATTTTTTCTAGAACTGCTTTCAGAAAGAATTTTGGCCATTTTGGCGTAAAGTGAGAGAATGGTGGGCCAGAAAGCATGAAAAAATTTAGCCTAAGCAGTTACCTGGGTCTTGTGGTAAATACAGAATCTAGACCAGGGGTGTCAAACTCATGGCCTGTGGGCTGAATCTGGCCCTCCACCTTGTTTTATGTGGTCAGCACCTTGTTTCTACTCGGTGGCAGTGCTGAGCTCCTTGCCCCCACGCTCCAGCCAGCGCTGGCCACGTGTGCAATGTGTGACAGGCGTTACGCTGCAGGAGCAGGAGAATGGCGGGAGCTGTGAGTTTGACACCCCTGGTCTAATGGGCAGCATAGCAGTAATGATGGCTTGCATGTGATAAAGCACATTGGTATTTAGGGATCTTGAGACAAAGATCACTCAGTGGTCAGTGTTTTGTCCTCCACAGCCAACAACAAAACTCTTCATTGATGGGAAGTTTGTTGAGTCCAAAACTACTGAGTGGATTGATATCCACAATCCGGTAAGTGAAGTAGCCTCAGCTTATGTATTTAGTGATAACTGTGCAACAAGAGTTTGTGCCTCTATTTAAGCATTTGGCAAAAGGTGAAAGTACATACATTTCTTGAGAAAGGCTGACTTGAAGCTTAACATGGATTTAGCAATGTGTAATTGCTTCCCAATTTCCTTTTCACGTGAAATGTCACTTAGGAAAGTGATGACATCCTTTATCTCCCTGGTATAGTAAAAACCCTCATCTCCCAGTAGGAAACTTAAACCCTGCTTACATTTTTTTTTGCTCTTTGAAAGGCTCTGTGATGAATATGTCAAATTTCTGCACTGTTTCTTTCACCCTATATGTGAAATGAACCATGGGTGATTTGATGCCATCTGAATATGAAGTCTGGTAAAGACTGATTTCACTCTCAGACAGAGGTAAAAGGGTCCTGACAGTTGAAGCTCCTCTCCTTTCTATCTGTGAGCCATAATATTCACAGTGAATTTAGAGACTGGATGCTATGCAAAATAATCTTGGATTGATAGCACTTGTATGTGTCTGAGTCCTCCACCAAAGACAAATGGAAATGAGGTTGCACTCGGTATTCTGCCCCTTCTGACCCCCTGATAATCATTTGGGCAGCAGTTTCTAAATTTTTTCTCTGTAAAGCCCTATTTTGATTTACTTTGTGGAAGTGATCAGAGCAGCAAACCTTGTTCATGAAGCTTGTTTAGTCTCTATACGGTGACCAATGCTCTTGTTTAATTTTCTTTCTCTTGAGCAATTTCTCTCTTAGTGATGTACCTGATGTTTTTGTCATGTCAAAGCAGACTTAATTTTTAAGATTTCATTAGAAGGAGGTTAAACTGGTAAAGATAAGCTTTTAAAATACTGTAGAACTAAAGTTGCTTGTAAAAATCTTACTTTTGCTTTGTAGTCCGGTAAACCAACATCGGTGCCAACTGCACAGTCATGTACTGCTTTTTCTGAAGGAAACCTGCCTCCTTTAATAAGCAAGAGGGAGAGCAGATGAGCCAAGATGATGCAGAGGGAAAAGACCACAGGCCACAGAAACCTTAGCCTTATATTTTCTAGTAGTTGCAAAACAGACAAATCACTTCAGCTCCGACTTGGAAATCAGCACTACATTTGCAGCTTTCCTCAGTGCCTGATTTGAAATGTGGAGAGCACAGGTTTTCAGAACTGTTCTAGTTGTAGCCCAGGCCTTTTGTGTGCATCAAGCAAGGAGCCTCTTCTGTGCTTTCCCCTCAAAAGTACAACTCCTTGTAGAAACAGGATATTAGGTGTGTGGTGTGAAGGGACTGTTAAATGGTTAGCAGGGACAGGTGGAAAAAGTTGAGTGTTGATACGGTTTGTTTTTTCCTTCAGGCCACAAATGAAGTGGTTAGCCGTGTACCAAAAGCCACAGCCAGTGAGATGGAGGCAGCTGTGGCTTCTTGCAAAAAGGCTTTTTGGAACTGGTCAGAAACATCTGTTTTGAGTCGCCAGCAAATTTTCCTGCGTTATCAACAACTCATCAAAGACAATCTGGTGAGATGCCACGGCTGTGTGTGATGGCTGTTGCTGAATGCATTGCAGTTGAATAGGAATTAAATTGAGAGACTTGGGATTTACTGTAATCTTGATGAGGCATTGCTGCTATGATCGAGGAGCCAACTGAGATGTTGTCGTTCAGAGGTGTAGCAAAGTACTCTCCAACCAAACTGGGACAGAGAGGCACTGCTTCTTAGGGAATATTATTCTGCATTTGTTCCTTTACCAAAAGACGACGAGAGGAACTTTCAGCCTTCACAGAGAATGTGCCACTTGGCAAAGACAAGTGGGACAAGAATGTTACTGTGATTTTAGATTCTCCAGATTGCTTTTTCTGTGTGTCTGTGATATGACACATGAAAGCTGTAGAATATAAGCCAACCCACAACTGATTTTTCTAAAACGTCACTTGTGTGTCTTACCAGCTTCTTATCTGCAAGGAGCAAATCAATTAGTGTAGGCTTTTCCAGGTTCTACTTAGTCTTCATTGCGATGTTAACTCTCTGTTAAACTCTCTTTTCTCTGCATCGTGTTTCACAGGCAGGCACTTCTCTAACGTTCATAAACTTAATCTTTTCTATTTTCAGAAAGAAATTTCAAAAATCATCACCTTTGAGCAAGGGAAGACCCTGGCTGATGCTGAGGGAGATGTGTTCCGAGGCCTCCGTAAGCTGCTGGCTCCTCATGTTAAAAAGGGTGCTTTGAGAGCCTGTAGGAAGGGAGGAGATTTCCTGAGCACCTGATTGTTCTGGGATTCTGTACACGTAGCTCTCTTCACAGCCTCCTTCTGAAAGAAAAGGGGCCATTGTAACTCTAGCCTGAAACGTTCCTTTAGGTTGAGTTACCCTAAATCACTTCTAACTTGTTAGATTCTTTCCTTTACTAGGAGTGAGTACAAATTGCTGTAAAGGGATAAGAAGTTCTTGCTTGTGCTCAGATGTCTAAGCATGAGCCCGAGGTGGTACGCTAATGCTATACCTGTGCTTCTTTAACTGGGACTGTTGGGCCTGTGATCCTGTCACTGTGACATAAATGCATTCGAGAGAATCCATTCACAATGAGCTTACAGTGCTTGGCAGAATGAAGGTATTTTCTGGAGCACAATGAGGTTTAAGTTGTGGGAAAAGAGGCTGGAAGAAAGACTTGGGTCAGGGCAGTGGTGAGGAGGGAGTTTGGGAACTCATGGTTAACAGATCCTCCAGTGGCGTGTTGCCCTTTCTGCTGCAGAGGTGGTTGAACATGCTTGCAGCGTGACATCCCTAATACTGGGAGAGACCATGCCCTCCATCACTAAAGACATGGACACTTATACCTACCGCCTGCCTCTCGGTGTGTGTGCTGGAATAGCACCGTTCAATTTCCCTGCCATGATTCCTCTTTGGATGTTCCCCATGGCTATGGTTTGTGGAAACACCTTCTTGATGAAACCATCTGAGCGTGTACCAGGAGCACTGATGTTTCTTGCCAAGCTGTTTCAGGATGCTGGTGCCCCTGATGGGACACTAAATATCATCCATGGACAACATGAAGGTAATACTAGTCCTTTGGAAATGGCTAGAGTGTGTAAGTGTTGTGGTGTATGTTCAGCGGAGGTACTGAAGCAATTGGAGTCTGATACTACTGCTGTTAGATAAGTTTGGACAGATGCTTCAGCCCTCTTGGTGGAGGAGAGGTAACTGGAACATTCTTTGCTGTTTTGTATCAAATCTTTCAGGACATATGGTGAGAAAAATTTGGGGGGCTGACATCAGAGTTTCCAAGGCATGTAATTCCTCAAATTCTGTTTAGCAATGTAAGCTCCAACTGAAATAAGTATATAAATCACTTTGATTTCACAAGGAAGCCAAAACAAGAATTAAATGCCTCCCTGAATATTGAGTGGATGCCAGTATTTTAGCTCCTAATATGATGTTTTCTACAGCATGCAAGTACCTTCAGAACACAAGGGATACAAATAGACAACAGTAACTTGGCTTCAGCATTGCTTGGGCACATTGGGAGATGCCCAAAGCACGAAGAGATGGCAGAGAGGCAGGTCTATGAGAGCAGGGGCAGGAGTGCACATGCTGAGAAGTTAGTGGAGAGGTGTGTGGACAGACAGTAGGGAAACTCAAATGTAGGAAACAAAGGAGAAATTTTGATAAGAAGGAAGACACATAGATTTATCACTGTGGGGATGGGGACAGAGGGAAGCATTTGTGCACCACAATATAAAATAATGTATTATTTCCTATTTGAAGCTGTGAATTTCATTTGTGACCATCCGGATATCAGAGCAATCAGCTTTGTGGGATCTAATCAGGCTGGCGAGTACATCTATGAGAGAGGATCCCGGCATGGCAAGAGAGTCCAGGCCAACATGGTAATGCCTCTGAATGGAGCACACTTCAGCACATAGACTGTCTCTGTCTCTCGTGAATGTTAAGAGAGACCATGCCACTCAGCAATAGAAGCTGACTTTGCTACTGATAGTTAAGTGATGAGGCTGCTCCTTTTGCCACCCTGTTGGTGGCAAAGTCAGAGCTACTATATGAAGATCTTGCCAGAGAGCTGGAGAAGTGGGCTGGGGTGGTTAATCATGGGAGACTGTGTATGTGTTTTATTTCAGGGAGCAAAGAACCATGGTGTGGTGATGCCTGATGCAAATAAAGAGAACACCTTGAACCAACTGGTTGGAGCTGCTTTTGGAGCAGCTGGCCAACGCTGCATGGCCCTGTCTACAGCAATTCTAGTGGGAGAAGCTCAGAAATGGCTGCCAGAGCTTGTGGACAGAGCCAAAAATCTGCGTGTAAATGCAGGTACAGGCTGTGATAATTTCTTACGAGGTACTTCATTTCTGTACCACTGTTGCTCTTTAGGTTGGTGTATCTGCCATACTGCGGTGTCTCCCTTGGAGCTGTTGGCACCATAGCTTTGAAGTGTAGGGGTCGGAGCTAGCAGATTGTCTGGATTGGGAAACACAGCCCTAGAGCTGGATTTAGGAGTATATAGGCAATATCGCTATGATGCAAGGTTTACAGGATCGGTCTTGTTTTAACTGAAGTTTTGAAGTTATGTCCTATATATAACTCAAACCTGCCAGTTATATAGCAACCTCACTTGGAGATCCTTCCACTTTGTCGTAAACATGCAATAAAAAGGAAAAATAGAAACAAATAATTTGGAAGAAACAGTGTTATTAATTCTAGGAGAATTATCTTTTGTTTATGTCCATTAAAGTCCTGCAAAGGGGAAACTGCTGTTGAATTTTGGCTTCCCAGTGATCTAAAATTACACTAATACTTCACAACTTCTCTTGTTTTTGATTATGAGAGTTGCAGGCTTTTATTCCTGTTCATTAATGTCTCAAATCTTTCTTTTGCATCTCAGAAACATCAGGACTTTCAGATTTTTCCTGCCAATGTAGTTATCTCCATGATGCCAATGAAGAGGAAGCTGTCAGGGTTAACAACTTGGTGTCTTTGCCTCTTCACAGGAGACCAGCCTGGAGCGGATCTTGGGCCTTTAATAAGTCCCCAAGCTAAGGAACGGGTTTGCGATCTGGTTGAGAAAGGAGTAAAAGAAGGTGCCAGCCTTCTTCTAGATGGGCGTAAGATCAAAGTGAAGGGGTATGAAAATGGCAATTTTGTTGGACCAACAATCCTTGCCAATGTCAAGGTAAGATGACCAAAACCAGTGCTTGATGCTGTCTATTGCAGGACTAATTGAAAAACCGGTTACCCAAATCAGTGATCACCAGGTTAGAAAGCCCATAAATGGCTCAGCCTTCCCTTGCACAATTCCAGTGAAGTGCTCATTGTAATGCTGTTTCGGAGGGGATAAAAGAATTTGCATACTCTGAATGAGGTTAATGATTTTAACTTGATCAGAATGCAGCCAATTAAAGAAAAATATGAGGAGTTTCTACTGTGTTAAACTAAATGCCCATCGAGCACAGGGTACAATCTCTAGTAATGGCCAGTAGCAGATACCCGAGTACGATGAACAGCAAAATTTGAATTTTCCTTCCTGTGTTATATATACCTGCAATTTGCATTTTAAGGAGTTGCAGGAACAACAGTTATATATTTATGGACATCTTCACGAGAATAACATAAGGTAGAGTCTCTTTGTTGAATATAATCGCAATTTCGTTCAGTCAGCCTCTTGATATAATGCATGGTGTGCAACAGATGGACATCACTGTGGGGAATATTCTTTACCAGGCACCCATGCATGTGGGTTTTCTACCTAAAGTCATTATTTTATGTTTATGCAATAAGCTGGTGTGATTTCTTTGAGTATTCAGTTCGTCATGGGTCTTTTAGTGAGTGATTGCACAACAAGAAATCCACCTTGATAATTCTGCTATTGTACTTTGCATTCTTAAAAATTTATGGGTTTTCTGCTACTATGTAACTCAAGTCTTTATCTCAGAATTGTCTTGCCTTATTTTCATTAAATGTCTTAAAATAATTCACTGTCCTGTCATGTGTCATAAATATTGTTACGTATTCAGAAGTAAAAGTTTCTCTGAGATTTTGTTTCTTATTTTTTTCATACAGTGACATGGTTAAAAAAAGCCACAATAAAACTTGAATGTTTTGTAGTTTGCTGTATCAGTTATTAGCAATTAAAGTACTCTCCAACTGGTATTGTTGTATTTGCCGGATGTTGCTAATTATCAGACATAAATCCTGAGCACAGAGTTGGAGAGGATAGCAGGTTCTAGTAACTTTGTAACAGGAACTGAGGTAAACTGTCCTGAATTAATCCTGGCCTTAATCAGCCTTGGTCAGAATAGACCTCTAAATGAGGTCAGGCAGGCAGTGAAAGCAGAATGTGTTCTGGAGATGAAAAGTGGAACCCTCCTTAGTGGACTAGGTATGGGAAATGGTGAAAAGGCAAGGAAGAGTGAAGGATGGCCTGGCAGTATGATGGGTGAACCTTGGAATATCCTGAGGGTTAGCAGCATGTGTGTTTATTGTATCCTATGTACAAGCTGCTTTTTCTGCTATTTATCTTGGCAGCCAAATATGACTTGCTACAAGGAGGAAATCTTTGGGCCTGTCTTAGTGGTTCTGGAAGCAGACACTTTGGATGATGCCATTAAGATGGTGAACAATAACCCCTATGGAAATGGAACTGCGATCTTCACCACCAATGGAGCCACAGCTCGGAAATATTCTCACTTAGTGGATGTGGGGCAGGTATGCTCAAGCTAGAATTGTTGCTGTTAGTACTCACATTTACTAGTGGGGAGCCATCCATCTCTAGTGCCTAATCACTGACTACTCGGCCAACAGTACCCAGCCTCAGATTTAGGGAAACAAAACATGCAGTAGCTTTTGGAGAGTGCTCTGCAATCTGCTACATCTTATGGCTAATATGGCGTCTTTCCTTTGGTTTAGGTGGGTGTCAACGTTCCAATCCCAGTACCTCTGCCCATGTTCTCTTTCACCGGCTCTCGTGCTTCTTTCAGAGGAGACACCAATTTCTATGGCAAGCAGGTAACATGCTGCTTCGGAGTCCTCTGTTGGGTTAATTGTGGTAAAACACATGATAAATGGCAATGGGTAGATGGTCATCGGACCTCATTAGCAAGGTCCGTCTCAACCAGAAAACTGAAGCCAGCGATCACAGTCACCATAATGCATGTTACAATAGTCTTTTTTTTTTTTTCTCTTTAATATAAAAAAGCAATCTCTTAGGAGATTTGAGAACGGAGCAAGAACTAAGTAGCAAGCATTCTCACAGAACTAGAAACTTTGGGGAACTTGTAAAAAGAACAGTCTGACAGGAATTATTCCCAGAGGAAAACTCAGCCCTCTGAAAATACAGCAAAACTGCTCGATACACGACTAGCGCAGACCTGACAAATTCCTAAGGCCAAACATCTGATCCTTGTGTGTCTCCTTTCTTCCAGGGAGTGCAGTTCTACACACAGCTGAAAACTATCATTTCTCAGTGGAAGGAGGAAGATGCCACTGTCAGCAAGCCTGCTGTGGTTATGCCAACTATGGGAAACTAAATCAGCCTTTACAGATGCTGTTCCTGGTGCCCTTCTCATTCTATGCTGCACTTTCCAGCTTTGCCCTGACTATCATTTCCTTGGGAATGAAAAGAAAAGTCCATATTTCTCAAGGGCCTCTTTTTCTGTGCAGATCAGGCAGGCTCATGTAACACACAGGCTGAATTTTTTGTTGCTGTTGGTGTTTTTTGACTAGCTAACTTCAAGTTTTTTTCTTATAACCTATCACAGAGGAAACCGCCTTATCTGATTGAGAGGGAAGACAGTGACATTGGTCTTAACTTGTGTTTCTTTCCAGACCCTCTGAACTTGAACTCTACTCAGGTTTCCACTTCAGTATCTTTAGCGTTAGTGACTCACTCCTGGCTACATCTTGTAGCAGTTTTATTTACCTCTTTATCTTACATGTTAAGATTTTGAGTTCACTTTACTCAATGATGAGTACTCATTTTGTGTGATATAACTGGGACACCTTGGGTGTCTCCTAGAAGTGACTTTACATACAAGGTAGACAGCAAGTTTGGGAGCTGAAAATGTCAGTCTTTCATCTGTTGAGCATTTTCCAAAACACTTGGGAAATAGCTTTCTAAGGATTTTTTAGGAAACCGTATTTAATTGCTTGTTTGAGGATGAAAGAAATTCCTGTATGGTACAGTGACCTTCACTGTGCCTCTGACAGCTTGAAAATTTCTGTTTCTGTTGCATATGCAGCTTTTATTCTCCAGCTTGCTGTCAGTTCCATTGTACGTGAGAGTCACTTGGTGCCGTTTTACTGTGCTAACAGGTATGTGCCTACAGGTCCTGTAACATAATGAAACTGTGGAAGCAGAGGCATATATATGTATCTTCACATCACAGCATCATGTGGGACTGGGTGGAAGGGACAGTAAGTGGATGGGTCAGTAGGAAGAAAGAACATATTTTTTACTCACAAAGCAGCCAGGCCTGTTCTGTTTGTTTATCTTCCTGACTGTAGCTGTATTTGTTATGTGGATTGATGGACACCTTGTCACATTTGCTCTAATCACATTCTCTAGGGACAGCAGGTCCCATTAGTAGAGAAGGGTAAGACTTCACACACCCTTTTTTTAAGAATTTCTGCATTTGGAGCTGGGAATCCTATATTTTTATTCCTGGTTCCTGGGTGATGACGCAGCTATGAGGGATCTGCAGGGAACTCGTTCAAGTACCTGGGGAAAATAATATTACTCTAATGATTGTAGCCATTAGTTGTTTTGATTAAACAACCCGAATGTGAACACTGTGTATCCTGCCTTCTGGTAAAGATGCCTTGTAACTCACAGTTATGGATTAATGCAATTGCTGTGGATTCACTAATGTTTGTACTTTATTTTTTCCCTCTGCTATACCCAAGGGGAAATTTTCACCTTGTAATTTTACTACAAATTAAAAACATGCTAATATATTTATGCAGAATATGACTGTTCCTTGGTAATATGTTATATAGAGTTGATGTTGAATTTATTCCCCTCTTTGCAGTTGCAGGTCTGTGACTCCTGTAACCCATGTATACATCCTCCTTTTGCAGTATTTCAAGGCCTCTACCAATTTGCTCATATAGCATTTAAAGGAATGTCTTGATCAAACGGCACACATTGTTTGATCACAAAAACTCTTAAGCTGCAAGTTAATCTGTAATTATGCATTGAAAATATACCTTCATCAAATCGTAGCAACATATATACAGAGTTTTAACAACTAATCCAAATCCTGCTGCTGTGTACAGGTTCATCTGAGCTCATGGCTTGGGAAAAAATAGCATCATTATTTTGGAAGGAGGAAAATAATTATATTTCAAACACACAGTCAAAGCAGCAAGTCAGGAGACAGGATTTAGAATTTGCAGCTTTGCTCACCTTCCAAAATGAGAAGTTCAAATAACTCGGTAATTGCTGTGGCTGTTGTTCATGCAAAGTGTACAGCTGCCTTGCTCTATGGTGTTAACTTCAGAATATGTGGAAGAATTGTGGCAGAATATGATGAATCTGAAAATTTGGCTTGCTGTGTAATGAATATTAGGTTGGGAGAAGTATTTTCTGTCATACAAAGGTAAAATATTCTAGGCAAATCACCATTAAGACACTGGCATCGATTCATGCACCTGGAAAAGGAATACTCATTAACAGCCCCTAACATTGTCTACAGTCATTCACTTTCAAACGCCTTATTTTTCTTCCTATCAGTACGGCTATTCTGATTCTTCTGTTGTCCTGTTAAAGCCCATTACACCTTTCCTTTAGAAATTCTAAAATCCAGCTTCTGTAACAGAAGCAGTCTTTATTACCAAGCTTATCTGCTTCCTAAGAGTTGCAGGAGTACACCTGTCCTTTGTCCAGACCTGTTCTAGACACTTGTATAATCTTTTCATTTGTGTGTAAACATCTTTTCTGATTATCTGCATTTCCAACAGCATTTTTAAATAGATGTTTTTAAATAATTATTATAGAAATACAAACCTTGTTTCTGTGTTTTTAGCTAATAAAATGCCTTTTTAGATTAAGCTTCAGATGCAAACTGATCATGATGTACCCGTCCCATTTCGCTGCTGTTACTGCTTTCCAGCCACTTGTTTATTCTCCAGTTTATTTCAACATTCATTACAAAAAAATAGCTAAAGAACATACATTTTATATAACACAGAAGTATAACCAAGTATAAAGCATCTCATAATAAATTTATTTAGACTATTAAAATACAATTTTATAGTCCACCTTTTGTCTCCTATTAAAAATAATTTCTTGACCAGAAGGCACTGCAGTCTAGATTCTCAAAGCTATTTGATACTCTTAAGGCTAAAAATTATGTTTAAGTAGTTGGACCCTCTTTAAGGATTGTGTCCTGTGATTTCCATTCCTGCTTTTTTTCCCTGTTAGTACAAAAAATGGCTACAACTTGCATCCAGTCCTGTTTCTGGAAGTGGCATTTCGCTTCCCTAAAGGAAATCTGTCTCATCTTTCCACACAAATCCCTCCAGACCTTCTACTTATGAACTTTATCTGGTCGTTAAAAGTCACAGTATTACATTTTAAGTTTTGTGTGCTTGGCTGCTTCATGTCTGACATGACACTGTGATGGCATGCCAGAACCCTTCCCTACTTATTCCTCCAGGGTAAGCTGATATTGCTTGCCTTGGAGGTATTATAATTAGCTATATAGTTCTATCTGAGTCTGTATCTGAAACAGGCATTTGAATCTTCATCCTGAGCCATTGTCTCCAAGTGATTCTACACTGAACATCAGATCAGGTTAATAGAATTCGCCTTTTGACCTTTTGATCAAAAATCCTTGTGCTAGCCAAAAATGCATCTTCTTGTACGATCATGGCCTTTCATAAGAGAATCCTCTAAAAAACAGTAAAGCCACTTTTCAATAAGAGGAGGCTTTAAGGGGGCATTTTTTAATGAGTGGAGTCTAAATGCCTGCTGCTAAAATATGAACATGACCAGAAATTTCAAAATAAAACAAAAAATTCCTCTAATCACACATACATTTATTTGTCTATAGACACTAATACAGATCTTCAAACAAACTGAAGTTTTCCAGTGTGTGAAGGATAACAGAGAGACAGTTGCATTTAATATGTAACCAGGACTGAGCACATATTAGTCTGGTATAATTTAGTATCTTACCAAATTTTGCTTTCTGTTTTAGTATCGTCAGGAGCTGGAAGTAGCCAATACTCAGCTGCACTTCCTGTGAGGAAGAAACAAAAGCAAAATAATCCAAGGCCAATGGTAATTTACACTCAGCCAGGTATCTAATCCCACACCAACCTTGTTTTCTAAAACAAACAGCAAGCAAGAAAGGCCAGGGCACCTGAGCTACTGCAGTACACTCTCCAAAATCAGCACCATGAATCAAATGAAGTTCAGTTCACTACGGAAATCTATAGTTTGTGGCTAAATCATTACTATTAAAAGATAATGAAGAGAAATGAAACAAAAGGGTTGTTTTTTAAAATGGGTTTAATCATTATCCCACTTCTACAGCTTTATGTGTGCTCTTACATGTTGGCAAATACTGATAAAACAAGTTAAATCCATGCATAAACTGGAACCATGGAAGCTGATGGATAAATCATTTAATTACACATTTCTTACTTCCACAGTAATAACAAAATGTACTAAACTTCATTAATAATACATACAAATGTAAGCTTAAACTATAAAAAACCAAACAGATCTGTGACTCTACTGAAGAATTAAAACTATGTGGACAGGGGATATTCTTCCTTACTGATTTCGATAGTGGAGCAGTGTTAGAGAAGGAGTTTAGAAAAGGAGAGAAAAAAAAAACAAATACAAAAAGAAAACAGGCAGCTGGAAAAAAAGTCTGAGTAAGATCTTCTATACTGGATAGGTTGAAAGAAAATGGTGTGATTTGAGAAAGAAAACAATCCCCTAGAATTTGACCTCACCAGTGTCCTGGGAATCACAGCTTTGTATCTTCTTATTCAGTAAAAAGAATGCTAAAATAATTTAATTTTATTTTCCATTTTCAGTTTCTTTTTTGGAAGTGAAAAGGGGTTTCACTTGGTACTTGGATTTAGAAAAGCAAGAATAGGACTAAAGTGAAATAATCTGCAACAGGGGAAACAGAAGCTGCAGTGTGAGGGTTCTTCATTGTGTTCTGAGTAGCGTTCGGCTCTATTTTCTCTAAACCCTTCTCCAGGCAGCCAAAATCAGTGCATTCCCCCTTAGCTTTCTCTTTTTTTTCATGCAGAACAAAAGCTTAAGCCTCATCTTGAACTCTTGTGTGCTGGAGCCCTGGACCATTTCATTGCCCCTTGCCTGGACTTGTTCCTCTC
The DNA here is from genome assembly GCA_033556795.1 of Tapera naevia. Taxonomy (NCBI): domain Eukaryota; kingdom Metazoa; phylum Chordata; class Aves; order Cuculiformes; family Neomorphidae; genus Tapera; species Tapera naevia. Next base: position 14,610,302 of record JAUMJJ010000023.1, on the reverse strand, counting down.
CTGTATCAACCTCTCCCTTGTACTGGGAGGGAAGAGGGCAACATCAAAGTAACTGTACTTTTTTTTTTTGAAAGTTAGACAGCATGTTTCCTTAACAGCATGTTTTTCTCTAACAGTGTTTTTCCAGACACTGTTCAGGGACAAATGATAATGTGTTCAGTATGGTCTGCCATATTGTGTCTAAAATGCAAGGTCAGACAGAGCTGGCTCCAAAGCTCCAATAAGCAGAAATTTGGCTGTTGTGAACTTCATAATAATGTTAAAATTAGTCCTTGGAAAGTAATAGAATAAGCATAATGTTTCTAGGAAAATTTATACATATAGATGTAAGTGGAGAATATATTCTGTCCCCAGCTCTTGTCTTGCTACATGGTTGATGGAAATCATTCCCTCCTGTGTCCAGCACTGAATTAAAGGATGCTGTTTTCTAAAACTCCAAAACGAGTCTTGGAGAGTTTATTTGCCCACATTTTTGCTATTACAGAATCAAAGAATCATAGAATGATTTGGGTTGGAAGGGACATTAAAGTCCATCCAGTTCCAACCCACCTGCCATGGTCAGGGACACCTCCCACCAGACCAGGCTGCTCAAGGCCCCACCCAACCTGGCCTTGAACATTTCCAGGGAGGGGGCAGCCACAGTTTCCCTGGGCAGCCTGTGCCAGTGCCTCACCACCCTCAGCGGGAAGAATTTCTTCCTAATGTCCAATCTGTATCTGCCCCCTTCCAATGTGAAGCCGTTCCCCCTTGTCCTATCCCTCCCCAGCTTTCCTGTAGCCCCTCCAGCTACTGGACGGCTGCTGTAAGGTCTCCCCGAGCCCTCTCTTCTCCAGGCTGAACAACCCCAGCTCACTCAAGCAGGAGCCGCAGTGGCGTCCCCGGGTGCCGCCGCAGCCGTGGCAACCGGACGGCGCCGTCCCGCGACGCGCAACTCGCGCGACGGGTGCGTGCGGCGGGCGCTGCGGCCGTGACGCGCCGCACCGGCGGGATGTGGCGCCGCCAGCGCCCGGAGAGGGAGGGTGAGCGCGGCGGGGGCGGCGGGACGGGGCGACAGGGGAGGCTGACAGTGCCACGCGGCCACGGACACCGCGTCCTGCGCCAGCGCCCCGGGCTGGGTGGCCCCGCGCGGGTCCCCGCCGCCCCGGGAGGCGGTGGCACCGGGGAGACTTGGGGGGCGGCGGGGACCCCGGGGAGGGGGGACGGCAGTGGCGTTGCCGTTCTGTGCCGCGGGGCGGGCACGGGACCGGATCGTGCAGCGACTGCGGGTGGGTAACGGGAAGCGATGGGCGCTCCTGCGCCGTGGCACCGGTGTCGGGTGCGGGAGGAGGGCGGCGGGAGCCCCAGGGAACTCAGCTCGGGAAGGGAAAACGAAGTTCGGGGAGCGGCTCCGGGCGCGTTCAGAGGAGCCGGGCTGGGAAAAGGGGCGTTCACGGTGCCCGTGGCCCCGGGGAGGCACCGGTGAAGGAGCCCAGGTGGCAGGGACGTGCTGGGATCTGCGCGGGGTTCTCCCCGGCTTAGTCTGGAGCAAAATCCCTCTGTACCCCAAAATCCCTCTGCACTCAAAATCCTTCTGCAAACAGAGCTCGCTGCACCCGAAATCCCACCTGCCCTCCGAATCCCTCTGCACTCCAGTCCCCTCTGCACCCAGATGCCGTGTCCCAAGCCCGCCGCCTGGCCTGATGGAGGCTACTGTTGCAGCCCCTGTATCTGCGCAGTTCTGGAGCTGTCAGGGACGCTCCCGAGCCCCCTGCGGGAGAGGGGAAGGACGTAGCGGGCTCTCGGGAAGCTACCTCAGTCTAATTAAATCGGAAAATCGAAACCTCACTTGGCCAGACGTGAGGATGAATAAGTAATGTGTATTTGGAACCTTAGTACTGGAAAAAGAAGGTCAAAACTGCTGATAACGCGTGTTGGTCAGTTCTTTTTTTTGTTTTCCTGGCGTTTAAAGCTCAGGAATTTTATCTATGTCTGTGTGCAAAGAAAATTTTGCTATTATTTTTATGGAAATGCTGGGAAATTCTGCATATTGATTCAGTTATCCTTTTTATTGTGACTTCTAACGTGTACTTATAAGCATATTTTTTTGTCGGAACAATGCAGTAAATCCTTTTTTTACTAGATAAAAATATGCCCAGGAAAAAAAAAATTGGTTTTTGATTCTAGAAAAAAAAGGTAAAAATGTATTTGTCTGATCACGAGTGTGAAGTGTAGGAACTGCTCTTCTGGGGAAAAGATCTTGTTACTGTGAGAGCTGCTCATCTGGAAAACAGATTTTTCCATTTTAATGCAGAAAATAGACCTTCCATTACGAGTGGTCTTTAATGTGCTTGAGCAATAAATAACAATATGGGTTTAATTCATAATTTGTCTTTTTTTCCCTAAAATATTTGCCTAAGTATATCTATCCTAAATGTTCCTAATTGTTTTCTAATATTTTTTGTTCATGTCCACATATTTTCTTATAAAATTTTAGGAACTGGAAGGGAAATTGTCTATTTCATATGCAGTGCTTTTAATTCCCCCGATCAGACAGATTCCTTTTCCCAGGGAGATGCTTCTTGTTTCTGTGCTTGGGGTTTTGTATGTTCTTTTGTCAGAAACAGTGAAGCATGTGGGTGAGGCTTTCTTGTCTTGAAAATTACCAGTGCTTCCCTGTATGGTGAACTCTAAGCTAGGTTGTGTTTTGTTGTCTTAAGGTCTATTGTTATTATTCTGGCATTGGTTTTGCTTTTGTTGTTTAAGGAGGGTTTGGTTGAGGTTTCTTGTTTGATTCTTTAGTTTGCTTCCTGTTCATGCTTCCAGTCTTGGCACTCTCTCTGCAGCATCCCAGTGTTTTTGGATCATACAGTCTCTGGAGCTCCAAAATCTCTATATTGGACATGTTTCAATTTTTCTGGTTTAGTATCTGAGGTCTACCTTATGCAGATGACATTTACTTGTCTTTCTTTGTGTTCTACCTTGTGTCACTGGACCCAGGCCAACGCTGCGGAGGGCAACTGCAATGTTAATGTTTTACTGACTAGTTGAACTCAGTTAACTTTCAACTTCTTAAAATTTCATCCTGTGTAATTACCTGCGCAAGCTTCACTGCTCATATTGAGCAATGATAAACTCAAATTGGAAAAAAAGCAACTCAGCTGATATCTTATGATCCCCCGTGACATTATAATTTGCCTGATACATAGACCACTCCCACTAGCTGAAAGCAAAAGTGAATAATAGAAGCGCAGGCACAGTGTCTTTTGTCACGCTCTCTGAAGTGATATTTGTTAGGAATCTCTGAAGTGGAATAGCTGTTGCTCCCGTCTTGCTTCAGGTGTGTGCCTAACGTATTCATAATTGCTGTTGATTATGACTGTTAATTTATAAAGGCAGTAGTTGGAGGCTACTGATGGTGATCTGTGCATTTTACCTGCTAGAACTGCTTGCTTGTATTAATGAACTTGTGCTCATTTTGCTGTTACCCTCTTTTCTGCTTTCTGTTTGTTGCTCATTTTATTCATCCTGTTGTATTCTGATAGCAGCTAGGATTTTAAGTGGTTTGACAGGAAATCTATTGCATATATTTTTCATTATCAGTAATTAATCTCTTGTCTAGCTCTACCCTTAATTTTTCCTCTGTTCTTTCTTCTAACCCTCTTTTCCAAATTCCTTTTCCATTGCCATTTCTGTTGTTCTGCCCACTTCCCTCTCTTGTATCTGATTTATTACCCTCCTCATCTGTTTCTTCTTGTTGGCACTGTTTTGCTAGTGCACTTGGTTAAATGGTCTGAACCACTTATTGAAGAGGCTCAGTGTGCTTTTTTCATTTTTAACTGTGGTGGAGAAAAATTAAATCCTGAATTTTATTTTTTTTTTTTTTGTCTTTAGGAGGATAAAGATAGAAGGGAAAAAAGTCAAGGGAGAAGCATGAAATGGTAATCTCTGTCTGACAAGAGCTAGAGAAGTAAAGTTTAGTGAGGGACTGTTTCATGGGAGAAAAAGGTTCATCCAATAGTTCATCTGGGAAGAGAAGTATGTGTCAGTGATGGCAGTCACTCAGATATTTTCGGAACATAGGAGATTCTGAGCCTTGTGCAAGTGTCACGTGTGCTGTTTGTAATAGGACTCTGGAGTCTGTTCTTAAGGCAGGTGCTTGGGTTGTATTTGTAATGGTTCACTAAGCAAAATCCTGACATTGCATGAGAATAACACCACCGCTTTCTGACCAGCTGGAAGGTGGTACTCACTAATGCGGCTTACGCTCTGTTAGAACGGTGCAGCTTCCTGGATTTTCAGTAGACAGCCTTGCTGTGGTGAAGCAAATATGGGTAATGCCAGATGCATCTTAGAACAGATCCATAGCTATGAAGCTGCCAAACGGCTCAGCACTTTTCATTAGCTCTATTCAGGATAAGACTTTTACAGGTTAGAACTAAATTTTTACTCATTTCCATGTTAAATGTGAATGCTTTAGAAACTACTACAGTTGGAGTTATCTGTCACAGAGGGTGGCCAGGGCAGTTGACTGTTTGTGGAGTAGCTAAAGTCACTTCCTCCTCTTGTCAGAATGTGCTTCTAGGGCAGAGTGGATCAAGAGCTTGTGCTTCTGCCTGCAGCTCTCTGCATTTACTAGAAACAGGAGGATACAAATAAAGGTCACAGAACACAGGCAGAATCACCCTTCTGCAGTGGGCTGTGTGTTTTGTTTGGCCTAGAGATAGCTCAGTGCTTGAATGAGTTAGGAGGACACTTGAGGAATGATCCAATGTGACTGAGAATGGGTAAAGGTTGATCTCACTTTGCTGTAACTGGGAACAAAGGTGAAGGATGGAGATAGTAACAGTTGTACAAAGGCTAAACCTGGGATAAAAGGAGGTGGAGGATAAAGTGGGTTCTTTGGGCGTGGGAGAAAAGTGTGTGGAAATAGAGGCTATGTGAGGTTCACATAGAAAAGAAAGAGATTAAGATTGGGAATGAATAAATGTAGGATTGAGATGGCAGATGATTTTGAGAGAATGAACATAATGGGGCTGAGCAGATCACTAAAAGATGATCAACTGCAAGGGTTAGAGGTGAATGAGGGTCTCTGGCAGAGCAGATGAAGTAGAATATTCAGTGCTGTGGGTGGATGGGTGTGTTGCCAAGTGTCTGAGAATGATAAGGAGCTGTTTGTGCTTTCTGTATGCTTGTGATGTGTATGTTTTGTCAGTGCAGGCCATACTGCATGTGATGGGGCATCTGGCGACATGCTCATTTCTGCTGTTAAAATGCAAATAACAAAGATAGCTCTATATTCTCCTCCTTTTTACCTGAGCACCTAATGAACGCTATCATGTCTGTGCCAATATATGCCCTTTATTAGCATTTCTTAGGAAAAACATGTGCAGAGAGATGCATGTTAACAGAAAGGGGTGTAGTTGTTGTACCTTGATATCCAATACTGCGTCACACAACTTGGGGCCTTGGCTTATTGAAGCTGTTTTTAGAAGCTCTGTGAGCAGCCTGAATCTTGAGGGCAACTGGTCACAATGTGAGAGTGTGGTCAGGTTTTGTTGGATTTTTTTGTAATTCTGAAAATGAAAACTGTATTAGGAGAAAATGGTGGAAAACGAAAATGAAGACAGAAAGGAAAAGTATAAAAATATTGAGAGGCAGAGCCCAGGTCCAGTCCCTCTTGTTCAGCACAGGCTTTTCTTGGGGATGAGGGTGCTGCTGGAAGGATTTGCCTTCACTCTGTGTGCCAATCTCACCCAGCAGCTGTTCTTAGTCAGAGAAAAAATTCTCTTTGTTTGTGACTCTGAATAACAGTTGTGATCTGCAACAGCATCTCATGTGTGTATATGCTAGGGCAAAGAGGGTTTGCCCTGAGCTCCCCTCTGATGATGAGTCTGTTCAGATAACATTTGTGCTCTTTGGAGGTTCTGGGACTGTAAATGCTGAGAACCTTCAAGCTGGATCAGTGAAAAATTTGTCTAAATAAAGTAAAATATAGAAATACTGGGAAGTAAACTGCTTTAATTCTTGCATTTGGGAAATGGAGAAACATTTACTCTGAAAGAACAAATCACTGAGATGCAGTTGTAGCACTAAGTGCAGTAAATCACATCTTTAGGATAAGGTGCTGAGAAATATCTAAAGGGCAGAATATGTATCTATAGAGAGGTATTTTTTTTCCTACAGGCCTTTTATGGAGAGGACTCTTGGCAATTTCCATTCCTGCATTTTTTTTCTCTACAGAACCTACTACAGCTCTGTGACTGCTGATTCATGCTTGACTGCCTCAATGGGCCCTGGCAAAATGGCATCTTCTGGATTTCCCATCCTTCTAGCACTGGCGTTTTGCTCTTTCTCCTCTGTTCTTTCCCATTTAAACAGGCAGATGTGGTTTCAGGATTTCCTTCCACCTAATGTGTGTCCTGTAAATGCCAAAGCCAACACTTTTTATGGCATAATGTTTGACGCAGGAAGCACTGGAACCCGGATTCACATTTACACCTTTGTGCAGAAGAGCCCAGGTAAGACCCTGTGTCAGTCTGTGCACTGGGAATATCTTAGCTCAGGTTCCAACTTCCCAAAAGAGGAGTTTTTATTCCAACACCGCATTTGAGAGCAACTGAAGATTTTTACAGTTTGCCCTTCAGATGGTCCTCTGGCAGATGATTATTGTTCACTTGTGGTGTTTTTGCTGTGAAAATATCTTTTTGTAGGTCTTTTGAAATTCTTAAGTTTAATTCTAAGTATACTGGAGAGTTCTGAATTTCCAAAGACTTTAATCTATGTAGCTGTTTAAAGGAATGTCTCATTGAGTTGGAAAGAGGTTTGTGCTGGTTTTGCCAAGTTGCATGTTATTTTGGATTATATCAAGATATATTTAAATTCTGCATATGTTTATATGTCACATTTTGTAGCAAGTTTAAATCAGTAAATTACAGAGTTGTAAGCACTGAAGGTCTGAGCCATTTCCAGAACTCCTGTGTGCAGATGCACCACAGTCCAGTGTATCTACTTCTGGCATGGTGCAGAGGTACCTGAGCTGGCTGCACGCAAAACAGGATTGAAGAGGGTGAATTCGCCTGGGGACAGTGAGCCAGTAAATTTGCAAAGGTTGAAGACTGATCGGTGGAACTTTGATAATAAGCCCTTCAGAGCCACACACAGTACCTGTGTGGCTTCACATGATTTCAACTTTGGTTTGGAAGAACTGGTACAATGTTCAGCTCTGATGGCCTCAGCGTGACTTGTAAAATGCAATACTTGGGGATGGTTTTAGACCCAAGCTGCTCTGGGAGCAATGGTCACGCTTGCTTGACTCTGCAGCCAAATGCTTGAGCCCAGTCAGTTCTGTTTTGTGCTTGTGAGCTGGATGAATCACCCAAGGACAATCGGGAGTTGACTCTGTGTGTGTCTTAAAATGAATTAGTATTTCACAATTAGCTTGGGGACATAAAGTGAAAGAAATTTTATTAAGATTAGGCAACAGTCATACTCCATTCCTATAATTCATTGTAGTTCATAAATGTGAAATGAATATACTTCTAGTTGTAACAATGTGTTCTTAATAAATTGATTGTAAACTTGCAGGATATACAAGGACAACATTCTGGTTAATATGTTCCTGAAGTGAAGGAGCAGTACTTGCTTTGGGAAGGAAATAGTGTTGTTTGCAATGGGAAATCAAGGGTAGTCACTTTACAGGGGTTTCAGGCAACTTTTTTGAAACTAAAGGAAAAGATTCAAGTTGTTAACTGTTTCATGTAATCTTTCGTTTGTACAGAAAACCTTCCAGAGTTGGAAGGGGAAATCTTTGAGTCTGTGAAGCCAGGTCTATCAGCTTATGCTGATCAGCCTGAAAAGGTAAGGCTCTCCTTCATTCCCTATGAGTTCATCTTGCTTCTACTAATAGTAGTTGGATTCTACCAAGCTGTTCAAGTGTTACCAACTAGGAGCTGTTGCTTTACACATTTCATCAATGGAACAATGGCTTAATGAATTGCTTAAATGCTGTAACTAGACTATGTTCTTTTGAGATTTCAAAGACAAAGTGATTTTTTGCTCTAGCAGCATCCATATTCAATGTTTATTTCCCCAAATATAAGTAAATACATAGCTACCCCAAATATAAGTAAATATATATTCCTGTTTCATTTACTAATAATACTGAATATTGGTTTCACTAGTGTTGAGAGGGAATTTGGAGGCCTATTTTCCAGAGGCTTGTAGGAGGAAAGTATAAGAAAAATAACATCTTTTTTCCTTTCAGGGTGCTGAAACTGTCAAAAGATTGCTGGACATGGCTATAGATGCTGTGCCACCTCCTCTCTGGAAGAAGACCCCAGTAGTGTTGAAAGCTACAGCTGGACTGCGCTTGCTGTCAGAGGAGAAAGCTCAGGCTCTGCTTCTAGAGGTAATACTAAGATCCTTTGGATGCATCAGTATTGCCCTCCCTATTTTGCCTTTCATGACTCAGTTCTCTTTTCTATTTAGCATAGGAGAATTTCAGCTGTGAAAAGTGATTATAATCCTATGACAGCGTGAAACTCACACACTTCACAGACTTTCTTGTATGGTCCTGAAATCCTCTGTCTTAATGTGGGTAGAAGGCATAGAGAGACAGACTTAAAATACTTTTTTCTTTCTTTGCTGGCCCTTGAAAGAAGAAGAATTTTATCTATTCCACATACTTGTCTTATTTTATAATGCTGTGAAAAAGAGAACTTTTGCTGCCACCATCAAAGCAGAGCAAGACTCTTAAAGAATGATTAGATTCCTTGGTCTTCTTTTTTAGGTGAGAGAAGTCTTTGAGGAATCACCATTTCTTGTTCCAGAGGACAGTGTTAGCATCATGAACGGGTCTTACGAAGGTATGTTTTAGAAGGAGGAAAAAGTGAAAGCAAGGAATAGTGAAGGAAAGAGAGATAGATCTTCTGGACCCAAGAGAAAGATAAATGGTCACTAAACCAAGGGGAAAAAAAATCAATTGAAACCATTCAGTCTTGCTTTTCCTGTGAGGTGTCGATTACTTTGTCATCCGTTAGGTTAAAAATGCAGAAACGCAAAATGGGTTAGATGAAGGTTCATCCAAAACCTTCTGACGTTCAAGAAGAGGAGTTCATCTCATAAATAAGTATGTAGGCTAATGCAGGCTAACCAACTGAAGCAGTGGGAACTGGGGGAAAAAAGATGTGGTCCACCTCTGAAAGGCTACATGGCAGTATATAGCAAGCTAGGAAGTTTATAGAAATGCCTAGTAAATTCTGTAGTATCAGCATTAAAAATAATCTCTAGTATTAGCTCACTGATTTTTGTATTAAGGTTGGAAGCATTGTGAATATTAGAGGAGAAAGAAGGATAATTGGCAAGTATTAAAAATCAGATAACAAAATATACAAAATATATAATAAAATATGTTTTTTTAAAAAAAATCTGTTTGGAAAAGTGCAGCTGGTAAAGTAGCAAAGAAAGTAACCTAAAATAAAACAAAAAGGTGAAATGTGTTGTACATTTAGAGTGAGTGATGACTTTCACAGTGCAGAACATTCTCTGTAACATTCTGTCTACGTATCCAGACATATTGCCTTGGAGAATAGGCAGGTAATAATCCTTCTGTATGAATGCCTGATAAGAGCCATCTGTGATGTTAAATTCAGTTCTGAACACTTCATTATGGCAGATACATTGCCGATTTGGAAGGTGTTCAAGGAAAGCAAAAAGCTTTATCACGGCACTTAAACAACTAATAAAAAGAGGAGGATTAAAGAGCAAAATCTGTCCACATGGGCCAAGAGGAAAGGAGACGTAACATAATATCTACAAGTATTCTGTAAAGTAGGGTGCAATGCATAGTATGTCACTAGGATTAGCGGGTGAATTGTATTGTATAGTTGTATTGACAGAGGGCGTGACCAATGAGGCATCACAGAGTACAGTTTGTTTGAAAATCCCACATCTTCTGCTGTCACGTATTTGCCTGCATTTGGGTGAGAATCGTGCCAGCGTCAAGCAAGTCACTGCAGTCAAAAAGGAGGGATTTGTGTTTTACTGGTTGCCGCTAAGTCTGCAAATTACACAAACCACAACATTGAAACACAGAGCAGTGTGCATGCAGTTTTCAGACTGAGAATTGAAGTGCTGGGGCAGGGAAAAATGCCCAAGAAAACTTTTGCATAGTGTCGGCTTGTTACTTCTTTGTTGTTGGAGAGTAGATGATTTGTGCACACTGCAGTTGCATGGATGCTACAAATGTTCTGCCTATCCCAGCTTATAATATTTTAATGAACCAATAATGCATCATCTCACTTAATTATAAGTTTGAATTAATCTCTGAAGTATGGAGGAATTATATTAAATTATTAATGATTTCCAAGTAAATAAATTACATGTGGAGGGGTGGTAGGAGTGGGCGGGACGTTGTGGGGTTATTCAGTGTTGACTTTTCCTTTTTCACTCTTCGCAGGAATTTTAGCCTGGATCACTGTGAACTTTTTGACAGGTATTTAATTCTATGTAACTTTTCTCTAAATAAGAACTTGAGCCACTTCTGCAGAGGTGATCACTGTAAGTTCCTCTGCTTTGGTTGCAATGTCCTGCTTTTCCTCTGCACTGTGGCACCAGTGCTAAAGCAGTGAATTGCTTGGGCAGACAGTTCCAGTGGGTGAGCTACACCTATAGTAAGAAGCATCTTAATCCAGAAGATATTAGGATTTACTCAGGACTGGGAGGCACTGGCAAACTGGTTTCTACTTTAGGGGAGTAGTGCTGCTAATCTGTTAGGAGGTAGGAAACAATGTTTTACAGTGTTCATCCCACCGTGAACTATGCAACTGAAGTAATGTAACAGGGTTGCACTGGTGCTTTAGCCCTACTGGCTCTAAGAAGTTCTGGGAATGCAATCTAGTGAAGAGAGAAGAAAATCAGTACTCTAGTACGTATATGAGCAAGCAGAAAAGGTGCTCTGGATGAAAAGAAGTGATAGTGTATGGTTCTGCCCTTCCTTTCCTGCTGCTTTTGACCAGCTGTATGGTGGTACAGAATTTAAGTACTCTCACTGGCAGTCTTCTACAGGAGATACTTTGTCTCTTATGTTCAGCTTTTGCTGGATATCTGGAGATTTGTCTCTTTGGAGGTGAAACTGTAATCAAGGAAGAAAGCCCTATGGAAATCCCATTAATCTTTTTGTAATACCTTCTGTTTGCCTACCTTTTCTCTGTGATTTTTTTTTTTTTTTGGCTTTGAAGGGCAGCTTAGTGCTCTTGTATTGCTGTGATAATGTGATAACTTCTTGGTTGCTTGAACATACATGCAGTATCCACATTTTAGCATCTGTGGGCTGTTTTGAGCCTGGTGTTGTTTGCAGGGCAGCTGTCTGGCCAGAAACAGGATACTGTTGGGACTCTGGACTTGGGAGGAGCCTCAACCCAAATCACATTTCTGCCACGGCTTGAGGTGAGGAGTGGTTACAAGCGTGTGGGTTGGGACTGCAAGGCCAGTGGAGAGACCTGAGCACTGCTATGCTCTCTGATATCCCTTTGTCAGCAGTGGCACAAGCAGAACATCTGTGATGTACGGAACATCTGTATTTCTGTTCTCTTTGACATCAGCAGCTTGTTGATAGGTGCTTGCAAACAAAAGAGGCTGGATAACAATGAAAAGAAAGAAAGCAAATGGATAAAAATGAAGAGAAACAGCTTTTGTTTTCTAGACCCAGTCTGGAAAAGCCCCGTTGAATGCAGATAATTCAATATATGGTAGAACATTTCCAGAGAGCATTAATGCATATTACAAGAAATGTAGCATCTGCTCTGAGTTATCTGTTTTTTTTCCATTCCATTCTTATAGCAGATCTTCACTAAACTGGAGTTGGGGCAGAGGCGGGGTGGAGGATGGTGTCTCATGTGGCAAACATATTTCTAATAGCACAGCCAACCCCTGTTTGTTGTCTTATTGATTTCTTCTAATTTTCTTTGAGCATTCACCTCTCTATCCCTCAGTCTATCTCTGCTGGATTTGTCTGGAATTCCATAGCTCTTTAGAAACAGTTTAAACTGGGAAGCAAGTCTAAAGTTGGCATGGGAAAATTACATGGATATTGGAAGGGCACTATAATATTCTGTATCTTGATATTGTGAAGTTGGTTTTGTCCCTCTTTCTGAAGGAATCCTTTAACTTTTCTCTTTTTTTACAGAAATTGAGATTTCTCAGAGGGTGTTTGGGGACACAGAACACATGGTTTTCATATTAGGATATTTTAATTCTGCAGTGGTGGGTCATGTTGAAACATGACATGCAACCTTATCCTGTTCAGCACAGCCTGAAGTACTCTGGGCTTGCCCTGTGCTTTGTGTTGATAACACCTGCTGAAGTGGGCGCTGGACCAACAGGAAAGGGTGTTGGATGTCGGGGTTTTGGAGAATAAATAGAGCTGTGAAGTAGGCTGAACTGCAGCTCAGGATTGAAGGTTCTTCTCAGAGCCTTGCAGGGAAAGGCTTAGGGTTTGCTACTGACAGGACCAATGGTACAAATCAGGGCAGTGTGGAATCAAGGTTCACGTTGCCTGCTTTTATACTGTGTCTGCTTCTCACCTGCTTTGTCAAATTCATACAAAAAAGCAGATGTAGTTCAGTATGTTTCTGAAGAGTTTTTTTCCCTTCTGACACAACTAGCAGAGATTTCACCCTTTTGGGTTTTATTCCCCCTTCCTGCAATCTAAGGCACTTGCATGTTTACTCTTGTATTAATTTTGAACAAGATACTGTGATAGAGATTCATTTATGAGATATAGATTGCAAGCGAATTGAAGACACATAATGGTAGCTGTGTTGAGCTGGTTTTAAGGAAGTGTTAGGCTGGTTATTTTTTATTGCATAATAGAAACTAAAAGATTTCTTCTTTTACTTAATTTCTAGGAAACTCTGAAGGAAACGCCTGGGGATTTTCTTACCTCATTTGAAATGTTTAATAGCACTTACAAGCTCTATACCCATAGGTAAGCAGCAAAAAGGCTGCTGTCTCTGCTGGGGACACCAGTCTTTCTACAGACCCTCAGCTAAACACAAATGGCCGTTGGGACCATGGCCTATTTTACAAGTTTTCTTATCTGCTTGAACCATTAGTTGAAGTGGAGCATGACATTAGTTGACTGGAAACATTCCAGGATCATGGTTAGTATCATTGCAAGGGATTACGTGACTGTCAGATGAAGAGGAAGCATTATGAGTCACTACATTTAAGGAAAAGAATTCTTATTACTGGATTCAAGCCAAATATTTGGACCAAGCAGAAAGGTGGACACCATTCCAGCAGTCAGAACTAAAGCTGGTCAGAGATTTGGAAAGAGGACCTTCCTGAGACTTTCTCGTTCTTAGTTTGAAATGACCCATCTCATCATCAACTGGACAAACAGTAGAACCTAAATTGATGTAAACCAAAGAGGGACAAGGGACAACCACAGGCAGCTGACACAGACCGTGGAGCACAACACGTTCTTGGATCAATTGGAGTGGCTACTTGGGCAGGAATAATGTGCTTACTGTGTTAAGCTAACAAGTTTCTGCAATGTCTGCAGTGAAATCCAGAGAGTTTACCTGCATGACTTACAGTCCAATGAGAACTCAACCACAAATAGAGACTTGGTCTCAAAAGGTTACTATTGAGTCTGTTGTCTCAGTCAGTTATAGAATAAGCTTACCTGACAGCAAAGCTGGCTTAATAGTCCTCCTCTCCTACTGATGTAACTGATTGCTGTATTCACTGATACAGTCCATTAGATCACTTAAAGTGATTGGGCTTGGAAATTGTCTCCTAGAAAATGAGGGAGGTTAGTTTAACTGGTTATTCTGTCAGCATTTGTATTAACATGGCTAAAGAAATAGGTAGCCAAATAGAGATGGGAATAAAAGGCCTACAGTTTTTTAATCTAGTTGTTTTGCTGAAGCCAGCAACATGTAATGGCATTATAAACATTGTTCACATCCTAGCTTGTAATGAGTACAGTGATAATCTATGGAGTGCCACAGAGGTGCATTTCACAGAAAGGCACAGCTCCCATTTAGTGGGAGGTTCTGCGCTTTCCTATTCTGTCCTAACAGTGTATAATCTTATGTGTGTGACATAAGAATAGCCATCCTATTCCCCATGCACTCCTCACATACCCTTCTTTCTCCTTTGTTTTTAAGATTGTGCAGTTTTGTTCTGTGTGGATGTCACATCAGCTCTCACCACTTTCTGCAATTTTAGATTTACCCATTTTACAGCTCTTCATAACTCTTGGGTTTGTGTCACTCTCTTGGTACTTGGAACTGTTCTGGCAAAGGAAACTCCCTGTTTTAGAGAAGAAAGACCTGTGGGAAGCAAAGGAAGGAAATTTGGTTTGGGTATTACAGGATTTAGGAAGAGGCTGTGGGTAAAGCATACCAGATGTGCAAGAATTAAAATTCATTTGTCTTTGTTGTTTGCAGCTATTTGGGATTTGGACTAAAAGCTGCCAGACTAGCAACACTTGGAGCTATGAATATGGAAGGTATGTTCATATGATAAAACATAAAAATTTTTTTAAGAGGTGGTTAGACTTAGTCATGTGTCAGCAACATATTTCCTGTGTCTTCATTTTTGTATCTTATGCTTTTCTATGTGTTCACTGGTATAGATCTGTCCAGAAAGAGGCTACAACTTGTTAAGGAGTTGTCTTATGGGTCAGCTGCTTTTACCTATTTCCAGGTTCAGCCAGCAGTGAGACTGAGTGTAAATTCCAGAGATGCACATAAGGGGACATATAGACATGGCCAGCCAAAAAGACACAGAAACACAAACAGCATGAACAGATCCTTTTCCTAAGGTTTGCTGCTTAGGCAAACCCCACTTTCTAGGTGTCTCTGGTATCTGCCTGGCATGCCATGTTGCCCCAGACCTCCTGTTGTATTCACAGACTACTCTAGCTTGAAGTACCTGAGCATCACACACTCTCACTCACTAATCTGAGTGCATAATCACACTGTTCAGTCTTTCCAGTCTCTGACCCAGACCTTATGTCCTTTCAGTCTTCATGCCCAGACTTCAGGCCTTTTGTCCAGTCTCTAGGCAGGACCCAGGGTCTTTCCACCTTCTTACTTGCCAGCTACATGGACTTCAGTTAATTACTGGAATGTATTCACATTGAAAATAGTTGGGAATAGGGTTTAAGAAGCAGACAGAACAAACTGCAGTGATTGGTCACAAGGCTCAGCCATAAAAGCATACTGACCAGCTGCCTACTTAGTTGTGATTGCCTTCTTTTTATCATCCCCTCCATTTACACTTCCCTGATCCATTGATTCCCCCTTTTGCTGCCTTTGAGCCTTCTCCTAAACATCCCATAGCGAATTTTGCACAGTCCCACAATTCCCCTCAACTATTCTGTAAGAAGTTTGCTTTTTCTGTGAGACCTGTGCTGGCCACATTAATCATGTTTTCTTCTTATGAGTGACAGTATTTCTGGTTGAAGCCTTCAAGGATTCCATATTCAGTGGCTCCCGTAGAAGCATCTTAGGAGTTTTCGTCTTCGTTGCTCTGTTACTTTGTTTGTCTCAGTTACCCGCTATTTGTTAGGATTTGTGTGTCTATGTGTTTAATTTATTCCCTCCCTGCAGCTTGCAGGGCAAAATGGACTCAGCTTTCCCAGACTGAGGGTGGTCCAACATGCAGCATCCATTGATTCACATGTCCATAATATTGTTTAAAGACCCTAATGAAGACCTTTCAGCCTTTTCTTTTCTGGTTTTGCATATTGATCAATAACTGTGTTAAATGTTGTCCTTTCTGCTCTTCCCTCTGGTTTCATTCCAGCTGTGGATGGACAAATGTTCCGCAGCTCTTGTTTGCCAAAGCAGCTGGAGGCAGAGTGGCACTTTGGGGGAGTGAAATATCGGTATGGTGGCAACAAAGAAGGTAAACTAAGGAGATTTATTGCTTTGTGTAAGATAAGTCTTGTTTCCAGAATCTGAATTTTCCCTTGGCAAATACTCCGTTGGTTACCTTGGGTTACAAAGGATACTTGTCCAGTCATAGATGTGGATTTTTGACAGAGCCAAAGAAAAATCTAAAGCTGTAAAGAGCAGCTGGCCTGTGCTTTCTGTATTCTGGCTGTGATCCCTTATTACAAATTATATCTTTGTAGGAAACATTAATAGTTACTTGTGCAAATAAGAGGGTTTTTTTCTGATGCTTTGAGCTAAGTGCAAAAGCTCAGGCTGTGTGAGGGCACGAGAACTTGTAGGTCAAAGTGTATCTCACTTGTGGGACTGTTTCTTAAGGTACCATCCCTAATGCTGCGTACAGAGGGTGAAGCTGCTGTCATCAGTGACTCGAATAGAGCCCTTTGGTGACTGATGTTGCTTCACTTTACAACAGGAAACATGAAACCTAAGTTGCAGATCTGGTGTGTATGGAGTGCTTGATAAAATGATGATGTGATGGGGAGGGAAAGTAAGGTTTTATCTGGCAGGTGGTAGCAAATGTAAATGAGATTCTGCTGACCATAGAACGTAACAATTGGAGTTTAGTCTGATGTGAAGAAAGGTTTTCATGTACCTGCACTAGGCTGCTTAGCACACTTTTCAGATGGTGCTGTGATCTGCTCTGACCAGTTCCACTTAATGATGGTGATCTAGAGTTCTTGCCTGCATGCAGGTGCCATGCTGTATTACAGAAGGGATCGCTAATCTCTTCTCATCTTTTCTAATCCTTTAATCTCTACTTCTTCCCTTTTTCATCCTATTGGTACTGATTCTTCCATCTACTTCCCCACTTCTGTTTGTCCTGACAGGAGAAACAGGATTCAAGCCTTGCTACTTGGAAGTACTCAAGGTTGTCAAAGGGAAGCTGCACCAGCCAGATGAGATTCGTGGAAGTTCCTTCTATGCTTTCTCCTATTACTATGATCGTGCAGTTGACACCAACCTAATCGGTAAATTGGTTTGGGATAATCTATTACGTGTGAGTATTCCAGCCAGAAGTTAGACAGAGAAACTCTGGAGACTGGAGCCATGGGGAACACGGAAAAGGAACACTGTTGAGAAGGAGGAAATACACAAAATGGCTTCGAGAAATGAATGTGTATCCATCAGAGCAGTTTAATGTTCAGCAGATGAGACTCATGCTCTGAGCTTCAGTTTTACTTGCAGCTCTGTCATCTGTTACCAACAGATCTCACTCCTAGCTCAGCATCAGCGAGTTGTGCTCTAGGGTCAACTTAGTTATAAAACACAAATGCTTTCGGGTCTATGACAATGTTTTCTCACCTCTTCATTTTTAGATTATGAACAAGGAGGTGTTCTGGAAGTGAAAGATTTTGAAGGAAAAGCCAAAGAAGGTAATAGTCATGAGAGTTGGGAAACTGGTGGGGATGAGAAATAACAAAAATATGAATGTGTACAGGCAGTACGTAATGTGAGGTTGACTTTTTTTAAAAAAAAAATTGTATAATCTTTATTCCACTTATACTTTCTGTGTCCTGTTACTTAACTTATTAGCCAACACCTGTAACTGTTGCAGAAGAGAGTACTGAAGATCAGCATGGGGAAACAAAATGTTAGTAGCTTCTCAGCTCTGTTCAGGAGAGGAGAGAGATAGTTTATAAATGTCAGTACAAAAGGAAGTGAATTTGCTGTATCAAGAGCTCCTTCTGTCAAACTGCAGCTCTCTGACTTCTCTGTCACCTTAAATCCTTTTAAATCTGTAGCAAAATGGAGAGAATGAGCAGAGGGCTGACAGCCTCTTCTGTATTCCTTTCCCTCCCCAGCTTTTTTCCTAAATACTTATTCTGTGAGTAAAGGGCTCCCAACTTGCCACGCTACTGATAGCTAAAACTTTAGCTTACAGAATAGGCTGGATTGTGATCATCCTCATTAGTGGATTGTATTTGTCACCGGAAGATGCTTAATTATGTAGTTCAGGACTGACTTTTTTTCTAAAATAGGACCTAAATTCTAATGATTTTTCAATTAAGCTGAATCTCTGTAAAAGCTCTGATGGTTTGAATAGGGGGATTGTGCTTTAAAGTTTTACTGTGTTTGTTCTGTTTTGTTTCCCTGGATACTGAGAGAGCTTATTTCCAAAGATGTAGCTGTTACCTAACACCATCAAACCACTTATTTAGCTTTAAAGCATCAGGAGATCAATTCTGTAATCCTAAATGAATGCTCCTCTTTCTCATTTCAATAGCAGGAGGATGCTGCTTATCAGTTTCTAAATACTTGATACTTGTAGAACAGGGCACTAACAATAGATTCAGAAGACTGTAAATTTATTTCCCAGTGGCTGTCACCCTTACTGTGGAATCCTGACTTAGCTGCAGTGAGGGAGTGGTTGGTTGGGCAATAGCCTCTTCCATGTCTTTGGACATGTGTAGTTGGTAAAAACATAAAGGAAATTGACAACCCAGAAGGTGGAGGCCATTACTGGAGCCATCCTTGGAGATTAGACAAGGAGGACAAATTATGTTGTGTTCTTGAAAGACAAAGTAATAACCAACTCCTTGCTAGTCAGGAATTGCGCAGAGATTCAGACTTCAGAAGAGCTATGTTGATTATGTTGCTGTAATAGAAGATGTATTCATGGAGTCTAGAGAAACTGGAACTACTATTTAGTTAATTTCTCCAGCATTACAGAACAGCTGTGTAGCACATTCCATGTGTAAGATGGGCCCGTTAATAGAAGTGGTTGGCTTGTTCTAGTAGGCTTTGGCTTGAGGTCAGTTCTAATGCACAATGTAAATAAAAGCTCCTTTATTTTGCTGATTTTTTTTCCTTCCTTCTCTAGTTTGTGATAACATGGAGAGGTACAGGTCAGCCAGTCCTTTCCTCTGTATGGATCTCACTTACATCACTGCTTTACTAAAGGAAGGTTTTGGATTTAGGGACAACACGCTTTTACAGGTGAGAAAAACATTTAAATCCCAAATCTAGCTTCCAGATTTCTCTTATTGCTCAACATGCATTAGTTCATTTTTCTGCTAATTATTTATTGAGTCTTTCCAGGGTCGTTGCATGCCACTGCTGTCATCTGTGCAACATACCAATGTAGAGAACTGTTGGGAATAACTTCTTTTTCTTCCTTTATAGTTAACAAAGAAAGTGAACAACATAGAGACAAGCTGGACTTTGGGTGCTACCTTTCACCTACTGCAGTCTCTGGGGTTAACCTATTGAGCTGTGACATTCGTGTGGACTTCAGCATTTGTAAAAGGCTGAGAAAGCAAATTGAGATCTCCGGGTATGTTGTTCAGCTGGAGCTGGTCACAGAGCAGAAGATGGACCAAAGCTATAGAACAGATCTTCACCCTGGATTGGCATCGTGTATAATGAGAGTTGCCACAGTATGATTCCTAATTGTGATTGCAGTAAATGATCCAGAAGCAGCCTTCTAAAAGTCAAAGGGCCTAAACTCCAGCAGAGTCTCCACAAAGGGCTCAAAGCCAGCTTTCACCAGCACATTTGTATAGCATCCCATTACTAGAAGCAGAGTACCTGGCACTTACAGGTACGTGACTTTCCCTCTCCCTTTTATTTTAAACATAACCTAAGTTTTCTTGTGAGATGTTAAATACAGAAATTAAAGATGGCATCAGCAGTCATTCAGAGAAAAGTGAACAACTGTGGATGCTGCCAGCCTCAGTGTTCCAAGTACCCAGCTGTTAGCTTAGCTAATAGATTGCAGGAAGACTCCAGTGTTTCAAGGAGGGCCTTGCTAGAAGCACACTTTGGGCATGGTTTTGGGAAGAGTACTGGCTAAAACATAGGTTGTAACTTAGCAAGCGTTTCTTTAGGCAGCAGTCATTTCCTAAGCAGAATGTGTGCCTGACTGCTTGTGTTCCTTTTTGCTGCTCTTCACAAGTCTGTGCAGCTGTATTGTACATCTGGATACCAGACCTGATAACTTGGTTCATTTAGCATGTAGTCGTAACTCACAGGTGTGCTTTCACAACTAGGCAGCAGTGCCAGCTATTTTAAACTCTACTGCCAAAAGAAATGCTTGTCACATTACACCCACGAGGAAACTGAGGGTGCAGTGAGGGGCAGTTTTGTTTCTCTGCTCTCAGCAAGGCACTCCCACAGACTTCCTTCCTCTGATGCCAGTGCTCCTCAGGTTCTTTGGGGAACCAATTCTCATCACCAAACTGGAGTTAAATCATCTCACCGACGAGTCAAGGCTCGTGCTAGCGCCAGGGAAACGGGCGCTGCACAGCCCAGAGAGACCTGCTGGGCCCGTGAGCTGTTGGAGCACCACTCGTTTTGTCTGAGTGAGCTTAAGGTGTGCTTTCTCATCTGAAAGTCTGGGCTGATGGCTTCCTGCACCCTCCATAGGAATTTCCTCTGAATGCACAGCTGGGGTGAAACAAGTTGTTTTTTTCAGTTGTTTAATAGCCAGAAATAGGGAAGAGAGTGGAATTAGCATCAGAAACAGAGGGCGAACAAGAGCAGAAGCACCTTTACTTGCTTATCCCTTATCCATTTTAAATTGGTTTAAACTTCATTTCTCTTTAATTCGGTATAGTGGAGTTGGACCCATAAAATGATGTATGCAGCCCTGCATTGCTCTGGAATTATCTTTAATATATACAGCAGGTCTTTAGGAACAGTGCATCCAGTGAAGGGGTTGCAGCTGTTTGAGAAGCCCAAGACTTCTGTCAGGATAGCAGGAAGCTATCTGAGTAACTATTTCAAGTGCATCTTGTAGTCTCTTTCACACCAAATGCAGAGAAGCAATGGAAGATCAATATTTTAAATAAAGCATTGTCAGATAGGCTGGGCAGTAGGGTCCTCGTCTTCTTTTTTAATTGGCTGTAGAGAACATGAAAATTGCTCGAATACTTTGGGGCTCCACATGCAGACCTTGCCTTGCTTAAGTAGAAACAGCTGTAGGGACAACTTTTTCTACCCCATGAACTAGCTGATAGCTGGTTCATAAAAAATTAATATCTTTTATTCACTGTGGAACGCATAAGGTAAAGATTAATTTACCCCAGTCATGAACAGAAAGGTACTACTCCTGTCACTAAGGGAAGCTTTTACTCACTTTACCCCGCAGTTACCTATTTGCTGCAACACACCTTTCCCACTTCTGTAAAACCAAAGACTGCCTTCACGCTAACTTCTCTGTGAACTGGATTTGAAAATAATTGGCAATTCCCAGCAAGGGGAAGAAAAAGCACCCTCGTGCCCTCATTAATCTTGCCAAGCAATTTGGAGACTTAGAAATTTGCCTTACTGTGAACACTTTGTCTAGTGAGCAGTGCAAGTTTGACTGTGGCAGATTAAGCTACCCTCTTATACCTCAGGTTTTATGGCACTAGAGTGAAAGGTGTGCTTTTGATTGAACAAGTTCAGTCAGCAACAGGAGTCCAGGGCTTTGAGATGGAGCTACCTGTACTCATCTCACCACTGACACCTTGCTGTAAATTCAGGCTGTTTCTTTGAAATAGGAAATACTCATCCTAGCTGTACTCCTTAGCAGAATCTGTTTATAGAAATCCATATTGGGAAATTCCTCAATGTTACACCAAACTTATGTTCCTTCCTCACTAGAAGCTTCTGTTGGAACACAAATAAAGTAGTTCTTATCTTCTCAACCACAAACATTTCCTATTCCCCCTTCTTAGTGTCTGGCAAAGCTTAGTATGTGGTCTGGTCTGCACAAGATGACTGCAAACGCGTTCATTTTGTTTTCAGTGAACAACTGTATTCACTTTTGTATTCCCAGAGAACAAAAAGCAGGATGCAGCAGCTACTGACCAGGCTGCGTTACTCCTGAGAACTAGCTTATTTAATAGTCCAAATCTTCTTTCAGTCTGAGCCAGTGCTGTGATGAACTCTTACCCGGTCTTGGGGCCAAGAGTCATAAGCACTGAGGCTGGGTTGAAACAGGAAGGCAAGATGGGCTGTTATTTCTAAGGAACAAGCAGCAGTAGTGTGTCTGCCAACTGAGAAGGCGCTAGCACTGAGGAGTACAGGGTTTGGTTTTGTCTGAAGGGAGGATGGTCCAGAACAAGACAGGTAACAGTAGAGGATGCTTCTTTTCTGTGTTCCTTGCCTCAGACTCTGGTACTACAAATGCTAGGTTGGAGCATCTGCTTCCCAGTACCAAAGCTGCATTAAATTTGAATGCTCAGGGCCTTCATTCATCAGTGGCACGATTTGTTAACTGAAGCAAAACTGCTGCTCTCTATCAGGGGCCTGATCCTGCGGTCATGAGAGAAACAAAAACTCAGCTCCAAGGTTTCTTTTGCAAGGAACTGCAGAACTGAGCCCCTGTTGTTTACATCTGAACTACTCAAGGTGGGTGGGGGATCTAGAGAAGCCAGTCAAATCCTCACACTTACCCTAGTGCAATGAGATTATTTATTAGCTTAACTAAAACCTAAGCAGCCTTTTAAGAGAAGAGTTCTACTTGCAACCCTGATTTTTATCTCCTCCTTCACAATGTCCTTTAGCCAGTCACTAACAGGAACTGCCTAGTAGGAGTGGCTAAAGAAGCATAAGCAATTGCTTTCAGTTTAAAACTTACGTTTCATTCTTTCTGACATTAATTTCTAATACTGGTCAGCCTTGTGTGTAAACATTGCCCATGGACACTACTCAATTTTGCAAGTGTCAAATGTCTCATGGTGTTTGGAACTTAAGACAGAATACCTTGAATGTCTATTTTAGTAATTAAAGCATTTTTTTTAAACAATATCCGAGATGTTGTGGTGCAGTTTTCTTTCCTAGATATTATTGTTGTCTTACATCTCTTTTTCATGGAGCCCTTTAAGATCAGTGAGTTCCAAAAGAAACACCATTATTAAATAAAGAACCAAGAGAAAGGCAGGGAAAAGGGGTGAAAGAGCGAGACACGTGGCAGCTTTAAAACACGTCTGCTACCATGAGTTGCCTCTCTCTACTGAAAACTAACCCTCTTTTCTGAGTTCAGAAGTGCCAAGAATCCAGGAATGACATTAGTGTCCTGGCAAACGGAGTTAAATCCAGTTGACAGCCAGTCACAAGCGGTTTTCCCCAGGGCTGTCAGTGTTGGGGCCACTGTTGTTTAATAGCTTTATCAATGATCTGAATGAGAAAATTGAGTGCTCAGATGACACCAAATAGAACAGGAGTGCTGATCTGCTTGAGGACAGGAGGGCTCTGCAGAGGGATCTGCACAGGTTGGATTGATGGGCCCAGGTAAACTGAATGAGGTTTAACATAGCCAAGTGCTGGCTCCTGCACTTCAGTCACAACAACCCTGTGCAGCGCTACAGGCTTGGGGACAAGTGGCTGGAGAGCTGCCTGACAGAAAAGGACCTGGGGATGCTGGCTGATACCCACCTGAACACGAACCAGCAGTGTACCCAGGTGGCCCAGGCTAACAGCATCCTAATTTGAACCAGAAATTATTTGACCAGCAGGACTAGGGAAGCGACCACCCCCTTGAATACAAGTATTCAGTTTGGGGCCCCTCACTACAAGTAAGACATTGAGGTGCTTGAGTGTGACCTGAGGAGGACAACAAAGCTGGTAAAGGGTCTGGAGCACAAGTCTTACAAGGAGCAGCTGGTGTTTAGGCTGAAGAAAAGGAGACTGAGGAGAGACCTTATTGCTCTCTACCACTACCTGAAAGGAGGTTGGAGCAACATGGGTGCTGATCTCTTCTCCCAAGTAACACGCAATAGGACAAGAAGAAATGGCCTCAAGTTGCATTAGAGGAGCTTTAGATTGGGTATTAGGAAAAATTTATTCACCGAAAGAGTAGAAAAACATTGGAACAGGCTGCCCAGGGAAGTGGTGGAGTCTCCATCCCGTGTAGACATGACACTTGGGGACATGGTGGTGGGCTGACGGTTGGACTTAATGATCTTAGATGTTTTTTCCAACCTTAATGATACTGTGAGTCTACAACTCCAGCTCTAGAAATCACAGTCAAAGGAAACTGACAGTAGTTAAGCAGCAGAAGTTGAAGCTGGCCAAATTCAGCACCAAATCTGCCAAAAGACAAACAGCTGTTTCCCCCTCAGTCTTCAAAAGGACCAAGTTAAAAACACAGTTTACAGATAGTTCTATGGTTGAAGACATTGTGGTACTACACAAAGAGACTCTAAATCCTCTTGAGAAGAGCAGACAAAACAGAACTTTTGGATAAGCAGTAGATGATATAATACACGGCTCAATCTCTGTTTTATTATTAAATTAAAATAACACAATTCAAATATTCAAGTCAGTCATGGTCCTTGTAAGGGCAATGCTGCTGTTCCAAAGTGACAACAGATCACTTGCTGGCAAAAGCCATGATTTGCTCCTAAAAGAGAAGAAAAAGATAAGTAATTCATAAACTGTTAAGAAGCATGGAGTCTAAAAAGCAGCTATAGTCTCCTTCCCTTTTTTATATATGGACAACAGTTCTTTGTCAGCCAAGTGCAGAGCACTCCATTCCTTTCTTTTGCAAGTGGCACGAAATAGGTGTTACTAACAGGTTCTGTGCTCAGAAAAGAGGCTTCATTTGGTTGTCTGCTTTGAACAGAGAAACAGAAAATACATTCTAAGCACTGAAGCAGCAGCATACTCCTCATTTTAGTGCAACTAATGAAGACACCTTGCCAGTGCCAGCTACTACACCTTAGGAATTTACTGCTCTTCAACTCAGGTAGTGTCTTAAATGTGACCATAACACAAAAGAAATGGGCCACCTGTGTTTAACAGGAAAAAGGTATAACTTGATTTGTGGAACAAAACATTCAAATTTAGAAATGAGGAACCTAATGTGGGGGTGCTTGGGAGCTTTGAGAGGAGGTGGCTTAAGGAACCTCATGAAAATCCAGCAACCAGGTCAAGCTGGTGCAGAATTTAGGCAGACAGGTTACAAATAGTCTTTGTTTCAGACTGAACCTCTTTGCCAATGCCTTCCTGGGGTAACTTGTAACTTCAGTTTGAGACTTGCACTTCTGCCAGGAGGGAATAATTCAACAAGACAAACCAGTAGAGAACAGGTAATCATTTCAGCTGCACAGATCTGTCAAGTCACCTGAGGACTTAGTGAAGATGTGTTTTTATAGGGCTGTTTTGTTACACTGCATTTCTGGTAAAGATTTTACATTTTCATTCCACAGCAGAATAAAGCCAACTACTTCTGATGAATTTTAACCTCTAACTACTCATACAGCGTATACATTTAGATATTATCATCTTCCCTTGTGCTGCAGGAGAAATCAGTTACTACTGAGCTGTCAGTTATTTAGGAACTCCTCAGGCTCATTCAGGACACAAAACCTCAGTCTGAACAAGTAGCATTTTCCATACAAAAAAGTTTCATTTAAAAGAAAAAAAAGCCTTCACAGCTTGTGTATGTTTCAAGAGTAGTTCTGGACTCTTCCTATGGCCCTCACTAAAGTCAGATTCTTACTTTGACAGGAGGCAGGGCGTTTGTTGCTTGCAGTCCCCATGTCCTCAACAACACCAAGGGAGTCATCTTTGTGGAGTAAAGCCTCTTTAGCACATCGATAGCAGTTATCAAGGAGACGTTGTGCCTCTGACGTTCTGTCTCAAACTTTAAGAGATGTTTTAAGGAGCCTGGAAGAGATAATTGCATGTTTCTATTAAAACTAATTTGCCAGAAACAACTGTGCATCTTATCTATATAACAGTCTCCACTGACAACTGAAAACAGATAAGGAGAACAGAGAAATGATCCATCTTAAGAAAGGCCTCCTTCTACCAGCAAGGTGGCATTCATCTCACCACCTCTATTAACTACCATCATGCAGAACTCTTTTTAAAGCAGCTTTGAGATTTGTGGGATAGAAACTGCATCCAAGAATTAATTGCTCCACAAACAATGAACATTAGAACAGTGTTACTTCACAGGTGCTCGTGCCTTTCAAATAGAAGACAACAGCACTCTTAACCCACAACAGAGATAACGCTTGTCCTGATGTTGGCAGAGAAGGTCTGTAAGACCACTGACCTTACTGCCACTTTGTTGTCTTGGGTCCTTACCGAGATCGTTCCCGTTGAAGGCTGCTGCACTGAGGTGATGGGCTAAACATGCAATATCGCCAAAGCCCAGGTTTACACCTTGTCCTGCAAGTGGGTGGACTCTGTGCGCTGCATCCCTGAAGCAAGAAAGAAATTTACATCCCTTCTTGAAGAAAGCCATAATGGCACTCCTCGCCTCCTTGGGACGAACACCACCTTACAGCAGCACATACACTTTATTCAGTACCTCCTTGCAGGCTACACTGATCTACCTGACTGCCTCTCTAGTTGTAAGCAGCAAGACAAAGGGGAGATAACAAAAATCAGTTCTGAAAAGGAAAATTATAAACAGGTAAATAGCCAAAGTGTTCTCTTGGATCATTATGGAACAGGCCTTAATGTTTTTGTAAGTTACCTTGGCACAACAGGAAGTATTTCACTGGGTACACTTCACAAACACAAAGTAGAGAAAGAACTTGAATACAAAGGAGAGATATAAATAAAAACAAAATCTGGTTTCTTCATGAGCAGACTTACCTGTAAACGACAAAGCCAGATATATTGATAACAGAGCCTTCAAGTTAGAGAAATGAAATCAAGTTTGTGTATGAAATGTAAGATCATGCACTTTAACAAGCTATAAAGCACAGAGTGCGCCCAAGCACAGAGTGGCTCACAAGCTGGGAAAGAGGAAAAGCATCTGAAGTGTAATATGGTCTCCAAGAATTACTAGAAGCTACCACTGTATTGCAGCTGTGGTAGAGAAAAAAGTACATGCAACCTCAGAATGTAAAAGATTAGGTATTTCCTTTTTCTATAGGCCACCGGACAAAAGCCTGTGACATCCCATCTGGAATAATTTGTAAGTTCTGTCATTTGTGTTCAAGAAAGGTGGGTTTAAAACTCAAACTGGTACACAGAATGGCTGCTCCAAAGTTTGGGGAAGTATAGGTCCAGCATGAGATACTGGATTACACTGGACTACACAAACCAGAAAAGGGAAATAAATATCACAATCTACCCAGAAAGCACACACAATGCACAGAGCACTACTCATACAAAAGGACTTTGTTGACAAAAGAGCACATGGTACAAACTGGGTCTGGATAAAGTCAAACCAAAACTATAGATCCTTTCCGACCATCTAACTTGTTGATGGGGAGTCACTGTACTCGCATCATTTCTAACCACCCACCCACCCACACAAGGGCTGCCATCAGAGATCTTACCCAATTAGAGCCACACGGTGCTGCACATACTCTGTCGCATGCCCCATTCCAAGGGGAAACATGGCTCGGCTCTCTGGATCTACTTTAGCAACGCTTGGGGGCAGTTGACGGACTGCAGTCCCTGAGGGTTTCAGGAGTGAAATAGCAGATCGAAACATGGCCCCAGCAGTATCAATGAAGTCAGAGTGGTTTGCATTGCTCCACTAAAAAAAAAACAAATCTTTAGATGTAAGCCCAAACAAGACATATAAAAGAAACCAGTAGAAAAAAATCTGCAATAAGCTCCAAATACTGAATTTTAATGACTTGAATAAAACTATACAGTAGAAGAAACTATCATCATTCTAGGACATACAAGTATCCTACTAGGATAAGCCTATGCTTCCCACCTCTTGGAAACTCAGTTCAGTTTCTTCTGTGACATTCACAACTAACCTGAACCCAGTCCCAAGGGGTCATCCTTTCTTTGCTAAGTGCCTTTTTAATACCATCCTCACCAGAGGAAGGAACCCGAGAATCCCCCTCTCCCATTACTATCCTGTAAGCTGCAGGATGCCATTGCATTTCTTGTAATTCCAACAAAGGCAAACTCAATACTCGCCACAAGGCTGATACTCACAAAGGCAGAGTTGATGCTATCCACAAAACTTTCCTCATCCATAGCGAGAAGCTCCAGTGCATGTTCATGAGATGTAGACCAGACCAGAGAGCTGACAGTGTCGGACAGCTAGTTTAAGAGAACATCAAGGGTAAATAAGAAGATGAAAAGAAGCAAAAATAAACAATCAGTGCAAAGATTTCCCCACTGCCCTGTCCCACACCAGACCTGCACATCACCCTTCCAACCCAACTTGCTACAAGTGGGAAATACCAAGGATAAAATGAAAAGGCAGGCAGGGAAAACAAATGCAAAACCTGAAAAATAAATGTCAGATGGACAAATTCTTAAGAGACAGAACCAACACAGAAAGGTACAGACAGAATTAAAGTTCCTAGAAAGGAACAGACTAAAAAATACATTAAAAATACAGAGACATCTTACCGGAAGTAGTGCAATTGGCCCTGTGGGAAGGAACCTCTGCCACGCTACATTATTGTTTGTGGCCTACAGTGGAAAGAAGCAAGTGGACAGTTATGAATTAGTGACCTGGATCACCTGCTTAAGTTGTTCCACTCCTTATGGAAGAGTCAATCAGCAGAATTTCACCTCAGATAAATGAAGAGTTGCTACCACAGCTGACTGGTCATACTGATGCTCAATGTTATTAATTTCAGCTTCCTTACGGACGACGGAGTTATGACCATCGGCACCAATCTGCAAAACAAAAAGATACGAAGAAACCTCTTCAGCAGCTCCTAAGAAAGCCAATATTCCTGTCTACAAACCCCAGCCTGCATGTACACATTTTTGTTTATTCAAGAAAAAAAAAGCATTCCTCAAAGAAACAGAAGAGGTTGCCCCTTCTGCTCTTGTCCAAAACTGTTCTGCACAGTTTTCTTGTATCAGGTTCAGAAAAGGTTACGCGCCATATCCCATAGCATCTCTGACAAGAGTTAGCCACTCACCTCACACGAGCCCTCCACGTGGGTGGAGCGGCACACATGGAATCAGAACCAAATCCAGTGGAAAGGACTTGGGCAAGAGATGACGCCTGATCAACAGAAATAAAAAATTTAGTTACCAGCAGTTTGGTCTGAAGTCTGCGTCCATCATCTAACTCAATTTGCACCCAAGGGCTTGTGTCACAGCTGCGAGAGGGAAGGGGCCAGGTATACCCGACTGCTCTGCTCCCGTAGAAAACCTCCACCCGGTCTGATGGGAACACAAAGTACTATGGTCACAGCATAATACAGACATGAAAAAAACGGAAACATCACTCCAACAGCAAAGGCCTCATGTGTCCTAATGGCACCCTAATAGCTGACCCCACAGTTCTCAAGGCACCCTGAAAGAACAGATCTGGCCAGCTCTTTGTCACTGCGAGGCCTGTTAAGCATAGAAAGCTACAGATTTTTCCATTGAGTCTATTTTGGGGAAGACTATGTTCCGGAGAACTACATATGCAACTGTTTTCTTGCTGTGTAGTGTTCGGAAGGTAGATTTCTCCCTCCCCCCAATTCAAGAAGCTGCCTATGTCTCAGTTATTTGTTAGATTAATTATGTTTCTCCCTCTCATAATTTAGCACACACAACAGAAGACAGTAACTGAAAGTTCTCTGCAGGAAATGAAATATTATAGAAGTTTTCCACTACCTGCTACTGCATCTAACTGTTTTGTGAGAGCAGACATAATGACATCATTCTCCACTATGTAGCCCATGTCATCTAAGTCATCTTTCTCAAAAATGATCATGGCTTCTGAACAAGCATCCCACACCTACAAAGAAAAAAATACATTACATGAAGCTACACGATAAACAAGTACTGATCCTTTGAGGGATTATTAAAGCATCCATCTTAACAGCAAAAGGACACAGCAATCTAGAAACACAGAACTAGAGGAAATGTCCTGGATTGCCATCCACTCCCAGCTTAGTACCTCACCTAATTCCTTTCATGCAATGATCTAACATCATCTCAAACACTAACTGCAAAGAAGAATTTTTATCCCTACTTTCCTGTTACACAACTAAAAGATAAAAGCCACCTTGCTGTGGGTTAACCCTGGCAGCAGCTCAGCACCACACAACTGCTCACTCACTTCCCCGCAGCAGGATGGGGAAGAGAACTGGAAGGGTAAAGAATGAAAATTCATGGGTTGACATGAAGACAGTTTAACAGGTAAAGCAAAACCTGCATGTGCCAGCAAAGTAATACAAGGAATTAATTCAATACTTCCCATCAACAAGCAGGCGTTTAGCTATTCCTAGGAAAGCAGGGCTGCATCCTGCATACAAGTTACTTGGGAAGACAAGCATCATCACTACAAATGGCCCCCTTCTTACATCTTTCCCCTAGCTTTATATGCTAAGTATGATGTGATATGGTTTGGGATATCACTGTGGTCAGTTGTCCTGGCTGTCTCCCCTCCCAGCTCCTTGTGCAGCCCCAGACTACTCGCTGGAAGGGCAGTGTGAGAAAGAGACGTCCTTGGCACTGTGTAAACATTGCTCAGCAACAGCAAAAGCATCCTTGCGTAATCAACAGTCTTCATCACAGATCCAAAACACAGCACTATACTATGAAGCTACTATGAAGAAAATCAACTCTCACAGTATCACAAGGTTGGAAAAGACCTTTGAGATTGAGTCCAACCTATGACCCAACACCAACACCTACTCGTCGTCTAAACCATGCCTCATCCAATCTGTTTATAAACACCTCCACCTCCCTGGGCAGCGCATTCCATTGCCCAATCACCCTTTCAGTGAAAATTTTTTTCCTAATATCAAGCATAACCACCCCTGACGAAGCGTGAGACCATGTCCTCTTTTTCTGTCAGTGCTCGCCTGAGAGAAGAGACCAATCCCTGCCTGCCTACAACCTCCTTTTAGGTAGTTATAGAGGGCAATAAGGTCTCCCCTGAGCCTCCTCTTCTCCATGCTAAACAACCCCAGCTCCCTCATTTGCTCTTCATAGGGCTTGTGCTCCAGCCCCTTCACCATCTTCGTTGCTCTCCTCTGGACACACTCCAGCATCTCAACATCTCTCAAACTGAGGGGCCCAGAACTGGACACAGTACTCAAGGTGCGGCCTGACCAGTACCAAGTATAAGGGGATGATAACTTCTCTAGTCCTGCTGGCCACACTATTCCTGATGCAGGCCAGGATACCCATTGACTTTCTTGGCCACTTGGCCACACTGCTGGTTCATGTTGAGTTTCCGGCCTACCATCACTCCCAAGTCCCTTTCCACTTGACTACTCTCCAGCTGTTCTGTCCCCAGCCTATAGCTCTGCATGGGGTTGTTGTGTCCAAAGTGTAGAGCCCAGCACCTGGACTTGTTAAACTTCATCCCACTGGAATCAGCCTATCTCTCGAGTCTGTCAAGGTCCCTCTGTAGGGCCCTCCTACCCTCCAGCAGATCAACACCTCCTCCCAGCTTGGTATCATCTGCAAACTTGCTGATGATGGACTCAATCCCCTCATCCAGATCATCAACAAAGATGTTAAACAGGATGGGGCCCAACACCGACCCCTGGGGAACACCACTGGCGACCGGCCGCCAACTGGATGAGACACCGTTCACCATCACTCTCTGGGCTCGGCCATCCAGCCAATTCCTAACCCAGCACAGAGCACTCCCGTTCAAGCCACGCGTTGCCAGCTTTTCCAGGAGTCTACTATGGGAGACGGTGTCAAAGGCCTTGCTGAAGTCCAGGTATACCACATCCACAGCCTTCTTTCTCTCATCCACCAGCCGAGTCACATGGTCATAAAAGGAGATCAGGTTGGTCAGGCAAGACCTGCCCCTCCTAAATCCATGCTGGCTGGGCCTGATCTCTTGGTCATTCTGCAGGTGCTGCATGATTGCACCCAGGATTGCTCTATTGCAGCCAAAACCAATACACACCTTTACCTTTATTTCCTGACTAGTACCCATGCCCCAGTATCTACAGCTTCCATTAGGGATCAACCATTCAGCCTGTAACATCAAGTCTCTAAGCACGGGTATTTCTGAGTAGACTGGTAACCCCAAAAATGTAACAGGAATCATTGTAAGCATGACCTGCCCTTTGCCAAAGAAAAAAAAAATTAGATTATTACTGTAAGTACTTCTGAGATTCAAAGTAGACAGACACATAGTATATTTTTGGCCCTAAGCAAGGCACCTGCATTCGCCGGAAGGGTTTGAGTCTCAGGCTGCAGACATGATCCCAGGCACCAAAACCTGAAAAAGCACACAAAAGTATGGAGATACAGGTTCACATGTGACGCTGAGACCCAAACAAAACTGAAGCTCATGCCACATCCTCCTTCTCCCTCCCTCCCTGTCAAAGTGCAGACTCTGCTTGCACCACCCCCTAGACAGGGTCAGGTCTGCCTCAGTACTTGCACAGCTCCAGTATCACATTATTTTACCATTACCACAAGCCAGCAGAAAAGAAACAAGAGCTTTCCACGAACCCTGTGACTTAACGGTCAACTCACACTGTCCTATCACTGAGTGACAAAACAGACACAGAAAGGCAGAGGCATCATTGTTCAAAACATTTATTTCTACATAAGGAAGCAAGACCCAAATCTGTCTGTAAAATGAAAATTAATCAGAAGAGAGTTACCAGACCACATAGCACTTCACTTCTTTTGTGAACAGAACATTCCAGATGCTATAGAAAGCATCTTGCAACCTTTCACTAGGCTAATATTATAAATAACTATATATCAAATCAGTCCAAGACACCAGAACACAGATCCCTGTTACCAAGAGAAGCCCAACTTAATGACCACAATTCAACATACAGAATACTAAGAGACAAAGGCAAATAATCCTTTTGAGTTTACGATGAAGGCAGCACATGCTCAGAGGGATTTTGTGTAAATAAAATTAACCACCTCAATGATACTGTTAAAAATGCAAAAAGCAGAAACAATACTTACTGCTTAGGAGGGTTGCTGATCCTGGGGAGATTGAACTGACCCTGTTACTGAAACTGTCTGGCATGCGATCATATTCTTTCCTAGGACCAGCCTCCAGCAAAGCGATCTTCTTATCATGGAAGTGGATATTATGCCCTAAAACAAGGAAACGTAGTTACAATGCTCCTGCCAAACCCCTCATTTCTTATTTCTGTATCAGTAACGCCTATGCATTTTTGTAATAAGATAGAGATGATGCAAAACTTAATGAATAAATGCATTTACAAGTTTTGACTAGGAAGTTGAACTTTTGTAGTTTAAAGCTTTATGACTACAATCCTTTTACTGAGATTGACAATCCTTCTGCAGTTAAAGCAATGATTAAACATTTTCTTTTTGTACAAAGTTTACATTTTTGTACAAATTCACGCATACGAAATTTATGAAAATTTATATTGAAGTATAAAGGAGTAAAATCTGCAATGTTTACTCTAAAGAGAATACACTTTTCAGAGCTTGAACATAAATTCACTAATTAGAACAAAATAAAACTTCTATGATACTTTAAAACTACATTTACGTTTTCTTTACCCTTATATTCTGACAGTGGAACAGCACAGGCAGTTTAGACTTTAATTTGCAGTTAAAGATAACTGAAAAAAAAATGAAGAAAAGACTCAAGAATTAAGAATAAATCACAGTACAACTGAATTAGCCATGCTCATTGTGTCTGACCGCTATGGTTGCACAAGATACCTAGACAAGAAATGGTGTCCCTGTAAACATCCAGAGTTTACGACCACAGCAGCCCTAACAGCAGCAATATCTTTAACATATTTTCTAGATTATGCATAACATAACCTCATCTCATGAAAGGTCCCAAACCTGCATGTTAGCCTTAGCTATCACTGTGGGAGGGGATTCTTATGCTGTCTTAGTTCCACTGTGGTTTTGTTTAACAATACAAGCAGAACAGCAATACGTTTGCAAGGTAAACCCTTCTACTGGCACAGCACTTATCGCTTCAGATCTTTGCCCTCTTTTCTTTTGGCTTCTGTCACTTACACCCTTCTGAATCAACACTGCAAATAAAGAAGCAACTAGCACTCTTAGGCTCTCTAATGATGCAAACTAAGCATAAATCAATTTTAATTTGGCATTCCAGTGTTTAAAATACAGAGTTAGAGAACGAAACTTGAGTTTAGAAAAGCATTTTCAGCCATTGGTTGAAATTATGCATCAGTGATTTAAGGGTGACCGAGTATGCCAGAAATATTTCAAGTAATCTACCAAATTCATTTCCCCTCTCTGGAAGTGTTCAAGGCCAGGCTGGATGGGGCCTTGAGCATCCTGGTCTGATGGGAGGTGACCCTGCCCACGTTAGGGGGCTGGAACTGAATGATCTTTAAGGTCCCTTCCAACCCAAACCATTCTATGATTAAAAAATATGTAAGTATGATAAGGCTTATCATAGTGATGAGGTATCCAAATTGCCTTAACTCAAACTTCAAGTGCTGTCACAAGAGGATGCAGGAATCTGGAAATTCCACAACAGGATCTTGAACGCTGGGATCACAAATGGCAACCACGAAGTCACAGAATCACAGAACGGTTTGTGTTGGAAGGGACCTTAAAGATCATCCAGTTCCACGGGCAGGGACACCTCCCACCAGACCAGGCTGCTCAAGGCCCCATCCAGGGAGGGGCAGCCACAGCTTCCCTGGGCAGCCTGTGCCAGTGCCTCACCACCCTCAGCGGGAAGAATTTCTTCCCGATGTCTAATCTAAATTTTCCCACTTTCAGTTTAAAGCCGTTCCCCCTCGTCCTACCACTGTAAAAACAATAACAAATCCATCATCAACAGGGGTTAATAACCACGGTCAATTAATGCAAGCTCCCAGTTCCGCACACGCAGATTTGGTGAGAACCTCCCAGATTTCAGCTTCTGCGCAGCCGGTGGGGGCAGCCCGACTCGAACGCCGCCACTCGCTGCACCCACAAAACCCTCAGGGGCGGGCGCCAAGGTCATAGCCTTACCCAGCACAGCGGCCATGGCGCTCCCGACCATGCCCCCGCCCGACACCACCACATCGTAGAGCGGCGCGGCGACAGCGGAGGCGACAAAGCGGAGCGGCAGCCGCAGCCTCGCCCCGAGCTGAGGCCGCAGCCCCGCGCCAAGCGCGGCCGCCATGGCTGCGGAAATCAACGATGAGCGAGTACCGCCCGCCTCGCAGTCTGATTGGCTGCTTCGCGACGAAGGGATTCACTGATTGGCTGCGTCGGGACAAGGGCGTCGCTGACTGGCTGGGGCTGGGATGGCCGCAGCCAGCGGGTGAGGGCAGCGGTGGCGCCGAGGCCGGCCGTGGATGTTGGGGTTGCACCGCTGAAACGAGCCCTTCTTGATTTTCTCTCTTCCAGGTGATGTGGCGTCCCCTCAGGCTGTAACCAAGCGACCTCTCGGGATGGGAGGCTGGTGTTCTCCTCTTGTCCAGCGGGCGAAATTACGGGGTGACCTCGGGGTACGCGAAGAGGATGAGGAGCTTGAGGATTTCAGGCGGGAGGTGGCGGTCCTGCGTGAGAAGCTTTGGGAGGCTCTCAGGTAGGATGGTGGATGGTAAGGGCAGCGAAGCAGGATGCAGGATTGCTGCCACTGCAAACTGGTGATGAGGCGGAGGGTGAAGTCCCAAGATGTGTACGTATGGTACCAAAATGCTGGCCACGAAACATTCACGCGTAAAATAGTTTGGGTTCGGAGGGACCATGAAGGTCATCCAGTCCAACTGCCCTGCCATGGGCAGGGACATCTTCAACTGGGTTGGATTACTCAGAACCCCATCCAACCTGACCTTGAACGTTTCCAGGGATGGAAGTTGTGGATGACCCCTCCCTGGGAGTGTTCAAGGCCAAGTTGGATGGGGCCTTGAGCAGCCTGGTCAGGTAGGAGGTGTCCCTGCCTATGGCAGGGGACTTGGAACTTGGTGGGCTTTAAGGTCTATGTTTCTATAATTCTATGGGGAATCTACCACCTCTCTGGGCTACCTGTGCCAGTGTTTCACCAACTCCAGCGTAATAATACCTAATACCTAGACTAAACTTTTCCACTTAGTTAAAAACCACTACTCCTTGTCCTATTGCTTCAGGCCCTCCTAAAAAGTTTTTTCCCCATCTTTCTTG
Organism: Tapera naevia; assembly: GCA_033556795.1. Lineage (NCBI taxonomy): Eukaryota > Metazoa > Chordata > Aves > Cuculiformes > Neomorphidae > Tapera > Tapera naevia. The sequence continues at coordinate 14,574,426 of JAUMJJ010000023.1, read as the reverse complement.
TAAGACCCCATCAAGTATTGAAACACTGCAGTGAGGTCTCTTTGGACTCTTCTCCAAACTGAACAACCCCAGCTCTGTCAGATGGGAGGTCAACAGGTGCCCACCTTAGCAGCATGCACATAAAACAGAAACAGAACAAATCCCGTTCCTGCTTGTCAGTGAATCATGCTTAAATTTGCTAGCAGATCACGTTTGTTTCTATCTGGTGTCCAGTCTTCAGAGCTGTGGTGTCCCCAATATTTAGCTCTTAAGACTTCTTGTCTGTGGTTAGCCCAGCTTGAAGTTCACTAGCAGATCATACACACACAGTCTTACAAAGGAAATAGTTTATGAAGAACAGACTGCAGCAATCACCAAGCAAGCATATTCACCTGCTGCCTGTTTACACATGATGAGCACCTTCTGTTTGCCCCACCTTTTCCCATTTTTCTGTTCTGGGTCTACGCTGATACATCTTGATCCTTCATTTTACCTGCATTTATTCCTTCCCTAAATATCTCATAGGTTTTACTCTGTTTCACAATTGCCTCAAACATCTTATGAGAAGTTTGCTATTTCAATGAGACCCATGATAGTCTTGTTTTTTTCCTTATTATCAATTACATTGCCTTCTTGTCAGCTATAAAGTTTCCATCTGGATTCTTAAATGATACACTAAAATTGTTCATTGTAGTGGCCTTTCCATCAGCATTTTATGAGTTCTGGTGTTTGGTACTGTTTGTAAGGATTTGTGTGCTTAATTTAGCGCCTCTCCTGAGTCTGTCTTTTTTGTTGAGCAGCTATCAGCCAGATATCCCTAAAGTTGGAACTTTCTGCTTTACTTGTGGCCTTACTGGCAGTAGAGTGCTAGCAGCATAATAGATTGCACCAGTAAGCTAAGTAGGTGTAATCACCATTTTATACATGGAAAATGGAAAACAAGCAAAGTTCTACTCGTGAACTTTGGTAGCAAAGCAAATGTAGGGCCTTACTCAACAATGTCTTCCTTCTTTTAATTCTATTTTTTAATAATTTCCCTTATTTCCCCTTCATAATGTCTTCGTCTTAGTCATACATCTGGTAACAAAAGGCAGTCCAGTTCTTTGATCGACCTCACCTCGGACACTATCTGGAATCAGCAAAAGTCTCAGTTGTTTCCTAGATACTCCTTGAGGCCAAAAAGTGCTTCATCTCCCTGGATTCCTTCCATCACTATCCCTCAGCCCTTCAAAATGACACTGCGGGAAGCTCACAAAAAGTCCCAGTTGATGAAGTCATACATATTTCTTGACCTAGACAAACAGAGAGACAAAAGGCAAAGCCAGGATGAAGCTGAATGCCAGAAACAATTCCGGGCACAGCCTGTACCTGCCCATGTGTTTCTGCCCCTTTATCAGGAAATAATGGAGCAGAATGAGATTCGGAGGCAAATAGCAACACAGAAAAGAAAGGAACTGTTACTGTCAACCCAGCGGCCTTTCAGTTTCCTGGAGAAGGAAGAGAAAAAGAAAGAAGCTATCAGACAAAAGTTCCTGGCAGCAGCAACCCCAAATGAGATCTCCAAACAGAAGCAAGCCAGTAAAAAAGTTCCTAAATCTACTTATGACCAGCTTCTTGGAGATAAACTTAAAGGTAAAATGCCAGGGCTTTTCCTGTAAAAATAACTCCCTGCCTGTCCCTTGCTGACTGCATGCTGGGAAGTAGGGTCATGGCCCATAGGGCGTTACTTGGTGTATAAAGCCAGTATCATTACATCCTCGAGTGTTTTCTAGTCTTGGGTGTATTGCTGATCATTACATTTCATGTAGATACCCTTACAATAGAGTGTCCTAAATTGCATTGGTGTCAGCAGCAGCAGTCCTGCACCTCTCCCCAGTGCATGCGGGTACATTGAGCTCTTCAGGCCCATTTCCATATGCCTATTGCTGCAAATTTTAAGTTTTGGAATGCCTCCCTGCACTGGACTCCATAGCTCTGGTTCTGCTGAGGAACTTAGATGATTTGTGGCACAAATGTGAAGAGAGATGTAGTGCCAGAAGTGTCTGAGGTCCGTGCAGGATGTTGGAACTGACAGTTTTACTCCCACTCAAGTGATCTATTCTGCATAGGACCCTGTAGGAGAAAAGTATTTCCTGAGCCCAAATCAGGCAATGAGTTTGGTTCTAAGAGAGAGTGCAGTAGTCCAGTCTGTCTTGCCATCTCTGGTGTTTTCAGTTACATTCCCACCTGCTCTTAAGTGCTAAAACAGGGGAGGTAGGTACTGGGACCATTCTAGTTAGCAGGACAGCCAAGCAAATTTTTATGATATTTTCTTTCTTTCATATGGCTTAAGCTCCACACAACTATAAGTTTGAAGTAAGCAGTACAGACTTCACACTTGAATACAGGAACTAAACCAGTCATTGATAATCCTCATTGCTTTTCTCACCCTTTTGTGTTTCCCACTGATTTCTTCTTGAGTATACAGCAGTTCGGCTTTCATCAGAAAATGTTCTGCTGTGGTGTTCTAAACTGAATAGATTAGGAAAGTAAAAGAGGGCAAAGGACAAGTTATTGTTCTGTTTCTATCCGGTATATGAGAACATTTCATACCGCAGTCAATGCAAACTTATAAATAGAGTCAAAAAAAGTCTGATTTTGCAAACAGCAGTATTGATTTTTTTTTTTCCTAAAAGCAAAAATAAATTCCACAGATAACTGTTTGTCTGCATTTTCTCAAATACTTAGTGCTGCAGAGGCAAGGTCTCAGTTTGTTGTTGTAACCTGAAACACGTTGTTTCTGGGGGAAGTTTGTCGCAGAAGTCACAAGACCTGATCCATCCACCAGATGCTCCTGACTTAAATTCTTTTCAATTATAGAAAAACACTGCTGGATATTATGTAGAAAAGCCATCACCCTTTACAAATAATTTGAATAGCCCATTTTGCTCACATAGTCAACATAACAACATAAAGCCCCATATGGAAAGTGCAACCTTGATTAACCCCACAGGTCTGCCAGACAAAGGGCACAAGCTACCTGGTACCCCTAAGAACAGGAACAAAGGTCCGTTCAGTAACTTACTCTGATAAGTGAAAGAGCTGCCTAGGAAAGAGACTCTACCATGTTTTTTCTGGTATTCCTTTTTGGTTTTTTTTTCCCTGGGAGGCAGAGTAGAGAGAAGCTCTAAAGTGGGGAAAGGGAACACAGGATGTCTCTGGTCTCTCCTGTATGTGTAGCTGCCATCACAAAGAAAAGTCTAGAGTTGTGCTGTGGCAATTTCTCAGTCTTTTATGTCACTCATATTCTTCTCATTGCTTTGCTTTTGATTCATTAGAAGCTGAACTCTACAGAGAAATCCGCATTCAAATGAGAGCGAAGGATTTGCTTGAGAGCTCCGTAGCTCCCATAGGTACCAGCAGCTGTCAGAGGGCACCTCAGTCCCGAACTGCCACTAAAACTAAGCAGGAAAGACTTGGCTTCTTGCAGGACAAAAGTTTCAGCTTCAAGCCAAGGATTAATCCAACAATACCGGATTTTGAAGGACTTTACTGGGCATTTCAGAGGGAAGCAGTAAGGAGACAAGAAGTCAAAGAGGCAACTCGTAATAAGCCATTCAAGCTAAGAACCTCCAATCTCCGTGGCAGGCAGAGGCAGGCTAATGAAAAGATAAAGGTGAGATGACTGGGTGTTTCTGTGGTACTGCTTTCTCCAATGAAGATGGCACCTTCTTAAACTTACAGCATTTATTTATGGATAGTTAATGTCCCGTGACCTCTGCCCTTGTCTTGGGAGTACCACAGAATTCTAGGACAAACCAGAGAACAAAATTCTACACAAAGAGATGAGCTATAACAGCTAAGGCTCAACCACCCTTCCGTACTCCTAATCAGCTCTCCTTCCCCTCAGGCCCTCCCTGTGTAAATCCCTGCTGATGGAAGAGAGAAGAATGAGTGCATTGCCCACACATCCCAGCTGTTCTCTTTGGTAAAAAACAGAGGAGATTCTGTGTTGTGAAAAAATACACTGAATGAAGTTCCATTTTTTTTTCAGGATTCTCAGCAACCTTCCAAGATTTCAGTACAAAAAAGTCATTCTCTGACCGGACTTTCCTCTCTCTCTTCCAACACCCTTCCAGTGCATATTACAGATGCAACTAGAAAAAGAGAATCTGCAATTAGGTAAGTAGAAAAGTTTGTCTACAAGACTATACTCCAACTAATGACCAAAATGGAGGGAGAAAAGTCAATGTTTTCCCTCATCACATCAACTACATCAACAATACATTTCCTAAATGTTCTCCTGTCTTCTTTCTTTGCTAACTCTTGCCCTGCCTGTCAGTTGATTTGGAAACTGCCCACTTGTGTGTCTGAAATTTTGCTTTTCTCCTTAGAGGACTACAGAAGTGAAATTCCCTCCTAACATGAAACATGGCAGTCTGAAGTGAGCTCATTACTTACTTTTTTC